>JAAONU010000016.1:4568844-5768844 GCA_012932295.1 Cyclina sinensis
AAGCTTTATTTATGCTCCTGGCCCTACAAGCTTAAATTAAAGACATGCTTGCTTTCATAAGAATTTTTTTCATTAATTGTGGTGGTGGCCAGTAGGTAAGCATTCAACATGTGAGAAGGATGACATATGTGTTGACTATTTAAAGCTGCAAAAGGCATTTCCAAGCTCAAAACCAGCAGAATCAACATTCCATTATAGTCCAGTTATTTGAACTATGAAAGTGATATTTTAAAATATATGGTTTGAATTTCTTTGTTGCTGTTGATTGTCAGAGGAGCAGTAATTAGTTTTAAATTTATTGCCAATACTCCCTCTCTTAATGCTTTATCATCATTAAGTTTATATTTTTGTCGAGCCCAGCTTGCGGGGAGTTCGACTTAGTCGCCACTTTTGGCATATAGTTCGGTGAATGTGCGTCCGTCAGTCCGTGCATCCATCCGGATTTGTCTGGTCTATATCTTGCTCATTCATTGAAGGATTACAAAATAATTTGGTAGAAATGTTCACCATGATGGGGTGGTGTGTCGCACACAAAACCAAGGTCTGCTGCTCAAAGGTCAAGGTCACACTTGGGGGTCAGTGCAAAACCGGTGTCCGGAGCGTAACTTCTACATGCATGGAGGGATTTTAATATAACTTGGGACAAGTATTCTCCATAGTGTGGCGAAGTGTCGCCCGAAAAATTCAGGTTTCTGTGGCAAAGGTCAAGGTCACACTTAGGGGTCAAAGGTCAAATAACAAAATAAAGCATTCATTTGCGAGTATAACTTCTATATACATGGATGGATTTTAATATAACTTAGCACAAATGTTCTCCATGTTGAGTTGAGTTGTCTCGCACAAAATGAAGCTCAAGGTCAAGGTCACAAGTGGTCAAAGGTCAAATATAAATATTAAAATTTGTTTGTTGTGGCTGCATCTTGCTTATGCTTTGAAGTATTATGCTTAGTGGTCAGAGGATTTGAAAAATTCAGGTGTCTGTGGCAGAAATCAAGGTCACATTTAGGGGTCAAAGGTCAAATAACAAAATGAAACATACAGTTGCGAGTATAAGTTCTATATACATGGATGGATTTTAATATAACTTAGCACAAATGTTCTCCATGTTGAGTTGAGTTGTCTCGCACAAAATGAAGGTCAAGGTCACAAGAGGTCAAAGGTCAAATAAAAATATTAAAATCTGTTTGTTGGCACTTATCTTGCTTATGCTTTGAAGTATTATGCTTAGTGGTCAGAGGATTTTGAAATTGTTGAGCCCGCTTGCGCTGAGCTAGACATAGTTATCAAAATGGCTGTTCAGTGTTTGTGTGTGCGTGCGTCCAAACTTGTCCATGCCATAATTTCTTCGTGCATGTAGGAATTTTCAAATAACATGAATTGAGTTTTTAGGCACAAATTTTCATCATGAGACTTCATGTCATGCACACGAACCAGGTTACCAGGTCAGAGGTCAAGGTCACCTAAGATGATGCAATGTCATATTTTGCCTTGGTATAAAGAGGATGTGTTGGGCACATCTTTCTCCTTGATCTGAAGCTTATAGGTTCAGGTTTGAATTAAGACTAGAGGGCTAGACATTCTCCCCGTGGGCATGTCTTATCTGAGTAGTGTTCAAGTTATTTTTTTTGTAAACTAAAGTTAAAGCTCTAGCACGCAGTCCTCATTTCTGTCACATCTTCAATTACGTCAACTTGAACTTTTAAAATTTAAATAAGCCCAGTATTGTGATCTGTGACCCAGGAGTATAATTGAAAAATGAGGCAAACTTGCTGCTCAGTACCCTGCATACATTATCGTTCTCTCATTGTTCATATTGTCAAATAGTGTCGGTAGTTTTCTTATAAATCTTTGAACAAGAAAGAAAAAATATGGTGCGATAATTCAGAATCGAAGCAAACTACATGCAGACATATGTTACTTGCTTTAAAGGGGCTGTGCTCCAGATGACAAAAAAAAGAAAGTTTTCTTGTATTATAAATTTCTTGTAATATTTATGACTAATGCTTAAAAAATAACTTACTGACAAAAAATAAATCAAATAATTACATTATAAATTGATTTTTTTCCTTTTCAAAGTGCTATACCGTAACGCGACGGTATAACTATATCATATAAGATTTAAAGTAAGTATATGTAATGTCACATGCGGCGATGGTGGTGACAGTAAAAGCGTTGGAAATGTTTTGTTAACATGAGGGTCCAGAGTTCAAATCAGGCTGGAGCGAAAATATTTTTTTATTCTATTTTGACTTTTATAATCAGTTTTGAAGTAAAATATTATGTTGTTATAATCTCACAGCATCTAAATATATAATTTATGAAAATTTTTTTTTTATGTCAAATCTGGAGTACAGCCTCTTTAAATCAAGATTAAATTTAGTTTCATGAATAGCTTTTGAAGTATGTTCAGGAGACAAATTAAGGGACACTTCTATAGTCTTCCCTCCAACTTTGCTAGGAAGCTAAATGAAAATACAGCTGTAGGTGGGTTTAGAGACATATTAGATCAGTATTCATTTATAAAAAGGTTCATAAAGATAAACATATTATATTTATATTATTCAATTTACTTTCTTCAAATGTCAATTGTCAACAGGTTAAATTTAAATGTCATGGGTATGTGGTGGAGGAAAACATTCAGTTCTGGACTATTAGACAGATCATACTGAAAGGGGAATGCAAAAAAGTACTAAGTGCTAGTCAGAGTAAAGAAGATACCTCCTTTATAGTTAAAATTAAGAGATATAAACATGTGAAACAATAAATAGTTAATAGCATATAGTGAAACATATGCTAGGTAATGATATGATAATTAGAGGTAACAATTGCTTTCAGTGAAGCAGCTGGTTGGCATTTGTCACTAATAATTGTTTATGTACATGTCCCCACAACAGTTCTTGATAACTCAATGCTGTACATGTCCCCACAACAGTTCTTGATAACTCAATGCTGTACATGTCCCCACAACAGTTCTTGATAACTCAATGCTGTACATGTCCCCACAACGGTTCTTGATAACTCAATGCTGTACATGTCCCCACAACAGTTCTTGATAACTCAGTGCTGTACATGTCCCCACAACGGTTCTTGATAACTCAGTGCTGTACATGTCCCCACAACGGTTCTTGATAACTCAGTGCTGTACATGTCCCCACAACAGTTCTTGATAACTCAATGCTGTACATGTCCCCACAACGGTTCTTGATAACTCATTGCTGTACATGTCCCCACAACAGTTCTTGATAACTCAGTGCTGTACATGTCCCCACAACAGTTCTTGATAACTCAGTGCTGTACATGTCCCCACAACAGTTCTTGATAACTCATTGCTGTACATGTCCCCACAACAGTTCTTGATAACTCAATGCTGTACATGTCCCCACAACAGTTCTTGATAACTCAATGCTGTACATGTCCCCACAACAGTTCTTGATAACTCAATGCTGTACATGTCCCCACAACAGTTCTTGATAACTCATTGCTGTACATGTCCCCACAACAGTTCTTGATAACTCATTGCTGTACATGTCCCCACAACAGTTCTTGATAACTCAATGCTGTACATGTCCCCACAATGGTTCTTGATAACTCATTGCTGTACATGTCCCCACAACAGTTCTTGATAACTCAGTGCTGTACATGTCCCCACAACAGTTCTTGATAACTCAGTGCTGTACATGTCCCCACAACAGTTCTTGATAACTCATTGCTGTACATGTCCCCACAACAGTTCTTGATAACTCAATGCTGTACATGTCCCCACAACAGTTCTTGATAACTCAATGCTGTACATGTCCCCACAACAGTTCTTGATAACTCATTGCTGTACATGTCCCACAACAGTTCTTGATAACTCAATGCTGTACATGTCCCCACAACAGTTCTTGATAACTCAATGCTGTACATGTCCCCACAACAGTTCTTGATAACTCAATGCTGTACATGTCCCCACACAGTTCTTGATAACTCAATGCTGTACTGTCCCCACAACAATTCTTGATAACTCAATGCTGTACATGTCCCCACAACAGTTCTTGATAACTCATTGCTGTACATGTCCCCACAACAATTCTTGATAACTCATTGCTGTACATGTCCCCACAACAGTTCTTGAGGATTCAATGCAAAACTGTTGTATCTCCTTATTTTAGGTGTATTTGCAATAGCTTTGCATTGGGCCATCACTATGTATTATACATCCTTGGGTGTTGTAATTTTGGAGTAAAAAGGATCTGCCTAACTTTGCCATACTATCTTTCTCCTTTGGATGACAATAAATGCTTATACAGATATGTCTTAGATAAGAGTATATGAAGTGAATACCTAAAAGGGAAAATAACACAGTTTTCAAAATCTGATTATAATTTTCATTAAGTTTTTCTATGTCTCCATTCATTTGTCAAAATAGTCTGTTATATGTCATACATCCATGTAGTTCTTATGTAGTACAGGTAAATTAATTGTTCAAAAACTGAAGTTCATGCATGAAAAGGTTGTAAACATTGAAATATAGCAATACAGAGATGTTTATAGTGGTATAACATAGAAATAAAATGATACACCTAATACAACATCATTCACCTTTGCCCTTACCTGAGGATGGATTTGATAATATGTATCAGGTTGCAGTTTGTTTGTTGTTGTTTTTTCATTTGGTGAAATGACTTCAAACTTGAAGTAACATTTTTTTAAAACAAAAGTTGACTTAAAAATCAGAAGGTCACACTGTCAGTGACTTACTTTAGAAACATTTCTGACCAGTTCGTGGAAGCAGGGTAAAGGCCAGTTTTATATCAGTTTATAATAATTCGATACAATTACTGTAACAGAAAATCATTAGTTTACTGCAGCTATAATTAGTAACTTACTGAAATCATTTACCGAGATAACCAGAACAGTTACCTTCCTACAGAATATTATACATACAAGTGATATCTTCCATGTCCAAAACTGGATTTTTGGCATTAGAACTTGACATTTTTATCACCTCATCAGACACATAAGTTTTTCATAAATGTCATACAGCAAATGAAAAATAATGCAATACATTCTGCAAATAATGTGCATGAGCATATGACAAAATTTACATTGTTATTAGTTAACAACAACTATGTACAATATTACAAATTTGACTTTCCGGACTATTTTTCGGGAAATCTGAGCTTAATTCCAGGACTTCCCCAAAATTAATTAGATATTATGAAGTTTATATCCCCTGCTACGCGATGTAAACGGGAGGGGGGTATTGTTTTGGCGTTGTTTGTACGTCTGTCCGTCCATCCATCCATCTGAATTTTGTTTCTGCGCTATTTCTTGGCAACTACTGACTGGATTTCAATGAAACCTTGTGGGAACTTTTAATTCAAAAGGATAAGCAATATCTTTGGCACGTTCCAGTTGGACCCTTCAACACAGATTTATGGCCCTTGATTAGTTATGCTGTTTACGTGCTATTTCTCAGCAACTTCTAACTGGATTTCAACGTTACTTTATGGGAACCATCAATACCAAAAAGAGTTGAGCATGTCATTGGCATGTCTCGGTCAGGTCATTTAACACAGAGTTATGGCCTCTGAATAGTATTTTGTGTCCGCGCTATTTCTCTGCAACTACCGAAAGGATTTCAATAAAACTTTATGGGAACTTTCAATACCAAAAGGAGATGTGCATATCCTTGGCTTATTCCAGTTTGACACTTCAACACAGAGTTATGGCCTTTCATTAGTTATTCAGAGTGTAATCTGAGTAACATTTGTTTTCACACTATTTCTTGGAACTCCTTACTAGATTTCAACGAAACTTTTTAGGAATCATCACTACCAGAAAGAGATGTGCATGTCATTTGGAATGTCCCGGTCGGACCATTTAACACAGAGTTACGGCCCCAGAATAGTTATTCACTATGTATAAAGAATATCATTTTTTGTTGAAGCTGATGATGAAAATTTAGTTTGTATTTTAAAACGAATGACCAAGAATGGTATTATCACTGTTATCATTGGTTTGAGACAAAATTTGGATAATTTACTCTACTCTAATTTTGAAGAATGTTAAACTCCCAATGATAGAAAAGTTGAAGCTATTCCCTTGATATTCCTCTCAGGATCAACCATGCGCATTGCATCAGAAATTATGCT
Source organism: Cyclina sinensis (assembly GCA_012932295.1). Taxonomy (NCBI): domain Eukaryota; kingdom Metazoa; phylum Mollusca; class Bivalvia; order Venerida; family Veneridae; genus Cyclina; species Cyclina sinensis. The sequence goes on from JAAONU010000016.1 coordinate 4,574,982, forward strand.
TTTGGCAAAACACTCCCAGTAATAGATAAATTTACATTTTCTGATGTTAAGTACAGCTTGAAATAAAAAGTACACCTGAAACAAAAGAAAATAACTACCAAAGCCAGGGACCAGTATTCAGAGGCAATACAGGGATGAAGGAAAACACAAATACCAGAGCTTATTTAAGCCAGAAAGGCCAGGAAACAGTTAGTCTTATCCTGTGATGAACTGTATTTGGATGGCAAATTGTTTGTTCTGGAACAACAGTAGAAGGCAGAAAATAAGAAGCAGCATATATTTACATAAGGATTAATAAGTAAATTAGATGACTGTGATTTCTTAAAATTAATAAACAGTTAGACATTTTGTTGAAGAAACTTGCAAATCTAAGATTTCAAATATTGATAATGAAAGCTTCTATAGTATTTTTTGTCTCAGTCCAATTAATCAGATAAGAATGGAAAGTATTACTCTCTCTATTTGGGTTTATTTATCGTCGGTACCAGTTGCCCATATGACTGATACCCCCTAAAGAGATTAGTTATTTTATGCTGTGGTGGATAGTGCAAGATACAGAAAGCATCCCATTTCAGAGACACCCCTGGTTCTTTTGCATGCCCATTGTACAGCACTGATACATGGGACCTCGGTTTAATGTCTCATCCAAGAGACAATTAGCAATGTTAGTGGATAACTCAAAGACAACCGCAGCCAGGACTTTACAGGATGGTTGACATGAGGAATAGATGACCGTTTCATTTTTTGACCCACAGGTTCAAGCTCATAGGGTTAGGGTACTGTCTTTCCTAAATGGTCTTCAATAAAAAGCAATAATGAGAGAATCCATGAATTTAAAAGTCAGTTAAGCTGTAAGAAGATAACTCTGAATACAGTTGTGCTGTTCTGGTGTACATAAGGGAGGCATCAGTGCCATTCTGACAGCTCTTGTATTATTGATAAATTGAATGAAAATTAAAAGACTCCATTGTGCAGCAGATTAGTTAGACTCCCAACATTTTAATGTTAAGTAACAGTTGTATTTTTGATAACCCCACATCAGTTGTTTTAAAATCTGAAACATTTCTTATTCTTTTTTTGTTTGTTTAGTTCTGCACATACAGTCAGATGTTGCTGGGGCAACGTTTATGGCAGCTGGGAGTTCAGCTCCAGAACTGGCTACAGCAATCATATCTGTATTCATTGCTAAGGTAAGAAAGGATACAGTCTTGGCTACAGATATCATAAATATGTTCATTGCAGAGGAAAGAAAGAAACAGTCTTGGCTACACTCATTATATCTTTGTTAGCTACTCTATTTGTGTTCAGTGCAAAGAAAATGAAATGCAGTCTTGGCTAGCCACTCTCTTTGTGTTTAATGCAAAGACAGACAAAATGCAGGGTGCAAAATGCAGTCTTGGCTACACCCATTATATCTGTGTTTATTGCTAAGATAAAAAAAGATAGTCACGTTTTTTAATGCTGTGGATCTGAAATGAAATAGATTAATTATCTGACCACAAATATACTACTACTAAATTGCAAGTATAATAATATCATGTTGGTATGACCATGCAGTCTACTGTTTAAGTAAGCCATTAATAACATTTGCCCTCATGACCTACATCAATGGTTTTAAGGTCTAATGCCTTATATGGTAAGTATCCTTTCATGACATTCTCTGATGCATTGCAGACTGATTTCTCGAAAAAAATATTATCGTTATTGTTAGTGGAGATTAAACTTGAGACCACTTTGTTACATGTCTTGCATCTTATTGTCCGGGTCTCAAAAATATGGTACAGGAATTGTCCATGATAACAAAATGATGGAAGGGGAATTGTCTGGGTGACAAAATAACAGGAGAGATATTGTCTGGGGTAACAAAAATTTGTCGAAATCAAAGAGTGGGCACTTGTTCAGGATCTGTTACCACTATACTAGCAATCTAAAATTTTAGTCGCATGTATCAGTGCTTTTCACAAGGTGTGAAAATGAGGCAAAAGCTGTAACTGCTGGCAGTATTCTTCCTAAACGTTTCACCATCTTTTATTATAATTTTAAGCCATAACTTATTTAGTATATAAATTGCTTGTGATCTACAAGTAACAAGGTAAAATAAGAAAAAATAGTATAAGTTACAATCATTCACTGTAAGTAATGCATTCATGTTGAAGGAAAAAATACAGTCTGAGGTACCTTTGGTCTGTAACAGCTGTTACAAATTTGTTGTTGTTTTTTTCTTAGGGAACAGAACCTTGATTTATTTTATTGATGGTTATCAAAGAGTCCTGTATAACACAGATGTTGCTTTTCTGTTACAGGTAATGACTAAAATATGTACTCATTGCAATAACAGAGCAAGAGGTGACTGAATTTAAGTCTTGTAAAATCATCAGAATTTTCCTTTAAAGACAATTGCCCAAAAGAAAATGCATAAATATTACATACTGATACATGTCTCTTGTGAAAATTTTAAATGTGAATATGCTAAAATATAAATGTGTTTTTGTTTTCAGGATGATATAGGTATAGGAACTGTTGTGGGTTCAGCAGTGTACAATGTAATGTTTGTCATCAGTATCTGTGCTCTCTGTGCTGGCATGGTATGTACCTCTGTGACACCTCTGTATGTGACACCTTTGTATGTGACACTTCTGTATGTGACACCTCTATATGTGACACCTCTGTATGTGATTACTCTATATGTGACACTGCTATGTGTGACACCATTGAGTGTCTGCTGTCACTTCTTGTGTATAACCTCCTGCCTGAGCATGACATCTTTGGGATGTTCCTGACTTGCTTTCTTAGACAAATGTTTGCATAGAAAGAAATGAAAACACTGATTGTGTCTAGAGGTCATTTTTTCATTCATAATAAATAATATCATCTTATAGTTTCCATACATGTGATAACTTTACATTGTGCCAAGTCTGGATTTTCAGCTGGATTTTTGGCTTCAAAACTGGAAAAATTTTATTGACTTCTCAGACATGCCGATGAAATATAGCAAAAGAAAAAAAACAACCAAAAGTGATGTTTAATGCAGTACTTCATAAAAATAATGTACATGATTTTGACAGATTTACTCTGTTAATCTACTCATTGCAATAGCCGAACAGCAGACATATGTTATAATTATACAAATTATGTAAGTCAAAATATCCTGACCATATGTCATGAAATCTGAGCTTAATTCCAAGTGTTCTTTAATTGATAAGGTTGTATTGTTTATTCCCTTTTCATGGTCCTTTTCTGCAGTTTTAGTCAGTCATCTTTGTGTGTTATACAATTTAAGCCCCCCCCCCCCCCCGTTGACAAGTAGCAAGGTTTGTTGTAGATAAGGGAAATTACATAAAAATATTCTTCAGCAATAACATTCTAAATTTAAAATCAGTAAAATAAATGCTTAAATACTTGTTCTTTAATACTTGTAGAGTTACCTATTTTCATAAGTAATATATATATATATAACCTTAATTTTTGAATATACATAACATTCCCTAACACTTATTTCCCTTCCGTCCTATACATCTATTTTCTGTCTAAGCACTGGTGGGGGTATGAATCACATTCAGCAGTAGCTCTAGTTTTCTTTCTTGATAAGAATGTCAAGAATTTTAGACGAAAATTATGACAGCTGGAATCAATGCAGAAAAGCATGATTTTCTGGAATCCCATTGGGTTTTCACATGTATGAGTTTCACTTATTCATTTGTAAACTAACCAGGGTATATGTACATATGTAGTGAGCTTTTGTGATTGCCTGAACCACTAGCAAATTGTTCAGAGATAACGGATAATCTTAAACTGGCTAAAAACAGTACTTCCCACTTAAAACCAACCACTTCTTAAACTTAAATTCTGAAAAAAATTTGACCTTGATATTACCAGGGGAAGTTACTCTCAGCTTCTGTTACACCAAAGAAGGTTACCACATCACAGAAGCTATATTGTAAATCATAATGAATGTGTGATTATTGCCCTGTTTTAAATCAAGATAGGTCAAGCAACAATGGGGGACATTAGTGGATTATCTACCCTGAATACTCTCTGATGGTCCTTTGAACTGGATTCCTCTGCTTTTATCGCTATTTTCTCTTTTGGTATGGTGATAATTAAGCCTAATTATTTGCAACTGTTTACAGTGGTAGTCAGATTACACATTAAGTTAAGCAACATGTTTTTTAACACCATTATCTTTGTTTTTTGATAATCCTAACTTTTTATTTAATATATAAGTGACAATTTTCACAACTAAAGTCAAGACCATCACAATAAGAAACAAGGATAAAGTCAGAGGATTCCAACTGAAAGGACCAATATGCTATTTGGTCTAACTTTGATATTATCTGAGTAAGGGAGATAATTTGTTATCAGGAATGTCCCTCATTTAGAAAGCTACTAGAAATCTTTTACAAAAGGCAGTGCTTACTAGAGCTGAGATTATATACAAAAAAATATATATACATTCATCACTAAATGACTGGTTGTGACAAGCAGCATGTTGGTGTCAGTAACAGTTGTAGAAGTTTGACGTCATTAGAGCTGTATTATTGACACTGTGTCAACTTCAGTGTGTAGAAAATATATAACAAATTGAAATATTGACAGTTACCATCATCACAAAATGTAAACATGTCACATATCAACTACATTTCTTTCATAGATTCTAGTTGGCAGTTCACAGATATTTAGACCTGACATTAGAAATTCCCTTTGAAGTCCATTATGAACAAGAATAAACTACTCTATTGTTAAATCTATATTATCACACCAGATACACTGTGTGGGTACAATATTAAATCTTCTATGAGGGATGGCAAAATTCATGCATTCTAGCCTTTAAATGTTCAGATCATTTTGCATTTGAACATTCAGATTACTTCAAACTTGAACTGAAATTACACAAAAAAATTTCACTGAACTTCTAGATGTAGGATAGTTTAACGATAAATCCTTGCATTGCACCAACACCATGTGTAATTTGTCAGTATCCAATAATTGTATTTGGTAATCACAATTTGACTTAAATTAATGCAAGGTAAAAGAGAAAGGGAAATTTAGACCAAGTTCAAAGTATGACTAGGTTTATTTATTTGTCACATTTTAATTGCATAATTCATGAGTGAATATCAAGCCAAACAAATCACATCTAAATAAGACACAAGAAAATAAGTAAAATAATAAACTGCAATAAGTAAAATAGTTAAAAAGCAATGAATGAAACATTGTCAACTTACTCATTTTATTCATTTAAGATAATCGTTCATAATATTGTAAATCAAATGAGGAACCAACATTCACTTCTCAAGAAAACAATTTTGTCCACAAGATCAGGTGAGAGTCTGTTTCTCAACTTGGTAACATAAAAATATTCATTCTGATTGAAGAGAAGTGGTCGGGATAGCCAGGGACAGACCTTGCGACCAGTGCCACACAAGGGAATGAAACCTCATTTTGTCTCCTCCAGTCAGAAGAGTTGGTCTCCTCATCCACTGCTTCTGTGAGGTAGCGGCAAAGCTCGTCATTGCCAGGTCTACTCTTGCATGAAGTCAGGAACGCATGCTTCTGACACTTCAGTGATGGCTGCATGTTATCATTCAGCCTGCTGACCTTGAACAAAACATCGTCAAGGCATTTCTCAAGCTTTTCTTCGGCAATTTGACACTGCTTGGCTAAAAAATAGGACAACCCTAATTACCAAAATGACTTTTAAGTGTCATATATGTCCCTTATATGCAACTTACACTTGAATTGTAAGAGACATACAACTTACAGATAAGTCACATACAAATAACATAATATTTCTATAAGTCTGTTATATGTATATATACCATTTAAACTTTGACGATTGTTGTTAAGTAACCGTTTTTCAATAATAATTGAAGCAATTTAGTTTTAAAATTTTCTTAGTTCTTTGATGAATTATGAGTTGTATGTTTTTTTCATTTGTTTTTTTGCCAGTAAGTCATGTAGCAAAACTTGAAATGAGGTTTTAAATTGACCATACTGACATAAGTAAACACTCTCAGAAAGAATTTTGCACAAACTGTAGAATATTTTTCAGACAATTATTTGCTATTATCCTAATGTTGTGCAATAGAACTACTACCCTTTTTGATAAAATGCAAAAACAGACAACAAAAATGAGCAGCAATTAGACAACAGAATTCATGAGTTAACAAAGGTATCTTCTAGACTGTCCTTATAAAATATATACAGCATCAATTTTACTTACAAGAGGTAATGTTAATAATTATTATATTCTTCATTTTGTAGGTCTGAACAACTAGAAAACCATGACCTAAATTCAATAGCTTTTTAGAATGTGACAATTTCACCAAATAGATATATTTACATGTATTTTACGTATAAGTCACTTATAAGTAACTTACATGTCACTCAGAACGTATAGAATGTTTTGGTAAGGGAAGTCCTTTAAGTGAATGTCAGGAAGGGAGCCAGAAATGGAAACCGAGGGAGCTGTGTTGTCTGTTGTCTGTGGCTGATACCGACGTAGGATATGATGTGATATAAAATCTTTCATGTTACCAATAGTTGCTACTCACAGTACATTGTAGGGGCCAGTCCATGAGCCTGCAGACAAAAGGGTACACCTCTGAGATCGACACATGGGACTCACTGCACATGTAAGAAGTATTCTCGGTAAGGTGCTCCAGAACCTTTACCAGGTCAGAAGCAGTTTCCCATACCCTGCCAGACAGTACCAGCTGTGCATCTGTTTCTTGCTGACAGACATATACAGCAAGATATCTGTCAATGCCCTTCTGTCTTCCACAAGTTGTTTGAGCATACTGTGGGTGGAATTCCACCATGTTGCCACATCCAAGATAAGATAGTGCTTTAGGATACTAAGCAGAGCCTGTCTTTTTCGAAGTTTTGACATCAATCTAGTCGAATGACAGAAGTGTCTAAGCATGGGTTGTTCTAAAGCAGGTTTGATAGAGTGTTGCAGTGTGTGTCTCAAGCATGGCTTAGGTAACCGGCACACTGCTCTCATTATCCCTGTCACTAGACATGTGGTGCTTAGTGACATTTAGGTAACTGTCAGTTGCATTTGAGGTCCATGTATCCATAGTTAACCCTGCTCTTGACTTCTTTGAGGTCCTGAAGGAGCTCCAAGCTGCTTTGAACGGGCGTGCCCGAAACGTGTAACGGCATCTAATCTTGTATGCTGGGGCCAGAATACTCATGCGGTTACAGAAGCCCTTGCCTTCCACAGTACAAAGAAGAAGGCAGTCGGTGACAGTTATGTCACTAATGGCCTGGGTGATCGCCTTGGTCCCAGTCTTGGTGAGATGCCTACGTGAGTTGACACTACTTGTGATCCATGCTTGCTTCTGTGAGTCAGCCTTCTGTCTCTCTGTACTTGGATGATATCTGCAAGGTGATCGCAAAGGTTACTGGTTGTTCCAGAATACAAGAGTGTTAGGTTGCAAAGGTTGCATGTAATGCTTCCCTAGTCAACTGAATGCTAGAAATGCTTTCAAATGTTTGAAGGAACAGAAACTGGCATGACTATCAGTGATTTGAATGTGAATTGTTAGAAAACTCTGCAAGAGAATAAATCTAACCAAAACATATAGTAAAAAAGAGGGGTTATTGCCAATTGATGGATCCCTGACCCCTCACGTTTGCATGATTTAACAAAGAAGTACAATTATATTTTCACCACAAACAAGTATATAACAAAAGAGCACATGGTAATATTTGTGAGTAAAACCTGTTGTTATAAGATTTAAGAGTCATGCTGTGGATCCATGAATTATTGACTGACATGTTTGTGTTTTTGGTTTCTTCCTGTGACACAATCATTCTGTCTCCAACTGACCCATAACAGGACAATTTTTTTGACATGGACATACCACTATCTTTATAGGTGACACTTGCAAAAAAGCTCCACCAAAGCATGTTTATGCTCTACTGGTCACAGGTGTGAAGGTAATTATTAATGCAACTGTAGGTGTGAACTCACCTGTTTACCATGTCTTTCTTACTTCTTTGACACTTCATGATTTAATCTTTTTTATTGTGTCGCCTGCTTCAAAGTAGCTGTGACATATAGGGATCACTTCTCCATCATCTATCTGTCTGTCTGTCTGTCTGTCCATTACAAAAATTGTACGGACTACTTCTCAAAAACTACTGGTGCAATTTCATCCAAACTTTACAGGAATGATCAGTACTAAGTCTAGTTGTGCATATCCTTGGCATTTTCCATCCAGTGATTTTTGTGTTGCCTGCTATAAAGTAGCTGTGACATAAAGGGATCACTTCTCTGTCGTCTGACTGTCCATCCATTACAAAACTTGTCCGGACTACTCCTAAAAAACTACTTGTGCAATTTCATCCAAACTTTACTGGAATGATTAGTATTAATTCCAGTTATGCATATCCTTGGCATTTTCCAGTTCAATGATTTTTGACAGTTATGGTCCTTTAATAATTTTTGTTTTTAAAGTTGGTCCGGACTACTTCCTCTTATAAAACTAAATTAATGCTACTTGAATGAAATGTTACAGTACTTGAGCATATTTAACGGGTTTTTCGGTGGGTTGATTTTTGGCTTAGTTATGGCCCTTGAATAAAAAAACAGCGTTTTGGCCCATAAAAGATTTTTGTGTCACCTGCTACACAGTAGCTGCAGCATGTTACAAAGTAGCTGCGAGAAATAGGGATAACTTCTCAATCGTCTGTTTATCTGTCTGTCTGTCCGTCCGTCACAAAACTTGCCCGGACTACTCCTCAAAAACTACCAGTGCAATTTCATCCAAACTGTACAGGATTGATGGTACAAAGTTTAGTTGTGCATATCTTCAGCATTTTCCAGTTCAATGATTTTTGTCACAGTTATGGCCCTTTAATGATTTTTATTTTTAAGTTTGTCCAGACTACTTCTCTTATGCTACGAATGCAATTTGAATGAAATGTTACAGGATTGATCGGTACCTCAAGTACTTGAGCATATTTAACGGGTTTTTTGGTTGAATGATTTTTGGCTGAGTTATGGCGCTTGAATAAAAAAAGGTGATTGGCCAACAAACTGTCCAATCACCCCTCAATACAACTGCTTAATTGCTTTCATCAGGCGACAAATGTGATCACTGATCGCTCTTGTTAAAACCAATCGGGTAAAATTTTTAAATATTACTTTCATGTTTTTTTCATACATAAATCAAGCTGTTTACTGATGCTATTGTTACTATTGTATAAAAAAGCATGCTATTCATTTTGATTGAGTACTTTACTCTTGAAAATGCTTTTATCAGATGTTAATGATTTTATAAAATGTTACCATTGTGCCAGAAGCTACTATTGGTTTAAACATGCTTTTACATCAATGAAGTAGTGAAGTACAACATGTTATCAAGGGGAGTCCATAGGACTCCATGTAAGGCACTAAAACTAGTAGATTTAGTATATCCAAACTACTTTGAAAAAGGTTTTGCTATGTATGAAACTTGACCTATGAACTACAACTGTTAAGGTAGCTGGTTGGAGTATCAAAGGTCTAGATTGTATCTTAGAGCAAACGTAATTGTGAGGGACTATATGGTGGCTGAATTTTGCAGTGTTGTGTTTTTAACATGGTATGGTGAAATGTGAAAAGATACTTGTTTGCTGTATTATAACTACAGTGAGAAGCAGAGACACAATAAAAAAGTCAAAATTTGAAGGCCTAAGTGCAACAAACATTTTTGTTGAATTGGCATAAAAATAATTGTGTGGTGCCTTGTTGCATTTTTTTTTTTTTTTCACCCTTTTCACCCTTCCACCTTTACAAAAACACTACAAGTCAGTATTTTGTCCCCTCTGCATTATCACACCACCAGGTGGCAAATCAGCCACCATAGGAATGGATTAGGTCATATTATAGATTTTGTACATATATTGTGATGAAACCTAAACTTGTACTGTTTGATGTTACATTTTGTGCAAAGAGAGCTGTTTGCTAGATTTCTTTGCAAGTTTCTTATGATGACTGTCAATTGATCTTAGCAGCTGTTCACACTGTTGTCCCAACAATTACATGCCTTCTTTAATCAGATAAGATGCACATTATTGATAAACATTCTGTATGAATGGTACTAACACTAGGTTATATGAAAAGTCAGATCAATAGAACAGTATGCTGTTACTCCTTGAACAGCTAGCAAGCAGAAATATTGGGAAACATTTAACAAAAATTGCTAACTACATTGATGCAAGTTTTTTTTTAAATATAACTACAAGTTAAGTTATTATGTATTCAAAATGTTGATCATAGTAAGGTAATGTGCCATCTTTGTAGCTCAGGTCTTGTTCAGAAATGGTCATGGTCACAATATAGGCAAATTTAGTTGTTGGTTATTTCTTAATTCATTTAACTTTGTTATGCATATTGATGATTTTTAGCTCAAAAGTTACTACCTGGTGTCTTGTATATAGTGTTTAATTTGTGTTACCATGGTCATTTATGTAGCTTTGAGGAATTGGTTTGACCGGCATTCAGCTGTTTCCTACTATTAACCTAGGTCAAGGTTACTCACCAAGAACAGAGTCTGTTTGGATAGGATGTATCTGTGATTGCTGAAGGGAGTCAGAAAGACACTATATATATGAATATACAGTAGGTTATACTATTAACATTTTTATTTCTTTGGAGTGAAATGGTTTTTGGCCGTCAAAAGGGAAGTGTTTTTTTCACTGTTGAAATATACCAAAGATAAGGTAACACTTGCAGGAGTTGTCACTTCACTGTCACAACACAAAAAGTCATTACAAAATAATCTTTCATTGAAGTTACTTGAATGTCAGTTTAATGAAACCTAATTTAAATTAGACAATTTATGTTAATTATGTCTTAAATGATAGAATGATGTCAAGAATTTAAGGTTATTTTTTCTTATAAAATACTTACTGTATAATGTATCTTAGATTGGTTTGATATATATGGGTTAATATTTTAAAGTTTTAAAGCAGAATTAGTTAGGTATTTTACCTTAAAAAAAACTCATGACAAGAAATTTGTTTATTTCAAGGTGGTGAACCTAAACTGGTGGCCATTATGTCGGGACTGTATTTTCTACACGGTTAGTGTTGCTGCCCTTGCTATAGTCATGATAGATGAGAAAGTTGTCTGGTAGGTATAAAAATATTAACCAAAATTATTGGTTGGCTGTTGATTTAATTTTCAAAAAAACACAGAGCATGACCATCCTGGATGGCTGTGCAGACTGATTTTAGGTCTCGGGACTTTGAAAATACCGTTATACATTTGTTATGCTCCCTGACAGAGACATCATATAGGGCCTGCCTTGTCCTTCCATCATTATGTCATTCTGTCATGTGTGGGGAAGAACTCCATAACTAAAAAAGGTAATGATTGCCTTGTCAGGGCCATAACTTCTCTGTGCATGGAAGGATTTTGAAATACCTTGGCACATTTGTTCACCTTGATGAGACAGTGTGTCTGTTTTCACTTTATAGTGCATAATTCATGATGTCCTGGTTTGGCTGGGTAAGAGTTAGAGACTGTGTTAAGTTTGGATCAAATGATGTTTTGTTAAGTTAATAACTAGCAAGGTACACATTTTTTAACAAGACTGTGATGAGTCTTTGACTCCTGTTGAATTTTAAGTGTAGGAGTGGGGGCTTATTTTAAGGTTTAGTTTCTGACCATATAACTTTACAGTTACATTTATTGTATGTGTAACTATACATATGTTATAATTTAATAGTAAAAAAGGCTGGTCTGATAGCTCTGTTGGTATACCAGTCCCCCCTCTCTTCTCCTTCCCTCTTAAGAAAGAAAGTCATTGGCCTTAGGCCAGGGGAACTATGACTTTTTGCTGACTTTGTCTTCATTAAATAGTTATTTCGTCAGCCAGGAAATGAAGGTATTTTGATTTTCATTTGAAATAAGAAAAAAAGCTTGATTTGGAAATAAAGATGGATTTGATTTCGCTTCCAGCAGTTTGTATTCTGTGTATGTCTTAATCAGATATCTGTCATAAACAATTATTATTTAATATTAAATTTTCTTTTAGAGGAAACGTAACATCTGGTCAGAATGAATTTATTTTATTACTTTTTGTGGTCCCTCTGCATTGTTTGGTTAAAAGTTAAAAAACTGTCATACAATGATTCATGAGATTGACTTTTACTATTTTTATATTGCTATAAGAATCTGACATTTATTGCAGTAATAAATTTACCTGAGTCAATTTTAAGTTTATTTATAAGATAATAGCTTAATAAACAGAAAAACTTCAATTAAAACTTGAATAATTATAAATTTAATTGTTTATCTGAATGTCTGCAATTTTGTGGTCTAGTATTTAAGTTGAAAATATTTAAACATACCTTAACATGATAGATAGTTTTATGCATGCTTAACTATATATGAAATGTAATTCATTTTACAAAACAAAAATCCTGTATGTAATTTCAATGTTTCACAACAAATGGTATTTGATTTATACTCTGACCTGTAGAGATAAGGTTTTCATGTTTAATTTTTAAGAAAGTTTAAATGAACTGTTTTGTTGATATAGTAGAGTGTGTTTTTGAAGTCATTTCGAGAATACATTATAAAGTCTGTTAAAATTTCTGAAAATCCATACCAAAAGAGCAGCTATATAAGATCTCTTAGCTGCGAGTTGTTGGTTTTACAGTGATTATAAAAACAAAAACTAAAAGTCTGCTTTATAATATTTAGAGGAACCTTCATGGTCACGTATTTAACTCTGTCCTTAGCCATCATATGACCTAGTTTTACTGACCTATTTAGCCTTATCTTTTGTTTATTTCAGGTATGAAGCTGTGATATTTATTCTACTATATCTATTGTACATATTACTTATGTATTTTAATACATCCCTCGAGATGTGGATTGTGCCAAAATTTTCCTGCTGTGGTGTGCACGATAAAGCAGAAAACCTTGATGTTGTTGTCATGGTGTCCAGAACAAAGGAGAATGGACAACAGGAGAAAACTGGTGATAAACACTTATTAAAAGAGTCCAGATTTCTAGGACAAGGTAACATACATAATACTAGAGCCAAACAAACAGAGCGCTTGGGTGTATTACTTAGAAATCTTTTTTGAAGTCTAGTAACATTTTTCAGAGTAATGTTTGATATCTCAGCTCCTTGTGTAAAGCAGATAATAGTGTGTTTAAGAGGTTTGATGCAAAAAATTGATAATGCTAAAAAATGACATCATATTCCCTAATTTGACATCATATCTATTCCAAGGTCACTAAATTAGTTTGGTATGTTCCATGTATTTAAATTTCGTCAAATCCACTGCTAAAATTCGGTACCAATATATTCTATGTCGTACAAAATGTGTTACTGTCATTATGCAGTGGTGGCCTTTAATTTAGGAAACATCTCAGTTTTATTTAGAAAAAACGGTCTTGCAAATCCGTTGCCATAGTAATGGTCATCAGATTGAAACAAAATAGTAATTTCTATGAAGGACAATGTTTAAACTAATAAGTGGTTACTTATGTTTTGCATTTAAGTCGGTAATAAATATGTCACTGTTGCTTATTTTCATTTCACTGTATTTTGATATTACAACAGCCTTCCAATTGCTCTTTTTCTGGTGACTTTGGTCATATTAAGTTGTGGTCAAAATACACCTTGTTATGGTTGAAGAGAGTGTTAATATTTACAAGACTTCAAGCAAATGTCCTTTTATGCTGCCATAAAATGCCTGTTTGAAAACAGATTTTAACATGGCTGGAATCACAGAGCTAGACTGGAAGCTTTAACAAATTGATTTTAAATAGCTTATTACCTAAATTTGAATTGAACAATTCAAAAATTCCACAAATATATTTCAGAGAGACAAAGTCCGCTTTTACCATTCGCAACTCGAAAAAGTAAACTGGTACCTGATCATGTTTCTAAGTTATCTAGTAACTAGTTTCTGAGTTCTAGAAGTTGTCAATGTGTAATTTAGCTATAAGGACTTTGAAAAACACTCTCAGTTACAAAGTTAACATTCTTGTCTATTGTAGATACATCAGACTTTGATTCTGATTTTGAGGACGATATGGAAGATAACACAGCACCTTTAATAGGAAATTCATCAACATCAAATGTAAATAGTGGTTAGTATTCTGAACTTTATGTTGAAAGATAATTTGTTATCAAAGATTCTGAACTGCAGCTCTTTCTGATCCTAAATATTACACATAACTAGATTAAAACATCCACAGATAGCCACAGATAGCTGCTTCCAGTAATCTTGTTGGTAATGTATTCAGTCTAGCTAGAAAATTCATGAATGTCTAATGTACAAAATGTTTGAAATTAACAGAGAGAGCCCAGGATGATCCAGGACATGTATTGGCTGTGCCTGATTGTTGGTGGAAGAAAATTATCTGGGGTATATCGTTACCATTGAAGATCTTGTTTTTTATCACCATACCAGACTGCCGGTACACAAGATGGCGGAGCTGTTATATCATAACATTTGTAATGAGTCTAGTCTGGTTATCTCTTCTTTCATATCTGATGGTATGGATGATCACTATTATAGGTAAACCAGTCTTTTCATATTCCGGTCATGGTATTTATTTTTTGAAGAAGAAGCAAAATATTTTTTTGTGTGAAATTAAACATCAAGGTAAAGCTATAGCTTAAAATACAATACCATAAATCTTAGGTCTCCAATTAGTTGGTCTAACACCACATTGGAATGGGTAAAACACACTTAGTGAGAAAAGCATCTTTGTTACCATTTGTTAATGACAAACATGAAAACTAAACATATATTTGTTTAAACTTTAATCTTCAGAAACAAATATTTTCTGACACTTAACTGTGTACATTCATATGAATTTTTTGTACATTTTAGAAGAACTTTCTTAACATACACTTTTTTTCCAAATTTATTGTTTTCAGGATACACAGCAGGTATAGCTGATACAATCATGGGTCTCACATTCATTGCCTTTGGCGTTAGTCTACCGGATGTGATATCTAGTGTTATAGTGGTACGAGAAGGTCTTGGTGATATGGCGGTCAGTAATGCCGTCGGTAGCAATGTGTTCGACATACTCATATGCCTGGGTGTTCCATGGTTAATACAGTGTTTGATCAAAGGTCATCCTGTACAAGTATACAGTGAAGGTAAGTTATCCATTAGTTTAGTAAGATCATTTGATATGAACAAGAAATACATGTATACCGATAATGTAAATTGAGTTGACACTGTAACATCTTGTTTGAATTTAATGTTTCTTTTTCTGTATGAAACATCATTGATTTTAATATTTCTTGATAGAGAAATTTGTTTATATGTTTCTGATATCTATGTTTCAGGTTTGCTATATGCTACACTGACACTTCTTGCAACAGTGATCTTTTTGCTAGTTTCAACACATATCAATGGCTTGGCGACTTACCAAAGGATTTGGCATTGTTCTTATGTTTGTCTATGTAATATTTACCATACTTACATCATTATATGAGCTCAATATATTTGGGTATGTTCACCCACAAGAATGTGATTCAAATTATTAATTTGCTCATATGCTGTAACTATCCCACATGTACAAATTTTTTTATACACATAGCAATTCAGAACAACAATTTCTGTAATATTTTCATTATATGTAATTGAAAAAGCTGTGTTATAGATTCCAGTAAAGTGTTTCAACTGTAACACAGTAGATTGCATTAGAACCAAAGCATTTTAAATTATAAGTACTGCTATGTAACTCTTAACATGTTTGACAGTGTTTCTCAGAAATAGAAAAAATTCGGTATAAAATTTCCAGTTGCATTTTCAGCATTGTTTAGATTACATTGATTTACAGTTAATAAAAAAAGTAAATATTAATGTGATATACCTCTTGTATAATCCATAAAATCTTTATCTTATTTGTATTTTTTGGCAATAGAAAAATGAGATTGAAAGTAAGCTAATGGTTTACTGTTTAGGTTGTTAAAAATTCGCAGATAAAATCAGCATTAAAGGTATTTAAACATATTCATTCTTGATATATAAAAAACATAGCTTGTATTTGTGTTCTAAGTTTCACTTTTCCTATTGTTTGCAAATGTTTTGTTTGGCTGTAAACTGAAAAATAATTTTCATTTAAAGTATTTAGGAGAACAACAGTAAGGACACATCTTTAATTTTTTGCTGTTGTTTTTATTAGAAGCAGTGATTGAGGGTTAGAGCCCCTGACTCCTGATCTGGAGGTCACTGGTTCAGATCTCATTGACTTTCCACATTCCATACTTTTGGCACCAGTGCTGGTTTGAATCCTTGAAGCAGTCATAAAGAGGTATTAATATATATTGCAAGTATTTGTTTCCAATTAAGTATGGAATAAATATGTTTTAACTAAGATCTGTTTTTTTTCAATCTCTTACCTCTGACTTTCACAGTTTGAGATGAATATTTTCTGGTTACTTTATTTATTCTGTACAAGTACTCCTCTTACTGAGTGACAACTTACAGAATTTTCTTTGTAAATCTTGTATCACACTGGAAGCAAATGATATACTAGGAAGTGCATTTTGTGTTGATTGTGATGTGAATTGTAGGTTTGTAGGGGATATTGCTTGTGCTTGCCAGTTGGTAGTGTAGAGTTTGCACTAAAATTGAATTGAATTATTTTCTGATTTAATAGCTTACTGAATAACCGAGCCAAAAATGATGACATAAAGATATATCTTATTCAGTTTAAATTTGGAAGAGTGTTTAAAATAACTAAACTCTTAGACAAGGAAGATAAATGGTGAAAACATTCTGGGTGCAAAAATCATGTAACAAAGACTTCTTTCTTTTCAAAGAGATTTATATTAAATAAAAATGTACATTTCAGTATTGTAATAATTTTTTACCATATTCAGCATTTCTTAATCTCATTAAAACCTGTTTCTCATTGATTATATTTAAGTTAAAAGCTTTGTAATATTTCTTTCTTAAAGTTCACACTTCTGTGAAAATTTATTTTTTAATATTCAGGGTCACAGTTTGATAACAGATATAATTTGACATGATAAGGTACTACAATGAATGTTTAAAAATTTGCTAGTTATGTTATTCAGATAATTAAGACAGGATAGTCATATTTGACATTTGTATGCTTTATTAAAATAGTACATGTATAATGGTGCTATATTCAGCCAACTGCCTTATGCTATCATACATAGAGATGGAATTGTGTAATTTTCTACAAATTGCCATAATGTGACTCATGCCATGCAGTTTTCAACATGGTGGTCATATCTCACTTATAAAAAAAATGATTTGAAAAGTATATTAGTAGTCCTGAAAATCATTTAAGACCAGTTTTATGAAGTTCTGAAAATCTCAAATGACAATGATAAAGGAGTACACTGAATTGCTGATACATGGTTTTTTGACATCTTGTCTTTTATCTCTACATGAATTACTTCATCATTTGACCACTGTGTTGATTTTTGTCCGGTAAGGGCTGATATATAACATACAGGTATTATGTATATTTCTGGATAGCTAATTTACTTTTCATGCATATAGTGTTATATGAACCATGTAATTAGAGAGTACATCTAGTCTACAAACTGCAAACTGTGTAATGATGTATTATTTTGTTATACATGTACAGAATTTCATTCATTCTGCTGGTACTGTATATCTATGAAATATCTAGCTCTCTAATTTGTAATGTACAAATATTTCAAGAGTTATGGAAATTATCTTACAATTAAGAAACAAGATCAAAAATGACTGATGACCCCTTCTCATTGGACCATTAGGTGTTGCAGCATGCATTGTACATAATTTAGCTGTCTAGGCTTTAACACTATTGTATGTAAAGACTTCCTGTTGGTTTGAAATTCCTGATTAATGAAAGATATTTTCTTCTTGATCTTGTATCCACGACAGTTTTTAATCTGTTTTATATCTAGTCGTCTTGCCTTCTACATTAATATTCAAAAAGTATGAATTATATTTTACAAAAATGATATTTCATAATAATGTTTGCTTCTTTCATACGCCAACTCTTATAATGTGTAATAATCAACTGGTAAGGAGAAAAAGAACATGATTTTCTTTTTAAACATGTGTAAATATTTGCAGAAAAATGGTATCGTCATTAAGAAAGTGAAAGCAATGTTTTGAAAACAAATGTGAACTATATTTTACATGTTAGTTCCCTGGGGTTGTTGTCAGGTTTTAGTAAAGTGAAATAGAGTAAGTAAGAAATTTGAGAAACATGAGATTACAATGCTTCCCCATAGGTTGAGCTTATAGAGTATTCAGTACAATATTATTTAAACTACAAATAAAATAAAGTGAGACAAAAATTGTACTAAACCCTTGATATTTAGATGTGTAAGACAACCCCCCCTGACACACACAGACATTACACCCCCCCCACCCCTCCGCTCATTTTTGTATAGATTGACGAAACCCCTCTCATGCATTTTACAAGGTGGACACAACCCCCTTCTTCCATTGGAGGGTGGGGAAAGGGTATATAGGAGTCAGTTTTATCGTTCTCAGTCCTTCTGTTTGGTTTTTACCTGTTTTTGATGATAGTAGCAAGAAGATGGGTTGCCATACATTAACGAAACTTCATGTGTAGGTAGCTTTTATAGAAATATAGCATGGGACTGCATTTTAGATGTCTGCATTCAAGGTTAAATATAAAAAGAAAATAGGAAAATCATTTTATCAGTAACTTCACTTGCAATGTAACCTAGCGTGTAAGTTTGCACTTTGGTTTTTTGATTGCATTTATGTTTTGGATTCTTCTTGCACTAGTGACAAGGCAGATGGTGGGGGAATTATTCATTTTCAGTGGCTCTACTTTATACAGTGTATTTTTTATTGTCAGTAAGTTTATGAAGGTGGTGTAACTTACAAGAAAATTCTTGTTACAACTAGTTGGTTTGTTGTGTATACATGCAAATTTATTTTATCTAGCCTGCCAAGGCATTTATTTATTTGGCGTAGCTGTATTAAGATCAGTTTTGACCTACATTTGTAAACAATGAAATTGTTAGATACAAAATCATAAGCTGAAGAAGGAACTTGCCATTGCTGTTATGAAATTTTAGTGATTTGTAATAATAATTGTTATTAAAAAATGATAACATTAATATAGACGTTAATTATATATCAGAACATTTTAACCATGAAAAATTATACAAAATGGAATAGATATATTATTGATATGACTAAATATTTAATTTATTTCATTGAAAATGATATAGACACTTACAGGATTAATCCTAACATTTTTAGCTCCCCTTTTCGAAGAAAAAATGTGGGGCTATTGTCATGACCCTCTCGTCAGCATCATCATTGGCAATGGTTAACCTTTTTGTTAAGGTCATTTTCTCAGAAACTATCAAAGCTATTTACTTCAAATTTAGAATACATCTTCACTATCTAAATGTGACACCATATGTAAAGAGCAGATATCCATCAAATTTATTTTTGCAATGTTATTCCCCTTTTTCAACTTAGAATTTTTTGGTTAACCTTTTTTGTTTATGTCCATTTCTCAAAAAGTGTCAAAGATATTCCCTTCAAACTAGGAATACTTGATCACCAGCAAGACGCCTACAAAGATTGTTGGTACCCATGTCCCTGGGGTCAAATTAGCCCCACCCAAGAGGTCATTGATTTTGCATAGACTTAAATGTAGGAAAAAACTTCTTAGCCTAGAAATAAACTATTTACTTACACATGGGATGGGTAGGTACTTCCACCCCAGTCCCCTGCATGGGACACACCCCCAAATGCATAATCCCCTTCCCCCTGCCAATTTTTTTTTTAATAAGTTTACTTGACTCCCACCGGCCCCCCTCCCAAATCAGACACCCTCCACCACCACAAGAAAAAAAATTTCATGCATGAGTAACCCACACCCTAGACTAGAATTAAAGTATTTATTTACATGGGATGGGTAGGAACTTGCCCCTCCCCCACTAAAATTTTTTTTCGCTTGGGCCTCTTGTTTGACTTACCTTTTAATTTATTATCCAGCACTGAAAAAACTGGAGCATGCTGTCCGCGAACAGGTCTTCTTTGTTTATAGCCGTTGTTGTGCACATTTGACTATGTGCCAATATCCGAAAACTATACATTTATGGGGGATAAATTTTGTAGTGTAACTAGGCCACTCATCTTTTTAGAAGATATCACTTGATTTTTATGTAGGCGGTTGGGGCATTATTTTAGATATTCCTATCATATCAAATATGTTGTTTTGAAATGCTATACAGTTTGTATACAGTTATGCTGTCTGTTTATTGATATCATTAAGAATTTCAACTGTAGTTGTATCGTGTATTTACATTTTGAAGAAATTTATTCTATATATTTTTATTCCAACATAATTTTTTAAATAATTTAATATTTTTGATGGCTGTTAATAAAGTCTTTGCAATGTTTGCTTTGTTTATGCTCCCCAAAGGGAGAGCATATAGTCGGCGATTTGTCCATCCATCTGTTCATCACCAATGAAAGGATTTACTTTTAACATCTGAAGATGATAGAGGACATTGAGAGAAAGTGCAGTGCACAAGAACCTTAACTCATCATGTTTAGTTTTCTCATTATCTTCCCTTTGAACATTTTGCTTGTCTGAGGCATAACTCTAAGATACTTAGTTGATATTTGGCACATTGATAGAGAACTGTAGTAGGAAGTGAAATGTTTGAGAAAAAATAACTCAAGCTGCCCCTAATTCTGAGTTATTTCCCCTTTTGATTTTTGTTAATGTTAAAATGCTTGTCCTAAGCATATTTCTAAAACTATGAAAGGGATTGGATCTGCAAGGCCTAGGGCTTAGATATTTTGCATAGAGAGTCACGAAGAGGCCAGGACTCTACCAAGATTGTTCAAATTATATGCCTTTGGTTAAAAATTTACCCTACTCCAGGGTCTTAATTTTTATTATTTTGTGAAATAACAAATCTTTGAAAATCTTCTGGTCAGTAACCATAGGCCCTAGTCCTGGTATGTAGCATTGTAAAGCTTACTTTTGCATAGACTGTTCAAATTATTTCCCAAGGGTTAAAATCAATTCCTCCTTGAGAGGGATGAGTTTATTGTTTTACATAATGTTGTATAGGGAAAACTTCCTGCCTGAATCTGTTCTCCTAGAGATAAGATTAGAAGATCTTCACCAAGTTTGAAGAAATTATGTCCCTGGAGTCAAAATTGGCCCCACCCAGAGGTCTTATATATTTCAAATACATTTTTTTAATTTATGTAGACTTACATGGAAAAACAAATAATTCCCTTTCCTTACTATGACTTATTGACCTACTTCGTTGATTTTACAGCTACTGTATTGAAATTTGAACTATACTTACAATTTTGCATGCAGATTTCAAATGCAACCTTAGCCAACATTTACCTTGGCCTATTGACCTATTTCTTTGTTTTTACAGCTACAATATGGAAATTTGAGCTAAACTTATTATTTTGCATGTAGAATTAAACTTAGACCTTTGCCAACATGGCCATGACCTACTGACCTACTTTCTTACGTTTTGCAGATACAGTATGGAAATTTGGACTATAATTATGATTTTGCATGTGGATTAAAACTTCGACCTTAGCTCACATTGACCTTGACCTACTTTGTTGTTTTTGAAGTTAAAATATTGAAATTTGAACTATCATTAAAATTTTGCATGTAGTTTTCAACTGATCCTTAGCCTTCATTGACATTGACCTACTGACCTACTTTCTTGATTTTGCAGCTACAGGATCGAACTTTGAATTATACTTCTAATTCGCATGCAGATTTCCACTTTGACCTAAGATGACATTGAGATTGACCTACAGATCTTCTTTCTTGTTTTAGCGGCTATAGTAAGGAAATTTGAACTTTACATGTGAATTTTAACTTTGACCTTGACTGACACTGACTTTGTGCTACTGACCTACTTATTGTATTTGAAGTTGTGTCTATGAAATTTGGTCTAGATAAACAATTTTGCATGTAGATTTTGACTTCAACATGTGATGACATGTGATGAACTTACCTTGATTCCTTCATAGGCCTTGCTGTTTAAATGGTGGTACTCAAGTGGAGATATGAGGCCATCATGGCCATCTTGTTTAATGCTTGATGGGAGCATAACTCCTAAAGTTTTCAAGGGATTTAGTTGATATTACACCTGTTGATACAGGGCAAATGGAGGAAGTGCATTATCAGAGAATTATAACTCTACCTTTCCCAATTTTTTAAACACCTTTCTTGATGAATTTCATAATATTTATTTGAGAATTACTTAAAGTGACTGAATCACAGATGAGTCGACAATGCTTAAAAAAGAAAACGTTTATACATCTAGAAATTCTAGTTGTAATTGTGATAAACAAGTTACTGAATCATTTTTTTGTTACAGAATCACATCATAATATAAAGTTTTACAGACTTTTGTCAGTAAAAAATTTGCCCCATTAGTCATGGGTTAGATATATAAGTTATATTATTGATTTTGACAGATGAAAGCAAGTAGCCTCTGTTGCCCAGTGGTATAGATCATCTCTCTACATTTAAATGACCAAAAAGGCATGGGTTTGCATACTGGTTAAATCAAAGTTCTTTTTGTTTTCAGTTTTCATGGTGTATAGAAGCATAATATTATGTTCTTTCCATAGAATATTAACGTTAACTTTATTTAATTTTAAGAAAAAAGAATTCAGCTAAATTCTGTGAGTCAGTTGCTTTAAAGACTGTTCAAGATATATGCTTGATTTTCAAAACAATATGTAGATGAAGGGATAGAAAGTTCTGTGTTTAAGAATCAGAAAAATACTTGGCCATGTTTATTAAATAGCTCCCTTAATTATTCCCTCACAAACAGAGTTTGGGCAGGTATAGAGGAATCACTGATGTTTTGGTTGGTCGGTCCACTTTTTTTTTACGGCTGTAACATTGTCATGCATGAAGGGATTTTAAAATAAGTTGACACAAATGTTAAATTTATTGAGACCATGTATCGCATACAACTCCCAGTGCATCCCTCAAAGGTCAAGGTCACTCTTAGAGGTCATCAGTATTGGCTGTCCGCTCTGTAACTTTATTATTCATCAAGTAATGGTGAAATAATTTGGTTTAGATAATGCCTACATGATAGCGTTGTGGAGCACTGATTGATTTCAATAGAGAAGAAATAGAAAATTTCATGAAGGAGTGTAGTATATAAGACCTATAACTCTTCCTTGCTTATCTAATTCTTACTTTATATTTTGTGATACCTCTAGTTATCTTTATAGCAGTATTTTGATTTCAATTTATGCTTAGAAAAATACTGAAAAATATACACCCATTTGAAATAGTGCTGCTGTAGGGAGCATCCATCAGTTCTACCCATTGTCTTGTTTACTTCATTTTCTGAATTTATACCATTTTATTTCCAAGAGAAAAAAAACAGTTCATGTCTTTTTCTGTTTATTTTTTTTTCTAATTGGAAAGTCCATTTATTTTTAAGATATTGCCCCCTTGATGACTTTAACATACAAATTGCATAATGACATTTTTCAAATATATTTTTATCTACCCATAGTGTGATTTTATGGGGTAAGTGAAACTACATTTTTCACCCACTTTAATCATATGATTGTGTGTTTTCTTTGCCAACACTTTCAGGGAGTCACAAAACATTTATTATAGGTAAAAGTTGTTGTAATATTTATTAGGACACTGTTTTTATGGACAGTTAATTAATACTGTGATATTGTTCTTGTTAAATAATTTGGTGACTCACTCAAGAATCTGTTTGGCAAGAACCAGATAGCAATGTCATAAACTAACACATTTTTTTTATCTGAAAGCTGACCAGTCAGTGATTCTTTGAAGTTAATGAGAAAACCTAGTATGGAATGTGAATATGGTGTCTGTTCCTGTTAGTATATATTCTATCTTTGATATAGATTCTGGTCCTTTTTGTGACAGTATAGGTGATTATATCTGATCAGATAGTGTTGAGTACTATTCAATGTATCTGGAATCTCTGATTTATCATGCATCATTTGTTAACATTATTCTCTGAAAAAAAAATTAAAACTCTTATTCAAGTCTTTGTACTGTCATAAAGGTGGTTTGTCAAGGGGATACTTTTACACTCGGATGGGAGGCATGTAGGAACAAACCGTCTGTTACCAGTTTTATGTCCTCTCCAAATTTCTGAAACACCTTTTAGCTCACCTTTTTTAGGTTGCTCTTGTCCATCATGCATTCGTCTGTCATCCAAATAAACCTTACAGAAATGATCCTTGTGTGGTCCCCTTTGCAGAATTGTATAAAAAGGCAATTCCATGCAGAACTCTGGTTGCCATGGCAACTGAAAGAAAAATCTTCTTTCAAAAAATCTTCTTGTCTGAAACCACAAGGCATAGAGCTTTGATATTTGGTATGTAGCGTCATCTAGTGGGCTTCTACAAAAATCTTATAAATCATGTCTCTGGGTTCAAACTGGCACCTACCCAGGGGTCATTTGATTTAACATGGACTTGTATATGAAAAACTAAAAACTCTTCATGTCAGAAGCCATAAGACCTAGGGTTTAGATATTTTGTGTGTACCATTGTCTAGTGGACCTCTACCAAGTTTTAAAAATCTTCCTGTCTGAAATCACAAGAACTGCATGCCATGAGCTTAAATATTTTGTTTGTAGTATCATCTAGTGGACCTCTACCAAAATCTCACAAATCATTTCATTAGGGTCGAATTGGCCCCACTCTAGGGGTTATTTCATTCCATATGGACCTAAATAGGGAAAAAACTTTAAAATCTAAAAACAAATAAGGTATAGAGTTCATATATTTGCTGTGTGGTATTGTATTGTGGACCTCTAACAATTTGGTACATATCATGACCCCTGGGTCAAAACTGGCCCACTCCCAGGGTCACATGGTTTAACATAGTTACATAGAAAAAAGTTATTTAATAAAACCAGTTCCGAGAATGTTCAAGGCCTGGAGATATTTTTAGTGTAACATTTTCTTTCATTTGACACTAGCAAGTCCTTTTTCAGATAAAATATAGATGATGGGAAAAGCGTATGGTTGGTTGGATCTGTCAATGGTCAACATCACACAAGTTGAATCTTATTTTGTGTCCGCTCTACGTCTCTTCAGTGCCTCGAAGGATTTTGAAAATGCTTATTAGGAAAATACAATAAAGCCACGTAATGCTATAACAGCAACTATGTTTTGGTCACCTGCTGAGTTTATCAATCAATTTATTTACGTTTACATTTGTTGCTGAACATAAGGAACTAGTTTGGGCAAATATTTAGATACACTTTAATTTATATTTGTATTATATGGAACGCACCTTAAACACACTGTTTTAAAAAACTTTTGTGCAGATATTATATTGATTTATACCCCTAAATCTACTTGAAATACTCGACAAACATTTTCAGCCAATCTTTTATGACCTCATACCTGTGGCACCCTAAGGGATACCATAAACAGTTTGTTTTACTTTCAAGCAGTGTAAAATCTTCCCCGTGCAGTATCAAGACAACTTCATGTGAAGAATACATGTAACTGTTGAAATCCTATAGACCTTCCTAACACACTTGGAATTAAATAGCCTTTTTTACGTGGCCTAGACTTTCTTTTTGTATTCACTGCATAAGCAGGGAATACAGTGGTAATGGTTTTTTCAATGCTCCTACATCGAAAGGTGCCGGCCTGACAGTGCTTCCGTTTCAGTTATCTACTCTGCAAAACAAAGTAGTTCCAAAAGTAGCATGAAAGCGAATGGCAAAGGTATTTGCAGAGCTGACCGATGCTGACTGCTAAAATAGTTCTATTCATAAACTCTTAATTACGTAATCCATTGATAAGTTCTTAGGTCAGCGCCAGGTTAAGCACTGATACGTAGACTAGGAAAAATATTGCTTTCTCTCTCGTACATTTAGAACTGTTCGGTTAATAGATAGAGGTGTAAGTGGTTAAGATATAACACGGTGAGGCACTGACTCTGAAGCAGTGAATACCCCAGTGCTTGCAGCCCTTTTATTTTCATTTGCGGCCAGATGAGGCATTTGTTGATGTGAAACAAATGTCAAGTTAAGCATACAGGCTCTCTTTACAGTTATTCCAAAGGCCTATCCGAGAAACGTCTTTGATATTTGTCAGATACCTGCACAAGATAAGAGCCCCGCCTCCGACCCTGTAATGTCAATAAATGTTGTTTTTTTCCTTTTTTATAGTTTTTTTTTTCGAAATTTTAAACAATTTCAAATACTAGTATGTTTATATCTATATGCCCTTATCGGGCAAAAGTAACTAACAAGTTTATCAATTTATTTGAATTTTATTATGAAATTTATAAATAGGTCTTGGGGATTTCTAAGCATTTAGATGTTCTTTTGATAAAATGAGGCAACTATAATGAAACTCCTTCATAGACAGATCAGGAACAACGGACTTCTGTGGTTGATCTAGGTTGCAGAGATAGATGAATTACGGTTGATCCGGGTTGCAGAGATAGATAGATAATTCATCAATTTCTCCTTCATATGGCAATAGCGACAACTCTTTCTTTCCTGGCTGGCTAGTTTCGCCGAATCCAATTTGGACAGCGCATCTAACATTACGCAGGAACCCTGGCGCGTCGATGGTTTTTGTGTATGCACCATTGCTTCCAGTTAATTCACCATTGTGAAACCTGTACTCGACCTCTTTTTCAGAAGTGGTCGACATTTTGTCGCTAGGTTTCTGTTGAATGAAAGTGTAGGCAAATCTAGCGATGTTCGTACCTACGCCGAAATAAACATTACTTTTGTCCTCAGCTAGCATTATTGACGGGAAGGTTCCGCAGTCGGCATTGGAAACTATAGCTCGCGCCATTCCGGTCCATGTCTCGTGCTTTGAGCTGTATTTAACTTTGATTATTACCGTGTCGCTGTGCTCTAAATTTGTGAATCTTGGAATGATCAGCCTGCTATCATTACCGTTGAACACTGCCACACCATTTTTTATCTCAACATTTTCATTGTGCACGTAGTTTCCCTTACCGGAATAGTCTCTGTGGTCATGGGTAAATGGTAGATAGACTTCCGCTTTGCATTCCGACTTTGCATGAACTGTTTCAGTAAATTTCAGGCATGCGCATGAGTCAGGCACAAACAGTGTACCCGGAGCACATGGTAACTCGAGTTCACCCCAGCCAGCTACATTCTGCCTGTATACTTGAGGTTTACCAACTACTGGATACTTGTCACACACAGGTGGATACAGCTTACTTTCGCTAACACCGAAACAAGTGTCATTGCATTCATCGTTGACGTCATCAATACAACCGATACTTTCAAAGTACGTTTCGTTAGCTTTGCAACACATAGGTACGGATTTTCCGTTCGAACACCTCATGTAACCCCGGCAGTTCGTTGACACGCCATATTCTAAGTCATTTTGCTGGTTGAAGCATTTATCCTTATCACATTGTGTCTCGCCGATGGGTAAACACGTCAATGTGTCCATGTCCCAGTGGGTTGCAAAAGGACATTCTCTGATTTCTCCTACAAGAACTCCAAAATCATTGTAATGACACTGTACAAACTTGTCACATTCTTCGTGGTCATTGTAGCCGGCCCCATTTACCATGACGCATCCCACGCAAAGGGGATCGTGTAAAGTTTGCGCTAATGAGGCATGGAGGCAACAAAAGCCGAGCAGGAAAAGGCAGACGACAGCTGTTGACATGTTCCTTTTAGAACTTTGACTGAAAATATAGAAAGTCTTTTTATTAAATTACTTTTCATATCATATAAAAGAAACATTGCTACTTGAGGTCTGTCTTGATTTGTTACCTATGTTTTACATCGTGTGTTTAAAACGGCGGTGAAGACTTATCTTTAAAAGTTAGACATGTCAGTTTTTGGTGTCCTGGAAATATCTTTGAAATTAAATAGATAACTATAAAAAAGGAACATGTTTATAACTTCTCTGAATGTAACGCACATAGATATTCAAAACCTTTATATAGAGGATATTTGATTTTTTCAGTGTGTGATCAAAAATTTATTTCACGAGTGACCCTCAGATTTTTATATTTACACGAGTGGTGTAGCCACGAGTGAAAATATTTAGAATCTGATGGTCACGAGTGAAATAAATTTCGATCGCACTCTGAAAAAATCAAATATTCTATTTATTTCATGCTTTTCAGTGTTATTTCGGAAAAAAGATAAAACAGTGATAACATGAACATTTTATCCACCCGTGGTGCACCCCAATATTTACTATGTCTGCACAAAGTAGTTCCAAGAAATTCTATAAAAAGGAATGAAAATCTTGGCGTTCGGTGTTTATTTCTTCACTCATAAGCAAAAAAATAACATTTTAACAGAACATTCTTAATATTTATTCAATCTAACGAAATATTACAAAAACTGCAAATTCATCAATGAAATATATTCCTCCGCGTAAGGACATGACGCAAAATTGAAACGTCCGCCATATTGATTATAGTTTCTTTAACAGTAAAATCGCGTTCTGGTCCACTAAGCTAT
Organism: Cyclina sinensis; assembly: GCA_012932295.1. Lineage (NCBI taxonomy): Eukaryota > Metazoa > Mollusca > Bivalvia > Venerida > Veneridae > Cyclina > Cyclina sinensis. The sequence continues at coordinate 4,603,490 of JAAONU010000016.1, forward strand.
TTAAACGATAACTGAACAAAATAAAAAGTGTTTTCATATTCATCTGGATTTAATAAAGTATTAAAAATTCAATCACTGTCATCTGATTCTATCATGCGGATACGTTTATATGCCGGCCGAACTGTGTTTCTTTGTAATTGGGGTGCAGTGAGGGGGAAAAAAGTAGTCCGGCACAGTGAAAATTATATTTTGTAAATTTCACTAGAGGTTTATCAGAATATAATCATCTGATATTTTACAATAAAACACTGGAAAGCATGAAATAAATATATATAAATTACAAGTACAAAAAATGTCTTGCATCATGAACCCGAGGCAGGCTAGATACGTTGAAATGCACGTTAACCCTTTACATTCGGCTTGCACTTTTCTTGAAACAAGGTAGAGTCTAAAATCCATTTTATGATAGAGGCAAAAGTCAAATAGCAAAATGCTGTTTTAAATTCTTGATAGGTTTTTTATTTTAATTTAGCCCGAAAGAACCTCAAAAGTATATCACGGGACTGATGTTTGAATATAACACAGTACAAAGTAAATAAAACTTTTTTTTCCGATTTTGTTTATTTCATCCACGTTCAGCTATTAAATATAAAGAAGCAGATTCAAAGTTCTGTAGACAATCTCGTGATAATTAATTCAAAAATTTAAACACAAGAGAAACGCAACTTCTGTATAAATATAAATATATATATATATATATATATATATATATATATATATATATATATATATATATATATATATATTTATTTTTTAAACCAGTTTCAGGTAAAATTATATGTGAACTCAGGATTCTGAGTAAACTCGACACGTAAAGACACAAAATGTGTTAGTGGTGTTCAGAAATAAAAAGTCTTGAAATATGATTTAATTTATAAAATGATTTACAGTTCCACTAGCCTTAATTATTGACTTCTCTTAAATAACAGCATATAGTTCGCACAATAATTGCAATAGTAAGTCATTGTAAATAACGAAGGTTTTACCACAGTTTTGTTCTAAGCCATAAACATGAGTTCTTGATGATAATATTAATAATCATTTCTTATTAAATATTATTATCTTATACATAAGTTAATATCATTATAGTAATTCTATTTAATCTCTTACCTTTTACTCAGATCAAGTTTTCGTCGGTGTATGAAGTTGTTTTTTCAGCACTTTAGGATAACATGGGCTTTTATACATAATCACAGCCGATGAAAAATACATGATTTATCACGTAAAATGCATCTTACACCGCCCCCTTGTGTTTTTGGCTGACCGCGTATAGACTGTATTTAGTTAACAACGTAAGCGCAACTTACGTAATTACGTTTCGTTCATGCGTTAAAACGCAACGGAATAATATACGTACTTTATAAAGTGTATATCATACTTGTTTACTTTAAACTTTCGAACGTTCATTGGTGTAGAAAAAAAGGCTGTGTACACAAGATCGACTAGGATGGACAAGAATTACATGGTTTAAATAATAATAATAAAAAATTATGTGGCGGTGAACTCCCACACTATTTTTTTAATATGTGCAACTTTTAATAACAAATAATCGTTTTTGACGTCCGAAATGAAGACTTGCGGTAGCTTTTATAGTCTCAAAATATCATTTTGTTGAACTTTTTGTGTCTTCGTTTTGTTTTGATTGTTTCTTTTTTGTTGAACTTTGATTCATTCTTGTTTTGTCTGTATCACTGTCAAATAAGCCATTTATTGGTACGGATATTTCATCAGAATGGACTGCCAATGAAGTTTTTATTAACATTTGCATATTAATATCATACTAAGACTGCGTAACAAACCTGCCAATGGGAACTTTTCGCTTAAGTTGATTTTAAATAATATGCGTAAACTGCGTTTAAACGTTTTGGCAGCGGTTTTCAATAATGTATCTTTGTTTATTTTCAGCCATAAGACACATTTGCCCGTATTCACCCATAAAACTGCGCTTAACGAAGTTCAACAGACAGATTAGACTGTAAACAGAACTCTAAAAAAATGACTTCTCTTTTAGTTATGCTAATTAAAGAGAAAATGTTCACAGTTGTCATTATCCAATGTTATGTGGTAATTTAACCAATCACATCTCATTCGTCTTTCAACTACAGACGACCGGAAACGAAACAAATCTTTAAGATAAACTAGCTGTCTGCGGCATCCGGAATACATTACAATGCAAAAAATAAGATAAAATAAGATAAAAAAGTAAAACACTTATTTTGATGTCAGATCTTTTGTGGGCCGCCCCCTGGTTCCTTGGTTAAGGTCACTTCCCGACCCAACCCTTCTAGATATATCTACTCTGAATCACAAAGTTTTAAAAACATTAAAGTTGCAAATTTGACCATCAATAACACGAGGGCATTGTGCGGAAAGGTCAACTGTGCCTAAATGTCCTGGACGGGTATTATATATAATATAAGATAAATATGTTTTACACAGAATCTGTCTGTTTTCCGTGACAAGCAAAATTCTGCGTAAATAATCTCGAATAATCTAAAAGCATTTTGACGATGTCCAGGCTTTTTGCTGTACTAAGTTAATGTAAGCTTGATATTCAAGAATGATCAACTACTTTGGTCTAACGCAATAAAACCAAAGACTGATAATAATTACAAGAACTCAGATGATTTTTTTTCCAGAAAGAAAACCCAAACAAGCAAGAAAGTACAAGACTGCAGGGTTTATTTCACATTAACAAACACATCCATTTTATAAATTTATTTACATAATAATCGTTAAAAGTTTTTTACTGTCTTTTATCTGTAATATATATCAACTCGAAAACACAAAAAATACACAAATTAGTTTGAACGCACAACAGCCTGAATAAAAAATATCTGTTTACTGTTTAGTCTTAAACCTGGGACGCGAAAAAGCAAGATCTGTCATGGACATGGTTATCTGTCTAATGAATCTGTAAACAACTTTCTGATTGATCGAATAATGGTATTTTAACACTTTAATTTTTAGCTCACCTGAGCACAAAGTGCTCAGGGTGAGCTTTTCTGATCGGTCTTTGTCCGTCGTCCGTCCGTCAGTCCGTCCGTCCGTCGTCAACTTTTCATTCAAACGACATCTCCTCTGAAACCAATGGGGCAAATTTAATGAAACTTGCCTGGGATGTTCCTTGCATGAAGCTCTACCAAGATTGTTCAAATGGTTCTGGTCCATTGCATTTCTGGTTCACTGGAGCTGAAAATATATTATATAAGTTGGATCTTTAAAAATCTTCTTCTCCGAAACCACAAGGCCTGGAGCTTTGATATTTAGTATGAAGCATCATCTAGTGCACCTCTACCAAGTTTGTTCAAATTATGTCCCTGGGGACAAAACTGACCACACACCAGGGGTCAGTTGATTTTACATAGAGTTATATAGGGAAATCTTAAAAAATCTTCTTGTCAGAAACCGTAAGTTATAGAGCTTAGATATTTGGTGTGTAGCATTGTCTAGTGGACCTCTACCAAGTTTGTTCAAATCCTGGCCTCTGGGTCAAAAATGACCCCGCCCCAGGGGCCACTAGTTTTACATAGAGTTATATAGGAAAATCTTAAAAAATCTTCTTGTCAGAAACCGTATGTTATAGAGCTTAGATATTTGTATTTGGTGTGTAGCATTGTCTAGTGGACCTCAACCAAAATTGTTCAAATCCTGGCCTCTGGGTCAAAAATGGCCCCGCCCCGGGGGTCACTTGTTTTACATAGAGTTATATAGGAAAAACTAAAAAATCTTCTTGTCAGAAACAAGAAGGTCTACAGTTAAGATATTTGGTATGTAGCATTGTCTAGTGGACCTCTACCAAGTTTGTTCAAATCCTGGCCTCTGGGTCAAAAATGGCCCCGCCCCGGGGGTCACTTGTTTTACATAGAGTTATATAGGAAAATCTAAAAAAAATCTTCTTATCAGAAACCGTAAGTATTAGAGCTTAGATATTTGGTGTGTAGCATTGTCTAGTGGACCTTTACCAAGTTTGTTCAAATCCTGGCCTCTGGGTCAAAAATGGCCCCGCCCCAGGGGCCACTAGTTTTACATAGAGTTATATAAGAAAATCTAAAAAAATCTTCTTGTCAGAAACCGTAAGTTATAAAGCTTAGATATTTGGTGTGTAGCATTGTCTAGTGGACCTCTACCAAGTTTGTTAGAAAAATGTCCCTGGGGTCACTATTGGCCGCGCCCAAGGGGTCACAAGTTTTAAATAACAATATAGAAGAAAATCTTTAAAAATCTTCTTGTCTGAAACCACAAGACCTAGAATTTTAAAATTTGGCATGAAGCAAGCTTTATCAAGCTTTTTCAAATTATTGGATTAGGTTAAAGGTCATGGAGGCTAAAAGTAGATTTATCTACTGTACCTCATAGAGCCTTCATTTATAGACCAATATCTTTGATATTCAGTATAGAGGTTCCTTGCATGGACCTCTACCCATGGGTAGGGTTTGAGGTCACTGGGTCAAGGTCAAGGTCACCATAGCTTATAATAGATATTTCTACTTTCTGTCATAGAGCCTTTATTTATTGACTGATATTTTACATATTTGGTTTGTAGGCACTTACATATTTTCAATTAAAAAATGAAATACTGCTTAACAGCAAACCTACAGCCAAAGTACTCAGGTGAGCGATCCAGGGCCAATATGGCCCTCTTGTTATCCATTTACTAGACGATGCATTGTATCACTAAAATATATTTTATTCAAACAGTTCGATAAATTTAAGATGAGTCACAAGGAAAGAAAAACTTCATATATAAATTACAGACCAAACTAAACATTATCCAGTCGTCTGCCTCGGCAAGACAACCAGCCTAAAACCAGCGTGCACATTCATGCAGTGTGATATATGCACTGTTCCTTATACAGCTAGTGGTGTGTTTTCATATAATACCCTTACAATTATAAGCGGTACTATCTAAAATCAATGATAAGCAGGTCCATTTTGGAATTATATCACGTGACGTCTAGAATATCAGCAACGGACAAAATGGTGGTCTGAGAGCGTAATTTCAACCACAAAAATCAAGTAATCTTATATTTTTGGCTATTTCTAATTCCCAAAGCCCATGCCAGACTACGCGGTTTTCAAATTCTTTTCAACTGATACCTTATTTACCGCCCTTGGTTCAGTAGTTTTCGCAAACACTTTAAAATTGTGAGCAGAATTTCCAAAATTTGCATTTTTCTGGGTAAACCCAAGGGACATTCTCATTTCTAATTCCCAAAACCCATGCCAGCCTACCCGGTTTTCAAATTCTTTTCCACTGATACCTTATTTACCGCCCTTGGTTCAGTAGTTTTCGCAAACACTTTAAAATTGTGAGCAGGATTTCCAAAATGTGCAATTTTTTCCGGGTAAACCCAACGGACATCTCATTTCAATGATTCTTATCTTTCATTTGTATTTCGTACAGAAGATTGTTTTTACAATTTTGATCATTGTTACTTGTTTGCTGATTTATTTTATCGCTTCCTAGACGTGTAATTTGGATTTAAAACTATCGGTAGCCCAACGGACGCACTCGCCATGATAACGCCAACGTTAGATTTCCTAACTGAAGACATCTCCCACGCAACTACTTACGACAGTCATTTGGACAGTGATCATCTTTTTTAAAGAACACACGAAAACTTAATGCTTGAGTTATAATTATCTTTAATGGTATTTTTAAAGAAAAAAAAATGCACAACCTCAGCAAATGCAGACGACATGTAGCATGCAAAGCAGGGGCATTTGTCAACTTAACGTCACAGGTTCGTCCATAAAAGAATGCAATATATGTAACTATACACTGCGAAAATTTTGAAAGTATATTCCAGTATTGTCCGTGTTTACAAATAAACAATCAGCCCACTACGTCGAGACATAAGGTAGGGTGCGTATACATCTAAAAGTCTGTATCTTCAATAAAGCTCTAATTCGCAGTTAAAGTCTCTCTAACTTCACTTTGTCATTTAAATAATCAACACATCTTAATATAAACAAAATCATCAAGTATTCTACAATAAAAGGGATGATTCATCACAGAGTTAGGGCCTTTTTGCGTATTTTTTTATTTAATTATTTTTTATTGTTTTTGCCTTCGCCGTCCGTCTGTCCGTCCGTTTTTCCATCCGCATTAAGCTTGTCCGACTTTCACAGGTCAAAATGCTGGCGGGATTTCGACGAAACTTCACAGGAGTGATCAGTACAAATCCTAGATGTGCATATCACCGGCATGTTCCGCTTTGCTGCACAAAATGGCCATCAGAGCTAAAAATAGAGAAAAAAAACCTTGTCCGGCTTTCACTTTCCCACCCATTTTCATGACATTAAAAATAATTACTTTTTTAACCAGGCTGATATTATAGCCCTTCAGGAAACGTGGACAATTGCTAATGACATAGTTCAACCCCCCACTTCACTTATAGGCCAACACACCAAAACAACCAGTCTCCAAAAGGAGGTGTTGGCATCTTTGTCCACCAAGACTTTGACTTTATGCACATTGATACTTCTATGGCAGATATAGAATGTGTTGGTGTTCATATAACATCTCCGTCTATCTCAGTATTGAATGTTTATAAACCTCAACAACTTCACCAGCATTATTTCTGTGAACAGCTCACTTTGATTCTTAATAATTTTCAACATTCAGAAACAATTGTTCTCAGTGACTTTAATGCACCAGTGTCAGCTCATGAGCTCGAACAAACCATGACTAACTTCAATCAACAACTCCCAATACAATTCGACAAACGCTGATTAATCATATATATGTGAAAAACCTTGCAGTTGTACAATCTGGAACTGTGCCAACTTATTACAGCTATCATGCAATTACATATGCAAACATTCGGATCAGCAACAACACAGAGCCTCTTTGAACAACTGATAGATCAAATTCCATCTGTGTTTGAAAGCTTAAACAACTTCTGATGTTCAACACCAGTTGTCAATAGGTAACCAATATCTTTACTTTCTGATTGTAAAAACATGAAGTATTTCCTCATTTCCACATCACTTTTCAGCTTCACCTTCATCTATTAAATTTGTTGCAACCAACTGCAACTTTTATGATTTTCACCCTGCATATGAAAAAAGATGCCGCTGTTCCATCCTTAGAGTACAAAGCGGGAGGACATGTGTTTTTGTGACAAAAACTTCTTGTAGTTTTACAATGATTTTTTTCTGGAGCCAAAAGTGTGAAATCTCCTTTTCTTTTGTTTCCGTAAGGGCGGTAATAGTCGTTGTTGTTGTTACACAATAAAAAAGTTTACAATTTAAGCTCAAATTGATATCTTCTGGTATTATTCTACAGATTTGAAATTAATATTGATTAGATTAAAATTTGTATTTTCGAGAAAAGAAAATGCTATCATAAAGTTGATTTTTTATTAATGGCAAAAAAAGGCTGAAATAGTAGACTATTTTGTATATTTAGGCATTGAACTAACTCGTACAGGAACATTCACTGTTACTGTCAAAACAACTCGACAGCTATTGCAAATATAAAAGTTTTATTTCTTGAAGAATATATTTTTCAAATTCGTAATAACGATCTAAGAAAAACATTCACCTCCATGCGATTAAGTCCGCACAATTTAGAAATCGAAACAGGTCGGTACCATAACATTAAAGACAAAGAAATAATCAACTGTGTAAATTATGTAACCAGAAAATGGTTGAATCTGAATTTCATTTTTTACTCTGTTGTACAAAATATTCAGATTTAAGAAAGAAACATTTAGGTAATATCCAGAGCATTAAGAGTGATTAATGTATGTCTATTCATATATGTGTAGGTATATATGTGTTTTTTTTTTGTATATGCAACTACTACTTGCTACGTTATCTTTATTATTGTTAATGACCAAAGGCATTAAAAATGCCGATTTTGTCGAATAAACTTCGAAACTTTAGTTAAATTTGTAACCGATAATCGGACGTTCGAACGGTCAGCTGTTGCCATGCTAAAACATGCATGACCGGTATTGTAACGCCTAACTTAATTTAGTTTTGGCAAGCTATATGGTAGTATTGCTGTAGAGTTTAGATAATCATGGGGGCGACAAAATAGTTATTACCTGCGATCTCTCTCTCTCTAGTATCGGAATTAAATGGACAACTTTCAATTTTGCTTAGTTAAAATTACTCCAGAAGATTTCTGCCAGAGAGTTCAACTGTTGGAATAAATCACTTTCAATTGTTATTGCTACTTACAGAAATATATTTGAAAGACATTCCAGCTTTTTTTTAGAGTTCTCAAGCTTCGTTTACTATAATTGAAAAAATAAAACCTTCACAGAATTTAGATCTTTACTATTCCGAAATGTATTCCAGACATTTCACCCCCACGACTTTTCCTCACCAAGTCATTTCACCCCAAGACTTTTCCCTACTAGTTTTTATGCCCCCGAAGGGAGGCATATAGTTTTTGAACTGTCCCCCGTCAGTCCGTCATACTTGGACACAACACCCCTTTGGACAAGACCTTCCCAGTGACCTATATTTGTTGACCTTGACCCCTGAATGACCTTCACCTTGAAGATCCAATTGTCCAAAAACTTTAACATTGGCCATAACTTCCATATAAGTAAGTGGATTTACTTCATACTTTGACACAACACCCCTTTGGGCAAGACCTTTCCACTGACCTATATTTCTTTGACCTTGACCCCTGAATGACCTTCACCTTGGACATCCAATTGTCAGAAATCTTTAACACTGGCCATAACTTCCACATTTATTAGTGGATTTACTTCAAAATTGGACACAACGCCCCTTTGGACAAGACTTTCCCACTGACCTATATCTATTTGACATTGACCCCTGAAACACTTTTACCTTGAAGATCCAGTTGTCCAAAAACTTTAACAAAGACCATACTTATACATTAGCAAGTGGATATACTTCATATTTGGACACAGCACCTCTTTGGACAACACCTTCCCATTGACCTATATTTATTTGACCTTGACCCCTGAATGACTGGTTTTCAGCTCAAAGGTCAAATCACCACTTCATGGGCATTGTCATCTTACAGTGACAGTTTTTGTTTATTGAACAAGACATTTCATCCTCAAAATTTAAAAAGTATGCAGATGGTAAATTATATTTATATTTTCTTGTTTTTTTTTAAGTTAATGGAGTTAAAAAGATTATTTTCATAATTTTTAAGAGAAAATGGCTTTTGAATGACTGGATTTATCACATTTTCAACTCCTTTTTACAGTTCACACCTTTAAGAAGCATGCATTGTTTGGATTGTTTATTGTACATTGCCCATGATTGGCAATATACATATTCTTTACACATTTCAGGATGAGGTGTTGATAAAAGAGGGGTATAATGAAAACTCAGTCAGGTGGTTATTTCAAAATTTCGTCAATCTTTTATTCACTCATTTATTTAAAAAGCAAAGGTGATTAATTGACGATATAAATAAAACTTTTTAAATAGACAGACATAAAATACATTTTACGTCTTTGCAAATGAATAGACAATTGATAGAACAATAAATATATGATAAGTATACCAATTGCAACTTGCTTAATATAACGTATATCATAGATAAACTAAAAATAAAGTCAAGCTAAGACCCCCAGCAAAGCATGATATGATGGCGTGGTTTCATTTCCTTACACATTTCAACGGCACTTCCTTTTTTGTAGATGAAAAAAGGCTCTCCAGCGATAGCTTAGGTTTATACACAGACGCATCAGGGTCCAAAGGTTACGGGGCAATCTATAAGAGCAACTGGCTCTATGGGCCATTCCCAGACAATTGGCATACAGCAAATATCACGTTTCTTGAACTATACCCGATTGTTATATCAGTTTTAACCTGGGGCAAAACCATACCATAGTTTTTCATACAGACAATGAAGCTCTGGTGTCTATAATTAATAAACAGACTTCAAAAGTTAACAGCATCATGTACCTTGTCAGAAAGTTGGTCATACACTGTCTCAAGCTTAATATTATTTTCCTGGCAAGGCACATTAAAGGAAAAGATAATAGTATAGCAGATGCTCTTTCTCGTTTTCAGATCGAGCGGTTCAAAGAGTTAGCGCCCTTCTGCAACCCAACCCAAACAGTAATAGCGCCACATCTCAAGCCGGAGATATTTTGCAAGGGTTTGAACATTTGCTGACGGCTTCTTTAGCCCCTTCAACTATAGAAACATACAAACGGGGTTGGAAGTTGTTTCATGATTTCTGTCAAATGTATTCTATGGCCATGGTATCGTTGCCCATTTCAGTTTCAACCTTAGCGTTATTTGTGGCCTTTTTACACAAAAAGGCCATGACCGCGAAATCCATTACAACTTACCTTTCTGGAATAAGCTATGTCCACAAACTATCAAATACAGCCGATCCGACATGTCATTTCCTTATAACTACATTACTTAAAGGGGCACAGCGTTTGTCTCCATCATATGATTTACGCTTGCCAATCACTGTGGGCATCTTAGATAAGCTGCTTGTGGCTCTAAAGCATACTTGCCAATCCCACTATCACAAAAAACTATTTGCAGCCACGTTCTATTTGCATTTCATGCATTTGCTAGATGCAGTGAAATCACAAGTTGTAAGCCATCTACTAAGCCGTTCATTTTGCAGCTAAAAGATGTTCAATTTGATTCATTTCCAATGCCGTCATCAGTCTCTGTTACTTACCACCGCTTCAAACACAATAATGGTAAACCACACACAATAACATTTTCGCATGGCCATACAAACACTTCTGTAGTTTATGCACTGAAGGACTATATTGCGGTCCGCGGTCAACACCCCGGTCCTATTTTTGCCTTGACTTCAGGTTTACCGGTTCCTAGGCGAATTTTTGATAAGCAACTAAGCTCTACTCTTGAATTTTGCGGACTTGACAGTAAGCGTTACAAGTCGCACAGTTTTAAAATAGGAAAAGCTACCGACTGTGCCCAGAGGGGTTATTTAGATGCTAAAATTAGGCAATTAGGAAGATGGCATAGCAATGCTTTCCAAAAATACATCAGAATCTCAGATGTTTAAGCTCATGAGCAAATATATATTCGGAGTAGAAGGTATGATAATGCCCTTTAAAGGTTTGGGACATCATTTCAACAGACCACTTGCTTGGGCTAGTGGCTGACAATAATTGTCCATATTTCCTATCTTTAAGATACGCAGATGCTAAAATATGAAGGCACCCAGACTTGCCAGTTACCATATATATATGTAAATATTGTTTATACCACTGGATGTTTAAATTTGCGTTTATTTCTTTTATAATGACTATAAATATACATTTACTTTTTCAAAGTTGCATTACCTGCTTGGGCAGGTTATAGAACAATTACCTACTTTGATACTATATCATCTTATGTATGTTTTTCACTTGCTGTATGCAACAGACAAAATAATTACCTTGCCAATAATTCTACTTGCTTGGGCTAGTAGCTGGGCAATACCGGCGATTTTAATGATCTTCATTCACTTTACAATGATATTAGTCGAGTGGCTACATTACATGGGCTAGCCTGCCAAATTCTGGCGGCGATCATTTAATTGTTTTACTGTTTCATTACACCCCATTTGACCAGCGCGTAATAGCTCATATGCTGTTCCACCAACAGCTGCATCATTCAAACATTGTAAATAAGCTGTTTTTCAGAGCATGCGAATATAGAGCTTAATAATTACGCTGCATTTCACGTCCATGATAATTGTCTGTATATGTCATTCGAACCATGTGATGTAAATAATCTTAATGGTATTATGTTTACACTAGTCAAATAATTTTGTTTAAGACATAATATTTTATTTTTTACTTGACGCCTCTTTGTTAAAATGTGGGGGAAGATAGCAAGCTATCTTTTTGGCCATTTTCTAAAGAAACCTCCACATTTTGTTTAACTGCATTAGTTTTATTGATCTCATTTTTATGTTACAAGTAAAAATCTTATAAAACATATATATATATACATGATGTACATATTTATACATGTTTTAGTAAATGTTTTATAAGAAAATAAAACGGTCAGTCAATGACCATTTAAGCACATCATATGTATTTGTTTGTTCCTTCCACACAGTGGCATAAATCATAGATAAATTACAGAGTATGTCAAAACTTATTTTTTTATTTGTCAGTCAAGAAAAATAACTGATCATGACCAATCTAATTGTTTTGTTAGTCTAAAAAAATAACCAAGGATGACAATTAACAAAAATAAATGATATGAGTCTATACAATTATGCTAATGAGCTCTTATTAATACAAGATAATTATTTAATTCCATTACTAAAAATTCTCCATAATAAATTAACTGTGGGATTAAAATAATTCATAATCCATTCATTAATAAATATGATTAAATTAAGCCTGATTTGATGTTTTAATCAATAGAATTTTCAAAGACACCATAATTGTATTAATTTTTAATTCATTTACAAATTCGTCCATGTATTATATCATTATTTCTTGAATATCAAGGTAATGCTTTTAAAAACCTAAACTTTTTCAAATCACTTCAAAATTTACTAAATTTAATATTAATCGTTTGTTGAATGATTTATATATATTTCATAGAATAAAACATATTATAAAGCAATTTTTTATTATTTATATATTTATATAAAAAGTACATGTATATAACTAAATTGAGGATCATTTTCATATCTAATACACGTTATATTTCACTAATTTTTATTTTAGTTTTTACTTCAAATTATGATCAGAAAAATAATCTTTTACTCGATTGTGGATATTTATCAGATATATTTCATGTAATAATATCAAGGATATATCAGCTTGAAACGTGATAATGAATATATAATTGGGGGTGAAAAGACTTAATGGGGGTGAAATGTCTTGGGAGGAAACGTCTTGGGGGTGAAACATCTGTCAACCTTCCAAAATGCATACTTGTTTGGAGAATCTCACATGCAGAATGGATTATGCCTTCACAATGTGCATACCAAAGGGACTTAAGCACTGATAAATACTTAAAATAAACACTTATGGACACATGCAGGGAATACTCCTCAGTTGGTTTGATTTGTAACACTTAATATATCTATTGAATTAGCTTGTTTTCACTTACGGTAATTCTCTATGAATCACAAGTCAATAGGCAATACAGTTGTATAGCATTTATTTTTTATGAAAATGTAAGAATATATTTTTGTACAAATAAGACATAATAATGACACATAGCATCTAAAAAGTTAAAATATGACTCAAAAGAAGTTATACAAACATGTTCTTGCAGTTTAAACAGATAACAAACAATAACATTACAAAACTGGTTGCTTGGCAAATATCGAAAAATCTTCAATTTGGAGGAATAAACATCATAGCATTGTTATGTTGTATTTTGATATCTAATGCAAAGCTGTAGGGTAAAAACTGATGTATTGCTTAAACAACTGGTGCAGTGTGAAAGAAGTGCACTTCAGTCCAATTTTCACAATGTATAAAAAGTATCTCAAATGTATATTTCTGCTTTTACTTTCAGCTTCATATTTTAAGACCTGCTGAATTAAGTTGTTCTCATGCCTGGGCCAATAAAACAAAGCTTAACATGTCTACTGCTTCAACAGATACATGTGTATGTTTCTGCAAGTTCAAAAGCCTATATGAAGTTTGGCTTTCATTAAATTCCAAGCAACAAAGATACTGCATTGTTCTGATTTAGGCAAAATCCTCATGAAGCCAAAAAACATTTTATGTATATTTTTATCTACATATCAAGTGTGTAAACCTATTACGAAGAAGAAAACAACAACAAAGAAACAGAAAATGAACAGTTTGAGATGCCTTTTCCATCACTCCCTGGAAGACTTATCAAATGTTATTTTGTGCTTGTGAAATACTAGTTTAACAAGTATAATTTCGAAGGGTTTTTCACATTAATCCCTCCACTATTTTTTTCTCACAAATGTTGCATGCAAGCAAATACATTGCTATATAAACAAATCTTTAATAGTTTCTAAAGTCAGGAAACTTTTGCCTTCAATGATAATAGATGATAAACACAATGATAATGATCATGTGAAAAAAGGCAACTCGGGACCAATAACAGACATGTCTTTGCTACTCCAGTATAGAGTCTTCTACATCAAGTAATTCTTGCATCCTGATTGCATATGTCAGTAAGTATCAATGAATCAAAACAAGCTCACAATGACAGACAATCAGGACTGCATAAAGACACATAATATTGTTACAGATTGAAAACAAGAAAGCACGGAATGTGTACAAAAGCACCATGTAGCACCCTGGTTTACAAGATGGAAGAGCAAAATACATCAGAAACTCCAACTTAAGCAGGTAATGACTTACCATTCATAAGTACATGAATGTGATGTTAATCTTTAACTGAGGGATTGCTTATTAATATGGAACAATTTCATTTCAAGGCATAAGCATTGTACACAGAATTAATATACAAGAAAAAATGCATGGTTTTAATTAAGACAAAAGAATGTAGTTTTAAGTCTTATACCTGAAAGAAAACACGTGTATCTTGCACTGTGATTCTTGGTGAGCTATTTCTTTTTAAACAATGACAAAAGGTGTACTCTAAGGCACATTATATCAAAACCTACTCTACTGCCAACACTGACACCACTCACATTTAATTTTCTGCATACAGTAAGTACAGGCGACCTCATTTGTTAAATCTCAACCAGTAAACAAACAGGGACCTGTGCCTTACTGGGTTTTACTTTGGTGAGTCTTAAATAATCTGGGCATACAATGAAACATTATCAAAGACCTTACTACCCTTGATTGCATTAGCACAAATATTGTAATTGATACAAAAGAAATTATTTTTATCACAAAAATGCTAATAATGATTATACATGTATAAAAAATATGAAGTTGTGGTTCCTATGCCTATTTGAACAACATTTGGAGTATTTCTTTACAAATACATTATATACAAAGTGCAAGTGAGCATATCAATCTATGAGAAATGGAGAAATAAACTGTGTGTATTCAGACATTCATGTAAATGCTAATAAACTCACTAGGAAATACCCTAAATATACAAAACTGATGCAACATGTTTATAGGAACTTTGCAAACCTACCTAAAGATTTACCATACATAATGAACTCATATTTTATCATATGAAATGGACTACATGTACTTATATTTTGCCATTTCATTTCAAGGTTCAGATCTTGAGCAGAGGTTTTTCCATCTGGAACAATTAGGATCAATATAAAATTCTGTTTTCACCACAAACAAAAACAAACGAGACAAAGTAACCTCTAACAAAATTAACAAGCAAAGCATTCCTTGTTTACAAAATTCTTTACGCAAAATAATTAAACAAGACATTTTGAAAAACAAAAACAACATAACATCAGCAGTGAACTTGAAGGTTACTTTAACATTCTATCATAGTACACACTGAGGGGTGAAAGCTAAGATATGCTATCTGCTGCTCTATTATAAAGCATATAGAACTGTATAATATTCACCCCTCAGTATATATTCTAATGACCGCTGATGCAGGTTACATTGCAGTAAAGTCCTCCCTAATCTACATAATACGTACTCTGTAACCAGAGATGTAACAGCATAGTCAATCTCTTACCAAGAGCTCTATAGAACATAAAGACCTTAAGAGTAACACCGTAACTAAACACACATGCTTCCTGTGAATACAACTTAAACTGTCTGTCTAAGTCGGGTGGCTGTTGAATACAGGTGACTGCTGAATTCCAGGGCATTGCAAACATAGCAATTAAAAAGTACAATGCCTAAAATTACCATAATATTTCAAAGTTAATTTCATTCAAGCAAAAAATTATAATGAAGCAATAGCAAACACACACTAAATTAAAATGGCAAGTTCAAGTGAACAGAATGTCAATCAATAACAACAACAACAAAAGTGATGTATCAGACCTGCATGAAGACAAAGCAATAGGACATTGTCTCATTTTCTGTAAAAAAAGCACTTTGTGAGCTAATGTAGGTGGGGCCTAGTAAAATATGAATTACAAGTGACTTTAATGATAAATTAGACTAAATGCATACAAGGATTGTATTTTTGATTTACGATGTCTATTAACTTACTAAAGAAGTCAAGATTCTATCAAATCCTACTTTCAACAGTGGTCAATGTAAGTATATAAATAGGCTGACAAATTTGAAATCTGTTAATTATCTTGGTTCAAAGACTACTTGTAAATTCCCAGTATTATCCTGAATAATGCCTCAGTTAGAAAAGCTCAAAACCTGAATACAAGGAATAAAAATTTCGATATTTATCAACAAGAAGTCTTATTTATATGTATGGCTGTAATACTAATGATACCCTCGTTGATATTTGTATTACCGTAAGTCAGCAGAGAATAGGGCAAGGTGATGAATACAGCTTGATATAAACACAAACCTACACGGAAACCTGAGCTATCATCTACTTTCTTGACAATATCTTATCACATTCAAGACAGACTAGAACCCAAGAACTATAATTACTGATAATAACTTTATTACCTCCCTTGGAAAGCCAATCATCACCATCATAATCATCAGATCAACATGAATTAAAAGGCCACAAAAATAACCCAAATTTAATTCAAATCTTATCTACAAAAAATTAAAGCTTTAAATTCTTCCAAACTTTAGTCGAAGGCAAGAGTTAATGCATGGGTGGTGGTGGGTGAAGTATCACAGATATTTTGGAAGTTAATATTTCTCCATCTGTAAGCTGATGTCTTTTCTGTTTGAAATTACTTATTACTGTACATTTCTTTATTTCTACAAATTATACCCTTGGACTACACAAGATGTAGTGTAATTTTAGATGGACAGATAATTTTGTACATTTCAAAAAAGATTCAACCACTGAAGTGTGTATCTGCACATGTCATAACAATAATCAATTTTACTTTTATCAATATCATTATTACTATAATCATTATTATAACTAATACAATTGGTATTGCCAAGATTTCTTACAGTTTTTGACATTTCTGTCATACAGCAGTTAAGTTTTCAACTAATTACTGCCCAAGTCAATACTGACTATAATAGGCAGGCGCGTGTCAGGAACGTTAAAATTGTCAAAGATAAAAACATAGTAACAAGATTTTTACTAAAGATCTTACTTTAACATTTAACTACTTATATATTAACAACTGTCTGTTCCTGGTAATCACCAGTAATTACCCTGTATTTCTGTTTCAACCTTCAAACATAAACAGTTTGTTAGATGTGGATGTGCCCAGTAACATTTAAACAACTTAGACAGTAGTGTTATGTCTATCAGCAGCACAATCCATTTGCACTATGCCTAATGGAGAACCTGGAGAAGGGGAGGGGCATGTTGAAGGGTACAGGGCAGGTAATATAGTTTCATGTTACATAGAAAATAGTCATTAACAAACACATTCCTATTATACATAACTTAAACATTAATAGGAAGGCCAGCTTGTGATTTTTCTACCAGATGGACTACAAAAACATTGACCGACATATATAATGTACATGTATGTACAATATACTTAAAAAATCTACAATAACAATACACAACTGAAAAAAACTTATAAAAAATGCTAGTTTGTTGACCTCCATTGGGCCACAATGTGCAGAATGATTCAATCATTATGCACCGTCACACAGATCTATATAACACACTAATGTCATATCCATGGCAACAGTACTGCTGGCACAGACAAACAGAAATACATAAACAAATAACACACTGACACTGACAATGTTTAGCATCTGACTAGATATCTTTAGTCCTAATGAAAGATAATGAAAGAATGCCTTTATATGTGACACACTATCACACATTGGGTCCCTTTTTATTACCAAAGAATTTGTTTTCTTTTCACATAAACAAAAATTAGACCAGCTCTCTTCATACTTTGATAATGTATTAAGCTACAACTAGTCCCTAAGATAGAGGTAAGTGGCCATTTTACCACAAAACAATAGCAATAATAGTTCCAATACAAAGGAACAGAATGGAATGTTTAGTCTGGTCAGAAAGTAGATACATATCTTAAGTCAGAGATGCACCTAGAATCACACAGAATTTCAAAGCACTCAAACATACAAGAGCAAGAATAAGCAAACAAAGCATGTGGAAGGCAAGCATAAACATTATCATAAATATCATATAAAAATGTTTGTTACAACAGATTCAGGAATAGTTAATCCTGAAGAAATGTAAAGGTACTTTCTTTGCCAATTCTATTTTCATAAAACTTGCACAAGGAATAGAAAATCCCCTACCAAAAGCACTCTGCATATCCAATGTACATAATATTCATAATAGGTAATATAGCAATGCTCATGTGACTTAAGACTGGTCACATGACCAAAGGCAAAAGTTTCATCACATGATATCTCAGGCATGGTACTCTCTAATATGCAAAATAAGTTAAGATATATCAAAATATGTAATGCAGATGTTTGATTACAGCAGTTTAGTAAACAAAGGGAAAGTAAATGGTGTAAGTACAGAAAAATAGCCCCATGTGTGAGACAATCAAGGATTTTTGAATTTTTCTCTAGTTTTTAATTATTGCAGTAGCATACTGTGCCCTAATGATTAATATTTGAATATATAAATTGCCTGATTAGAAGTATTTTTCATATAGAACATCAGAAATCAGCAGAAAAAATGACACAACTTTTTGGGTCTCCAGTGCCATTATTTCCACAAACATACTTGTATGTACTTGTAGTTAACTCTTTACTCCATATAAACATGTATATGCATTTTTACGCATGTGTGACCAGTGTAGATCCAGATCAGCTGACACATCCATGCCGTCTGATCAGGATCTGCACTGGTCGCTTTTTGGTCAGAAATAACCTAATGTATCAAAAGGCAAACAGTGTAGATCCTGATCAGACGGCACAGATGTGCCGGCTGATCTGGATCTAACACTGTTCGCCCAAGCCATAAAGGTGTATATATGGAGGAAAGGGTTAAAACAATCAACTTTCACAAATTCAAGACAGCTCTGATTCAGGTATATCCTGTTATATTAGAAGTATTTACCATTAAAGTATAAGGGGAGTAATGAAAATGCACTTCTCACTAGTTTATCACTACCACAAGCAGGTAAAGCAAGAATAGGGACTTCTACTACTTGACAAGGTTTATTGTATAAGACAATTTATGGTTTGATTATTTTGTTTCCATACCTTCTTTCCCTGTAAGTTTTAAGAAGTTTTGAAAATGTAGTTGTGAAAACCTGGTCCAAACAGGCCTTCATACTTTTGGTCCTTTAATTTATTTGATTGCAAGCACAGGTAGTGACCAGAAATACTTTGGTGAACAGTATTTTTTTACATAAAGCCTTCTTTTATTATTTTTTCTACTAACCAACAAGCTGAAAAAAATCAAGTGTATAAAAATAAAGATATTGTTATAATCTCACATGTACAAAAATTATGCTTTATGAAGTAATGTATGTTTATCACTTAGTAACAATACAATGTAGAAATAATGGGAATTTCTGTTACAAACAATTATCTACAGCTAAGTTTAAATAGAAATATTACATGAAATGCCTGCATTTCCTCTAACATTTTTAATTCCTACACTATACAGATCTATGTTTCTGGTATCACAAAGTCTCCCCTTCAAAAGACTTGCTGGGTGTAAGTTTCTCTGGCAACAGGGGCGGGGCAGATTCGAGGGGGGCGGAGTCAATTTCCACAGAATTACTTGCCTTCACAGACAGCTGGAAAAGATACACACAGATCATGTAAAGGAGTAAGAAAACATGGTGCACAGCTTGAAAATGAAAAGATATTCTTTAATAGTATTAAACATGAAGATTTTCAAGAAAAAAAAGGAAAGATTTGTAATTTTAAGATGCCTTGAAATTTGCCTATTCAACTGTAATTCCCAACATTCCAAGTACTTAGGCTAGTACTAGTTCCTTTTTCCCCTAAAAAATTCATTTTTATTCAAGAATAATTCTGAATAAAAAAATACCTTTAGGATCATATGACCAACAGCACAAGAAAAAAGGCACATCGACATAATTTCTCAGGATTAATCTCTGAAAATTTCAGCTTCATGCATTGTGTAGATACAAAATAATAGAATGTTGAAAAGGAACATGAAATACGAAGTAATATACTTAGTTGTCAAGTTTATATTCCAGTCAATAAAAATGCTGCATATTTCCAATTTTTTACATATTATGGGCTTAAGGTATTCTGGGCTTGCTCATTTTACAGAATTAACAGTTTTAAATAGGGATGGCAACGAATACCAAAATCAATACTCGAGTACTCGGTCATTTTTCCGATCGAGTACTCGGTTACTCGGATGATTTCCAATGATCTTCAAAATTTTATCACAATATATTAACACCGTCTGCATGCTACTTTCGTCACAGATGTGTAACTATAAATAGGACTGCAAGGGAGGTAACTTAGAATTAACCATCAAACAAATTAAATCAACATTATATTTTATAACGTTTTAATTAATGCAATATCAAGTTTAAAACATGTATAACAGTTCATATATCTTTTTTTTCTTCTTGAAATTATATAGACTGGTCTGTTTTCTGAGGATGCTTGAAGCGTAAATGATTTAACATGTTTGTAGTTCCACCAGTTTACGTTATTTCACAGCTACATAATGTACATTTAATAGTCTTGCTATCAGCACAGCGTTTGAAATATTCTAAGCATTAGATTTTGCAGGCGGCACTTTGACTCTTGAAATTTTAATATCTTATTCTAAACAAAAACTTTATCAATATATAAAAAGTTAATGATATTTCTGGATTTATATGCGTAAAGAAGAAATTGGAGTTACTCTCCTTTATTAAGTAAAGAAAAACAAACGCTTAATCGGGTCTAATTACTACCTTCAATCTAACATTCATAATAGCAATCCGTCCATTTGCTGTTTTCAAAACTTATACCTTAAAACAAGTTTCGGCTACAAACTCTTACACAATTAAAGGTAATTAAATATTATAAGAGGCCGAATGACGTAAGCGACACAGGTGTTCAATCCCATGCGCGTGTCAAACTGTTGATCGCCTCGTATCATTTTCGCACCTCTGCAAGGATGTTTTGATTGCATTTAAGAGGTATTTGTGAAGATACATGTACATCTTCAAATTTCTGAACTGATTGGATACACCAACCTTTCTAAATCGCAAAATGAAATATAATTTTGCCGAGTATCGAATTCATTTGTTAACATATTCGGACGTTCGATCGAGTACTCGGTTAACCGGTTACTCGTTGCCATCCCTAGTTTTAAATGCAACTACAGCTGTGAATAAACAAAAGCAATGTACACATTTTATTATCGCCTACTGAATGTTCTTTTGGAGTTGTCCATCAGTCTGTGCATCCATAAATTATGGTTTGTCTGTCAAGAGCCATAACTCCTATATCCTTGCATGGAGTTAGTTGTAACTTGTTAGGATTATATACAAAAACAGTGGAAGGCTGCACATCAATTGCTGTCATAATTTACAAACTTCCAGATGAGTTATAGCCCTTTGATTTACAAAATGCAGGCAGTATCTCCATCCAGAGCTATATATCCATAATGGTTTGATGTAACTTAGTTGGATTGTAAAAGATAGAAGGAAAATGATGCATGCCAATTGCTAGTACAATTAACACTCTCATAGCTAAGTTATAGCCCTTTGATGATTTACAAATGTAAGTAGTAGGTTCATCTACAGCCATTACTTTGAAGTCCTCTATTACAGGTGACTGAAACTTTGTATGCTAGTCAGCATGATCAGTACAGTACATATTCCATAATTCCTTCAGTTATTTTGAGTAATATGTGTGTTTTACCTACTTGCTTGAAAAACAAAAATATTTTGTATGTTTTCTTTCACATTTGTAATTTTTTTTTTAATCCTTCACCTAAACTGATTAATGTATACAGTGTAAATTACAAAAATTTCTTAGTTTAAAAATGTTTGATTTACTAATTATAACCCAAATGAACAATATCTTAATGTCAATTTCTACATTACTATAAGCTAGTAAACTTTTCTTTTCTCTTAGTAATCTTACTTAGCTGGATTGCAAACACAAACACACAGCGAAGAACTTCACAATTGCATGAACATAGTAGATGGGTTTTCACAGAATTCCTTTTTTCAGGCTCTTCTAGCAACATATGATGTCACATATTAATATAGTCAAATAAACCCTCCCACTTAGTAAACTAGTATTCATCTGCAGTGATTTTCAGAAATTAAAAACATCTACAGTTGCTATCGCTTCCAGTCAACAGTTTAAATTTCTACAGAACACTCCTAATAAAACCTAATATATACCCGGTACTTAGATACCAGATTTTATCTAAATTCCTGTTTGCAATTAATATAATAGATTGTATTGAAATCCTAACTATCTGGTTGTAAAATTCTAAACTGTTTCAATGTATCCCATATTTTTACCAAACTGTAATAGTTATTATTCTACTCAGCCTTTCATTTAGGTAATGTCATTTTTATATGTGAAAGAACTGTCTCCAAAAACTGTTGCCATGGTAATGGCTGTCAAAATATTTGACACAAAATAGGCATTTTAAAGGATGACATTATTGAAGTTATCAATATTTTACTTTGACTTGCACTTGAAAAGGTTTAGAAAATTGGCATTATGGCTGATTTTCAATATATATATTTCAATAGATTAACATATGATTTGCGTGCCATTGTTCCTGTGTTGTTGGTCATACAAAATAGCTTACCTGTTAATGAGAGGAAGAAAGAAAAGTTTGCCAGGAGTTAAAATATATTAACTGTAAACCACCAGATTAAGATGTTTACACTAGTCTGTATTTTGATTTTAAGTTATGATGATTATAATACAGATGAAAATCTCCATGATAACAAAGCATACTTGTATGCTTTAATAATATACATGCATATATCTATGTTTTGTAAGATCCATATTTAAAATATGTTTCAGACATGCATTTTCAGAGATAGTTCTGAAGAATAAAGCTTACAGCCTAAGCTAGTAATAGTTGTTTACCTTAAAGTTAACAATTATAGATTTTACTTTAAGTAAAGTTCACAATTATAGACCATGATTTACCTTAATTCATACCTAAATAGATACAGAACTACATGTATCAGGAAGCAGATTATCACATGAACATTATCACATGAAACTGATAATTTTCTTAAGTTCATCTTGGTAACAGCCTTATGTTTTAACAGTCCAAGGTTCAAACAAAAGTAAGTTAGAATTACATTATATACCCTTAAAAGTTCTGTATCAATTTTTCATTCCTCCTGTATATGGTTGATGACAGATTTGAAGGAATAGGTGACCATAGTGTTTCCCTGCATTAACTTAAACATAACAAAGGTAACTTAGAAAATGTGTCTTCAAGTGTAATAAAGATAAAAGTCTTACAAGACACTAACACTCATTTAGATAAAAACGAGTGACCTGCTGAAATATAGGACGTTTCCTACAATTATCGAAACATTTTTAGCCGCATGATTTTCTCTACAACATTTCTTTCAGTGTGGTATTCTAACACAGGAAACTTTTTTCCTTCTATGAATTTAGAGTTCACATATCTAAAAGCATTTATTTTGGGGAGGCCAGGTCTGAATCAGATCCCAGCCTTGACCCCTGAGAAAGCGGGGATGTCTGATGAGAGACTGACAACCTCGGCATCCACCTGTCAAAGAAACCCACCTTGGACTTGCGCGGTGTTCTTGTTGGTGTAAGCGACTGTCGAGAAGGTACAGCTGGTGCATCAAAACTTGTCCTGTTGTCACCGGCGTGTTTCTCTGGTAGTGGTGGTGGTCCATCCTCATGGTCAGAGTCACCATTTTCTGTAACAAATAATATTCATGCTTCCTGTCAAAATCTCACAATAGGAATGAGAGATAACAGACAACACTTGCAGAACAAACTGACAGGTAACACTGCATGGTTTACCTTCCAAACAACTGACAAACAGGAAGATCATGATGACTTTGTATCACATCCCCATAAACTGCTCAATGTATGCAATGTCATAAAAATTCATAGCAAATGAACATTTAGGCAAAGCCTTGTAAGGAAAACCTGCTAAATCAAAGATCAGAAAGGAATATTTTTGCAAAATTATTTTTGAAGTGCAATACAAAGATTTTATGAGCAGATTATCAAAGACTGTAATACAGCTACCACAAACTATACAAGGAAATCCTGTCCTTTTCAGAGAGTCATGTTTTAAACAAATCATCACAGCCTAAAGCTATTAAGTAAAGGGTCACCAAATGTACATAACTGTAAAACTTTTCTAAAATACAACAAACTGCTTATGAAAAACCAGAAGTTTAATGACATAATGGTATTTCGACTAATAGGAAATTGGCCTATGTTTCTTAGAAGAATAATTTTCAAACATTTGTACTTTGCTGAAACTGCTTGCTAAGCCACCAGTTACTCATAGAATCACTTAATTTAAAGGAATCTGGTAAAAGGCAACCCAAATAACATTGTTGTGAACATTTATAGATGCAGACTCATGAGGAGAGGGTAGTAGTAGTTTTTGTTGACAGATGAACATTGGAACTTTTCACCTCACCTGAGCAGTTTCAGATCAACTAAACATTTAAGAATGTTCAAGATGACAGACAGAGGGAATGGACAGCTAACCTGCAAGATGGGCATTTACATATAAGTTTACATGTGACTGAAAATCACCTAGGAATATGAGATGAACAAAGTCACAGACAGGTTGGCTTGGTGAAATGATAGAAGAATTTGACAAGTAGACAATTATGACCAGGAAATATAAGATTGATAGTATGTAATAAGAAAGGTCAGAGACAGGCTGTAAGAGCAAATGACAGAGAGGTGGCCTGGTCAACAAATATCCTGAGTAGACTGACAGATAGGACAAACAGACAGATATACAGATAGGTCATGCTGAGCTGATTGACAGATCTAGACTGGCTGGACAGAGTAACAGAAACATATTGTAGTGGTAAACAGAGTAAATTTAGAGTAAGTGGAAGTGGAAGTGACACTGAGTTAAGTAGAATAATGTAGTCAGAATGACAACAATGACAAGAGACAAATACCACAAAAATACCAACAATATGAAGAAGCCAAGTGACTATTACCAAGTGGAAACAAATGATAACTACAAGAGTGAAATATACTATAAGTGTACCAAAACAGAGGATAAATGTATTGTAAATACAATGAACATAATACTATTGACTTAAGTCATGGCAAATAACATTAACTATGATAATGAATTCAATAAATGAATGATTGCGTACTTTGTCTACAAATTGTCAAGTTATGATTGTCCAGGGTATTTTATCTACAAATTGTCAAGTTATGATTGTCCAGGGTATTTTGTCTTCAAATTGTCAAGTTATTGTAGTAGACCCATATTTTTAGTATTTCATGTTTAACGTTATTTTACATATTCATAGTGCAAGGGAAGCAATCATTATTATATTTCAAGGGAGACTATTCTTCTGGTCTTATTAGTATTGCTTGCTTGGTTTATCTTTTCCTTGATCATTCATCCATTTCGGCGGGAAATCCGTGTTATTTGATTGGTTTTTGCAATCAGCTGATTGTGACTTTTTCTTCACAAGACTGAGTTGTTGTTTTCACCTTGAAGAAGACAGTCATGTATTTTTGTACTCGGGTGTGCTTTAGAGTTTATCAGCTCTCTTGTTTAGTATTTTGAATGTGGAGGTTTTTTATAGGTTAGTATTAATTGTTCTCTGAATTGTTTGTCTTGTGAAATATCTTTTATCCATTGTATTTTGACAGTTCTTTCTCGGTCGTTGGAGTGAAATGGCTGTTGTGTTTTTATCAAGTATTCCGCAGAGCTGTCATTAATTTCTTCTAACAAATTGCATGAATATCTGGTGATTTGGTTATTTCAGCACATAATTAACAACACTGGTGACAGAGATAGATGGAAAGAGTGAGAGGAATACAGTTCCACAAACTTGTGTAAGTAAAGCAGTGAAGTTAAGTTAAAACTAAGTTAAATGAAGCTAAGTTAAGAAAAGTAAAGTTGAGTAAAGTGAATTTAATAAAGAAGGCAGTTTTGTTAAAATACTTGTGGATTGTACGTTTTTATAAACCTTGTGATTGTATTGTTTTAATTAAATAAATCCACCACCTACAGATATTATACATGGTTTATTTTAAATGTATTTTTGTATTACTGATGTATTGTTAATACATCTGATAATAATGTGATTTCATGAGATGTTCAATGCGAAATCATATGAAGATGTAATTGCATTATTCACATGAAAGGTTTCTAGACTTAATCTTCTATTTATTATGTTTATTTTATTTCAGATTCGTTAACCACCTTTACCATGTTTGTCTAGAAGAGATATGCTCTTGTGAAAACTGTATACCATTATTAAAGAGTAGTAATAAATTTGAAAGTAGCTGACAAGTACTTGAGTTAGTCATGGCATCCCTATTTCTTTGGTATAAGCAAGGGGATAACATTATGATTGTGAAGGGTACTTTGTCTACAAACTGTCAAGTTATGATTTTGAAGGGTACTTTGTCTACAAATTGCCAGGTAATGATTGTGCAGAGTACTTTGTCTGCACACTGTCATGTTATGATTGTGTAGGGTACTTCGTCTGCAAATTGTCAAGTAACTATTGTGTAGGGTACTTTGTCTGCAAATTGTCAAGTAACTATTGTGTAGGGTACTTTGTCTGCAAATTGTCAAGTTATGAATTATCAGAGTTCTTTGTCTACATATTGTTACATAATAAGTGTTCAAGGTACTATATCTACATATTGCCAAATAATAAAAGTGCATCAGGGTACTGTTTACATAGTGCCAAATAATGGTTTTCAGGGTACTTTATCTACATATTGCAAAGTACTGATTGAGCAGGGTTCTTTGCACATTGTCAAATAATGACTGTGCATGGTACATATAGTCTACAAACTGTCAATAGCAATTTAACAGTGTAATTTGTCAACAAATTATCAAGTCATAATTAACCAGAGTAGCTTGTCTACATATTGCCTAGTAATGATTGTTCAGGTGACTTTATCTACATATTGCCATGTAATAATTGTTCTGGGTACTCTATCTACATATTGCCAAGTCATGATATACTTTGTTTGCATATTGCCATGCAGTGATTGTTTCGGGTACTTTATCTACATACTGCCAAGTAATGATAGTGCAGGGCATTTTGTTTACATATTGCCAGGTAATGATTGTTCAGGGTACTTTATCTAATTGTTGCCAAGTAATGATTGTGCAGGGCATTTTGTCTATATATTACCAAGTAATGATTGTGCAGGGTTCTTTGTCAACACACTGTCAATAACAATTTAACAGTGTACTTTGTCTACAAATTGTCAAGTTATGATTTATCACAGTACTTTGTCTACATATTATCAAGTAATGATTTTTCAGTGTACTTTGTCTGCACATTGTCAATTATGAATCTGCACATTATCAATATATGCACAGTCAAGTAATGATTGTGCAGGGTACATTGTTTGCACATTGTCAAGTAATGAATGTGCAGGGTACATTGTTTGCACCCTGTCAAGTAATGATTGTACAGGGTACATTGTCTGCACATTATGAAGTAATGATTGTGCAGGGTACATTGTCTGCACATTGTCAAGTAATGATTGTGCAGGGTACATTGTCTGCACATTGTCAAGTAATGATTGTACAGGGTACATTGTCTGCACATTGTCAAGTAATGATTGTACAGGGTACATTGTCTGCACATTGTCAAGTAATGATTGTACAGGGTACATTGTCTGCACATTGTCAAGTAATGATTGTGCAGGGTACATTGTTTGCACAATGTCAAGTAATGATTGTACAGGATACATTGTTTGCACATTGTCAAGTAATGACTGTGCAGGATATTTTGTCTATACATTGTCAATTATTTGCTAATAATGTAAGTTGGAATATCAATGAAACAAATATATGTTTATTTCTTGATACCAGTTATATAGGTTAAATTGTGGTGCATAATACAAATGTAATATGATTGCCTGCATAAAATAACTGAACATCTTTCTAGTCTAGTTAAGAAAGAGGAAAGGGAATAAAGAACAGCTGATTAGTTCTACCTGAACTAAAACTGCCACTGTCATGGCGTGAATACCCCTGCATAGTGCTTTGTCAGAATCAACAGGGTCATTAAGAGGTCATGGACAACCTCCCTGCCAAATCTGAGGGTAGTAAGCCAGTTTTTTGTAGTCAAGGCCCCTGAAACCTTGACCTTTGACCCAGTGACCTAAGACTGAGGGTCAAAGGATTCTTAAATTATTGGGCGGACAAGCTTTTTTAGTCAAAGCTCCTGTGACCATGACCTTTGACCCAGTGACCTCAATATAAATAGGGGTCATCTACTGGTCATGACCAACCTCCACACCAAATATGAAGACTGTGGGTCAAAGGATTCTTAAATTATTGGGCGGACAAGCTTTTTTTAGTCAAGGCTCCAGTGGCCTTTGACTCAGTGACCTCAAAATAAATAGGGGTCATCTACTGGTCATGACCAACCTCCACACCAAATATGAAGACTGTGGGTCAAAGGATTCTTAAGTTATTGGGCAGACAAGTTTTTTGTAGTCAAGGCCCCCATGACCTTGACCTTTGACCCAGTGACCTCAAAATCATCAGGGGTCATCTACTGGCCATGACCAATCTCCAGACCAAATAAGATGACTGTAGGTCAAAGGATTCTTAAGTTATTTGGCGGACAAGGCCTGTGACCATGACCTTTGACCCAGTGACCTCAAAATAAATAGGGGTCATCTATTGGTCATGACCAACCTCCACACCAAATATGAAGACTGTGGGTCAAAGGATTCTTAGGTTATTGGGCGGACAAGCTTTTTTTAGTCAAGGCTTTTGTGGCCTTTGACCCAGTGACCTCAAAATAATTAGGGGTCATCTACTGGTCATGACCAACCTCCACACCAAATATGAAGACTGTGGGTCAAAGGATCCTTAAGTTATTGGGCAGGTTTTTTGTAGTCAAGGCCCCTGTGACCTTGACCTTTGACCCAGTGACCTCAAAATCGATAGGGGTCATTTATTGGCCATGACCAACCTAAGACCAAGTAAGATGACTGTAGGTCCAAGGATTCTTAAGTTATTGGGTGGACAAGGAAAAACCGATGGATGGCCTGACGGACAGACAGAATACAGACAGTATAATTATTGTATAATATCAAGATGCTATAACTGAGAACAAATCATACTAGAACGACATATCAATGACCAGCTGCTTTCAGTGGAGGCAGTAACAAAGTCATAATGTAGAAAAAAATCTTGCAAAAATGCATTAGATTTCCACAGGTCAACAGGACTTTGTGACATGTTCATATACTTAGTAACAACCTAAATCATACAACCCACTGAAAGGACTTTGTGTAATGACTATTACTTGGTAATTACCTGAAACTTTCTTTACTTTACTGAACTCCAGTTTTGTTGTGTATCATTATATATCTATGACACTACCTGAGATACAATTTACAGCTGACTCTAAAGCAAGTGCATACATGCAGTTTTGTGATAGAAATATTGTCAGCGTATTGTCAGTTTTTGTTTGTTTTACAAACTGGAAATGCCACTAGAAAAAAACAGCTCAAGTTGTCATTGTACCATGACCATCATCAGATATTTCAATCAAGAACCTGGGCATCTGTACTGTACTGTAAAATCATTTATTTTTTCTGCAGGTGAACCAACTAGTAACACTTTTAAATTATTGCACTTATTTGGCAGAAAATATCACGTTTCTTAATAAACAAGTAAAAAGACCCCTTGAACTGATAAACATTTACAAACCAGTAAGCAGACAGGCTGAAATCAGTGGAATTAGTTCGTCTATTAAAATGAAAAGATGGCTGATTTTACAGTAGTTCAGGCCCGATTCAAGGATAGTGTAGAAGCTACATGCCTAAGGAGGTGTACGATATAAAAGAAGCAGTGGCGTTAGGCCTCGTACTCATGCTTGCAAAACCTGCACCTGGTAAATGACCCATCTGGGCAAACTGCGCACTCAACCGCTGACTGTTTCGCCGTTCCTTGTCCACATCTGGCCTAGGGGGACGTCTTGGTGTAATCTGTGAGAAGTCAAAATAAACAACATGATTTTAATTATTTGGAATTGATTTACATTATCAAACATTCTTTTTCATTTTCAATATATTACTTTCAATAGAATGAGGCAAACAGATCACAAAATCCATCAAATTTACAATCATGGTTTACAACCGAACTTTTATGAAACTGAACTATTCATTAAAATTATCTCAAAATTATCTCAAATTATGCTTTTGTGGCAAATCTGTCACAAATCTTGTTAACTATGAAGAGTCATAAATATCTTTTAAAGGAGATAGTTTGTTGTCAGTGATCCCTATAAAGAAATTACCCCAACATGCAAGTAAATGAATTAATATTGATTAACGCTGACCATTGTAAATTAAGTTTATAAATTAAGCTAAAAAGCATTACATGTACTGCATGCAAAATTTCTTATGTTACTTTTAATTTTAACTTGCAACAAAAAGCATATAAACTTTTGAAGATTTTTGTCTTCTCTATCATTTATGCTTTGGCGCTGAAACATAAATACTAAATTAGTAATGGCATAAAAAATAACATAAAACCAACAAGAAGATCAGATTTGTCTGAGGTCACTCACCTGAGTATTTAGTAAAGTTATTTTCAACTGAACTAATACAAATGCTTCAAAAATGTAAATGCATTGGCCAATTTCAAAACAAATGGTAATGTGAGTAAGGGTTGACATATGAAAATCATAAGGGTCTGGAAGGGAGATAAAAGCAATTACTAATACAAAATATAGCAACAATACAGCAGCGTTACTTATCAATTTTAAACCAAAGAGAAGGCAAAATAAATCTCAAGGTCAGTAGGAATTTTATTGCTATTTCCAGACAAAAAAAAAATTGGTTAAGGAGGACAATGTCTTTTTCAGATTTTTTGTGTGTGAAATCACTGGCTAAGTAGCTTAATACAGCAAATAGCATTCAACAAGGGAAAGGACAGACAGACAAACATACTGACAATCATGAAAATAACAAAATAATAAATTTGCAGATATAAAAAGAACAGTTAAATAACGGACAATGAAAAGTCACAATACATCACGTTGGCATTTTGCCAAGACAAACTAAAAATAACTAATTCCAAGGCAAAACACCCATAAACTAAACCCAACATAGTTGTGAGAAAAACAGATTTTACCTCTCCAGATGGCTTCTCCTTTGAACACACAGAAATATTATCACAAAGATAGTAAATAGGTAAAGACTGGTGGCTTGTCTGTGATTATCAAAGAGTAGCTATCTAACAGTCACTGGATTATTGATTCCATTTAAATAAAATTGTCAAATACTAACCTGATCAAAGAAAAACATTTTATTGTGAATTATTAACATTATATTAATATACATAATATATAAATATTAGGGATGTCAGGGAATACCTAAATTGGTATCCATATAGCCGTATAGACTATTTGGATACTATCCGGATACTTGTATAAAATCAAAGACTATATTATGTTCTCAATGTTCCTATTCCTATGTCAAACATTTGATGTCTGTTTTACAAAAATAATAACTGTTTTTATTTTCCTTGTGGCCCTTTAAGTGTATTTTCCCGCCAATACACATGTGCATTAAGTCTAAGAGTCTAACGTAAACGTCATGCATCTTTTTTTTTTTTTGGACATGGTCTGTCTCTTTTACAAATATATTATATAATTTAAAAATATCATTTAAAATCACCATAGATCAAAACATATTATTTGTATCCTCAAGTCTATGTCACATTATCTTCTTTTATACCAGTACATGTAGTTATGCAGCTTATATACATGTCAGACTATATGAATTTAAAAGTTTGAAATAGATTTAATATTTAGCAAATTGTTGATTGGATACATCATTTGAGTAATCACATTTTGATTGGATATTCTTTTAGTCTTGCATTAAAACTATTCTAGAATCATTTGTGGATGTTACTGTGAAACCCTTAATTGGCATGTTTGACACTGCTAACTGATTAACAAGGGGGCAAGATACTCTAGTATAGGTTCTATAAACACTATGGACTAAAGTAATTGATACACAATGGGATGTTGCATTTGATCCCAGCAGTTTGCAAGATGAATAAACACATTAAAGGGCATGCGAAAGATAGACGCTTTAGCAATAAACCAATCAAGGGTTATGCCGTGTGTGGTCAATAGACGTGATTATGTTTAGCGTTATGAAATTGTCCAATTACGTAATTTCGCCAGTGTTTGAATTTTTCAATCAAAGTTAAATTTCAATGTAATTTTATTTTATTTTGTATACATATATTTGGATAGCAAATTAGTATCCGGATACCAACATAGTATCCGGATACCAACATAGTATCTGGATATCCGAGTACTGGGATACTTGTTGACATCCCTATTAAATATACATGTGTATTATATATGTATATACGCAATATACATAATATTAACATGATATTATCTATACATTTGTCTTTTAGTTTCAGTGTAATGTTGCAAGGCATTTTCCACATGTTTTTAAACATTAGACATGAACTTATACCTCAAACAATATAATTATCTGTTGTTGTTGTTTTTCTTTTTACTGAAATGTTAATTTTTATTTTTTTTTGTATGCTGACACAAACAAACCACCTCAAAGTTAAGCATATAAACAGCATCAGTTCTGTCAAAGCAAAAGCAAATCCAGCCGAGAAGTTACATAACCACAGATTCTGAGGTACATATAAGATTATGTCAGGGCCCTGTGAAAATATACTGTCACACACAAATGCAGATATAAAAAGATATGATTACACATAATAAAGAGGCATACCCTAAAATTAAGAGTATTTCATTTTCCTTCAAATCATGTAAATGTTTATGATACCGAATGAATATTACCCAATGTCAAAACTTCAGTAAAATGTTTTAAGTACAATGGATAAACTGAAAACATTATAATCAGCCCTCATACATGTGTATAAAAGGTTGTGGTTGTACTATATTTGGGAGGTAGCCATTTTATCCCAAATGAACACTTTCTGCCCTTAAAAAAGAAACGTTTAAACATATCTTCTTCTAAAGTTATCAATTAATTTTCACTTAAAAGCAAAATTTAATGTGCCAATAATATATATCTATCACATGACAATGCTGTTTGTAATACAATAAAGCCATTACATGTTTTTTTATATTACATATAAGTAATATAACGGCTGACAAAACATTACCTTTTTACTTCTTGCTTCAAATCATTCTTTTTTATTTATTGTCATTTCTAAAATATTTTATCATGCAGACATCCTACTTCAAAGAGATGTCTTCTATGTTCAGTATTTCTAAAATATTTTGACATTTCATTTGGAACTGTTTTCTTGGCAGATGTTTTGTAACAGTTTTTTTCAAAATATTAAAAAAAAATATAGCTATGACCCATTTACAGTTGTTTTGGTCATGTGATAAAACGAAATCTGACACTCGAACATTTTAAGCAAACTTTTATTCAACTCGTCCAGGAATAATGTTATTAAGATCGCCAGAGGCTAGCTTAATAACATTTTCGTGAACCGGTTGAATAAAAGTTTATATGAAATGAAAACTCATGTCAGATCCTATAATTATTAAACCAAGCAATTAACAGTTATCTTTAACATCATAACTGTATACTTGAACATGGTCACTCTATAGATACAGTCACATTTGTGTTTGTTTTTAACCTACAGTTGTCTTCTGTGCCTTGGTCATTTTTTAAGATGATATAATGTTAAATTGCTAAAGGCAACTGTATTTGCTGATCTGCCAAATAACCTTAAATGCTGTGAAAAGTTCTGCTGTTTCGTAGGTTTGAAGAACAATGTACTCAGAAAGGCCTTGTGAGGAGTAAGATTTTTCTAGAAGAAGAATACATGTATCAACATTTTTATATTTCTGGTTTCCATAGTAAGATTTCAAGCATAAGTAAACAGTAGAGTTGTTCCCATCACCAAATGATGCTATGAAAGACAAACAGCATAAAGGAAGCACTGCAAGAACATGTACAAAATATCAAGTATATATGTGGTGAAGTGAACAATTTCTGTTAAAATGGTCTAAAAATAATCTTTCTGAAGCTGTAAGCATTGGGATTTTGATTTGGTTGCTGTAATACACAATTTCACCACTATTCACTTCTTCACTCAGACAGGAGATATTTGTCAATAAGAAGATTGTAGTTTACCTGTTCATTAAGTTCTATAGGGTTGTCCAGAGAATTCCTGTTGGAGTCCGGCGAGTCGGAACTACTGGTCGTGCTAACCTGTGAGGCACGTTTATTTGCTAACTTTCTGTTAACTTTTGTGGTCAGTCCTTTAACTGGTAGAGCTCTATCTCCCTGTTTGACCCATGCTGACTGTGCACGGGTTCCAGATGGCTTGCTTGGGCTTGGTGTTACCATTATTGATGGTGAGGAGCTCACATTTGTCAGACTGCCTCCAATAGCTCTGAAACATCATACAGATAATATAACATCAACAAAATACAACAGTCTTTTAATAACAGGAGGTTTATTAAGACATGTTTCTGACCTGAATACTTATTCAAAGCTGTAACATAACTTTGGCAAAAATTTAGATAAAAGATCACTCTATAACACTGACTTACTCACTGATAATATAAACAGCAAGTATCGTCAACTGTAACAATGATTGTTCTTATGTTTAATGTTACCTTCACTACTGAACTGAACTTGTCAAGCATTCAATTCTGACTTAATTTACAAGTTACAGCAGTATTTATATAACCAGAAAGACCAAGCAGCTAACAATGCAGACCATGATGAGAATGCTCTGGTAACAAAAACATAAACTGTCACCAGCAGGCCAGGCTTTTGCACTTGCTTCATGGAGAGAGCTGAAATCTGTCTATTGTAAACATTTACCTTTGTTTGCAAGAAAAGATTTAAGCACCATTTATTTAAAAGGCTTTTCGGAAAAGCTAAAGTTTTAGTAACAACCTTTGTTTTAGAAGAAAAAATAAAAAATCTGAAAATAACTGAAACTTCGGCTGTCTTTTTGGCAAAAACTAGGCTGACTAAGAACCATAGTATAGTCTCACTAAAATCATGTCTGGTTCAACTAAAGATTGCTTGCTCTTCACAAAGAAGGTGTGAAAACCTACAGATGTGTTATGAATATGAACTATGGTTTGACCATACTAAATATGATGGTCTGACTATTGTTGCCATTAGGAATACTTCTATATAGCTTTCTCCCCTTCAAACTGAAGAGTGCCCTGACTAAAAATGAGCCAAACTGAGTATAAGAATTAGCTTTAGTCACTTTAGAGGCCACTAAAAATCAGCCCAAGTTGAACTAGTACATGTATTCACAGAAAAACATTGTTTTTTACCATCTAATTATAACATGTTGTACAATTATCTAATATATAAGGCAATGTATTCTGGTCAAATTGACAAATATTAATACACTATTATGTTAAAACAAACTTGGATACAAATCTGACTATACACTTACACAGCATATTTATGTTTATCAGAGCAGATGTATACATTAAAACAGCAATGGCTCCCTTCACTATTTCTTTCTATATTTATTTAGTTGATTTAAATTAATTTATCTTAGACTGACTGAACACCAGGTTCTTGCAGCTTCTATTAATAACTGCTTCCTAAGTTACAACCAGTACTGACGACTGAAGTTTGGAATGCAGAAAGTCATAAGAGACTCAAACCATGGGTTAGATATAAACTAGTGCCCCCTGGATCAGAGGTACAGTCATCTTCCCCTTAACCACTCTTCCTCGAAGCATTCGGAAGTGTTTAAAAAGAAAGGTGAAGTAAGTGTTTTGTGTGGTAATGTTTCCACAAGCCATTACTGGGTATTTCAACTTGTCTTTTAAGATGGCAGCTACTGATGTATAGCTCGATATAATTTTCTAGTTTTTTCTTTGCTTTTCTCTACTTAAGATCAAATCTAAATCATAAATAAACTAGAAGAAATATCAACTTAAAATCAAATCTACATAATAAATAATCCAGAAGAAATATCAACTTAAGATCAAATCTATATCATAAATAATCTGGAAGAAATATCAACTTAAGATCAAATCTATATCATAAATAATCCGGAAGTAATATCAACTTAAGATCAAATCTATATCATAAATAATCCGGAAGAAATATCAACTTAAGATCAAATCTATATCATAAATAATCCGGAAGAAATATCAACTTAAAAATACTTTCACAGACACAGTCTTAATATTCATAGCACAAAAATTTTTTTTTTTGACAACAAACATGTTAAAACCCTGTCAAGAGACAGAACTTCTACAAAATGGTTAATATTTAAAACAGAACATGCCTAATATTTCATTTTCATTTCTCTTTACCACTTATAATATCTTTAAAACTGGAATATGAAAATTAAGTCTGTAAGTTTTGTTTCAGTAAGAAAATCTGTATTACATCACAAAAGGGAATGAATAATAAACTGGCAGTGGACTGATCTAAGTAATATCCATTAAGCTTTGTAAAGACCTGGCAGTGGACTGATCTAAGTAATATCCATTAAGCTTTGTAAAGACCTGGCAGTGGACTGATCTAAGTAATATCCATTAAGCTTGGACCTGTTTTTCTTGTCTTCATTACTATATCAAACAGGTTGATAACTTTATTAACACAGATCAATGGAAAAGAGCTGAATGCAAATGCCACTTCATAAATAAAATTCTGAAATTCTCAGATTTGTACTAATGATAGGAAATGTTACGTAATCAGAATTTTGTTTAAAAGAACAACTGAAAAGGAGTTTGGATTATAATCTTTGTTAATGATTAATGTTAATCTGGTTGGAAGCAACAGAGTAAAATAGTCAGGACTTTTTTCTCAGTGTTCAGCAATACTAACGCTTTGACTAAGGCAGACTGTGTCAGTGACATCCAAACAATCTGATTCATCTTTTTTATCAAAGCAAGCATATGACATATTATGAGAAAGACATAAAAATGATTGCCAGAACATTACACCCAGTATAATATTATATGTTCACAATAAAGAACAGCAGACCTGCTTATCATACAAAGATATCTAAATTATTAGACAACAGTTGACTGGTATGTTTTTGTACAACATATATTTTACTACAACCAGTACACTTCGTTTGGTACCGAAAACTCAGCACATACCTGTTTAACTAGACATGCAGTCTTGAAAAAAAAAGGCATGGCCGCTAAATCACAAATAATACAGATTTTCAAAGAAAAACTTCAAGATCTGAAATTATAAAAGTTTACAACTTCATACACCAACTGATTTTAAAAGCATGAAAACAAGGCATTACAATAACTCTTTCTTGCTACAATAACACCCAATGCTTGCATTTGTTTAATGTGAATTCAGCATAAAACAAATATGTTAATAAGCCATCCCTTGCCAAAATAAAACAAAGCTGCAGCAACATGTATCTGCCTCTCTCCCCTCCGGTGGTCTTAGAGATAAATGTATTTGAAGCATGTAAAAAAGCAGTTCAGGCAAAAAGCATTAAAATAATTTCTAAAGAGGCATCTCATAAATTTTGCAAACATAGCTTATATAGTAAACTGTAACAAGAACTGTCACTATAAGATGACAATGCCCCCAAAAGCAGTGCTTTGACCTTTGAGCTGAGGACCAGTCATTCAGGGGTCAAGGTAAAAGAAAATATAGGTCAATGGGAAGGTCTTGTCCAAAGGGGTGTTGGCTCTAAGTATGAAGTGAATCCATTACTAATAAGGAATTTATGGCCAATGTTAACGTTTTCGGATGGACAGATTATTTATTCATTTATCCATTTATTTTCGGTAGTGCTGACAGACTGACAAACGGACTGTTCAAAAACTGTATGCCTCCCTTCAAGGGCATAAAAACTAAACTCGACATAAAGCTTACTTGTGTGCACTTAGATTAAATATAGTGTGGCCTAGCACTACATTATTTAAATGTTGATGCCTGTATTGTTGTTAAACAGAAGTCATATATAATAATTATGCATTTCATTTCATTTAAAACTATATGACATTTTAATATATCTAACTTAAATACCTAAAACAGAGAATCTTAAATACTTCGAAATTATACTTTTACTTTTAAAACTTCTATTCTGAAAATTTACATTTCCTAATAATAATGTGTAAAAATATACACATCAGGCATTTACTGATATTGAAAATCTTATGTTCGCTATAAAGAATTTGTTTTGTACCTAAACCTATATACAAGAAGCACAAGTGAACAACTAATTGTCAGAAGTAGAGATGAAATACTGACAGCACTAATCATTATGTCTCTGGTTATACAGGAAAGCAATGTGTGTTAATGTAGAACTTAAGATTTATATACCAGTAAGATGAAAGCTATTCCAGTGTCTATAAACAGGCTATATTTTTATCTGGTTAGAAAGAGTATCCACTTCATAAACTATATAAAGAAGATTGCTCAGATGACTTTATGTATTTAATTGCCCACCTGACGGGACTGAAACATGAGGTCATAGAGACCAGCTGACCTAGTTTTGACAGGGAAAGGAAGGTGGGGTTGGGTTGGGGGTGCAGGGACATATACATTTCTGTGTATTATAAGCTTACAAATATGGCAAAATAAGAGTTCAGTTGGATATCAGCCTCCATTATATGATTCCTTAAAAATCCTTTAACACGGTAATTCTTATGATTTTTAATAGAGTATACACATACGATCTAATGTTTCTTTTTTTATAAGTGAACTGATTTGAATTAAATGTAAATTATATTCTACAATTATTGGAAAAGTCCAGTGCAAGCTTGTATCAGAACCAATGTAGGCTTGACTGTGTATTTCCAGTAACAGGTAGAACTAAAACAAGGGTGTTTGGCTTCATAGATTCTTTTTCTCATTTTTGTTTAAGAGCTGTACATTTTGAACAAAATGGAGCAAGAGGTATTCAGATATTCCCAGACAAAACTGAAATAATAGGGCTTACTCGCAAATTATCTCACACTGACAACAGGTACAGTTCTTGCCCTTCAAAGATTATTAAATAATGTGTACTACTTTTTCAGAGAAATTTAAGATTCCAATTAACTGAAAATCTGAATTTTTCTATTGTATACATACTGTGCTTTTCAGGAAGAGAATTATAAAGTGCTAGCAAAACTCTGTATTATTTTTTTCATTTAAACTATTAACATTACTTCATTACATAACTGTATTTTTTTTAAGAGTTAAGTATCAAGTTATAATTCAGGTACCAGTCTAAGTAATGATATTTAACTGTACCTGTACCAGTATTATGTTATGAGCCTGTGGCCATTATCACATAAATACAGTCAAACTGACTGAATCAAATCTATGATTATTATATTGACCACCCTTTGAACATTCTAAACTGGAACTCTATATCTCAAGTTTAAATATTCTGTATAATTAGAATTAGAAAAAAATGCAAGTTTATGAAGCGTTAAATGGGTAAATACTGACAGGTGACAGACAGCAGGCAATCACAAATCTACACCTTGAACTCTGCATGCTCAGGTGAGCTAGTAAAAACTCTGTGGAAATCTTTTCTAACAAAGGAAAAATGTGAAATGACGAAGTGCTGACAAGTTTTAAACAGCAAATCAAACTGGATTAATGGATATAAAGTAATATAAAATCTGCATGAATCACTCCGTGTAAACATTATACCTTTTTGTCTGTTTCCATCTTTTCATACTTGAAAAACAGTCGACAAATTCTTATAACATTTTTTATAACATATAATTCATTCATGTTCCTTACTGAGAAGTCCTCAATGTTAGTGCTATATAACCGGTCAAGATCAAAATATTAACATCCTCTTTCCAACAGTATTTAAGTTTTTTACGTGTTCCCACAAGAGTAAGTACTATACTCATATTCCCACCCCACCCATCAAAAACACTCTGGTGTAAATGAATTTCATGTCCTGTTACAGCATACCCCGGTAGGTCATATTATGTGGCCATTTACCTAATGACTTGGGAATGAACATATTTATCCTCCATAAGGCATAAGAAACTGCCAACTTCCGCACATAAATGGTCATGGTTAGTTGTTGCACAACTGATAATCAACAATATTAAAATTACTTATATTGCATGTAGCATTTCTGACAAAGATCCTGTAGACAATTATATAGACTTCAAGCTGTAAAGATTTTTGCATTATCACCATGAACAGATATACTATGGCAAGCCAAGAACCCTAAGAGTTCTCCTCAAGCATCTGTACATGTAAGAGGACACAGAGAGTATACTTACCCCTGACTGGCATTAGGTTGGTACGAACTACTCAGTCTGTCTAGACTTAGTGCTGACTGAGACATGATCTGATATCTCTTCAAAGTACTGGTTGATGACACTTTATCCATCACCTATTATAACAAATGTATACAAACATTTCATTACATAATGTGTACCAATACTTTCTTTGCTCCCAAATTTATAGTTGCAATCTCATCTACTACTGATTTCAGTAATGACCTTGACATTTCTAGCCATTGTAATGGCACTCCTTACTAGACAAAAATGTGCATGGTTAGTTTCAAACATAAGGTTGCAAGAATAGAAGTACATGAAATTTTACATTAGAGGGTCCAATCTATATATTTTAAAATTTGTTGATTGTTTCTATGTGTTAGTTAGCATTCATTGCTGACTCAATTAGTGTTAATAGGTATGCCATAAAAAAATCAAATTGGATACAGATTATTCTTTGCATAATTGTAAGATAATTAGGCCTTTAAATGCCAACATACAAATAAACAAACACTTCAGCAATCATGGTTTTCTATCAACATCATATCATCCAATAATTTACTGTCATTTCATTCAGACATTACCCTTTATTCTTTGTCACTTACCTATGCTTACAATTCACCCCTAACATTACATATCGAGCTCAGAAGACAAATTCCATGTTTTCATTGCATCTGACCTCTATTTGTTTTACATGTCTTTATAATAACACATTGTTTATACATTTAAAAATACGAAGTATCTTCAATATTTATTTCCAGGTTAGTAACTTCATTTTTACACATATTTATAGAGTAAATTTATCAACATTAAATACCTAAGCTTAATTCAGTTATGTAATTGACAGATAAATATAACCAGATGTCAGAATATTTCTTCTGAAGCTTTTTTGTTTATTTATTGTAATGTTTTCAACTGCTTTTTCCATCTGACCATTATGTGAATTAAAGTCTACATTTTACTACTAACAAATTGCCCCTTTGTCCCATAGATGAACCAATAAATATCCAGGGGCTTTGCCAACATGAGTATTAATACACAATAACTAATTCTTAGTGGCCATCAGTAACAGTTAACTAATCTTTTCCCACACAAAGTTAGGTAAATAGTGGGGATGAAACGCATGCCTATTACATACATTTATAGTTTAGCCTTACTGTAACAGTTAA
Organism: Cyclina sinensis; assembly: GCA_012932295.1. Classification (NCBI taxonomy): domain Eukaryota; kingdom Metazoa; phylum Mollusca; class Bivalvia; order Venerida; family Veneridae; genus Cyclina; species Cyclina sinensis. The sequence continues at coordinate 4,644,986 of JAAONU010000016.1, forward strand.
TCCTTTTATGGTAAAGCCATTAGAAATGTGATTCAAACATGATAATGCAAACCTAAGGTAAAACAGTAATTGATATTGATATTTGTCAGATTTCAATAGTTATTAAATTGAACATCCATAGGTAGTGCTCCCAAGTGCTATCCCTTATGTTGTATGATACTTATGTCTGATATTCAATTAAAACACATGTTTAATGATAAAAGCCAACCCTTTTTCAAGCACAGTCATGTATGTGATTATATGTAACTTTCAAAAGGTCTTAAAATCGTATATTAACATTCACTATTACCAGTTTAAACAAAGTACAGTCTATGATCACCCCCTACCATAAAGAGTAAGGGTATATGAACACATCTGCTAAAACTAGCTAGCATAAAGCTGGTTTCAATGTCAATCAAATCTTACCGTGATTTCATATTCAGTTTCAATCATCTGTAACCATTCCATGTGTTTCTCTTCAAGGTAGGCATGGAATGGTTTCTGTACATCTGGACATTTACGTTTGTGTATCCACATTCCATCCTTAATCAACCCAGCCTGAAAATGCAGTAAAAACCCACTCAAGTTTGTGACTTAATGCAAAAAATATTAACAGAAAAGTTAAAAATAGTATAAATGTGATTAAACTATTCTGACCTTAAAAGATTGTTTTGGAGTATCCCTAACTGCTCACAATGATCCCACATACACAATCTTTTTATTTTTCAATTCCAAAAAAAAAAAAAAAAAAAAATGTTTGCAAATAAAACTATCATGTTACATTATGTATCTTTATCAAATCATACCCACCTCTAAAATTCTGGGTTGGAAAACTCCAAACTATTTTTAAGTTCAGTCTTAACTGTTACACAAAAATTAAAGAACCTTTGTATAGTCATGAATTAGGTAAATGCTGAAACATATAGAAGAAAAAGACACATTTAAGACAAACTGAACATTTCTACTTGTTCCAATACCTGTGCACAGTGCACTGGCAGGTATGTTCTGACCATTTTTGTTTACAAAAATTTCTTATCTTCTTCTTTTCTCAACCTTAAAACTAATCAACTTTAGTTTAGCAAAAGAATTTTAATGCATCAACATCGCAAAAGTACTTAGACTTTGTTTATGGTATTTCATGTGTGAAAATGTCTATTCAATTCTGTCGATGTGATAGCCTTACATTCTCACAATCACACCTACCTGTGATGTGATAGCCTTACATTCTCACAATCACACCTACCTGTGATGTGATAGCCTTACATTCTCACAATCACTCCTACCTGAGATGTGATAGCCTTATATTCTCACAATCACACCTACCTGTGATGTGATAGCCTTACATTCTCACAATCACACCTACCTGAGTCTTGGTGTGTTCTTTCAGTTGTTTCACAAACTCCTTGTCTTTATCATTTTTGGCAAAGTCTTCAGCGTAGAAATGTTTCCAGTTAGCTATACCACCCATTACAGCAGCATCTACTATACCCTTCAGTAACATTCCTGGGAGAATATGAACAAACATGAAAAGTCATCACATGAACTGTATGCTACAAGTCCAGATACAGTAAAGTTATACTATTATAATACTTCAGTATTTTCGAAATCATGCAAAAATCAGTAAATTAAAAAACTTAAGTCTAACCTCTGGAACAAAAAATTCATGCAAAGAATCAGAATGAAAAATATTTGACAATAAATACCTAATTGGTCAAGCCTTGCATTAGGTTCAGTCAATTGATGTTCAATAGCTGAGTTCTAACTTCTTATTGGAGGACTCCAGAGTCTCTATTGCTGTTTCTATGGGACTGACTTTATACTGAAATACAGAATAGCCATGATAACAGTAAATATCAAAGTCAGCAATTATTCTATTACAGCAACTTGGAAAACCTTTTCTGCATGGTATCTGCACGGTAAAACTTACATGTATATTCCTTTACGCACTATTTTCAGAATGTTTTGGGTTTCAAGTGCTTTTTTGTCATGAAAACAAGACAGAGCCACACTTGCAATAACATTTATACATATTACTGCATCATCACAAATATCTCATTGTCTGTAGCAAATACTTGATTTACTGCAGAGGTCATTGCCTATCTGTAAACTACAGAAAACCCTTGCCATATCATGGACTCACAAACTGTCCAGGTGACAGCGATCCAAACACACAATAAACATTTATGTGACAGGAAACCAGAATGACTGACAGGGAACCAGACTTACCACAATGACTTGGATGACTGGGAACCAGCACAGTATACCAGGAAGAGGTGAAGATGTTACCAGATTTGTCTTCTCCTGCCAGATGTTCTGTAATAAAACACTAAAGTTATACACAGCTATAATTAAGGTATTGTAAAATAAGTATTATCTGGAAAATTAATATGGTTTTATACAAATGTTAAATGTTTTGTTCTCTTTCCCTCATTAATCCAGGATAAATTATGCAGGCAGATAACTAAATCCTGAAACATTACATTTAACAAGTCAGCTTCCTTTACTATGGCCACTTCACATAAGAGGTAGTCTAGCAATTAGGAAGGGACACTATGCAACATACACAACCTACTACAAGACATTTTAGAAATGTAATACACTAAAATGATAGTCTGTCATAATATCTGAAAAGGCAAACTGAAAAGATATCTAGGCCTTACTGCAATATTGCTTCCCCCTTCATCAATTCTCCGGGAGTATGTAAACATCTGTACCTCATTCATCTGATAATACCTGAAGAAATCCAACAATATATGTATATTACATTACTGTATATGGCTGTTTATGTATATTACATTACTGTAAATGGCTGTATATGTATATTACATTACTGTATATGGCTGTATATGTATATTACATAACTGTATATGGCTGTTTATGTATATTACATTACTGTATATGGCTGTTTATGTATATTAAATTACTGTATATGGCTGTTTATGTATATTACATTACTGTATATGGCTGTCATAATCAGTCCAGTTACCATTGACTCTATTTTTAAGTTTCAAACTTATCTTCTTGTTTAGAAACTAGTGGTAAGAAATTTGCCTAATTAAGCTTAAAACACCATTATGTTAATTTTTTTTTTTTTTTTTCAAATATCCAAATGATACACAAAGAAAGCCTGAATGTTTTCAGCATTTTTGTCAGAGCACACAATAAAATTGCACAGGAAAAACTTTAATTATAATGAGGACTGAAGGGTAAAGTTTTTTTTATTCAATTTTATTAACACTCATAGCCTGCCTATTTTCTGACTCTAAACAACAGACTTTACAGTGGCAGGTAAAACTTCTCAATAGGATATCTTTTTTTCAACTGCAGTTATCTATAGGGATACAAAACGTACAATGCAAAACTTCTACATGTATGTCATTAATATCTTTTGTTCAAGAATTCATACCAGAGCTAGAGATGGTAACATAAGGTTACAATTAACTAATAAATCAAAGGTTACAATTAACAAATAAACCATAAGGTTACAATTAACTAATAAACATAAAACCAAACCTACTTGAGTATTTTTTCACTGACGTGTTTGTTGAGAAATTTCTGATGCATTTCCATGACTGGTGTGACAGCATTAATCTGAAGATCTTAGTATGTTTGTTAAGAAATGTAACTACAATCTAAATTCATCATGAAATTTAGAGAAAAAGTAAGTAACACTTCATGCTGTGTCTTGTGAAACTTTACAAAGCTGCAGCCAACAGTTACAGATTTATGCAACATTAAAGAATGCACAAATAAAAAGATGAAGAGGCCTTATCTTGTGTCCTGCTTATATGCCCAAGGATTGTTTGGGTCTCATAAAATACTATAGTACTAACAGTATACATATATGTCAAACCTCCCCACCACCACCCACCCACCTGAAAATTACAGCAAAGAACCACTGCATCACATAAGATGAGTAAGCTTCATTTAAACAAGTAGAAGGGATTAAACAAACCTTAAATATTATTTGTTTAAACAAAGACAGCAATGAAAACTATAGGGAATACACAAATGAAAACATAAAACAATAAATGGATACATTGCTTTGGAGATTCTTGAATTTCTTCAGAAGGAGCTGACAAGGTTTTCATCAACTGTATGAAAAAAGAGTAATGCAACAGTGAAGACAAATTTATCATGTAATATTAGAGACAGTGAAAGGCCTAGCACAGGTGTAAACATGGTATTCTCACTTAGGAACTTCAAAAAGTCATTTTCAATACAAAAATATTTCAACACTGGCTTCTTGGCACATACTCCACAAGCATGACCAACTATTAATATTGACAGACTTGCCCTTAAACATTTACAATTTCAGATTTTGCATTTCACCATCTATTCTAGTGTATAACAATTTGTTTCTTACATAACCATCTACAGAAATCTTCTTTATCTAATAATGATTTGTTTTTTTACAAAGCATTTTACTTACCTCAGCATTTGGGAACAATGTTTGCATTCTGCCATTGAAATCCTGTAATCTTTCATACTCCTTGCCTCGGTATATAAACACCTTGTTCTGTAATGCAATGTATATTTCACATAATATGCTTCCAATAGATTTAAAAATACGAGACTTAGTAAGGCAAACCAATATATATGTAACTATATACGTAACTACTCCACAAGACAACTTTAAAAAAAAATTAACCATGAGATTTGAATTCAAGACAGGTGTTAACAGAAAATTTTAGGGGACTGAAATCCTATGTTTCACTGAGTTGTGCTTTAACACAAGAATGAGTTTTAACACAATTCATGACTGTGCCCTACATGTATGTCTACTGCCATCAAGTATGTCATGTGTTTGCTACGCTCAGTATAAACACTATAAAATGCTCACCTGTAGGAAGGAGGGGAATCCCCTGCCATAGTATCCCACCCTGAAGTACTCTGGGTCCGGCCTCATTTCCTTCATAATACTCTCAAACAGAGCTGCCTGACGTTTCTGTAACCAAAATAAAAATCAGTATAAGTACTGACCTTTACATAACAAATCATTAGTCCCCTATAAGGAATGAAAATAAGACATCACCAAAAAAACTTCTATGCCAGTGTTCTTGTAGTACAACTATTTTGTTAGCTTGCTTCCAGTACATGATCATAAAACATACTTTTACTGTTCATGTAGATATCAAAGACAAACGAAAAAAGTGAGAAACGCAGAAATTCATTAGATACTGTCAACCTTGGTGAGATTCAAACATATGACTTCAGGTGTGTCCGGCACTCTACCTCTCAACTACTGCTAGGAACTAAACTGCAGATTTATAGCAGTGCTTGTTAAAAAAAAAAAAAAAAAAAAAAAAAAAAAAAAAAAAAAAAAAAAAAAAAAAAAAAAAAAAAAAAATCTGAACCATAAAAATAATAATATGAACTTGATTTCAAATGGCACTATTTGTGTTGGTACTGAAGTATGAATCCTAGTAATAACTCCAGGATGCAGTCTTCAAGTGTGAAGATATCAAATGGATGTACAAGTATACTGACCAGAATCCAGCTGAGTTTTTCATAGTCAAACAGTTCATTCTCATAGAGGACTGATATTTCCTTGCAAAGGTCTATTCCCTTCTCCCACATCTACAAGCAAAATATAAATTATATTCAAACTAATTGATCAACACTTCCATGTCTTCTCTATAAACAAAAATAATTTATTACTTCTACATTTTCTTCTTTATATACAATGTAGGCAACACTAATCCATCCCTTGACAAAGGTACTATGTGATATTGAACATTAAACATGATAGTATTATTCCATGGGTTTCTTTCTGAAGTCCATCATTTAGCCTGGGTATACCTATTTATCATTCATAATATAGACTTTATAGACTTTCTGACTGAAATGTAAGCAGTGCTTATCATGATCAGGCTAAACTGATGTGGTCAAAAAGTCAGGGTAAAGGTTTATTATACAATTCTACAAACCTTTCCTTTCTCAAAGTACTGTATGATATGATGGTACAACATCTCCTTGAGCTCCCTGTGTGTTGTTGCCTCTGGAAATCTCTCTGACTGCAGTACCTGTGGACAGCCTATCACCTGACCACTGTCAAAGGAAGATACCTTAATTGCTTGAATTTTCACTTGATTTTCTATTATTGCCTACTTGGTATCTTGACTTGCTATCATTGCATGGTTACTATAACACTGCTTGCTCATAAACTTGATATTATCTGCTTGCTCAGTAAGTTGATCTGATATTATCCCTTGCTCAGTAACTTGATTTGCTATTATTACTTGCTAAATAGGTTGATTTGCTATAACTGCTTGCTCAGTAAGTTGATTGCTATATGGTTGTCAGTAACTTATTGCTTGCTCAGTAAGATTGCTTTGCTCAGTAAATTAGTTTGATATTACTGCTTGCTAAGTAAGTTGGTTTGATATTATCGCTTGCTCAGTAACTTGATTTGATATTACTCCTTGCTTAGTAAGTTGGTTTGATATTATCGCTTGCTCAGTAACTTGATTTGCTATTTCTGCTTGCTAAATAGGTTGATTTGCTATAAGTGCTTGCTCAGTAAGTTGATTTGCTATTATTGTTTGCTCAGTAACTTGATTTGCTATCATTGCTTGCTCAGTAAGGTGATTTGCTATTATTGCTTGCTTGGTAACTTGATTTGCTATCATTGCCTGCTCAGTAACTTGATTTGCTATTATTGTTTGCTTAGTAACTTGATTTGCTATTATTGTTTGCTTGGTAACTTGATTTGCTATTATTGCTTGCTCAGTAACTTGATTTGATATTACTTCTTGCTCAGTAAGCTTATTTGCTATTATTCCTTGCTCAGTAATATGATTTGCTTTTATTGCTTGCTTGGTAACTTGATTTGCTTGCTAAATACGCTGATTTGATATTATTGCTTGCTTAGTAACTTGTTTTGCCATTATTGCTTGCTAGGTAAGTTGTTTTGCTACTATTGCTTGCTTGGTAACTTTATTTGCTATCATTGCTTTGTTATTTACTTGATCTGCTATAATTGCTTTTTAAGTCAAGTGATTTGCAATTATTGCTTGCTGTGTAAGTTAATTTTCTATTTGCCAATATTGCTTTCAAGTCCAGTGATTTGCAAATATTGCTTTCAAAGTCTAGTGACATCCCAATATTGCTTTCAAGTCCAGTGATTTGCCAATATTACTTTCAAAGTCCAGTGATTTGCTATTATTTCTTTCAAAGTAACTTGATTTACTGTAATCATTGCTTTCAAAGTCTCTTTATTTGCTATAATTCCATTAAAAGTCACTTTATTCACTTTAATTATTGCTTTCAAAGTTAACTGATTTACTATTACTGCTTTCAGAGTTACTTGATTTGCCTTTTTTTGCTTTCAACGTCTCTTGATTTGCTATTATTTCTTTCACTTCAGTAACCTGATCTGCTATTACATCTTTCACTTTAGTCACTTGATCTGCTATTATTTCTTTCGAAGTCACTTGATCTGCTATTATTTCTTTCAAAGTCACTTGTTCTGCTATTATTTCTTTCAAAGTCACTTGGTTTTTTTAACCCTGTTATGGTATATAATTTGTCATTCCGGAATATTTTCAATACTAAGTTATAACAGCACTTACCATTATGTAAACAATAAAGTCTCAGCGTAAAAAAATGGGCTGACTAGTTACATACTAAGTGCTCTGGACTAATTGAAAAGAAAAGAGTTCAGAAGGGATAAAGACCCTTCCAGTTAGTTGAAACATGATAGCTACTTAATGTAAAATACCTCTGTAGTTTCACAGAGCTTTGTCACTATTTTTATCTTTAAGGAAAACAATGCTGAACATCCGAAATATAAATGTTACACTTCTTTTCTTTACCTCTGTTAATTCATTTGAGGAACAAAGTGCTTAACAATTTCCTATCAGTTGGGGAAAGGTCCATACATATACTTACATTGAGTAGCTTGGCATACAAAATAAGAGTGTGAGCTGCCTCAGTGAAGTTGTCACAGTCTAAATGCATGTTGTGTAGCTTGTGAAGGTATCTCACATACATCTCCTGTCGCCCTATCTCATTGTAGAAATCCTGAAATAGTATTTATAGCCATTCTCAGAAATAATTATCCACAATACCTATGAAGGTAACTAGTTCCCTTTTACTGCAAGGTTACACAAATCATTGTCTATAGGTTTTGGGTTAAGCATGTGTAATCAGTAACTATCTACCTGGAGGCCAAAATACAACTAATGACAATATGACGTGTGTATGGTTAAGTTAAAGGTGTTCCTCCTTTTCTGAGAAAAATTAAAAACAAAAAGAAAACACCTGCTTTCTTCTTTGTCACTCACTTCATCAAAAGACTCATAAAACCAGCAACATCTGAAAAGTTCTACAGGACAGTGGTTTTCAGCTAACACATTTTACTGAGTAAACCATATCTGTCTAAAAATGATAAATGGAGCTTTCTATAGAGAATAACAAGTACATATTAATATAGCATTGTATGCGATTAATACATTTAATGACAATTAAACAATCTCTTACCAGTAGGTTGACAATGCAACTCATGCGATGATCTTTGATCTCATCCATTATGATGTGGCGGTACTCTAAGAGGCGCTGTAATAACTTGGTGATCATTTCTACAAACTCCAGACCTTGCTTCCTGATCTGGTCAGATCCATTGCACAGATTCAACAAACTAAATAAAAGAATCTAGCAATACTGAGAACTCTTTATTAACAGACTGGACATTATATAAATGTACAGTGGAAATGTGATTGTTCGAATCAGTGACAAACTTAATTATTTACTGATAAACTATATTATCCATTGCACAGTATTTTACATTCATAATAAGAAAAATGATGGGTCTGAAAAATGTCTCTGTAGTTCAACAAAACATTCTTCTACTGTGATTCATTAAATCACATTCCAACTGTATGTCCAAAAAATTTATGTAGTCTACATGTTATTTTTTTTTTTTCAATGAGTATCATAAAGCAATAAAATGAAATCTTACTTCATGATCCACTGATTTTGTTCTATTTCAGCATAATTTCTAGTATTTTTTTCAAGTTTATATTTTTCTGATAGGTACCATCTGTACTGCATCTCTTAAAATTCTCTCCAAAAAGATATCGAAACCTTACCTCGTTCAAAAGACATGTTTCCATATCGATAATTTTTTTTATTCTATGCTCTCAGTGAGTTAGACAATGAAGCTTGTTTTAGAAATCACTATTGACATATCAACAACTTATTAACTGAAAACAAACCCTTCTAATTTAACAGCTGTCCATGTGAGACAGATTTCTGTAAGGTAATGAAAGCTTACTAGTTTAAGCAGTTTCAGTCCGAGTATTGAGTATTGTTTACAAATGGAGCATATAACCACAGGTCCTGGTCTATATTTCTAAGCAGAGATATTAATGTTTTACCTGTGATTTTTCATGAACCTTAATTATAATCATTTAGTGTGCATTAGGTTGCAAAACTTACGTGTCTTTGAAGAGTTGCATGTACTGTTCATCACCTCGGCCTCCCTCCACCAACACATCCATCTGATTTATCATCTCATTCTCTACCTAAGGAGACATACACTTCATTGTTTCAGCATCTAGCAATACAGCTTACATCTGGCAATGTATTGCATTCATCACACATTCATTTAAATCCCACTTACACTTCTCAGATGAAGTACTCTACTTTGAGGCCAACAAAGGTTTTAATAAAAAACCTTGCCAAGTTCTTCACTTTGCTTTCTTTTGAATGCCATTTATTCTACTATTACCATTTCAAGAATTTTACGATGAAGTTATAGCAAAAGAAACAGTTAAAGGTGAATGATGACAGATCATCTTTAAACTCAAATGGAACTTTTTAAACAGTTTAACTTAAAAAAAATGACAGAAATCTGTCAGAGACTTTGAGTCAACACATACAAACTGAAGTATAGCACACCGTATTTTTTCATCTACTATTTAATTGGTATACCTCTTTGAAATTGCTTTTGATTCCTTTGTTAAATGGCTGGTTAAACTCACAGACCATCATGTCAAAGAATATAGGGATGGTAGCTTTTCTCAACTCTGAAATGACAGTTTGACAGGGGTTTTATAATAAATTTTTTCACAGCAACATATTCTGATATTCATTTCTACACAGTTGTTCATAAATTGGACCTAATATTAAACAAAACAAAGTTAAAGCAATGGGAATAAATGCTGAACACATTAGGGATCACTGACAGTCTTAAATTGCTAAAAAAAATTCAAAATTGTACTGTTAAGTACAAAATTATGTTACAAAATGTGCAGCTTCATGTTAGATTTAATTCAGAGGGCTTAGTATGAGATAGCAACATTTGCAAGACTAATGAGTCTATTACACTTTACAAAACCTTACATTTTTACTTGATAAAAGATAATGCAGTTAAAACTAGAAGGGGTTTTTGTCACAAAAACATATGTCTCCCCCCCTATGTACTCTAAGGATGGAACAGTAGGATGTTTTTGGTATGCAGGGTGAAAGTCAAAACATAAGTTGCAGTTGGTTTTAACAGATTTAACACTGTAGCTGAAGCTGAAAAGTGATGTGGAAATGAGGAAATACTTCATGTTTTTACAATCAGAAAGTAAAGATATGGGTAACCTAGTGACAACTGGTGTTGAACATCAGAAGTAGTTTAAGCTATCAAACACAGATGGAATTTGATCTATCAGTTGTTCATAGAGGCTCTGTGTTGTTGTTGATCCGAATGTTTGCATATGTAATTGCATGATAGCTGTAATAAGTTGGCACAGTTCCAGATTGTACAACTGCAAGGTTTTCAAATATATGTATCAATCAGCATTTGTCGAATTGTAGTGGGAGTTGTTATAAGTTGATTGAAGTTAGTCATGGTTTGTTCGAGCTCATTAGCTGACACTGGTGCATTAAAGTCACCGAGAACAATTGTTTGTGAAGTTGGTAAATTGTTAAGAATCAAACAGAGCTGTTCACAGAAATAAAGCAGGTGAAGTTGTGCAGGTTTATAAACCTTCAATACTGATATAGACGGAGATGTTATATGAACACCAACACATTTAATATCTGCCATAGAAGTATCAATGCGCATAAAGTCAAAGTCTTGGTGGACAAAGATGCCAACATCTCTTCTTGGAGACTGGTTGTTTTGGTGTGTTGGCTTATTAGTGAACACAGCTCTTAGTATCGTGTATTGGGGGGGTTTGAACTATGTCATTAGCACTTGTCCATGTTTCCTGAAGGGCTATAATAGCCTGGTGAAAAAATATTGTATTTAATTTCATGAAAAAGAAGGAAAAAAGTGAAAGCCGGACAAGTTTCTTCAATTTTTAGCTCTGGTGGCCATTTTGTGCAGCGAAGCAGAATGTGCCGGCTACATGCACAACAAGGGTTGGTACTGATCACTCATGTGAAGTTTTGTCGAAATCCTGCCAGCAGTTTGACCTGTGAAAGCCGGTCAAGGTTTTTCTATTTTAGCTCTGGTGGTCATTTTGTGCAGCCAAGCGGAATGTGCCAGCGACATGCACAACTTGGGTTGGCACTGATCACTCCAGTGAAGTTTCATCGAAATCCTGCCAGCAGTTTGACCTGTGAAAGCCGGAGAAGCTTAATGCGGACTGACAGACGGACGAACGTCTGGCCGAAACTGGATAAAGGGCCTTTTCTTTTGTTATTTTCTTTTGTTTAATAGAGAGCCATTGGGCCCTTATTCTATTGTAACGGAATAAACTCTATTGTTCTCTTTACAGTTAGGTTGCCCCCTATTTATTTTCGATAGTGAGGACAGACAGACGGATGGCGAAGGCAAAAACAATTACAAGAAAAGAATATTTTTACCTGTCTCTGGTATCAGCGTCATCTCCAGCAGAGGACCAACCATCTCTGGGATGAACGAACTTTTGTTCTGACCTGAAAACAACAACAGTAACATGAAATAATATGTCAGATTTCCAATAAATATATTATCAGAAGTCACCAAGTCCCATTTTTAATACACAGTCATAAAACATTCTTGTCATGAAAAGAGTCCAGGAGGAATCTGGAAAGTATCCAATGGCTGACTGAGTCTTTATGTTAACTTCTTTTCACCTTTTTAGGTAAAATAAAGAAATTGCATTAGCATACTGACATGATAAAAAAAGGGGTTTTTTGACATACAAAATGGTCATGTGACAGGAATATATACCTCGATGAAATTACAATTTAAGAAATAAAAATGACAAGTTGATACAAATCTCTCAAAGATAAATAAGAAATATACCAATAACTTACCTAGCCCTTTCCACATGGATCTGATTTCAAAGCCCATCTCTCTTCTCATGTCTTTATAGCGTGAAATGATCTTGTTACGTTTACTTGCTGAGAAATTCTCCAACTGTAAATGCTCCTGGGTCAGGAATGATATTGCACAATGGAAGAAATTGTTCCACAACTGAAATACAAATAATGATCATGAACAAAGAAACAGAATAGAAAACCAAAAATAACATTAGCTATACATCAATAGGAAACAAGTTTCAAGTAAAAAAAAAATTAATAATGATATTACAAAATGAAGGAAACTTTTGTTACATCCTGTAGCACTTTTACAGTCTGTTACTTTACTGGACCTTACCAAGTAGCTGAAACATGTTGGATTTATTGAAACCATTCTTACTATGTACAACAGTGAAATTACACTCCCATAAGTAACATCACATTGTCACATCAAGAGTGTTATAGTAATTTTAATCTGACTGAGAGTTCATACCTGATACTGGAATGGATTTGAAAACTTTTCACTGATTGTGTGGGCAAAGAACCTCAGTGACCTCAAAATGATACTGAAAAAAAAAGATAATTCTTGGAGCTAATTATACAGCAAACACTTGACAAGCACATGATAATATAAAGTAATATTCTTAATTTAATGAGTGTTTAAAAGTTTTGTTATCATCTGGAATGTAATTTCAGCAATAAACCACCACTACTACATTACTAGAATATACCCCACCAATATTTTACTATCAAATGATACCTAACCACATATCTAGTAACCATTACGTAGTGAATAATACTATTCCACCAATACATTAAGTTATACTCCGTCAACATTTTACACAAATATGATTGACCCACATTTTACGGTACTAACATATCATAGTATTTCACCCACATTTTCACCATTTCAGTGAGTGATACTCCATCAACATTTTTACTATTACATATCATAGTATTTCACCCACATTTTTACCATTACAGATAGTGATACTCCGTCAACATTTTTACTATTACATATGATATAATAGTATTTCACCCACATTTTTACCATTACAGTGAGCAGGGCTCCCGAAAACCAAAATTTGTCGGTTTTGACCGAATTTTATCTCTATGGACCGATTTCGATGTCCAAAAGTCCTTAAAAAATCGGTACAGATAATTTCCGAAAAAAAAAAAATCTGTCTAACTTTTCATAAAACTGTCGAAATTTCACACCAAAACCTCGATCGATCGCTTATCCCGTACTTCACATTTATCATAAAACCATAAAACTGTCACTGTTGCCGGCCAATAGATTAAAGTTGACCGGCTCAAACTGTGAAATATAATTTCATTGATATCAAACTCCCCGCAGCGGTTACTTCCCCTGATCAGTACAGAAAACAGTTAAAGTAGAAAAGCGTGACGTAACCGGTGCGAGGAATTTGTATCGAAATAGGCGATAACTTTTGTCTGCTTAATTTCAATAAGGGCTTAACACTATCATAACTCAAACTGTTCTTTGCCCTTAAAACGTTTTTATTTTTTTTGTTGGTTCTTGGTCTCGGGGGTGGGGGGTGGGGGGGGGGGTCGAGGTCTCGGACCGATTGAGATTTCAAAATTTTAGGAGCCCTGACAGTGAGTGATACTCCAACATTTTTACTATTACATATGATATCATAGTATTTCACCCACATTTTTACAGTTACAGTGAGTGATACTCCACCAACATTTTTACTATTGCATATCATAGTTTTCAACCCACATTTTTACCATTACAGAGAGTGATACTCCACCAACACTTTTATTATTACAAATTTTAGTATCCCAACCACATCTTTACCATTATTTAGTATGATACCCTACCCACATCTTTACCATTATTTAGTATGAAACCCCACCCACATCTTTACCATTATACAGTATGATACCCCACCTACCTGTTTTGCATCATTATCATCTCCATCCAGTCATGCTGAAACACACTTGAAGTGATCAGGTTCTGAAACAGCATGATAATCTCCATGAGGAAGTCCTCAAGGTCTGTTGGCAGGCTGTACCGACTTATGTAGGTCACATAGTGTGTCTCTGACATCTGGCGTAAAACGTTCAACAACACCGCCACACAATCACCCTGTCATTGCAATAGAATGGAATCATTATTTATATACTGTCTTTTTTTTTTAACTGCAAAAAAAGTCTAAATGGAAGGCATGCAAAGCTATTTAGAATTTGAAATCACTTCATGATTTTACAAGCTTTTATCATAGTGATAAGCCAGAATGATCAGCTTCGATACTGCATTTTCACAGCATGCTTTTCTTTTTAAGGAACTATAATTGTAAGTTTAAGATTCTAAGCTATCATATATTAACATGCAAGAATAATCAGAAACTTAAGTGGCTCAGCTAAATAGAGTGGGACCTATCATATCTACAATTATTTCTCTATAGACACATCTTTGCATTTTGTTATAAATCCATGACCTATTCCCAGTCAACACAGCAATATAATATTATTCATCACAATAAAACTTTTAACAAACATGACCATCCCTCCTTGTTGAATTAATTGAACCGAACAGGTGATCCACAATAAAACAATCTTACAAAGTCAATAATAATAATATAAAACTAACTTGATTTAATTCTGTTATGTTTTACCATCCACTTTTTGTGTAAATCTTAAGCACATTTAAGAACACATTTTATGGTATATTAGTTTAATATAATACTGGTAACTCTTTATATATTCATGTTTCTACTATAAAACAAAACTAAATTACAATACTGATATAGGACACAATGCCATTACAAAGGCTTTGATTACAATCAAACATGCATTTTTCATGTAAGCTGGTGTCGTATAGCGCTGAAATGCATGGAAATGTTTCATTAGAACTGAACTGCTTATCTTCAAAAAGTTCTATCACTACTATACGTTAGTGGTGTAAAATTGGACTGAAACAAAAATTGACTACTGAATCAAATTGGAGAGAGCATTTTGATTTACTACCAGAAAATAATAGAAATGTTATAAATAGAGGAACTGGAAAAACCTTCAGAATTCTTGTACACTTGACCCTAATGTGTCAGTATTATCACAACAAATACTGTTTAGATGCATGATAAAACAAATTAATAATACTGAATCACTTATTTATCCATTTATTTAACTTATTTATAATATCAAATGTATTTCTGTTTAAACAGATTCCTGCAAAGAGTAACTTCCCTGGCAACATAAATTCTCTTAAATGAAAATGGATTGTCAATGACATAATACACCCAATGACAATTATTCGATTTAACTTGATTATCGTTACATCACTACTACATGTACTGTATAAGTGGTAGAGTTTGTGATGTGGAAATGTTCACAATTTTCCCGAATTCATATAAAAACGAAAATATCAGCCACCATAAGTAATCATTCAAAAAGGTATAATTTTACCCATGCACTTATACTTTCTTTTAAGAACTTTTATTTTATGCCTACCAATGAAATATAGGGAAATATCAATGAGATAAAAGTGATAATACACTGTTTTGAATCAGTTAATTACCATTTTGATAATACATGTTTGTGCCCGAACTATTGAATATTGAGTATTAATCCGCTTTTATAATTAAAGTATGTATGGCAAAATTCAATAAATATTGATAAACTGTGTAGACAAAAATAAATATTATTTGATGAAAGTGTATTCAGTTTATTTCAGCAGAAGTAAAGTTATCGTATGTATTGGAGATTGTCTGCACTTTTTTTTGTGCGGAGTAACCAAAGTACGCATTAACTGATTTGGGGCTCACCATGGGGAATTTATTGAAGGCCCTGATTAAAAATGTCATAAAAAAAACCCATTTTTGACGTGTTGGCATAAAATAAAAAGAAAATTTGTTTGTTTTTTAGTGGAAGATGGGAATTTATTTCATCTCGTGAACACCATATGTTGATATTTTCACTCGTGGCTGCGCCACTCGTGAAAATATCACATATGGTGTTCACTCGATGAAATAAATTCTCATCTTCCACAAAAACAAACAAATATCCTCTATATATTTTCCTATTCCTTGAATTGTATATATAAGCAGAGCATCGACTTAATTTGCCTAGAAATGTTGAAACTGAAATAGAAAGCATATTGAAAATTACTTTGATCATTATCATGAGACAGTGTTGGTAACTGAAGGGGAAGTAATTGTTGCGTGATAGTAATACAATGCATACAGATTAAAAAAAACTATTTACTATTAATTGATGTTGTTTTAACACCCAATACATTCTGGTACAGCCAGGTCATGCCACACAGCAATTCAATGTGTAATGTATAAAAGGAAATCAGTCAAATGATGGTGAGTTTGTCAGGTAACAAAACAATTTTTGACTGTTTTACTCTATAACTGTTCATAACTCATATACTAGAATATAACATTATTGTATTAAATTTGCTGTTATCTATTCATCAACATATACAATGATAATCACAAAGTGACTGCAAAATATGCTTAACACGATATTTCATGGAAATGTTGATATCCTAAACTAATGCATTATAATTTCAGTAATTCAAAGTGGTTTATATGATGTGTCAGTGTATATATTACGGATACTAATTTCAGAGATTTCAATGACAAGTGATATTATCGGTGTGCAGGTTTTACGCAGTCAGTGTTTTGGGATTCGTGAACATTTCCGCCCACAAAACTTTTGAAAACTTTTAAAATTGTTATTTCACAAACTTTTTGGACAAGCCAAAATATCCACTTACACAGTATATCATTAACTTTGCACAGTTCTTATACAATGTCATGCAAGTTTACTTCATAGACATAAATACCAACAAAACTGTGCAAACAAATGGTAACAATCATACTAAATGAACACAGGAAACACACAAAATCTGACCAATGAAACAATATTCCATATACTCAAAAAAATTCAAATTTGAGCACAGCAATACTCTGTGAATACAAAAACAATGATGCATATAAATGTGCAACATTTTAAAGATAAGAATACATACATTAAATCTCTTTGATTGCTTTGTCTGTAACACAAAAAAATGAATAATTCAGACGTTTGTTTTAAAGTACAAAGAAGTGTCAACGACAGCCCTTACTACCTGAGTCATCTGTATAAAAAGTTGTGCAAGAAAGTGGGCTTCGCTTCATTGTGCATGGAAATAAAATAATGGTTTTAGGAGAAAGAACAGTTAAAACACAATAAGGCAAAACATTCAGATATAATGGATCAATAGCTGGTAGGTAAAATGTTGAATGAGACTAGTGATTTGGGACCAACTCAAGGTTGCAAGTGATTTCCAACTGTTTTTCATCTATACTGAAATCATTTCTTCAATATGTGCAGCTTCTAGCAGTACTGATGAAGACTAAAGTTCAGTCTAGAATGGACTCGTTAATTAATTAACTGGAAAATCTCAAACTTGGTTTGAATAACCATTAAAATGTTAAATTTACCTAATTTATTATAAACATTTAGACAAGGGTTTCAACAAATGTTACTCTGAACAGTACAATAATACTCCAATCTGCTTAATAAATTACAACTTTATGTTAGTTTGATTTGACAGCTTTACAATAAAATATGAATTAATCATGATTTTTTTCTAACAGAATTTACAATTTCTACCCATAGCAAATATCAAATATGATTAACAATCCAACACAGGTTTACATGTCTGACTGACACATATTGTACATAAGAACATGAAACCAGTCAATGACTACCAGTAGTAAAACTAACCTTGTTCAAGAACTCTTATTAACAAGATAACAGAAACTATCAAAATGTGGAAAAAAAAAACGCCTTGCTACAGTCTTCGCTAGAACTGTATATAAGATCAAAAAACCAGAAAGTTTTAGTTTAACTGTGGACAATGCACCTGCTTAGCCTAAAAACTTCAAGTGAGCACGGAAAGTGATACAGTGTTTAAAGATATAACTGTAAAGATAAAGGTTTGTGATTATGTTTGATAGAACAGCCAAACCCCATTTGAGTACCTGATTCTGGAAGGTAGCAGCAACAATCGAATATACTGAAAGCTTGTCTGACCATCACCTTCATATCTCATTATACAATATACAATATTTCTCACTCAATACTTACATAACTTTTTTTATCATTCAATGGATATTTGTTTCATTGGGAAAGTCATGTAAATTAAGCAAATCTTAGTTTCAGATCTATTTTGTGTAACATAAAAACATTCTAGGTATTCAACACATACTTTTCTTTGAAAACAGCTGACCTGCATTCTGGAATGCTACTAAAATAGCACAAACCTACTGAAGGTTTTGGTCCAACTAGCCATATGTACAGGTACTAAGAAGATAGCTAGATCCCTAAAAATACATTTATGAATGAAAAATCTAAGTTTATGTACTTAGTCATAACATATGACAATGAGTTATAAATAAAAAATACCATTTTTCGTTAACACCCATGTTTAGAGTCCTAACTATATTCCTAGTACCAGCGGCTGTATGTATCTAAATACATAACAGAACAAATATCTGGGAGGTTATAATCAAATCTAGCACAAGCTGAGCAGTGGGAGATTCTGTCCAAATAATCGTCAACAAATAATGCAAAACATATCTATTCCAGCAAAAGCTATCACTGAATGTGATTAATACCCCCCATACAACTGTCTTGTCAGAGGAAATGGGGAAATATAGAATGTCTCACATATGTCTTCATGTATTGGTGAGCATGAATATCAAGTTTCAAATCGACAGTCCCAGAGATGTTGAAGTTGTCTGCGTAAAAAGATTATGCTGTGACAGGCTGTAAAACTGCAGCGCTGACATTGAAGGGCACGAAAAACACCTCTCGCACATTTACATTTGTTGTTGAATATGCCCACCAGGTTTCAAATTAATAATTCTAGAAACATGGAAATAGTTTCTGTGACATGATTTCTACAAGGTACTGACTAACCAACCAAAAAAGTGATCAACTGTAACATGACTCCTATATACCCCCTCAAACAAAGTTTGATGGGGATATAAAAATTAAACTTTTGTTTATTTTCAATTGTTTCCCTTTAACAAGTATCAAGAATTAACACTCTTTAAAAAGAGTTAAAAGATTTATTTACATGAGTAACAGTACTCATATTTGCAATTTTCAAGTAGACAAGTAGGAATCCATTATGATAATCCTAGCACACAATTAAAAGGAATTTTTGAGTAATTGAGTACTGGCATCCCGTACAAGACAGCAAAACATTTCATAGGCAAACGTATCCCAGTATATAAAGTAAACCATAATGAATCCCCCACTGCTAAACTCGTTCAAGTTAGTATGGAAGATCACCTTAACTTCAATACACTCTTCATAATGCTGCCAGTTCTCCTTTAAATACATAACAAATACCATGAAGAGATCCTGTCAGAGTGGTTGGTATATAAATATATCAGGATTAATTGGTCCATAGCAAAATGGCGAAAGACCAATGCTAAATATAAATGGATAAACTGAAAACCTGTGCCAGATGGAATTTATCACAAATGAAAGGACAGTAATTTTGATAGATATTCTATGTAAAGTTACTCTACAGAAATTAAGCATTCAAAATGGAATGTACAGATACATGTACATGATGTCAAAAGCTAAGATTTCAAACAGTTTGGTGCAGCTACAAGCAACGTAACTCAAAAGAAATAAATGCATAATTATTTTCTGTTCATCAAAGCCTAATACATAGGTAAAATTTATATCACAAGAAGGACCATGATGGACCTTGGACGCTCACCTGAATACTTTGGCTGTGGGAACTGCTATTGAGCTAACATCAGATGCAAAATAACAGGTTTGGAATTGAAGATTTTCAAAAATATTATATTTTACACAAATAGAACCCTGGGGTGAAGCAAATTCTGACACCAGGGACATAATTTAAACAAGCTTAGTAAGTATCTACTCGACACTGCAATCTGACTGAAGTACACGATCTAACTACTGTTACATTTGAAGGCGACCCATTCAATTCTATCTTCTTGATAATCTGGATTTCCAGTATTGTTATTTAATTCCCTGCCAATGAGACTGCAACTTATGACATGTCGGCATGTTAATAATGAGTGTTTAAATATATTTTGTGTTTCATAGAATAAATGAATATTCCTTTGATTAATTTAAGTTAATCAAAATTTCCGTGAGTATTTACTAGATGAATATTAATTAAAGTATGACCATGGTGATGAAAATATTCAAAGAAACAGGCATGTTTATTTTAGTATACATGCAGTATCTATCTAATGTCAAAAGCTACTGGAAATATTCCCACACATACAATTATCTAAATATTTTACAAGATTTCCTCAATTTTACTTTGACTAGCGTGCAACTACAGAGTATTTATGGCAGAAAATAACTGTTATTTGGGATCCCAGTTAAACATAGATTTTTACATGTGTTCAGATGGTTAAAAACAGAAACTGATTCACCTTGAAAGTTAGGCACTGACTGGCTGATTGAAAGGTCATGAGAAGGTGACCTTCTTTTAGTGACGTTCAAATCCTAATAGCAGGGTGTTATTTAGCAGTTGATTTTAATCAGATTGCTTGACAATGCAACATACAAAATATCTAAGGTCTAGGGTATGCAGTTTCAGACAAGACAATTTTTTAAGTCTTTCCTATATAAGTTTCTGTAAAATCATGTGATCCCAGGGCAGGGCCATTAATAACCCCATGGGCATAATTTGAACAATCTTGGTAGCGGACCTCTAGATGATGCTCCACGCAAAAAATCTAAGGTCTATAGCTTATGGTTTGTCATAAAAAGCTTTTCAAAGATTAAATATTTTACACATAGAGGGCCCCCAGGGCCGGGACAATTTTGACCCCAGAGACATGATTTGAACAAATATGGTAGAGGTCCCTTACACAATATAACGTATAAAATATCTAAGATCTAGGGCATTCGGTTTCAGACAAGAAGATTTTTAAAAGTCTTCTCTACATAAGCCTATATAAAATCAAGTGACCCCAGAGCAGGGCCATTAATGATCCCAGGGGCATTATTTAAACAATCTTGATAGAGAACCTGTATGATGCTCCATGTAAAATATCTTATTTTGTATATATATATATATTTATATATTTTATTCTTACCATTGCTTTGTGGTTTCAGAGAAGATCCTTTAAGTCTCCCCTATATAAACCTATGTAAAATCAAGTGGCTTTGACCCCAGGGATATAATCTGACCAGTTTTGGTAGAGGACCACTAGATGATACACCAATCCAAATATCTTAGCTCTAGCTCCTGTCGATTCAGACACTAAGATTTTTCTTTGGTTGCCATAGCAACCCAAGTTCTGCATGGAACTGAATTCTTTGATCAACTTTGGTGGAGCTGCATGCAAGGAACATCCCTGCCAAGTTTCATTAACTATGGTCAAGTGGTTTCAGAGGAGATGTCGACTGAATCAAAATGTTGATGCAAGAACGCACGGACATCATGCAATCACAATAGCTCACATGAACATGTTGTGCTCAGGTGAGCTAAAAATGTAGTTCTACACTCATCTGGAAGAAATGCACAAACACATGCAGAAATCTCAAAAGTTCAAACTTTCAGTTAAAAAAAAAAAGTAATCATTTGCCTCTTTATAACCTAATTATATAAGAGCAAAGGTAAAATGCACTTTCAAATTCCAATTAAAGCTGTTAAATCTTACTGTCAAAAGACATAAGACAGGAAGATGGACAAGCAAGCAGAGAGATACTTTTTTCAAAGTAAAAAGACTTCTACCAATTCTATCAAGGCAGTAACTACTGATATATTTTGTTATTATCATTATAACTGAGGATCTTAATTTAACAATGAAAACTTTACTCTCTGAATATGTTGAAGACAGTCAGACTGGTGACAAGAACTTACCGCATGTGTTTTGATGGTTGTTTGTATCACAGTCCGCAAAATAATCTCCATAATCATACTGATATCTTTGTCATGGTATAACTAAAATGTAAATAGAGACTGACAACTACAGTTTATTTGAACATTTACCTTCAAGTACCATATGAAGAAGTATATTTAATTATCACATAAATAAGTCACAAGATGGTATAACCAAAAAACTGCTTAGGTTACATATAGCTAAAGAACAAGCATTTGCTTTCGAGCTATGGCAATGATATTCATTCAAAGTGAGCTGTGTACATGTTTTCTGTCTTTGTTACATTTTTAACCAAAAGAACAAAACAATGATTCATAAGTTAAGGATGATACTGTTATAACATTTGCTTTCTATTTTTTTTAAACAAAAAAAACACCAAACAAAAGTCTTTGAACATTCTTAGAATGACCTCCCCTTGATTCTCAAGTATACTTACTGGTTTGCTTGGAGTGAACAATTTGTCCATTATACTACTGAGCACCTTTATACATGCTGACATTTCATCCTGCGCCTCCATCATGTCACGTATATGGCAAAGCATCATGGGAAGTAGCACCTCACGACATTCACGCTTTGCAAACAACTCTGTATCGACCAGATCCTCAATACACTTGATCTTCTGGATCTTGAGGCGACTTTTTGGCACATGGTTCAGAAACTCAACAAACAACTGACTGTAACAATAGATGTTCCTTCTAATTAAGATTCCAATGAGAGCATCTTGTGTATACATATTTTCAAAGATCATCATAATTATGTATTCTGGACAAACACCTATTTGTAGTTCCTACTAAATGTCAATTTTTCTTAGATCATCCATATGAGGCATTGTAGCAAGTATCACTAGATGTTTAAGTGTATTAAGGCCAAGACCAAGTCGGTTTTCTTTGATGAAAAAAAACTATATGAAAATCAGAACTTATTCAATTGTCATTGTCTGTTCCTTTATCAAACACTCATTTTTTTAAAAATATTAAGTCCTAACCAGAAACTTTGATTTATTAAGCCTAAACTGACATGTCAAAATGATGTCTAAACATAACTAGAGCTATCACTAAAATGTGATTGATACACTCGGACCCCTTTACTATGCACCCCTTTATAACGCTAACCTCAGTATAACTCTCAAAGGTCATGGCTCCCAAAAGAAAATAAAAAATAAAAAAAAAACAAGAGGGCCATGATGGCCCTGGATCGCTCACCTGAGTACTTTGGCTGTAGGTTTGCTGTTAAGCAGTATTTCATTTTTTCATTGAAAATATGTAAGTGCCTACAAACCAAATATGTAAAATATCAGTCATTAAATAAAAGGCTCTATGACAGAAAGTAGAAATATCTATTATAAGCTATGGTGACCTTGACCTTGACCCAGTGACCTCAAACCCTACCCATGGGTAGCGGTCCATGCAAGGAACCTCTATACTGAATATCAAAGATATTGGTCTATAAATGAAGGCTCTATGAGGTACAGTAGATAAATCTACTTTTAGCCTCCGTGACCTTTAACCTAATCCAATAGTTTGAAAAAGCTTGATAAAGCTTGCTTCATGCCAAATTTTAAAATTCTAGGTCTTGTGGTTTCAGACAAGAAGATTTTTAAAGATTTTCTTCTATATTGTTATTTAAAACTTGTGACCCCTCGGGCGGGGCCAATAGTGACCCCAGGGACATTTTTCTAACAAACTTGGTAGAGGTCCACTAGACAATGCTACACACTAAATATCTAAGCTCTATAACTTACGGTTTCTGACAAGAAGATTTTTTTAGATTGTCTTATATAACTCTATGTAAAACTAGTGACCCCTGGGGCGGGGCCATTTTTGACTCAGAGGCCAGGATTTGAACAAACTTGGTAGAGTTCCACTAGACAATGCTACACACCAAATATCTAAGCTCTATAACTTACGGTTTCTGACAAGAAGATCTTTTTAAGATTTTCCTATATACTTCTATGTAAAACAAGTGACCCCCGGGGCGGGGCCATTTTTGACCCAGAGGCCAGGATTTGAACAAACTTGGTAGAGGTCCACTAGACAATGCTAAATACCAAATATCTTAACTGTAGGCCTTCTTGTTTCTGACAAGAAGATTTTTTAGTTTTTCCTATATAACTCTATGTAAAACAAGTGACCCCGGGGGCGGGGCCATTTTTGACCCAGAGGCCAGGATTTGAACAAACTTGGTAGAGGTCCACTAGACAATGCTACACACCAAATATCTAAGCTCTATAACTTACGGTTTCTGACAAGAAGATTTTTTAAGATTTTCCTATATAACTCTGTGTAAAACTAGTGGCCCCTGGGGCAGTGTCATTTTTTACCCAGAGGCCAGGATTTGAACAAACTTGGTAGAGGTCCACTAGTCAATGCTACACACCAAATATCTAAGCTCTATAACTTACGGTTTCTGACAAGAAGATTTTTTTAGATTTTCCTATATAACTCTATGTAAAACTAGTGGCCCCTGGGGCGGGGCCATTTTTGACCCAGAGGACAGGATTTGAACAAACTTAGTAGAGGTCCACTAGACAATGCTACACACCAAATATCTAAGCTCTATAACTTACGGTTTCTGACAAGAAGATTTTTTCAGATTTTCCTATATAACTCTATGTAAA
This sequence comes from Cyclina sinensis, assembly GCA_012932295.1. Lineage (NCBI taxonomy): Eukaryota > Metazoa > Mollusca > Bivalvia > Venerida > Veneridae > Cyclina > Cyclina sinensis. Next base: position 4,669,721 of record JAAONU010000016.1, read on the forward strand.
ACTAGTGGCCCCTGGGGTTGGGTCATTTTTTACCCAGAGGCCAGGATTTGAACAAACTTGGTAGAGGTCCACTAGACAATGCTACACACCAAATATCTAAGCTCTATAACTTACGGTTTCTGACAAGAAGATTTTTTAAGATTTTCCTATTTAACTCTATGTAAAACAAGTGACCCCCGGGGCGGGGCCATTTTTGAACCAGAGGCCAGGATTTGAACAAACTTGGTAGAGGTCCACTAGACAATGCTACATACCAAATATCTTAACTCTAGGCCTTGCGGTTTCTGACAAGAAGATTTTCAAGTTTTCCCTATATAACTCTATGTAAAATCAACTGACCCCTGGGGTGGGGTCAGTTTTGTCCCCAGGGACATAATATGAATAAACTTGGTAGAGGTCCACTAGATGATGCTTCATACCAAATATCAAAGCTCCAGGCCTTGTGGTTTCGGAGAAGAAGATTTTTAAAGATCCAACTTATAAAATCTATTTTTAGCTCCAGTGAACCAGAAATGCAATGGACCAGAACCATTTGAACAATCTTGGTAGAGCTTCATGCAAGGAACATCCCAGGCAAGTTTCATTAAATTTGCCCCATTGGTTTCAGAGGAGATGTCGTTTGAATGAAAAGTTGACGACGGACGGACGGACGGACGACATACAAAGACCGATCAGAAAAGCTCACCCTGAGCACTTTGTGCTCAAGGTGAGCTAAAAAAAAACCCTACCGTTATGCTCCGGACAAGGAAACTGCAACATACCGCCCAACCAACCGCCTGACTGACCACCCACCAGGTGACTCCTATATACCCCGCCAAACTTCGTTCAAGGGGTATAATAATTGTGTTCTCTGTATTTTTGTATTTAGCATCACTTACCTTAGTTCTACAGCATTGAAAACCTTCACTATATCTGAGATTGCTGCTGGCATGTTGCGAAGTGCATATCCCTGAGCATGTGCTGTTTTGTCAGACGTATAAAGCATCATTCCACCTATAGACTGTATAAGCTGTTTCAACATGATCTCAAACTGTTGTTTGCCTCGGTTCTCATTCAACCTAACAACAGAAAGTCCACCTGCTATACCCGACCAGTATAAATGTAAAGAAAGTTAATTTGGAAATGCAATAAAATTAGAAGATAAAACCTGTGTGCTTTAATGCTTTAAATGTTTCTTCCTGATCATATTTTTACTTCATCAATATACACCTCACATAAGAAAGTGAAGCTGTTATATTTAACAGTATTTCATCATCGAAAATCCAAGATATTATATCCTATTGGGCAGTTTTTCTTCTCCTTGATTTGATTTTAAACAAATGCTGAAAGCAAATAGCTGATGAAAAGCAGTACTTACATAGCAAACAGTTCTCGAGAACGTATGATGAATTTGAAGATATATTCCAGAGATTTCATTGCTCTCCGGAAAGCTGATTCATGTTCTGTGTCTTCATTTGCATTATCTACATACTCCTTTAGTATAGACATCAACTTACTGAAACAGTAGAAAAGATAACAATGATTCAATGTACAAATCTTACCATTTAACTTAACTGATTACTAAATGTCTGTGGGACTTTATCCAGGTGTCATCTCATCTACATTAATAAGTTATTTACAACTGGTGCCAACTGTAACCCAGAAATATTTACTAGCCCTAATCTAGATTCAAACAAAAGAAAGATACCAAAAAACACTCTACCATGTCTACCAAAAAAGCTAGCTGATTAAAGCCCAGGGAGTAGAAGTGTTGTATTAAACCTCTACTATATATAAATACTGGAATAACTTAGTTTCATTCAGTTTTTAAAAAGCCTACATGTATTTACAAGTATTGTTCTAAAGAAAATGTGTTAAACAGTGATGTTTATATTACAATATGTATCATTTGTTGAGGGAAAACATACCACGGTATACACTGGGCATAAATTAAACAAGTAAACAGATCATTCTAACACTTTTCACCAACATTTCCCCAAACTCTGAATATGTCTGCTAATGAATTGCATAAACCCATAATTTCATATTTGAATATACTATTTCCACATTTTCATTTTTAACATTCTTTCTTTTCAATGTCTTGTTTTGATTAAACCAAATTTTAGAAAGGAATTGCCAGACCTACTTACTTATAAGCTGTAGTTATACTGAAGGAGTTAATGTAAGCATCTAGAATTGGTCGGAACTGGTAGTATCTGCTGTCTGCAACCAGGCTTATAATGTATACCTGAAGCATAAACAGTAGCAAAATATTTTACACAAAAACTACATCTACTACACACACAAAAATCTTTTTTAGGTCAATCTTTATATAACCTTTCCATGACACTGGACACCCATGAACCTATCTTCCAATACAGACTATCAAACCAGTAGTGATGCTGTTGCCATGTCAGCTCCTTTGTTTGAATTAAAACCAGGACCCACAGTGTGACCTTTGGTAAGTATATAAGATGTTGTAAACACCCAAGGGGCAGTTCAGAGGTCTACTGGAAATGTGCTAGACTTGTAATTCAGGGATCAGCAGTTTGATTACACTCTCCTCTACTAACATAACTGTATGAATGAGACATTAAACTGAGGTTCTATGTACCAGTGCTATACGCTATGCAGACAGGTGTCTCTGGAATGGGAAGATTTCTGTATACTGCACTATCCTCAACAATCTAAAATAACTAAATTCTGCAAAGGGTATCATAAGAAGAAACTTCTTGTAGTAATGAGTAAGAACCAACCATTGTTGTAAATTCTTGACTCCAAGGTCAGTGATCAATCAACTATAATTATCATTTGCAAAACACCTAATCCATGTACACAAGAGCATGAGTAAAAGCTCTTTGAGTTTAGATATAAGTTTGCACCTACTACTGGTTCATTTTCTTACAGTGTGATTTCAGTAAATGTTTGTCTCTGTAATGACAGTGAACATCACCCAAAAAAATGGTTGTTAAGGCCTTTGCACCTTCAGAAACATTATACTGAAGTAACAAGTTTGCCTTAATCCAAGTTTTTCTGAAATACTGCATGACCTTAATCTCTTGTTTTCAGAAGTACAGGCACATGTATCTCTTACAATATATCATGATCTATAAGGTTCCTACATGACCAGTTATGTTCCCAAATATTATAATTGTTAATATTCAAACAACTGGTGTTTACTTACAAGTGCATCAAAGACTAGATTGTCATATAGATCAGAGACTGTGTTCTGCATGAGAATGTAAAACAGTGAGTCGAGTAAGTCCTGCAGAAACTGTAACAGAAAAATCAACAACCAATGTAAACATAACTGCTTGTTTAATAACAATGTACATACAACACTTATACATATCATTTTTTATATGTTCTTTGTATACATAAATTTATATCAGAGAGGCATCTTATTTTCATTAAAGCACCAACTAAGGTATGGTTAACCAATTGAATTAATAAATTAATGGCGAAAAAAGTTAAAACTGCTTTTTATTGGAATTGTTTAAAACTGCAGTAAATTTGCATGTTATCAACGAAGAAGCTCTACTTTTGCTTATAACCTGAAATGTGATTTCATGATTCATCTTTACATTTTTACAAACCAATAAGGAATGAATTTATCTTAAAACTCATTTAAGTTCTCATTCAAAAGAATATTAACAAGAAAACTTAAACAAAGTTCTGATATGTTCACACACAAAAAACTGCACCAAAAATAATAATAAATTCATGCCATTAAATAAAACTGCCAAATGAAAGACTTGCAATAAATCTTCCTAATCTAACTTAATATGCTAAAACTAACAACAGATATAACACTACATTATGTTGAAGTGATAAGGTTAACTACCCAGTTATTACAGATTTACAAAAGATGCTTTTTCTTACTGGCAGATGTATTGTCTTAACCCAATAAAATCTTTGAGATAAATAGAGTTGTCTAAACAAAGTGTACAGAATGCCAGGGAAAACACTGAATAATTTACTGTAACTACAGAAATAACGACAAACATATACTATCTAAAATATACTATCTAAAGCAGGTATTTGCTCTCAATATACATTGTATGCTCTGTATATTTTACCACAGTGATACTGGCTGGTTTAAGCATCAGAATTATTCATACAGATACCCAGTTACTAATAAACATGTTTTCAACCATTGAATTACCAGTATCTAGACCATCTGAGATGGCCTTTTTCTACACTCAATTTATAATCGATACTAAAACTGAAGTGTGAGAAAGATTGTAAGCAACTGTTAGAGAAAGTGAACAATTATTGTTTGTGAAATATAAGTGTAATTCAAATGAAAAGATTTTGCTCAAGGTAAAACATAAATAGTGTTCACCATTGTCCCAACTGTGCAAGTAAAAAAACAGAACCAAACACCAAACAAGGACCTTTTAATTCAAAGTTGTTTCAAACATATAAAAGACAACTAAAACGTTAATTTCATACAATAGGTTCTCAAAACATTTTGCTATTAACCCCCAAAAAAATCATGTAAAACCTTACTTCAGAAAGAAACAAACTGATTCTTTTATTACTTATGTGTAATATTAGTTTAGTACAGAAATGTAATGAACAACTTTGAAGTAAAAAGGTTCCTGAAATAAACAAACAAAAACTATCTATGACCACCTGATTATAGAAGAAATAATATAACAAAATAATGAAGTTACAATGGTTAATATAAATGCTGCCACATCACACCATATACAGATCTACCTTTACAATCTCTTCACCATCTACACGCATTAATTGAGTGAGGTGCTTCTTTAACGAGGCCGTATCATTCTCATTTAGTATCTTCTGCCATTTAAGGCACCCAAGCAGATCAACTGAACACAAGAAAGTACTGATTATCATATATCATGGTGGGCATGCTTGCCACTATTACCCACACTATTCCTAAACCTTGACAATTACATTTGTATATGACAGGGGTTTTTCTCTTCTCCCTGTTTTTATGTTTTTTGTTTTGTTTTCTTTTGAAAATTTGCAAATATTTCCATTTTCACAGAAATCTTTATTCTAAGAGATTTTTTGAAAAGTTATATTTTCATTTTCCAAGAGGATAAAATAAAGAAAGTAACTATGTATATCAGAATGTACATTTTTGTACATACATGTACATGAAGTACTATATTTTTTATAAATCTGTACAGGTGTAAGACCAGTATGGGTAATGGCATACATGTCTTATACACTGTCATGTCATATATACTGTCATGTCATATATATGTATTTCTCTGACACAGAAGTTTACATGCAACAGGCTCCCTGGTCTCTCACCCACTGTACAAGACTACACAGTACAGACACACAATGCAACATGCACAAACATATATTTAGCACAAATCTAGGTAGACTTATGGGAGTCTTTATTTTTACCAGCAAAACAGAATATAACATTTTCTGATGAATAAAGAAGAGATGGGCTAGACCAAACAGCTTAGAAAGTGATGAGTTATCAAACTTTTTAAAGTCTGAACTGATATTAACTGGACACTTTTGTGATATTACATTGTAATAAGCAATACTTAATTAAACATCTTCGATTCAGGACACATATCACAGGACTGAATCTACTAAAGCAAGAAAGCCAAGTCACACATGCAAACCCCGGAACAATTATGTCTGAAACCAATATCTAAGCCCCGAGTCTTCATTTTACAGACTTCCATCATATTAAGACTTCTTTAAGAAAAACAGTTAAGATACAGTGAAGGTATATGTGTATCTCATTTTAACTGTATATGGGACAATTTACAATGTGTAAGAGAATTAAAGGCAACATTACTACTATCAACTTATTTAGAAGTTAGTAGACGCCCAAAACATTCTGAATAGAACATAACAGAACTGCAACTGTCCCTGAACAATGACTCATCCTGGTATTTCGAAAGTTTCATGGATAAACAGTTGCATTTCTCAGTGTGTGAGTAGTGTATGAGTGTACATTGCTAGTGTTTGGCAGGAGAGTAGCTGTTTGCAGGCAAACTTCTGATGACACAGACCCGAGCCAGTTCCTACACATACATAGCTGTTTGTTCAACATGCAGGAAGAGTTGTCTACCTTGACGATTTCCTCGCCATCAACTCGCATCAAATGCTCGAGATGTTTCTTAAGCAATGTTTGGTCATTCATTACTTCTTGCCATCTCAACAAACCAAGTAAATCAACTGTTGGCAAAAATTCACATGTACAACATACAGAAACTGACATGATTATTATTACATCATATCTTAGGCAACTGATTAAGTTAAACATATTTATGAAGAGAAACTGAGTTTCTCTGAATGTGGTTAAAAACAAATTCTTTTTGAGAACAAACTTGACAAATCTATGCTCTCAATTATTAAATCATCATCAGCATTTACTCAATCACAGATAAAAACATAGCAGGTTTAACTGATTTTGGTACCAATATGATTATGCGACCTGGATATTCTAAGTTGTTCCTTTGTTGTATTACCAAGGATCTGTTCACAGCAAATATGACTCACAACTATCTGTTACATTTATAAAGTCACAAAGTTATCAAACCAGTAGGATTGATACAGACCATACATTTACCTGATAAAATTCTGGAGCAATTAATGCAACAAGAAAGGCCAATTTACTTGAAAACATATCAACGTACTCAAACTGGCAAGTTTAACAAACATATATAACTTACCATTGTGTGTGAGTTTTGTAGAACACACATAGGTGGAAATTTTAAAGCTGTCTTTATAACTCAACGAGTAAGGTCCACAGAAAAGGGGTATTTTAGGGAGCCGAGAATGTGTCCCTGTATTACTGGGGCCAAAGTGGCCTGACCCTGCTATGTTGGTAGCTTCTAGCTCCTTCAAGGTGGAGGGCAGATCAAGATAAGCCTGGTGCATCCTTTCCTCTTTCTTATTGTCAATCTAGAATCAGAAGTCTCTATTTACAAAATATTATTTTAGACATTAGCTCATGTTACTTTATATACAGGACCAAGTGATTGGATTGTGAGCAGCTAAAAATTTTGAGCTGAGTACTAACAGGTATCAATAACCTCTCTTCAAATCACATGAATATGCCATCATAATTTAAAGGCTCAACCAATAGAAATGTATTGCCTATTAGTTGTAATTATAATGAATGGTTAAACTAAGTAAATATTAAGTAAAAAAAGGATATTAAAATAAGAAGCCATGTTCAGAAATATAATATCTATAGAACAGATGTTAATGTAATGCTTTAATATTAGAACACATAGGAACTAACTATCAACATGAACAGATGTTCACAGTATGTTGCATGCCAGAGTTATGTTACCTTGTACAGTAGAAGATCGTGTTCCTCATCCTTCAGTGTGGTACCATTCTTGTTGAGCAGTTTCACAAATGCCATAGCAAATGGCTTCTCATTCTTGTCTTTTGCTGTAATAACAAAAAAAAAAAAACATTTGCAAAACAAATTCTTTCATACAAGTTTTCCTAAACCTAAGAGATAACTAGCCAGTTTTGGCTCTTAATTGCCTCTTTTTAAGTTTCATGTTACTTTGAAATCTTAGTTAATTCAAAAAGCTTATATCAGTCTTAAGTGGGGATTTTACCTGTGATGATCTATTTTTTTAATATGTTACAAGGCGGTAAACATATTCTACATAATATTGTAAATCTAACTTAACACATTTATTCTGACAATTAATATCTGCTTACTGTAGTCTGACCACTCACTGACAGAAGCCCTACAGGCATAATCAAGAACTGACTCTTTACAGAAGGCATGCCAGATATAGCAATTTAGATTAATCTATCAGCATAACCCTAAAGTAAATTTTTATGGTTTGCAAGAATTCATGCACAAGCTGACTTGTTTGTAATGTTACTTAATTTATCCAACTCTGTTCTTGAGCCAACCTTTTCTTACAAATGTCCTCAAACACAAGATGAGAAAACATACAGTCCTGTGTCAAGGTCATTGAACAAACTATGGATTATTCTCATTTATCATGCAATAATCCCATTTAAATGAACCTTATAAGCCATCGGTTCAGCTGTTAGTGAGATGGTACAAAACAGTTTGTATACTGGTCTTATTTTATGCAAATTGGCATTTTCTCTTTTTTGAATTCAACAATGCACCAATGAAATTAAAAAGTTTGAAAAAACCTTTTTTCATCAAACTAGCTATCACCAAGTAGAAAAATTATTGCAAAGATCAACACCCCAAAAGTTAGTACTAGTTGACAATAAACACATAAGGCTACATGTGTTAGGACAGGAGCTTTTCATCAGGCTGCATGTGTTAGGACAGGAGCTTTTCATCAGGCTGCATGTGTTAGGACAGAAGCTTTTCATCAGGCTGCATGTGTTAGGACAGGAGCTTCTTATCAGGCTGCATGTGTTAGGACAGGAGCTTTTCATCAGGCTGCATGTGTTAGGACAGTAGCTTTTCATCATGCTGCCTGTGTTAGGACAGGAGCTTTTCATCCCTAACACAGGAGCTTTTCATCATGCTGCGTGTGTTAGGACAGGAGCTTTTCATCAGGCTGCATGTGTTAGGACAGGAGCTTTTCATCAGGCTGCATGTGTTAGGACAGTAGCTTTGCATCAGGCTGCATGTGTTAGGACAGGAGCTTTTCATCATGCTGCGTGTGTTAGGACAGGAGCTTTTCATCATGCTGCGTGTGTTAGGACAGAAGCTTTTCATCAGGCTGCATGTGTTAGGACAGGAGCTTCTTATCAGGCTGCATGTGTTAGGATAGGAGCTTTTCATCAGGCTGCATGTGTTAGGACAGGAGTTTTTCATCAGGCTGCATGTGTTAGGACAAGAGCTTCTTATCAGGCTGCATGTGTTAGGACAGGAGCTTTTCATCAGGCTGCATGTGTTAGGACAGGAGCTTTTTCTCTCATTTAGGGTAACTATATTTAGTAAATGTAATTTGTTGTAGTGGATTTCGGTTATACAAGTATTCACTTAAATTATGGCTTAAAATCCATCACAGGCAGCTTCAAATGAGTAAATATTTCAATTCCTTTCTTTCCCTGCAAAAGGACCAAAAAATGAAAGTACATGATGATGCATTTATAATGCACAGCTGAATATTTCATAAGGCACTTACTTTCACTTCTTGACTTGTGTTTGAACAGGAATTTCAGATGTAGACCTCGAAATTCAGACTCTGTTGACACAGCAACCTGCCAATAAATTCAAGGCCTTGAACACTGACAATGCACTATACAGATTTTTTCTAAGTTAAAAATGCATTCCTTAAATGTATTGGTAAAACTAATGTGCCTTCATCTATAATATGAATGAGTTACACTTGGTAAAAACATTTTTTAACATTGCATTAGTTTACTGTTTTAGGAACAGATTATTTCTTTGACATGAATTTACAAAAGAAAAATCTAGACAAAAATGGCTTCTAGTATAAATTAAGTCTGATAAAAACAGGAATGAAATGGATATTCTTTTGTCATTTTTGACAGGTCCTTTTTCATTATCCTATCAAAAAGTCTTGGTTCTACTTACCTTAACAGTCTCTAACCATTTGGGTTTGTCCTCGTGATAATATATCAAAGTTTTATACTCCGAGGCACCTTCACTCCCACAACCTGGGTTTATAACACCCTGCAGATATACAAAACAAGTATATTTACAATGCAATACTTTTTTTACAGACATGTACAGTACCTTAATGCTTTTCTCTTTTAACAATACTTATAACTTCCCTATGTCTTCCATCCTTTATGTATCTATCAATGTGGGTTTGATGGGCATAATAGTAGTAGCCTTAATATAGCAGCCTTACTGTGTGATTTTGATAGGAAACAGTTTTGGCAGGACCTTATTTCCTGCCACGCCAGACTTAAAGCTTTGGGAAAACAGTGACAGATACAGTTGAACTCTCCTTTGTTTGCCTATTTTAGTAACCAAGGAAACCTTGTAAGATACCTCTATAACACTTCTGGTTTACCTACCTTTATAACCTCCCCTTGTTTGTTACAGACCAGCATGACAATTTCCACATTTTTGTCAGCAGTTTTGGATCCCCTGTTGAATTCCCCTTCTATTATGGTCACATAGATATCATTTCGGACATCACCTGAGAATAAATTGTTAAAAAAGCATGGAATTTAACAGAGTAAAACCTAGCTGATGTGTAAAAAAAACAACATGCATATTTCCTTTAAAACCACAATGACTGCTTTATACAGAATCTCTCAACTGGTAGATGATCTTTAACAGCATTTTTGAAGTCTTTTTTTGTGTACCTAAGTTTGAGGCCAATATATGCTGACCTAGATTTTGTTATCATAACATTAGCTTTCTCCTAAAATGATTCTACTGAGCAGCAAGTGCAGAAATTACTGTACCTGGCAATATAACATCTGGAAAGCCCATTTTTCGGACAACAGTTGTGCTTGGCTGCACAAGATGTGGGAAATCTTCTCTTATCTGAAAGATAGAACAGAAGCATGTAAGCTGTAAAAATAACCTGTCAACTTAGAGCAACTTCACAAATGATTTCTTTGGCAGCAGGTTGTGCTTGATTCTGTGTTTAATGAACTAAAAGACTAAGAAGTTACCATATTGCTTACATGATTTGCCTACATTTATTCTTCTAAAAAAACAGATTTGAAAACTTTGTCTATATGTTAACATACCTGTTTGATGTCAGCCTTTCAGCAGTTTGAGAGAGACAAACAGACCCTGTCCCCTGTGGTTAATTTCTTTGCCTGTCACGGTCTTACGCACACAGCTGTCCATAAATTCTTTGTCTCCACATCTACATAAGTACATATATAAGTGGCATCCAAGAGTTACATTTGGAATATAATTAGTCCTTACCCAACCAAATTTCTTTATCAGATTTCCCATCGTTTAATCTGAACAAGGTAATTTACAATTTAAGAGGGTTGCCATTGAAAATACACTGACTTTAATGGACAGTAGTGATATACTGACTTTAACGGCAGTAAGCGATAATGTTCAGGTACATTGTAACAGCTATTAGGAAAGACTACATATAGAAAAGTATTCTTTTAAAGCTCGATAGCAATTTCATCTTAGCAAAGAGTCCTGAAAGAACAGAAGAATGTTTTCACTGAATACCGTAACATTTTTCTGCTATAATATGTTCTATGACATTCTGAGTGTATACACTTGCTTAATATAGAAGGATCAACTCCTATACATACTGCAAAAATGGTATGAATTCTTCCTGCTCTTCAGACATGGATGTGTTAGATACAGCTCCCTGAAGTATCTCTGTAATATCCATAGCTGTAATGAACAGAAGATACTAAATAATGTAAAATGCTGTTTCATGTATGATGATATATTTTACAATCATAGAATTGTTTCTAAAAGCTACATGTAGTACTGTATTTGAAAACATCCTTTCATGACAAAAATCTCAATATATAACCACTACCTTGCTTAGTTTCTAACACTGCTGTGTTTCTCATTCAGTTTAGATGGATCTATTTAGTACATATATAGGCATTAGCTAAATACACTCAAATCTGATATGGACTGCGATGGTCATAACAGAACAGAAATGAATGCATGGAGGATAAATTCGATAGACTAATGTAGGTACCTGCAGCTCCAAATGGACGTCGAAGACCTCTTGTTTGTTTTCTGTCATCTGTGTCTTTGTAGTCCATTACACCTGGCAATCAATTATAAAAGTCACAATAAATCATAGCACAGTTCAGATAATGTAATGGTTGACCAAAACCGACTGACTACAACAATACAGGTACATAAATATCAGTATGAGAGTCTACCAAGCTAACACCTTGGTGTATATATATGATAATTAGAACACTATCATGGCGCTGAAGTCAGTAATGGTTGTATTGGGATAATACAATGTAATCAACTGTTGTACATGGGGGTCTGAATATAACTAATTACATACAGCTTTTCATCATTAAATGGTACTTCAGTAGATTATAGAATAACATAATTACAATTATTATATTGTAAAAATACTGACCTAAGCGTACAATCTGGAAGACTAAGAAAACCTTTTCTAACTGTCTATCTTTGGCATCTAAATCCTGAAATATCAATCAGTGGGTATTTTTATCCCTCAGTCAAGTTCTGAGCAGAATAACTTGACAAATATCGACCTTATATTAATTGGTTCCATTTCTTTCATATTTTTTTGGTCATTTCTGTAAGCACCTTAGGAAGACAGGCAAACTGTCCACTACAGTCTAATTTTCATATGTTAATGATATGTTTATAGTAAACAGACACATATTGAATCTCAGACTGAATTTTTCTTCCAGTTAAAAGGGCAATGGACTGGGTTACATGTTGTATCACTATTGTCTTGCTATGGTTACAGATAAACACTTTGCTGAAGAAGCAATAATTCTATTCTCTTATAAAATCAGGTCTTAATGGCAATCTACTTAACCAAAATCCATTAAAAGAACCAGTATACATGACTCCATTCTCCTTAAAAAACTGCCAACTTTCTCAAATAAATGGTAATGATAATTAGCAGGGCTTGAACCCATGATCAGCAATCAGTGAGACATTTAGTATTCTGAAGTCAATGACCTTAACCACTTGACTATGGAGACAGGTCAAATATTTAAGTAACTGATTAGATATGTTACACATCAATACATACAGATGCATAGTGTTTCAGTAATAAAAAAATAAGAATATATTTCATCTGACTTTATAAGACTCTAGGATTGTTCTAAAATGGTACAATTCACTATTCAATGCTTCATTAAGATTGATAAAATTGATTTCTATGTCTACCATTACCTGTTAAAACAGAAACCAGTGATTATGAAGCTTACAGACAAGAAGAAGAGACTTACTGTAAACACTACACGTATACTGCTGAGAAAGTCTGGGTCTTTCTGAAGTTTGTCTTTGTCCCACTTCACAATGTAATTCTCACTGAAATTTAAACATACATTGTAAACACAGAAATTCTCATGTACACTTGATATATAACAAGCCTTTTCAACCTTTGATGATTCCTTGCTGCAGTTTCATTTGTGATTTTACTTCAACAAAGCACTCTAACTATAGTATTTTGGAAAATATTAATTTCATACCACAGAATTCAAACTAAATGTATCAAACATAACTGGTTCAATATATAAACCTATCTTGGATTTTTAAGGACAATCAGCCTGCTTCATCTACAAATAAATCCAAACTTTAACAAAGAGACCACTTTGTATGCTGATTCAGCAAAACTTAAAGATTGGAACAGAAATTATGTAACTTATAACTTAAACACTATAAACCTTTTTACTGGCTAATCAGAACAAAAAGAAAAACAGCAAAAAAGTCTCATTTCTGAAATCAAGTCAAAAGACTTTAGACAGCTTTAAGTAAAAATCCTAAACAAAAAATGTGTTTAAAGTGTAGTACATATTAGGGAAATAGGTGAATATACACGTAATTACCATATATATTTCATATCTTTCCCATCATACAGGTTGATTATTATCTCTGCATCATCAACACGACAGACAAAATTGTGTAACATAACATACAAGTTATATGTTGCACCAACCGATGCTTTGTTCTCTATGGGTGCGTCTTTATCTCCTTGCTGAAACATGAAATTATATCACACATGAATGAACCCCTATCCAACATATAACACACATGATCTCCAATTGAAGCGGTGAATGCAAACAAGTGCGATCTGCTTCTTTATATTATAGATGTAGTATTGAGAACTTTTTTGCTTTCAACTGTTAAACTGTATTCTTTAAATTCTTTATTGAATCTCAGAAAACATTTTGAAACATTCATGAGCCTATCAGCTTGCAGATGTTTCTAAGTTTTGGCAGTATCTTTATTTTACAGGAAGACAGGTATACTGAGGTTAAATCTAAGTGTCCCCTCTAGTGATACTAGGCTAGAGGATTTGTTAATAGTTTGGCTTAATATTAGTTTAACATAGTACACAGGAGCTCATGAGTGATAAAGTAGTTTATAAGATACCAATTCAAGCAAGTTTTAGCTTTCTCAAAATAAAACAGAAGGTTTAATACATAACTGTAACTTGAACAATTAAGAGGCTAATTATGCTGACTGTTGAAGCGGTGCAATAGGTAATTTATGTCTGCCCTAAAAGAGTCGCGAAATACATCCTTCGCACTCCTTCTTAAATGAACTGGCTAAGCTTTCAATTTCGACTTCTTCCAAATAAAAAGTAAAGTATGGACAAAATTCTTTATTTTTGAAGGTAAAATAACAACATACCATTTCTCTTTTGAGCCTGTCTGAAACTTCAACATGCTGAAATAAACAAAGATAACTCTGTGTGGGAGATGTTTACTAACAAATTCTCATAAATATTACTGGGTAACCATGCAATCATCAATAGAAATAAATAAAATGATTAAATTTAATTAAAAATAAATAAATCTATAATTTATCTTATTCAGAAACACAATACATAATGGTGGTCAAAGATACACAACTCACATAACAACTCACATATGCAACAAAACGGATAACAACTTCATAAAAGGGGAGACAATCTCTATTTAAAAGCAGCAAAACATGTATTTTTTCTATAGAACTTTCCCACCATAGAACAATTATATATAGTAAGTTCAATACTTGATTCAGCCTGAGTAAATACAAAGTGCTCCTGTGTTAAAGATGCTACAGATGTTTCTCTAATATTTTCCTTATACTGAAAGACTCTTAACTTCCTGCTTGAAGTATAATCACCCCAGACAAAGTTACTACACTGCCAGTAAAAACACTAACTGCCTTGTAGCCTCAGTGACACACTGTGTATACATCAACTAGGCTTTGATGACTCAATTGTGTGCAAACTACTAATTTTTTTCCATTTAACTGTGAGCATGACTGTCTACAGGAATTCTTAACACTACTTGGTTTAAAAGTGTCATTTCTTAAGTTGGGGTTAATTTCCACTCACACGAATTTCTCAAGTACTTAGTACAGTTGTAATTTGTATGAAACATATGTATTTAGAAGAGAAATGTATATAATGTTTCAATAAAGTCAAACGAGGGATTGAGGCTTGGTAGTTGGTTATAAGTTCTAGAAAATGCAGAAGCAAAGATTGAGGTACTCTTTCACCTTAAAGACCAACTGTTTAATTCTTATTTCAATATTATTCAATTCTCTTTATATTTTATTTATTCTATTTTCTTTTTTTCTGTATTGTGCACTTCAGCAGTATTTCAGTCATTCTGGCAGGTAACTTTCATGTTATTCTGGTATGACCAATTGTAAAAAAAGAGGGCCATGATGGCCCTAAGTCGCTCACCTGTCTATAAAAGCTATAAAGTGGGGAAGGGTCATAATGATATCAATGGAATACAATTGGCCATGATAACCTTTAATCACTGAACTGAGTAAATGATTTAAATTAACAAGATTGCATTATTAAGACATTGGTGGCAACATCATTTTTTACTAATTTTAGTGTGCAGGTGTGGTTGTATTAAAGGAATAAATTTGTTGAATTTATACTTTTTATTTTATTATGTAATGGACTTTACACAAAGTGTATTTACTCTGAATGCTGATTAGAATTCTTTGCAGAAAGAAATTTTTCAAACATTTGTGTGTGTGGGGAGGGGGGGGGGGCATGATTTGGACAATCTTGGTAGAGGTCTACAAGACAATGCTGCACACCAAATAACTAAACTGTAAGCCTTTTGGTTTCTTCCAACAAGATTTTTAAATTTTTTTCCTGTATAACTCTATGTAAAACATATGACTACCAGGGCGTGGCCATTTTTGACCCAGGGGCCATAACTTGAACAATACTGGCAGAGGTCTACTAGGCAATACTGCATACCAAATATCTAAGCCCTATGCCTTGTGATTTCTGAGAAGAAGATTTTTTAAGACTTTCCTTTATAACTCTAAGTAAAATCAAGTGACCTCAGGGGTGGGGCTAGTTTTGACCCCAGGGTCATAAATTTGAACAATCTTGGTACCAAGATACCTAAGCTCTAAGCCTTTTGGTTTCTTCCAAGAAGATTTTTTAATATTTTTCCTTTATAACTCTATGCAAAAATTGCGACCCCAAGACAGGGCCATTTTTTACCCAGGGGCCATAAATTGAACAATATTGGTACAGGTCTACTAGGCAATGCAACATACCAAATATCTAAGCTCTAGGCCTTGTTTTAAAGTTTTTCCTTGTGGTTGCCATAGCAACCAGAGTTCTGCATGGAACTGAGTTCTTTGAACAACTTTGGAAGAGCTTCATGCAAGGAACATCCTACTAGTAGGCAAGTTTCAGAAAATTTGGCCTAGCGGTTTCAGAGGAGATGTCATTAGAAGGAAATGTTGACGGACGCACGGACGACGGACATCACGGGATCATAAAAGCTGACCATGTCACTATGTGACAGGTGAGCTAACAAGAGGAATTCGTACCAACGAAAAAACAATCAGTAAAAGGTTTGACTGGTATACAGGTTAGCAACCATATCAACACAAGCAGTTGTTTACAGAGTCTTTTAAGCAACCTGTAATGCCGATAACTAATGGCCAGTGTGTTTTATATTCACAATATTTCTAGACTGTACAGATTTATTAATTCTGTCCTACCTCTCTGTAGATCCTGACAACACTTGCTCCCTCTGGGTTCAGTATGTTACCTTCATCATCCCGAACCACCAAATCTAAACCCAGAAGTCTGCAAGAAACAATGAGATTAGACAAGAAAATAAATTCTGAGACGACTGTAACATTAAACCTTTAATCTGGGCCTTTAAGCCTATTTGTATCTTCTAAAAAAAAAATGTTATCTTGGTATCAAGCTTTATATTTTATATCTGACACACTCATTAACTCTATGTACCAATATGTACAAAGACATCAGTTGGTTCAGAATATTACCAAAAAATTCTTACGCATTTCCCAGATCTATTTTAGCTGAAACTTTCTGTTTGAGATCTTTGAGTTGTTCTGTTGTAATTTTTCGAGATGTAATTTCTTTCCTCCACTGTAGCAGATCATGTATCATGTCCTGGACGTGACTGAAATCTACATCATCCTCCTGTAAGTAAACCTTACTCTGCTAAATAACAAAAAGCAACCTGTCCATCATTCAGTTCAATTTTTCATTTACTGCCATATTAAAGGAAAACTTACTACATTTTAAACACTGTAGACCATGATCAGACTGCACATCAGGCAAACCATGGTCTGAACTGGAAGCAAAGACCAGAATATTCTTGCTTCTGTTCTGTTCAATAGCTTTAAATATCATAACAGTTGTGACGGTAAGAAGATTATACAAGAAGATGTATCTACAGCTGCTGAGAATTTCAAGAACCAGACTCCTCTACTGACAGCAAGAATCAACAAGTTTACCTACAGAGTAACAACCATAGCCAGACTTGCTATTTTGACCTTGGATCAGACTTTACATTTCTTTATAAGTAAACAAGCCCTATCACCACTAATTCAGAGAGTGGCAATGTGCCACATGCAAGGAGGTAGCAGCTTTGACTATATGACAACAATTATCCAGGGCACAATATGTTTCAGACTTTTCATATAAATATTAATATTATGCACAAAATTTTTGAATTTACTTCATCAAGGTTTAATATCACTTTTTTCTAGGTAGCTTAAAAGTCAGTGCAATCATATATGAAAACACAAATGCAAACTTATACCACATATTGTCTTTTCCAGTAAAGGAACCACTCCCTGACTACAGAGGTGATCTCCTGAGCTATAGATGGCTCCTTTGGAATGATTGTTTCTATAGACCTGAAAAAAAAAACGGTATGATGCCATGTTACAAATCTGTCTTGTTTGGAGAAAAAGACCCCTTAGGCTACTGATTTTCTGCTTTGCTTTTATAATGTACTATAACTTCCAAATACTTACTTTTAAACTGTGAAATTTCTAACCAAAGAGAATCATTTAACATTAAAGCAAAAAGTAGTTAACACATATACAGTGTGCCATAAGATCTGACCTTATGAAAATATACTGATCATCTTGTCAATAACCCTTAACCTGCTGGAACCGAAATTGATAAGCTTTTGCCACCAGTATAGAGCCAGGCCAGCCTGCACATCTGTGCAGTCTGACCAGGCTCTATACTGTTGGTAGCTCAATTTTTGTATTTTGATATTGAAATCCCTTAAACTTTGAATGGACTGTTCCAAAATCAAGGCTGGACAAATCCATTACAAAAATTCAGCAGGTTCAGGGTTAAATTATGTTTTTAATAGTATCAGTTACCAGAAGAGAAATGAACAGAGAAGATCTTTGTTTTGTTTCATTTTTATTGGAGTTTAAAACCAGTTTCAACATGTTTTTTGGTCATATCTGGTCGATCAGTTCACCTAACAAGTATTCTTGGGAATCCAACCAGTTTACTATATACTATGTCTTCACTAGGGACTGACTGCTTCCTCACTTGAATCACAGGTCAGGGACACATGACCTTTAGACATATAGTTCATATCAAATATTAAGGAGAAAATATAGTTGGCCATGCTTGGGTTTTGAACTGAGAACTCCTGCATTGTCAATCTAAAGGCCTACCAAATAAGTGAGCGGGGTCAGCACAGAAAAGATCATTCTCAACCTAAGTGAGTAAAAGTGACAGCAACAATACTTACCCTGAGTGCACTATGGTAGCTTCCTTGAGATGAACATAGTTCTTTGGAAATATTCCAACCCGTGATTTATTCTTTGTTGCATAACCCATATACCAATCTAAACACAGAGAGTTCAGGAATTCAAATAAAAATTTAATCAACAGTCATGTAAAATGGAGAAAAAAAAATGTGTCATGCATCTGACAGGTGACATTAAAGCCCTATGCCACAGTGTCTTGAATCCTTTTTTCACCATTTTAGAGATTTTCTGTGTATTGAATATGGATAATCTAGTCTGTCAAGTAATCTAAAGAGGAAATTCTAGCACTTAGTCACTGACAAATAATAGGCTACAGAATGATACAAAGGGGAAATATGATTGTCATTTCAGAAAATTAATAGCAGATGAAATCCAAGTGGCAAGTCCATTCAAACAATGGACTGTTAATGACAAACAATTATAATGAAAATATAGCATTACCATCTGTTTCTTCTCTGATCACTACTGTATCTCCAACAACTAATGGCAAAACATTACCACCTTTAATGTCAAAGTGGTAAATAACTGAAACAAACAAAAAAACACAACAACATAAAGACATGCAGAAAAAGTGATTCAAAATCAAAAGTACTGTTCTTTTTCATTACTGCCTTGTATTCTGTTTCATTATCATACATACTGTCAATAATGTTGTTTTGAATATTAAAGCAACTGACTCACATAATTTAGCTGAATTTTTTTTTCCTTCAAAATTTAAGAGAAGTTAATATACTATGGAAAAAACATAATATTATGCTTCTATACACCATGAAAAATGAAAAAAAAAAAGTTTTGATTATACCAGGATTTGAACCCATGACCTTTCGGTCAGTAAAATTTACAGTGACGATCTACACCACTGAGCCACAGACACTAGTTACCTAGATTCGTCAAAATTAATGTTATAACTAAAGCATCTACCCCGTGATTAACGGGGAAAATTTTTTACTAATAAAAGTGTGTAAAATTTTATATTTTGATGTTTTTCTGTTACAAAGAATGAATCAATAACTTAGTTTAGATATGTTCTTCACAATTACAGCTAGAATTTCCAGATGTAAAAACATTTTCTTTTTTTCATCATTGGCCCATCTGTGAGTCAGTCGCTTTATCTATTTGTTACATTTAAGTTTTATAGTATCATAAAATACCAGTGTTCAAGCCTTGCTGAGATCAAGATTTGATACTGCTGAACACCACATATACTACAAGTGCATAATTTATGATTATGAATTAGTATCTTCCCACCTGGTTCACTGAAATAAACAAGTACATGCCAAAACTCTGCCAAGGAAATAGCAATAAACAGAAGCCTGGCTTTTATAACTGCTTCATTATGTTCATCTGTTAAAGATATGTATGAGACATCTAAGCAGATTAATGAAATTTATTCCAGTAGAAAGAGAAATTATTGCGCTTTTGAAATTAGTAATTTGTATTTGTATTGCATAATAAATCATAATTTTATTGCTGGTTTTGTAACACTAGTGTAAGAATTCTGCAAAATTCTCCAGCTTAACTGATAAGCCATTACCTACAACTGGTATTGCTACTGTTAGCCATGTAAGGTAGGTATGATCATGCACACTGCATGACAGACACAGGGTGATTACAAAAGCTAACCTTCAGCTCATTTTTTCTCATGTGAACTAATAAAAGAACTGTCATTTTATCTGTTGTCTGTTACGAACTCTGTAGTGTGATATAAAACAAATGTCATTTTATCTTTTGTCTGTTACAAAATCTGAAGTGTGATATAAAACAACTGTCATTTATCTGTTGTCTGATAGAAAATCGGTAGTCTGATATATAACAACTGTCATTTTATCTGTTGTCTGTTACAAAATCTGAAGTGTGATATAAAACAAATGTCATTTTATCTGTTGTCTGTTACAAAATCTGTAGTCTGATATAAAACAACTGTCATTTTATCTGTTGTCTGTTACAAAATCTGTAGTGTGATATAAAACAAATGTCATTTTATCTTATGTCTGTTACAAAATCTGAAATGTGATATAAAACAACTGTCATTTTATCTTATGTCTGTTACAAAATCTGAAGTGTGATATAAAACAACTGTCATTTTATCTGTTGTCTGTTACAAAATCTGTAGTCTGATATAAAACAACTGTCATTTTATCTGTTGTCTGTTACAAAATCGGTAGTCTGATATTAAACAACTGTCATTTTATTTGTTGTCTGATACAAAATCGGTAGTCTGAAATAAAAAAACTGTCATTTTACATTTGTATCTGTTGTCTGTTACAAAATCTGTAGTCTGATATATAACAACATTCCTATTCTTTAAAGAAATATAAACATTTTCACGATTCATTTATAGCATATTCAGAGGAAAGAAGGCAGATAATCTCTGGTGTAATCATAAATGGAATGTCTGAAATATTTCAGCCAGCAAATGTGTTAACACAATTATAACACTTATAACCTACATGTGTGTACTTAAATACATTAAAAGATGGTGTTATTTAAATCAAAATGTCCAGTGTGTCAAGAAAATAATGAATGAATTAGTAGATTTCTGTTCAACATTAGGTAGAATGCAAGACGGGCGAGGGCACCAACATATCCCGAGGGATTCTGCAGATGTTATAACACAAAAAAACGTGCTTTAACGCAATCCTAGCATAAAACTAGAAATGGGTTTTTGATTGAACAAAAACATATGTCTCCCCCCAGCCAGTTGCTGCAGGTAGTATTGAGTCAGAGGATTGTAAAATTTGACATTTAACCTCCAAGTGTGACCTTGACCTTGAGACACCGCACCAGCAAAGTGGGTTCTGCAAGTCACCTTGATGAGGTGAACATCTGACCCAAGTTTCATAAAAATCCTTCAAGGGCTATTGAAGATACAGAGCGAACACGATTTTGTGGCATTTGACATTTAACCTCCAAGTGTGACCTTGACCTTGAGACACCACACCAGCAAAGTGGGTTCTGCATGTCGCCTTGATGAGGTGAACATCTGACCCAAGTTTCATAAAAATCCTTCAAGGGCTTTTGAAGATACAGAGCGGACACAATTTTGTGGCATTTGACAGTTAACCTCCAAGTGTGACCTTGACCTTGAGACACCACACCCACAAAGTGTGTTCTGCACGTCGCCTTGATGAGGTGAACATCTGACCCAAGTTTCATAAAAATCCTTCAAGGGCTTTGGAAGATACAGAGCGGACACGATTTTGTGGCATTTGACATTTAACCTCCAAGTGTGACCTTGCCCTTGAGACACCACACTGGCAAAGTGGGTTCTGCACGTCGCCTTGATGAGGTGAACATCTGACCCAAGTTTCATAAAAATCCTTCAAGGGCTTTGGAAGATACAGAGCGGACACGATTTTGTGACGGACAGACAGACGGACGGACGGACAGACGGACGGATGGACGGACAACCGGGGGAAAAACAATATGTCTCCCCCATTTTTGGGGGGAGACATAATGATCTAGAAAAGACATGTTTACGAAAAAATAGATAAATAAATAAATAATAGTACAGTTGCCTTTAGGTTGTTATGGATAATTATGTGTTAATTATGTGTTTTAAATATGCGTTTCAGGGCGATACGTGTTTTCAACTTGTCGAGCGGCCATCTTGAAACTTAAAAAGTGTCGATTAAAAAATATTTGGAAGTATTTTCATGTGGATTTACATTTGAACAAGGCCAGCCATTGATTTTATCAATAATCATAAATGTTTCTTCTACGTTTCGACCTGCGAAGTTACATAAACTGCCGATTTGGGGCAAAAAAGACGGATCAGGTAAAACTAAAATCTCTTCATGTATGTAGAAGCTCCTGGCAAAATCTGGACATTTCATCATCTCTAATGACCTTGACCTTGCATATATGAAACTGGATTATGCATGTAATGCTCAGTCTCAGTAAACATATGCAATAGAATAGCTAAATTCATGATGACTAAATGGTCTGTACACATATTTTCATACTTTTATCTGAACTTTGACCTCTATGTGTGACCTTGACATTGACCACAGGGACCTGAATTCTGCATGCAACACTCAACTTTACAAAGGTGAACATTTGTGTAGAGGATATGCTCCTGGCAAAATCTGGACATTTCATCATCTCTAATGACCTTGAACTTGCATATATGGAACTGGATTATGCATGTAATGCTCAGTCTCCAGATGGTGAACTGGATTATGCAATAGTGCAGCTGAATTCATGATGACTAAATGTCTGTACACACATTTTCATACTTTTATCTGAACTTTGACCTCTATGTGTGACCTTGACGTTGACCACAGGGACCTGAATTTTGCATGCGTCACTCAACTTCACAATGTTGAACATTTGTGCCAAGTTATATTAAAATCTCTCAACTCAGGTGGAAGTTTGCTCCAGACAAGTGTTTTCATCTGACCTACAACTGTGACCTTGACCTTTGATCTAGAGACCTGGTTAATGCGTGAGATACTACGTGATAGTGAACATATGTATCAACAGGGCTCCCGAAAACCGAAAATTTGCCGGTTTTGACCAAATTTTATCTCTATGGACCGATTTCGATGTCCAAAAGTCCTTAAAAAATCGGTCCAGATAGTTTCCAAAAAAAAAAAAAATTTGTCTAACTTTTCAAAAAACAGTCAAAATCTCACACCCAAACCTCAATTGATCGCTAATCCGGTACTTCACACCTATCATAAAACCATAAAACTGTCAATGTTGCCCGCGGCAATTATCGCCAATTAACTTGTAAACAAGTAAAAGTGTGCTTGATTACCAGCCGGCCAATCGATTAAAGTTGGCTGGCTCAAACTGTGAAATATAATTTCATCGAAATCATACTCCCCGCAGCGCTTACTTCCCCTGATCAGTACAGAAAAGAGGTAGTAGAAAAGTGTGACGTAACCGGTGCGAGGAGTGTGCATCGAAATAGGCGATAAGTGTCGTCTGCTTAATTTCATTAAGGGCTTAATAGTAATTGTAGTGGCTAGCTGCAGCACAAAGCACACTTTAAAATATCAGTGACTAGTTTGACGTTGTAAAATTAGCTCTAATTCTACTTTCGCTTTGAAAAACACATATTTTCGCGACGGCAACACTATCATAACTCAAATTGTTCTTTGCCCTTAAATCGTTTCTATTTTTTTTGTTGGTTCTTGGTCTCGGGGTGGGGGGGGGGGGGGGGGGTCGTAATCTCGGACCGATTGAGATTTCAAAATTTTAGGAGCCCTGTGTATCAAGTAATATAAAATCCCACCATGCATGTAACAGATATGCTCTGGACAAACTGGATGCAGCCTGCAAGCCAGCCAGCCAGCCAGCCATGGGCTTTCCCATAATACAACCCATTTTTTCAAAGAGGCATACAAAAAAATGTCAATAATTCTATTAAATTTATATAGGGCACTTAAAGATTTTGAATGTTTATAATGAATAACATGGGTGAAAGTAAATAAAACTTGAACTCTGAAACTGCATCACTTTGTACAGAAATATACACTTTCTCTATTACATATCTAAGATCAGCTAAAATCCTGAATTCAGTATTTATTCTGAAAACTTTTATCCAAGCAATAATGTTTTCATAACTAACAAGATTAAACAAGTTTTTCTTAAACACAGTGTTACACAAAAGAACATTTGCTCTTAATGCTATGTATAAAATGGCCGTTGTGTCATTTCTCTCTTGCTGTTATCAGCAATCATGTGCAAGGAACTAGTCAATGCCCAAATGTCCCACCTGATCTATTAAAATGAATAGTTAGACTGCAAATGATGAACATATATGCCAATTATGTGAATTTTTAGCCAAGCAGATCTGGGTCAAATTATCAGTAGAGTTAACCTCTTTTATCTACTTGGTCAGTAGATCTTACACTCTAAAATATTTTGTTGCTAAAATGCATTGAGCACTTTTTCTTTTGCATTTGACTGCATTTTATATAATCTTTCATTTTAATAATCATTTACAAAAAAAGGATATAGAAAAGAATTGACTAATGTCAACAATTCTGTACTTCCATTCACCTTAATTTAGACTTAGCAAAAATTTCTGAAAATAAATCATGACATTTTCAGTACAATTAGTAATCAACAAAAAAAATACAAAGCCCTTAAGAAGAACATAGATTTTTACTTTCAGTTTGCTTGTTAAATAAACTTCCATGTTTACAAAACAAACTGAGTAATTTTATGATCAGCTGACAATACCACACCAGAATATTAAAACAGACTCAATTCAATGTAATATTACTAATTAATTAATACTATTAATTGTGTATGTAGCACTAGGGGCTCAATTACCCTTTCTCTCCCTGATTTTCTCCAAAGGTATTATTTCTAATGAGGATTTCACATTCAGCTTTTATTGGCTAATAATGTTTACATCACCTAATGAAGACTTACTACAGACAAGATGTATTTTGAAGACAAATTTATGTGAAAGTTAAAATCATGAATAAAATGATAAATTCCTGAATGTGATCTATCTTTTCCCAATTATATGTGTACATTGAGGGGAATTCCCTCCTTGTCCTCTCCTACAGTAAGTAAGACAACTGAACCCCCACAAAATTCACCCCTCAAAATTTGCAGACAATTCACCTTTCTGTGTTACTCTCAAAATAGTCCAACCTCCCGCATTTTGTCTGCGATAAAAAAATGTCCACGGTGGTATCTTGGAAAAGGCAGAATCTGCGCTGAGTATACTGTATCTGGCTCTCGGGTAACTGTTTAGCAGTAACTCAGCAGAGCCTCTTTACCGCTGTGAACAGTTACCCTCAAGCCAGATTTCCAGTCTGTACTGGCAACCAGTGTAAGATTCTTATAATCCTTACTAAGTTACTATTTTAAGAGATTTTTCAATAAAAACTTATGGTTTTTATGTAATATTTTTCAGGGCTCTACAAATTCTATAGTCCGACGTCCGGGACAGCTCTAAACTTGCCCTCGGACACCTGACTGTGTACAAAAGTTTTGTCCCGGACAACTCTGATTTTTACAGTGATAAATCTCGGCTAAGAAATAAAAATGATAATTAACAGAGCATTTAAAAGAAAATAAAAAGATTCAGACACTTCAAACAGATTAATACGGTAATAGGTAATTATAATTTGGCAAATTATCTTTGTAATCTTTATATCATAATAATTGTTAGAAACAATATTAAAAATTAATCATTTTAACACTTATAATCTACTAAAGAAACTTTTCTTTTCTAATGAAATTCATAACACCGGTTACTGGCCACTAGAACCGGATTGTGAAATTGACATAATTGATTGCTGTTATCATTGTAATTACTATTGTTTTTATGTTTTTTTACTATTTTGCACAACGTATATTGTAATTTATTACTGTAGTCCAATGTTGTTGAGATTACTGTGTTATGTTAACAATTAACACAATTTACAAATTTGTGATTAACTTGTATTTTTAGGATGCGTTGCACTGCTTCAGAGCTAATTTGGAGACTTGTTCAAGACTCGTTTGAGGTTGACTAGAGATTTATACATGAATTTAATATGGAAACTGTATGAACTCAATTGATAAAGTTAGGAAAGCAGCACTAGAGAAATAAACCAAAGAACCCAGTATTACTTCTGTTTAATATAAACATTTTAATTTATATAAAAGGGAAAAGCCAGCTAGGTAACATATTTTGCATCTAATTAATCAGCAGATATCTAATTCGATATTGAGCACATATACAGGGCTCTCGCTAGGCTCAGAATTTTAGGAGAAGTCACTTCTTCCTGGATTGGAAGTTAGGGAGAAGTGGACAGACTTTAGAGAGAAGTGGACATCGTTTCGTTACTCTTTGTTTCCGACAATGCATGCTTATCTCATAATAAATTTCCCTTTAATAATTGATCCCTTTTATCAACCAGTACTTATGATCAAAGTAAAAACAAATCAACAGTTAATAACTTAATTTTGAGAATGCAAACTTTAAACTCTAAGTATGATAAAATACATGAATGCCTACTGAATTGCCTGCCTTCTTATTTTACAGTGCAAAAGTTTATTTTTGTCCTGAATGTACCAACTGAACGATGCCTGATTCATAGATCTGGTGATTTTTTGCAGGCAATTCTGTTTGTTCAAACTCTTCGTTTGCGTTTACGTCATGGTTTGGGCAAGTGCTCTGTAACCAGGCTATAAGAGACATTTCAACTTTTATTCGAAAATTAATCTTTATAAATCAACTTTCAGAAACATAATGAAACTAATATCTATTGATACGCAGACCTTTTGGTAAAAAAAATGACTGACAATTAAAATGTAACACTTCCAAGGATCAACCTTTCATTGCTGACTTGTTTTTCACAGAAATATACTGCACCTTTTTTGTCTTGTGATACAATATACATGTACATACCTAACTCAGTTTAATCGCCGTCATTGCTCAGAGGACACCTGACCTCAATCAAGCCCTTAATTGCCAAAACATCGCCATCAAATAGTGATCTATTAGTGGTAATTTATAAACACTGAAATCAGCTAAAAATATCCGACAGGAAACTCATTACTCAATAGTGCTTTTTTAAAAACTAAATGCTGATTGGTTTATTTCGCCCAAGTGTCGGTATTGAATGTTCTGGTTGAAAAGATATAAATGACATGGGTGGAGTCTTTGCTCTGTACGTCACACATGGCTGTAAGGATTCCCTTATAAGTGACTGGCAAGCGATTGTTTGTGTATTGTAAAAAAAACTGTGTATCGTAAAAAACTGCCACATTTTATGACACCATTGACTCTTATCCATGTTTGCCCAGGGCAACTTAATTTTGACAAGGTGACTAGATTTTCGCTTTGATCTTCACGTAAGGCGAAATTTGAGACAGCGAAGCGACGACTTCGCCCAAATCGCCCCCTCACGAGAGCCCTGATATAATTAGGTGAATTATCTCTAATTATAGTTGTTAAATGCAGGTTGATATGCCTGTGAAATATCTGAATTTCAAAAAGAAAATTATTAAACTACAGTACAGCTCTGGAAGATTGTCCAAATTTCGCGAAGTTTGGAGTAATTGAAAAAAGCGTGACTTCGAGTAAAAGACGATTTTCTCCAGGGGAATGAAGTGACTTCGCGACAAAGTGGAGTAAAATGTCTTCCGAGTGACTTCGTGTTTCTGAAAGTAAAATTAGGAGTGACTTCGTGTAGACATGTAGCTACATATAACACTATTTTATGAACAAATGAAAACATTTCAAAAACATACATTTGTTAGCGTCCTTGCTCCCTTGAATTATCCAAAACCATTGCAAATTAGCACATTCTTAAAAATAATTACATGTTGCACATGGTTATTATCTGGGTTTTCTAGTGAACTGCTTTAACTGTCAAAGAAATTACGTCACTCAAAAACTCAGAAGCAGACACCTGTGAGAATAACACACCTAAATAAAAACTAAAACAGCTTTTTCCAAACTAGTTTGTATACAAATATGTGAGCTCAGGTGTGAATGTGAAATTAAAAGATCTTGTATACATGTATCTTATCTGATGCAATCAAGAATCACCCTGTCAATCACACTTCCCGTGACCTATGATCTTAACACGTGTTATAACACCATCTTTTTTATTGGTTGTTATTCTTTGGGATAACCTTTGACAGCAAGCATAAGTAATTTTCAATAAATAGCTCCACTATTTACCACCTTTTCCACATCGCATGACCTAAAACTGCATCCTTTTCTTTAAAAAAAAGCGATGCCTTCACTATTTTACTTTCAATTCTCATTTTCGGAAAATCTCTAAATAGTAACTCCTTGAAAAAACATTTGGGTTAGTATTATGGAGTAGGAGTATTTTGATTTTTTATAAACCTTTGATTAAAAGCAGAGGTGTAGAAATGTGTATTTATGTAGATAAGGAACAAGGATGTCATATCTGTGTGGGAAAGAGTTAAAAGGTCACAAAGAAATACGATCTTAGAACAATATACAGGGTCATTTTGAAGTAATACCTTCGTCTTTCGGAAACAGTGATTTTTGATGGAAATGAGAGTAAATATTAAAGATCTGATTGGATTTTCATTAATCAATCTTCATCTGTCTGTAAAAAAATATATGTTCTCTAAAATTCATGACAGTGATGAATAATTGGTTTCATCTTTTCTAAATTTTCATTGGGAAATGTCCGATTTTTTTATAGCAATGACAGAACATTAAAAAAAATCGTTTCATTTCTCTTAACAGTTAAATTCGCGGAGTGCCGCGATATTACTCCCACGAAGTGCTGCAATTTTACTCCATACTAACAGTGTCTTCAGTCACTCTTTTTTAAATGTTAATTACTCCCGTGAAGTGTCGAGTGAAATCCTCCGAATTTCGCGTAATTCTGACAATCCTCCTGAGCTGTACTGTAGTAAACAACCAAGCATGTTAGTGCGATTTGTTACAATCCTAAACAATATACTGTACACCTTCATTGAACAGAACAGAAACAACTATCATTAATCAATATTATGTCTAATTTAGTTATACATTTACCAAACATGTGATATCCCGGCGGGATTTAAGAAAGTCCCGTTATTCCACATCAATTCCAGCTGTCCCGGTATTAATTAAAAATTCCTGTTATTAAAATCAAGAAGAAAAAATAATCTTTCATCTGCCGACGTCAATAACTTGCTAAGCTCCGGTTATGGGCGGAGCTTATACTCGGAAACGGCGATCATACTACCTTCAAAGCATTGACCAATCAGAGCGCATTTTACTACTTTCATTTAATTTATCCTGTGTTGACACTCGATACACAATTAACACATTTAGCCATCAACGGGTGTTGAATTGGGTCAATATAATTCGATTGGGGATGTACACCCAGTAGAAAATTGTTGTGTACAACTTAACAAATTAATTGAATGCTTAATCTTAAAGGCAAACGGTTAAACATCAATGCATTACTAGTGTTACTCTAACCTTTTAAACAGTGTAGGTAATGACTAAAATACTTTTTGGTATTTTTGTTTTAAATCTCAGATTTATTTATAAGAAAAGGTCAAGTAGTTTTAAGACAAGCTTAACAAATTGTAGGAAACCAATTTCAGCAAATATTTAGTTCATTAAACATAAGACAGAAAACAGTGTCTTGGAGACTTTTTATATTTAAAACTTACAACATTCAATCGATTGATTAAGATAAGTGTTCATTATTTAATTATAAATACCAGTTTTTCCTTCAAAAAAGTTTCCTTTTCTCTAAGACTTAAATATTTCTGTTGTGGTTACTTTTGAAAGCAACAATTATAATGAATCAACATAATTTACATCTTAGTCGATAAAAAAATTCCAGTTTTCAAGCTAAAAATCCAGCTGAAAAGCCAGTTGTTAGTTACCGAAGTTATCACATATATGAGTTACACAAAAGTGCGAGAAATAAGGAGTGAATGACCCTACAAAATATTTTACACTTTCTGCCTACTGAATATTCAGGGTGTTGAAACGACTTTTTCAATCACTATACGTAATCAAGTCAATGAAACGGTTTGACGACAATAATGGGGTGGGGGTAAAGAGGAGGAGATCATCTGGAAAAATGGTTAGGGATAAATTTGCAGCCCCCAACTAAAACGTTTCTGAATACGACATCCACTGTGAAAGGTTCACTGATAACTATCAAAGAACAGATAGCTAACGAAATTGCAACCGTTAATTCTAGGTTGCATTGCTTAGCTGTAAAAGAGATAAAAGCTTTATATATAATCGTCGCATCATTTTACTTCCTACTTTAATTATCAGTCATTTGAGAAAACCGAATTTTTTCAACGAAATGATGGCAAATTTAAAAGCCATGACTAGCTTACCAACGCCATATTTTGGACTGTTTCCAATCTTGCGCCAGACACCCATTTTTCTTGTGTTTTTCCCTTTTACATTGCAAATGACTAAGAAATTAAAGTTGAATAAATTGCTTCCGCTTTTTGTCAGCCATTGAGCATCACGTGACCCAACTTTACTTCCGCATAGACGGATGCGTTAAACCCCGGTACACGACTTCAACTTCAACTTATTACTGCCAAAAGTCAATACTGACTATACTAGGCAGGCGCGTGTCAGGAACATTAAAATTATAAAAGATAATAACAAAGAAAACAAGATTTAACTGAAGATTTTACTTAAACATTTATTTTAAATACTTAAAATCTATAAAACTTGTTTAGTCCACTGATAAAAGCTGGCACAGTTGGGGTAGCCTTAATCTCGGTCGGTAATTCGTTCCAGAGTCGTATAGTCCTTGGGAAGAATGAGTTAATGTGATGTTGTATTTTTGATTGTGGGATGAGGAATTTGCTGTTTCTTGTGTTTGTAAGGTGATTGTGATCGACATTGACCTGATTGTTTTTTTATTTTGTGTAGCATGACCAGGCTGGCATGGTTTCGCCTTTGTTCTAAAGTTGACCATTTTAGTTCGTTAATCATGTTTGTTACACTTCTTGTATAGTGGTAATCATTATGAACGTACCTTGCAGCTGACCTCTGGGCCATTTCTATTCTGTGTGTGAGATATTTTTGCCATGGATGCCATATGGTTGAGCAGTATTCAACCTGTGGTCTTACATATGTTTTGTATGCTGCTTCTTTGAGTTGTTTGTTCGACGTCCGAGACGCTGTACTTGTATGCATTTATAAGGGCATATTAGTGGTCTTGTTGTAGCAGATGTATAATACGGCCCTTCTACTCCCTTGCTTATCAGCTAGCTTTTATTGCGACGTGGTATGTAGTAGAGGTATAATACGGTACTTCTACTCCCTTGCCTATCAGCTTGCTTTTATGGCGACGTGGTAGAGTGTCCGCTTAATAATGAAAGGTATACCTGAGTTCAAACCCAGCTCGTGGCAGGTGGTTTTTCCGGGTTACATTTTGGTAAGGCACAGTAGTGGTTATCCGGGCGTTGCGACTTCGATCTACCGCTCCTTCACTAACACAAGAGCTTGTCACAGACAAAGCAACAGTCCCCTACCGGCGCAATGTCCATCTCCCTAACTCCAACCCATATGTGGAAATTGACTAAAGAATTTGTCTGAGATATGCATAATCTCCATATGATCCTCTATTCATGTACAAAGTATCATCAAAGAAGAAAACGTCATAGGTCAAGGTCATTTAGAGGTTAATGTCATAGAAATGTATGTTGTTGAAAAGGTCTTATCGAAGGGGTTGTTGTGACCATGTTTGAAGTAATTCTGTTCAGAAATAAGGAAATTATGGCCAAACTTATAGTTTTTGGACAAGAAAACTTTAAAGGTGAAGACCATTCAGAGGTCAAGGTCACCAAAATGTACTTCATTGGAATGGTCTTGTTCAAGGTATTGTTGTGGCCAAGTTTGAAGTAATTCCATTCAGTAGTAAGGAAAATATGGCCAATGGTAAAGTTTTTGGAGGAAATGACTGATAAACGGACGGACAATTCCTCCTTTAGGTTCATAAAAAATGAGGTGGATATTCTCCATACTGCCATTTATCCATATTTCACTGGATACAGTTTTTTAAGGAAAGACAAATGTACCAAATTTTTCAACATAGGAAGAAAAAAATCAAAGTTCAAGGATGATAATTCTGACAATATAGGTGCTAGAATTATGAACCTTGTCACATATGATGTGGGTGATGATAAGAAACCAATATTTAAAGTTTGAAGTAGATACATTAAGAAATAATGAAGTTATATAAAAAAACACATTTTGTTCATGAAAATTCTAAGTTCAAGGGGGATAAATCGAAAAAGTTTGGAGCTAGAGTTGTGAACCTTGAGTTGCATTATCTTCATACTGTCACCTATCCATACTTCATGTTTCCTAAAATTATTTTCAGTACTTTTTGAGTTTTACAAAAACAAACCCACATTTTTTTCATGAAAATTCTAAGTTCAAGGGGGGATAAATCTAATAATTTTGGTGCTAGAGTTGTGAACCTTGAGGTGCATTATTTCCATACTATCACCTATCCATATTTTATCCACTGTTGAAATTGCGCCCTTTGATGTTTACATCGATAGTTTTATTGTTACACTATGTGTAAAGGTCTTTTCTCTGTGACACAAGTTATTTCCATAAAATGTAAATGCCAGTGGCTGACAAAACGTGTTTATTATTATAAAACAAATATATTCGAACATTTGTTTTCAATGTGAATATATGCTATGTTTTATATTACAAGATAATGAAGGATCCTCGTAAAAAGTGTTGAAATTAAGATACCAGGGTCCTGTTTTATTAATATCCAGTTCAAGAATAAATCAAAAGCAACTATTAAAATCCATTGTTTTTTTCACATTTGAATGCAGCGTTTCATTTGCCTACCAATAAAAAAATGAAGAATTTCATATTTCAACAAGCAAAATATTTTAACAAAGAATTCAATTTCGCAGTGGTATTAAAATGGAACAAGGGTTTTGATCTAATGTATTCAGATTAATTAGTTGTGTTTAACTATATTGACGCAAGTCTTTAATTCTCGGCACTTTATTTCTGAAACACTTTAAGGGAGATACCGATGATATAATGTGTATCTTCTATACTAACTCGTTCGATGTAAAATGAAAAAACAAGAAGTGTCGTAAAAATACGCGGCCGTGGTATAAAAAACACATGGAATTCGGAAAGCATACCCTGACAATTTGGGTACAAGTACAGCTGCTTCAAACTGGCTTTGTATGTTATTTGGAGGGAAGGATGCGCGCGCAGACAACGTTTCTTACATGGCCGAAAGGCAAAATACTGATTCCGACCTCAACGACATTTTCGCCAATAACACAGTGTGTGTATCTTAAACAAGTTATTGAGCGAAAACAGTTTCAGATTCAAGGTGATTTTGACCTGTGACCTACTGACCCTAACAACATTAGGAGTCTTCTCTAATAAGGGCAACCACACTGTAAAGTTTGAAAGCTGTCGATCACAGTTATTGAGCAGAAACCGTTTACAAATTCTCGGTGACCGTGACCTTGATCTTTGAACTACTAACCTTAAAAGCAACAAGGGTTTTCTACTCAAAGCGCATCCATCTTATGAAGTTTGAAGAATTTGGTACTCGAATAATTGAGCGAAATCCATCTAAAAATTAAGATGACCGTGGCTTTGACCACTGACCTACTGATTTCAAAAGAGTAGGGTTCTTTTAAGGCTGTGAATCAAATGGTACTCAAGTTATTAAGCGGATATGGTTTTCAAATTCAAAATGACCGTGATAAACAATAGTGTTCTTCTACTCAATAAGCGCAACAATCTATGAAATTTGAAGCCCAGGTCAAACAGTACTCGCGTTTTTGAGCGGACATGGTTTCAAATTGTAGGTGACCATGATCTTATCCTTAGACCTAATGACCTTAATAACAATAGGTGTCTTCTACTCAACAAGATCAATTTTGAAGGGTGTAGGTGAAATTGTAATCGAGTTATTGTGCAGAAACAGTATGAAATTCAATCTGACGGTGACCTTGACCTCTAACCTTCTGACCCTTAACCTATAGGAGTCTTTCACTCAATAAGGGCAACCAACTTACGCAGTTTGAAGGATGTGGTTCGCAATGCAAGAAAAGCAACCCAAACTAGTCAAACCCTATCAGTTCAACTAAATTAGCACAGTACAATTCATTTCATAGCGATACAGTACAATACGACTTCGATTAAACAAGAAATACCCTTTGGAAGAAGCTTGCTGACGTAGATTATATTGTAAGGATTATGTAAACATCAATAAAAAAAGATGTCATATCTGGACGTCTTACGTAATCATACGTGTATGGCCTGGTATATAAGAAAGAATAAGAATCTACCCAAAAGCTGAAGCTTGATTGGAAATACCTACTTTAAAAACAACATGAAAGTCAAATCTAAGTTTTATCAAAGTCTTATATTCATAGACTTGCATTTAATGTTTCACCAGATTTAAGAAATTACTGTATCCTTCTGAGTGTTCGACTGGTGTGCTAACAGAACACATTACTTATATACAGTATTTGCTAAGTAAGCTGAGATTTGTTTTACTTTGAAAAACAAAGTGTATTCGAGTAGCTACAACTCCATATTACTGTAAACTTATTTTAAAAAAATCGAGATTCCAGAAGACTTTTAAAGATACTAATTGCACCGGTTTGTACTGACTAGCAACAAACTTTCAAAAAAGTCCCCACCATTAAGATGTGTATCTTTCGGTTCTAATTAGATTGCTTTCCATTATGTTACATTACCTAACTCCACATGCATCCGCAAGACGAAGGAGGTTATTTGCAACAAAAAGCCTATAATCCGAAGGCTTACAATTCCACCTTTTTTCGCAAAAAGACTGAGGGGCGTTCTGTGACGTGGGTGTTGATGTGGGCATGACGATGAGGAATGTGCTGCACGGTGTCTATCTCTGGCCATCCGGTAGACTGGTTGCTCCGTGGCTAGAAATTAGAGGAATTCGTGTTATTAGACGACGATCTTTTCTGTTGTACTCGCCTAAGAGGTATCGCAGAAAGAGGGACAAAATTTAAATCGTGTGGCCTTCCTAGCACGACCTTTTCAATGTAACAGCATTCGGTGTTTTTTTTTCAAGAGCCTACGTTTTGGTTGGCAAGAGCCATGCTGACATGCTCACATGTCTTTGCCAATCATCCGATATACATGTAATGGTGTAAAATATACTGAGAGAAAGGAATTTTCTATTGCAGAATGTGATTCGTCCTGATACTTCAACGCGAACCAGAAACTGATCGAACTGACGAACATCAATGATTACTTCAGTTTTGTCCTATTTATGAGAGTGCAGACCTATTTAGTACTTGAATCGTCACCGACAGCGAGTGGCGAGAGTCATTTTGTGTAGTGTGACCGTCTTTCGCTAACTGTATCCCTACATCCAATAATGCCATCTGTAGGCCAAACTCTCTGTTAAAGACGAGTATTTGATCACTGTTTTCAGTAATACATGCGATGACAAGTTCAGGTTTCTTCCATAAGTTTTGTAGCAGATCTGTCCAATGGATCGATATCTGTGGCTTCAACAACTGCCTGAATATAAGTATCCCAACGACCATGGTAAGTGGTGTATGTATCCTGGTCGTTCAGTCTAAACCATGAAGATTACTGGTGTCGTTGTCAAGCATTGCTTGAAAAAACTTGTTGCATTGCCGGACCTCGTCTGATATTTCTCAAACCCAGCAAAGTCGACTGTAATTTCTGAAAAAAAAACATTCTTGCCGCACAAATCTAACCATTAGTCTGCCTGTAAGAAACTTTCCTCTACAAAATCAGACAACAGCTATAGACCATCCACACGTTTGACCTTGCTTGGAATCTCTGAGCCTAACTCATTATGTTTTCTTTCGGATCCATCACCAGACGCTACATACCCCTTAAATGCTGTTCGGTATCAGTATCGTTCCCAAAACGTAATTAAAATGGTGAGGTGGCGATCTTCCTCACCTTTACGTACGCTGTTGTATCCTTTCCTCGCATTAAAAGCATTTTCTTCTTGCCATTTGGAACAGATTAGTGGAATGGTGAATGGTGACGATGTGTGGTAGGTCTCGCGTGTTGCATGCGAACTGAGAGCCTGAATATCAGCTCTATGTTCGCCATTCTTCTTTTCAAAGACAACCATCATGTGGCACCATATTAAGGGCTCGCCGACTCGTACAGGGTTATAACCCCTAAACGGATATCTTGGTCAAACTGATTCACTTCGGTGTATAGAGACAGGTATAGGGGTGTCAAAAGCAACGGTGATTCCACCGTAGCATCTACCATCAGCTTCATATGAGGTGTATCCATCAAGGACAGTGGTTAATGCTCGCATGTATTAAATGTGCTCGATTTGTAAAGGTTTATCAAGAATGCTTTCAAGTGCAACAGATTTTCAGTACTGCCGAGGAACAGCTTTTTTGTGAATTAGGGATAATTGGCGCTTGGAACAGTCACATGCATCAGATTCCTTTTGGGCACAGGGGTTCCCAGTAAAGGTATTTAATCTGTAGTCACTTACTGTAGCGAAGTTATTCCTCTTTGCTAAGAAACCACTTGTCCGTAACACCAGTGATGCAAGTCATTTGTCTAGTCTCTGCTGTTTTACCGTCGTTATCGTTTTTACCGTCGTTATCTTTTGCACTTAATCGCGGCACCAAGGATCTTGATACTGGCGTTTGTTGCTGTGTGCATCTGCATGGTAACTGGAATAATGATGGTTACAGCTGGGACAGGCAATAGATAATTTACACACTTGTTTGACCCCGAAGACGGGCTCGCTGTCTCAATGATCTTGACGCATGTTATGAAGTTTTACTCTACCTTTTAATGTACAGCTAGGTTTTATAGCTGCAAGATCATGTTCTCAATCTGTTCTGTGCATGACACTGTTTTTAGTAAAGTTTGTTAAGTCTTTTCTTAAGGGTTCATTGCAACACTCTAACAACTGAACCATCTTATCACGATCCCCTAGTTTCATGGTTGAGGCATATTCTTCCAACCGTGCAAGGGACTCAGCTCAACCCTGCACATCCAGTGCACACAGGCTCTTACTAAGGTAAAGAACCGGCGAAGATGTGTGGTGTAACAGAACGCGCTTTTTATCTATTCAGTTTTTAATTGACAAAATTCCATGGTCGCAGCCATTTTGATTACCTTTCCAAACGGTTTTTGTTACAGTGATTGTTCTTGGTCGAAATTGTTACAGCTCATTTCGTCTCGATTTTTTCGTGCCATTTTTAATTATATAAGCCAGTGTTCAACGTTATTATCTCAGTTGAAGCTGGCATTTTCAGGTCAGTACTCCTAAGGCTTTCAGCCTTAAAGGGATACACAGGCAAATGAATGCCAAAAAATTAAAACTGATAGTATTTGCTCAAATCACGTTCAATATGAAGAACTTTAAATTCCCAGTATGTTTGTCCATATAAATAAAGTGAAATGCGGGCTTGAACGTAAATATTTGAACGTTCTTTAACTGAAAGTAAAACCCGAACGGTTATTTTAAATAGGTCACGTGACAAAGACAGCCAATCGTCGTTTCTCTTAGGTTACTTTTTGCTGTAGAATAGTTTCAGGTACTTAAACTGTCCAATCATTTACTGCAAAATTTAGCGCGACATCTAAATTTTCTATTTGGCCCACGGGAGTCAGGTTAGGAAACCACCCGGTTTTTCATTTAAATACATCTTTGTTACTGGGACTGATCATTGTATTTATTTTTTCGAGCACATTCATAGTATATTGATTAAAGAAACGTGAAAGAAAGCATAAAACTTTTGCCTGTATATTTGAAAATCAAACACACAAATGTTCAATTTAAGAAAAGCTTAAAATATTTCTATTTTCATTTTCTTTATCATTTCGTACTTTAATCATTAAATAAATAGATCTAAATAGTAAAACTTAGGAATTTAAATAAATTCACATTCGTCAGCAGATTGTGATTGTCTTTCCTGAAACGTCGAGGTCACTGAAAACTTTATGATCACCTTGTGTCCGTGTTCAGTCTATCTGTGTACAATCACTCGGCCGATACATATTATTTCTCTTCCTGTCCACGATAGACTTCGGTCTATTGCGTTCGAACCGTGGAACCTGGTCTAGCCCGCTTCCTAGAATTGTTACTTCGAAAACCCTTTAATAAACAAAACTGTGCCATGATAAAACGCGCTGTTATAATGGAATTAACAATACGATACAAAATTGTCACCTGTGAAAGGTGTAAAAATGTCGTAAGATGTGACACCGTACAAAATCAAGATCAAGATCAATACCTATCAGTAGGCCTTCTTCATTTTACTAAGTGTCTGCATAATTCGTCTGCGGTTTAACCATGTCGCAATTTCAATTTCCACCGGAAGTATAAAGTGCATGGTTGACACCGATGGTGGCGCCGAATATAATTTTTTATGGATTTTGAAAGTATTTTTGAGAGCTAGAGCTATTAACCGGTCATTTAGAAAATATCAGTCATGGTAAATCTCATGTTGTTTATAAAGGCGATTCATTGTTCCTTTATTCATATCTTTGTAATCTCTAGTGTAAGTAATTTCGGCTAGGTACAGTCAGTGGATTTGGATTATACAATATTTTGTGTTACCATTTTCCGGCGATTTACAAGAATAAAACTTTATTACACCAAGTGAAAGACATGCCTTTATCTTATGAGAAAACATCATGATATTAATTAATGAAAATCAAATTTTAGTAAAGTTGCATCTGCTAGTCATGATTTTTTGATTTTGTACTTTCAGTTTCATGTTAACCTTTGTGCGGTCAGTAGCTATTCATAGCAAATGTTAACAGATTTTATGATATACAGACTATAAATAAAATCTTGTGTTGTAGAGTATTGTGCTCTATACAGCACTAAAGGTGTCACCAAGCCGTCTGTAGATAAGCAAACTCCTCTATCGCTTATTTAAAATCAGATTCTTACCTCTTAAATTGAAGTAGAACAGTTTACAACAGATGTAGAAAAAAATTGTGTTGGCAGAATTCCCATTCACATTCATATATACGTGAATTACGTAGAAAATATGAAAATCACATTCAAAATTCTTTTCAGCATGCACACATAAATCTTAATGTATGTAAATGTAATGAAGTTGGAAAAGCTATGATATATCTGTAATTTGTACCTCCAACTTAAGATATGTTTGTAAGAAGTTCTTAAAAATAGGCACTGGGATTCCAGATTAAAACCGAATGTCAGCTGCAGTAGACTCTGTATGTAATCTGTTGAATTGAAATTGCAGACTTGGGTAACATAAATCAGTACCACTCTGTTTTGTTGCAAAATGTTGCAGCAAAAACTGACAGATTAAGGCTTTGAAAAAGCTCCGAAACAGCCAACATCTTAGACTGTTGATACCAGTGGAGAAACATCCAGCATGGACATTGCCAATACTGAACCTTCAACAAAAAGAAAAGTGTCAAACAATTTCAAAATGCTTGGCTATCAGAATTCAGCTGACTACACTTTGACTTAAACACCGGCTATATGTTTTATTTAAACTGTGAATGATATGAAGACTAATGTTTTTCGTGCTGCCGCTGTTTTTTCTCAGAATCTTGCTGTGAAGTCAGAATCAGAATTACATCTTTTATGGTGAAACATGTTTTTAGGTTCAAATGTGTAAAGGCAATGAATTAAAATTCAAGAATTGTAAAAAAATAATTATACATTTCATGGTGCAAAAAATTGACTGAATATTTTATCATTTCTAACAGCAGTACAGCAGTTAATATAATTTTTGTAAGCTATTTGTCACTGGAATTCTCAGATGATCAGTAAATCTATTTTGTTTTAATCTGCTCAAATTTTAAAAGCAAACTGTGCGTATGAGATTTGGACTGTAACGTGTAGCGAGCCGATGTATACATTTACAATACAAAAGTTAGAACTATGTACATATATATAGAATTTTCCTCAGGGCTGCCTTGTCTCTTTGATTTATGACCAATGATTTTAAAATGATTTATTACTTGAAACGTATTACTGATAATCAACAATAAAATAAAAGTAGAAACTAAATAATTTGTAACTCTTAGATGTTCTGCCTTTAAGAGTCGTAACTCTCCTTTGTTATTCAATTTATAATGCTTTATAACAAAGTTCTGACTTCCTACGTTCACTGGTTCTTTAAATAGCAAAGACTAGGTTTTACATCTACTAGCTACTCATCTTTCCTCTCTAGGAATAAATTCCCGTGAGAACCCGGACGATGAGTTCGTAGTAGGTTTAACTTCTACGTCTATGTATTTATTACCAATAAATATCTTGACACTATGAGACCATCAAGACAACTAACTAAATTTTGCTTAACGCGGTCTTTATATACCAGTCCTTACCTGTGGCGCACCCTATCGTCAGCTTTCCATTGACCTGTAAGACCTATGTTAATTTAATAAGCGTCTCCCTCTATACGTCTTAATGAGCGTCTATCGTGCTAAGGCTATTATACATTTATAAATGACTCCTGAACGTGATTATCTGCACAGGAATACTTTAAATCATATTAGTTAAGTGTTTTAGAATCATTTATATCTCTGTCCTAATATACTTACACGGGATTACCTCTAGAAAATGCAACCGGTAGGTTTCTGCAAATGGCGTTTTCTAATTAAAGGGGAGTAACTCTGCAATTTCGCTACAGGACAGCCATGTTTCCCAGTTTGTTTCGGTTGTTCAACCAATATTGTTAACATACCATATTCAAATTTGATCATGTGACTTTGATGACTTGTTTTGCAGACATTGGTGAAGTGTGTACAAAGTGAACTTAGACATTGGAGGACATAAAATATTTAAGGGCTTTTATTCTTTTATATCTCACAACTTGTAATTCACAAAAAGTGACCATGCAGATAGGGTTTTGCAAATGTTTTTCAACATACATGTGCTAGAGTTCTTATTTGGGTTATTTTTATGCTGATTATAGGCTGTATTATAACTTGAAATCCATTTTCTTCTTGAACTTGAACTATTAATATTCAAATTTCTTTTCTAGAAATATTTTCTTTCTATAGGATATGTCCAGAGATGATTCATTTACCTCTCAGAGACATGGCAGAAGGTATATACTTAGTTCCATTTAAATTCAGATTCTTTTAAATTCCATTATCAATGTAATAGTTTGGAAAATAGTTCTTACATCATGGTTGGTTAATAATTTAGTTTTCCAAGTAAACTTAGGAGTGTAGTGATGCAAGGCAGGTATTTTGTAAGAACTTGTTCCATTACAGGGCACTCGTTTGGCCATTTTTGGGGCCGAATATCGGCCCCATTCCCCTCTCAAGATCATATGTTTGGCAAAAACACTAAATCCAACAATGTCCCAGTTCACCCAGCTGTATACAGAAACCAGAACTGAAAGTTACTGATTTCTCTTACATTTGTAAGTGATTGGTTCCATAATGAGTGGACATAAAGAACATAAGCTACAGTTTCAGAAATTATAGAGAGATGAAAAGCTCAAGGACAGACAGACAAACAGACAGACAGATGGTGGAATTATTGAGGTATAAAATAATTTTATCTTTCAGAAGTCTACAGACCCTGGAAGCCTTAGTAGATGCAGGATCACCAATTGTGAGAGATCAACAGACTAGTAAAACATTCAAGAGAACAAGCACAGCACTCAATGTACAGAAATGTATCCTTACAATTGTAAAAAATATCTTTCGCCAAAAGCCATTCTTTGCAATTGTTGCACTTGTGTGACTGTACCACGTCTTACTCAGTGGGGCAGTGGACATACTTATTTTTTCAAATTGCAGTTTCAAATTGCAGTCAGTTAAGTCAAATTCTTTCAACTGATCAGAAAAAATTACATGCTGAAGGCTTAGGGCTAGATTATTTCACACTCAACTTAGGATGAGTTTGTTAGTTTAAAATTCATACCAGTAATCATGTAATTTTCATCCATTATTCTGTTCCTTCATCTTTTTGTGTCAGCTTTGTAATGCAGAAATGTATGAGAGAATTTGGAAATAAATTGGCAGCAAGATATCTTAAAGTAGACCTCAGGACCTTCACTCTGTCAGTGCCCCAAGAATCTTATCTTGTATTTGATCCTGCTAGGAACCAGTACTTAACCTGATAAATAGATGTGTCTTGGTAGTTGAATTTTTAAAGTTGAAAACTTCAAATTACTTAGTCTTTCACTGATTGTTAGTCATAAGTTGAAGCCTTGTTACAGAACATTACCATTTTTGTGAAAAAATTAGCAGTTTCTGGTGGAGAATGGGAGTGGTTCTTCCCAGGAATGAAGGTTAGAGAAGCTGCCTACCTGATATGACTGTCAGAGGCTGCTTTCTTCAGCTAAACCAGACCAGATCAAACCTGATGCAAACCATCTCTGTCCACATGTCCTGTAATGGTAGCATGTACCTATTTTGGATTTTACTTTTTATGATTATTTTGTTTTGCTGAATGGAACTATTCCTTGACTCTGTATTTAGCTATACAGTTACTTGAAGAGAGTGTTGTCTCCCCTGCAGCTAAAGAGTGGCGAACACCAGGTGGAACTCTCAGACATAGCACATGTATGATATAGATTATTAATTTCCCAAACTTGAAGTTGAAATTTAAACTGACATTTACACTCAAGCTTAAATATTGATTGGTCAGTTCTTTGTTTAATCTTCAAAAGAGATCAATCATCTTAGTTCAGTTTAAACTTGTTTATATAACATTGATTGGGAAACAGGTGTTTGCTTCTTAAGTTATTTCAGCTTAATGTCTGCTTCCTGGGTTCAAATGGGTACTTGTAACAAAAGTGTGGAATTCTAAAGTCACCAGAAACTCTTACATGTGGTGGGAATTCAACTGGAGTTTGGATCTGTGCTCCTTTTGCTGCTGCTCCACTTTAAATCTTCAGATTACACATTAAGCTTGAGTAGAATTGAAATTTGTGTGGTAAATTTCTTGTAAATGCGGTCTTGTGCTAGATATTTTTCTGATACCAGAATATTCTGTTAATGAAAAAAATAATTTGTAAGTACATTTAAATTTAAAATGATTCTAACATCCTGTTTAAAAGTAATAGAATCGAAACAATATGAGAAGAAATCAGTGCCGTTGCTTTCTTTGATGTTATAATTTATTAGTACTGTAGGTGCTAATGTGTGCTGTTCTTAATTTATTGCAGACACACCAAGACTTTTGTCATCAGGAACCAAGTTTGATGTTTCAAGAAAACTTGGACCAACTCCTAAAAAGGTCCCCCAGGGAAACAGATCCTTTCAGAATGTAAGATACATTAAATGCTTTAAGATTAAGATGATCATTATCACCTCCTACCTTTCCTTGGAGGGGTAGTGATGGTGTGGGAGGTGGAGGGATGGGGTGGGGGGTAGTCTAGTAAGAAAAAGTGTTGGCCTGTAAAATACAATCTTAAGCAAATGTATAATTAGATACAAGTCATATGATACACTTATATTGCATGTGTTGGACAGGAAGTGTCTATGTTACCTTGAGAAATATCTATTTGATGTTATTGTTCGTTTATCGTATAATTGTGCTTCTATAGAAAAATGGAGATATGAATTTGTGTGTCTGTATTTCTAGATCTTACATGATGAAAGTATTCACTCTTCATTCCACAACAATTCTGGGCTCTGGTCGGTACTTGAGACTGGTGAGGTAGGTTGTCTCTTTCTGTGTTTCTTTTGAAATGGGTCCTTGCTGCATATTGCAAAAAAAAGTAGAAAGTCTCATAAAGTTACTCTGTTCACCCACTTTACCAAAACAATTCTTTAGACAACCTGAACCATGGTTTGCAGTATATTATGTAAGCATTTTACTCAGACAACCTGAACCATGGTTTGCAGTATATTATGACTGTATGCATTTTACTGAGACAACCTGAACCATGGTTTGCAGTATGTTAAGTATGCATTTTACTGATATTTCAGAAAACTCAGTAATCTCACAGTCATTAGGTAATGGTGATTGGGTTAAGCCATCTAAGATAACTATAGCGAGTATATTGTCATTTTCCATTGGAGAGGTGGCATCTTGACCAGTACTCTCCAACAAGAATTACTGAGTTGACTGTTAGTTGGCATGACTTAAACATTGAATGTGGTCCTTATATAGAGTAAAAAAATAACTGTCCTAAATGTAATGCCAGTTCTGTAGTTGTCATGCTTTTGTTACAGGCAGATGGAACTGATGAAGAAATAACTACAACAAATGTTGGCTTACTCTTAGAAGAGGATCCAGGAGTCTCGGGTAAGCTTCGTCTAAAGTTCTGTCTGATTTAGACAGTTCGTTAGGCTGTCCTATGTAGGTACGACTTGTAAGATCTCTGGAAGGTTGTCCTATGTAGGTACGACTTGTAAGATCTCTAGAAGGCTGTCCTATGTAGGTACGACTTGTAAGATCTCTAGACGGCTGTCCTATGTAGGTACGACTTGTAAGATCTCTAGAAGGCTGTCCTATGTAGGTACGACTTGTAAGATCTCTAGAAGGCTGTCCTATGTAGGTACGACTTGTAAGATCTCTGGAAGGCTGTCCTATGTAGGTACGACTTGTACGATCTCTAGAAGGCTGTCCTATGTAGGTACGACTTGTAAGATCTCTGGAAGGCTGTCCTATGTAGGTACGACTTGTAAGATCTCTGGAAGGCTGTCCTATGTAGGTACGAC
This sequence comes from Cyclina sinensis, assembly GCA_012932295.1. Classification (NCBI taxonomy): domain Eukaryota; kingdom Metazoa; phylum Mollusca; class Bivalvia; order Venerida; family Veneridae; genus Cyclina; species Cyclina sinensis. Next base: position 4,714,441 of record JAAONU010000016.1, read on the forward strand.
TTGTACGATCTCTAGAAGGCTGTCCTATGTAGGTACGACTTGTACGATCTCTAGAAGGCTGTCCTATGTAGGTACGACTTGTAAGATCTCTAGAAGGCTGTCCTATGTAGGTACGACTTGTAAGATCTCTAGAAGGCTGTCATCAGCAGTTTTGGATAAGGTTTTAGAGCAGTTGGTGTAATGTCAGTAATAGCTCTGATCACTTCCATGACAACAAGTGATGAGATGAAGGAATGTAATAGTATAAATTAATACCTTATGCCCTATCTTTAACTTGGAAATTTTGGTAACAGGTAATTGAGTATGAGAAACAAATTGGTCATTAGAAATTAAAAGAAATTAGTAGTTAGTAGGGCCGGGAATTATATTCGAATATTCGAAACACTACCGAATATTCGAACATTAAAAAACGAATACGAATATTCGAAAAAAAAATGTTTTGAATCTTTTTTCATTTTTTTTTTACTTTCAAATTTCAAAGATCGTAAATTAATCCCTTGACCGTCACTAGACCAGGTGTTCATATGTTTGTATAACGCGTGTCAACGATTATCGCCAATTAACTGTGAAAAGTTTGGGGTATAGTTGATCAAAAGGGCACCCGTTTCACAGTTTGTAATTTACCTGTTTAACAGTTTATAATGTAAATTCTTCCGACTTTAATTATCTTACTTTATTGTTTTCTGTGCTTTAATCTTTTCGATCAATCGATAATTGTCTTAATTTTTGTGAAAAAAAATAAATCGGCACGTATTAATCATGCTAGAACAATTGACCGATCGATATTCATCACTCTAAAATTAACTCTATTTCACCCGATGAAAATTTAAAGCTCTACTCGGAACCAATAACTTTTGCAATCATTGTTTTCAGATTTTTTTAAGGAATGATTTTGGACGTATCTACTCTGTTGAAAAAAATCGAAAGTCAATATGTCGCAATGCCGTCCCGTGTTTTGAATTACTTTTCACGTTCTATTGATTTGTCTAAAGCTACTTGCGATCTATGCAAGAAAGTGTTTGAGTATAAAGGGACTACTTCTAACCAACTAAATCATCTCAATTCACAACAGCCAACATCTAACAAAGGTAAGAACATACATGTTTAATAAGATGCTCATTTCACGTTCACGGCGTTATGAAAGCATGGGGAAATGTCTATATTCTGTCTGAAGATATTTATTCCGTAGAAATTAGACTCCATGTGCTATTGACTGCGTTATAGCTAAATTTATCTAAAGAATGTTTCATACATATATCGATATACAATCAATAAAACAAAAAAACTTTAATTGACATAGTAATAAAGGTCTTCTTAATCGTCGATTACTTCCAAGCATATTAAAGTAGTATTGTATTCGACCTAATCAATCTCGGATACTACGTAAAAGAGAAATATTGGAACAAATTTTGTAAAAACGAATATTCGAATATATTCGAACATGGAAAACGAATATTCGAACATCAAATTCCTTATTCGTTCCCGGCCCTAGTAGTTAGAAATTTAGGTTATTGTTAATTGCTTAGCAGGAGCATTATATCATATAGTTACTGTATTTGTAATTGTAGATGTACATGTATGTAGAAAAATGCCAGTGATTTGGGAGAATTCCTATAGTTTTATGTCCTCTGAACAAAACTTATTTTTTCTCTTCTGGCTTCACCAGTTGATGTTTTATGAAGTGTTTAATTTTCTTTGATTATCAAATATCATTTCGATTACAAGTTCTTGTACATAATTGAAGGAAAAGGACTGTTATAAGCCAAACCTTTTTTCATGAGTTTATTATAAACAAATAGCATTTAAACTGTTAACATATTTTATAGCTGTCCTAGTATTTGAACCAAACACCTGTATATCTGATAAGAAATTGTATATTTGTAGATTTTACTAATAAAAGTTATAACACATAAGAAACATGTAAGGAATCAGCTACATATATTGATGTGTGGAATATATAGTCCAGTAATAGTTGTTTATTTGAAAATACTGTGTAATAAATAGTAATGTATAGACATAAGAGTGATAGCTTTATCTATTTGTAGCATCCAAGGGTCTTTTTGAAGATTTCTTGCAATGCTTAAGGGAACACCCATCCGAAGGAGAGTTATTTACCCTGGTAGATGATTATGTGAAAACATGTGGAGAACAAGTTGCCATGCTGAAAAAACTGGTTCTGCATGCCTCGAGACAGGAAGACAAGTAAGTGTCTGGTATCTCTTGTGACTGATGGCAGTTGCTGATAATTATGTCTCCCCCCAAAAATGGGGGAGACATATTGTTTTTCCCCTGGTTGTCCGTCCGTCCGTCAGTCTGTCCGTCACAAAATCGTGTCCGCTCTGTATCTTCCAAAGCCCTTGAAAGATTTTTATGAAACTTGGGTCAGATGTTCACTTCATCAAGACGACGTGCAGAACCCACTTTGCGGGTGTGGTGTCTCAAGGTCAAGGTCACACTTGGAGGTTAAATGTCAAATGCCACAAAATTGTGTCCGCTCTGTATCTTCAAAAGCCTTTGAAGGATTTTTATGTCAGATGTTCACCTTATCAAGGTGACGTGCAGAACCCACTTTGCGGGTGTGGTGTCTCAAGGTCAAGGTCACACTTGGAGGTTTAATGTCAAATGCCCCAAAACTGTGTCCGCTCTGTATCTTCAAAAGCCCTTGAAGGATTTTTATGAAACTTGGGTCAGATGTTCACCTCATCGGGGGAGACATATTGTTTTTCCCCGGTTGTCTGTCTGTCCGTCCGTCTGTCCGTCACAAAATCGTGTCCGCTCTGTATCTACCAAAGCCCTTGAAGGATTTTTATGAAACTTGGGTCAGATGTTTGTCTCATCAAAGCGACATGCAGAACCCACTTTGCGGGTGTGGTGTCTCAAGGTCAAGGTCACACTTGGAGGTTAAATGTCAAATGCCACAAAATCGTGTCCGCTCTGTATCTTCCAAAGCCCTTGAAGGATTTTTATGAAACTTGGGTCAGATGTTCACCTCATCAAGGTGACATGCAGAACCCACTTTGAGGGTGTGGTGTCTCAAGGTCAAGGTCACACTTGGAGGTTAAATGTCAAATTTTACAATCGTCTGATTCAATTCTGCCTGCAGCAACTGGCTGGGGGGAGACATATGTTTTTGTTCAATCAAAAACCATTTCTAGTTCAATTTTTGCGAAATGTTTTATAAGAATTTACACAATTTTATGAAGAGAATTGCATTTTTAAATACATTTGACCTTATTATAGCTTACAATGTTACTGCAGATTTCAAAGGTACACCTGAAGTATGATACCTGTTTTTACTACTCAGTTATTCCTTTTGTATTACATCCTTTCAGACAGTTGCCAGTTCTGCTTATGTAAACCTGATCTTGGAAGATTTTATAGTAATTAAAATGCTTTGGTTGCAAGCATGTAAACTACAGTGGACTCTTTCAGATTGAGACACATATTTATAAACTGGATGATGATTTGAAATAGAATGTTTGCAGCTATTTGCCAAGGATATGGGACTTTTACTTCACAGTAATATGTTAAGAGGGTCTGTCAACTTACTTTACAGAAGGGATTTAAACAGAGCAAAACTAGCAAGGTGTTGTATATTGATCATTTAAATACGCCATGATGAGAAAAGCTTGTTTGCTTTTTGTATTGAGAACTTCATTATAAAAGTCATATACTTTAAAATGTTCTATTTTTAGATTCCGAAAGACATTTCAGGTGTTACATCAACTGAATGAGGAAGAAGCCACCTGGAAGTTAATCAGAAGTTTGTACAAGGACCGACAGTATACATACATGAAGGAGGAGTTTATGATGGAACAGGGGGAGGATAATGAACAGCAGATTATCCAGGTACATTGTTATTGCTTAATGTTTCCTCTCACATGCCATGTTGTTAAATATATCCATAAAGTACTTTTGATCGCCTTTATACTCTAGTGTTTTAGACTGTTTCTTGTTAAACCACTGAAATCTCTGATGAAGGATTTGGGACTTCTAACATAAACAGTACTTGTTTAGGACAACAGGGATATCAAACTCCCAGATAATTGATGAACAGTCGAAGAGTTAAAAAAAAAAATCACCCTAAAAACATCAAATAGACTTATTTGGGAAATTTCTAAATCACATAGAAATGAAATCATTTTGCTTATGTAAGTAGTGGTACTTAATTTTTAACAGAAACAGGCTATTTTTTTCTCTTGTAGTGTTCATCTTCAGTGCAAGTGAACATAGAATGTGGGTAGAAATAAATACCATTATGAGTCGTTTTTGTATTTCTTCCCCCAATATTGTAAAATGCACTGAGTAATGATTGTTAACAATGGTTTCAGGGAGTGTACCAGAGTGATGAAAAGATTGCCAATTCTCTCTTTGAGAAAGAGCAGTCAGTGAGAGAGGCGCAGGTAAAACATTCACTTAATTTATGGTCCTGGTCAGGGAACATTAAATCCTTCATTTTGCATGTGTACCACTATCATATGTATAGAACTGTCACATTTAACAAAGTGGGTAACTTCACACAATGATATTTGAGGTTAGTACTTGGTATAAGAACTGACAGTTCAGTCATATTTATCGCCATATACTTTATTGAAATTTTTTTCCCCCAGCTTTTAACTAGGCTTTCCTTTAATTTACAGAATTCTTTAGAGGCCTGACTAGTGGATAGTAGTAGGACAAAACAAGTTCAACTCGTTTATCAGGACAGGCTTAGCATTGACCTCATCACTATATCACCACTGACACTAGTACAGCTGGCCTAACTAGAGTTTTGTATATAGTAAAACAGTGTGAAAATGTTTTATTTGTTTTTAACAGCTTGTTGTGGATTGGTTAGAGAGCTGTGCTCAGGACGATTGTGAGAACTTTTCAGAAAAAGTCAAATTCTTCTCTGACAGAGCAGTGGGATAGTAAGTGTAATATTACAGTAGATTTGATGGCCATTTTCAGTTTGATTTATACACTTAGTACAGTTAGAAATATTATTCTTGAATTCTTCCCATTTTCTTAGTGCGTTATGATGTAGTTCATTTTGTTTGAATGTAATACATTTTCTACCTGTCAGTTAATTACATATTGGTATGTTTACAGTGAGAATGCTCGACATAGATTGCAGAACCAGCAGCCTGGATTACCCACAGGAGCAGAAAAAAATCTTGTCACAGAACTTGTAAGTTTATGTTCTGTTGTCTCTATTTTTACCTTTACCCACAGAATTTCTAAATTGAAATGTGTTCCTTTCTGTCCTGCTAGTACATTTCAAAACAGTGGAAATCTTGATCAGACAAAGTAAATGTGTAGGCACATATTTGTTACAAATTGAAATATGAATGTGGAACAGTACTGTCTGCTTCATAATATTATAGCACTTAGAATTTTATAGCATTCATCCCTTGAAATGCAGAAATTTTAATTTTAATTTTTTAGTGAGTCAAGACTAAATAACCTCAGAGTAACCTTAATGAATTATAAAGTCTTCACATATATGAAATTTCCTCTGAAGATTGATGCTTCTGTAGTACTGAGAGGGAAGTAAAAAAGCCAGCAGGAGCCTCAGAATAAATCATAAAATGGTTGCTAAGACAGTTTGCCTGACATAGAGCAGTCACACTGTCAAGACAGACTTCTATCTTTTAGACTCAAAGGTAGTGAAGTGCAGACCCAGCTTCAACAGAATTGTTATTTAAGTGAATGCTTCAAATAAAATAATAAAACTCAGAAAGGAATTATGCCATGATTAATGGATGCAAACAGTTTTATTAGAATTTTTTTTGTTTCTAAGTTATCGATAAAGAAAAATTTGAAAATTTGTAGTCTGGTTTGTTACATTATTGATGATAAATCCATAATCTTCTGTAGGATCCAGATGCACCAGTCCGACAGAACAAGCTTCTGGATGACCTAGACAAGGAAGATGATGACAGATTGTTACATTATATCTTTGTATGTTTACGTGCAGGACAGCTTGAAAAGGTAGAATATTGGTAGAGATGTGTATTCTGGGACATGGAAGAAATAATATCAAAAGCAAAATGCTGTCAAATTTTCTTCATCCTGTCATCTTGTCATCACTGTCTTTATCAACTTCTTTATGAAAAACATTATATTGATCCATAGGTGTCTTCTGAGGTAAATGGAGATGGTTACATTTACTCCTGTTTTAATTTGTCAGTTTTCTCTGTCTGTCTAAAACATTTTTGGAAGTTAACACAAGTTTAACCACAGCTTTACTGCAAGTTGTAGACATGTAAATATGTGTGACTTGTATGTATGAACAAATTAAAGTTCTTTATAGATCATTCACATATGTGGAGAAATAAAAGCATACAAGATTAAAGTAGAACAATCATCTAACTGTATGTTCATATATAAACTCATCTTGGAAAGTCTGAATAGATTCTAATGAACTACTTTGATGCATGTTATATATGCGAGATTTAACTTCACATTTTAAGGCCCAAAAGACGTGCTTAGATTGTGGCCAAGCATGGCGGGCAGCAACATTAGAAGGTTGGAAGTTGTTTCATGACCCAAACTTTGAAGGATTAGGGCCCGAGTGTCAGAGTAGACCAATCCAGGGGAATCCACACAGGGATATCTGGAAAAATGTCTGTTGGAATATGTCACTAGATGTATGTAAATGACTTCTTTTATCTTGGACCAAGCCAGACTTGTTAAGATTTTTTTTGGTTAAATTGAAGTTATAATGTCAGATCTTAATACCATAATAAGTTAATGTTACCTTATTGAGTTTTATATAACAGGCAGTTTGGAGACTTTGCTTGTTAGTTTTGAATTTTCTGAACTTTTTTTTTGGTTGCTATGGAAACAGAAATCGCAGTGTAGTGTATAATGTGGACCCTGTACTGACTTACTGGTTTCAGTGAAAATAGTGACTTTGCTGCTGTGACTTCACTAGTTAATATTTAGAGACATTCCTCTGTAGGGGACTTCTGTTCTGCTGGCATTTTTTTGTGCAGATTTTTTTTCTCTTTTAGGTGTTGTTTAGATACAATATTTGTCATAATCCATTCTGCCTTTTGAACTTGAGCAGCCATGTATGCAGTCTTTTTTAGTCATGGTTTCTTCACTAATCTATTTCTATAGCATATCCTTTGTAAGAATCTTTCATCTTTGTTGTCTTAGATTTATTATGTAATTTTGTTTCTTAAAAGGATGCTTGTTAGTGTTTTACAATTCCAGAAAATTCTGATACTGTAGATTATTTATACTAAATTCTTTCTCTTTTTTTAGCCTAAAATTAGCACCTATGAAAAGGCAATCTACTCAGCATTAAGTGGCAATTTACGTGGTATTTTACCGGTTTGCAAGTCCTGGTCAGACTATGTTTGGGCGTATTTCCGTGTTCTTGTAGATAGGAGGGTGGAGGATGAGATAAGATTGAAGACAACAATTAACAGACCATTAGAGATACTACCTGGAGAGTACTGGGAGAAAAAGTAAGTTATGTGAAAAATCAAGTTTATCTTGATGCATTTTTCATCTGTTTATAATGCAGTTACATTACAAAAGTAAGACGAGGCAAAAAGTATTGGGCTTTAAAACATTTTTTCAAAATTTTAGACATTGCCTTTTTCAAATTGCTGATTTTGAAATAATCAGAGTGATTTTATTAGTGGGACTTTACTCTATAGTATACTATATGAATCACATATGGAAAAAAAACCCAAAAAACATTGGCATCTAATTTTTACATGTAACATCACAGGCTGCGAGGCATTATACAACAGCCTTAACAGCCTTAAAAAGTTTGGACTTAACTTTTAAAGGAAAAGAAAGAGGGCAACAGTGGAACGTACCCCCCCCCCCCCCCCCCCCCCCCCACCCCTGCAAAAAAACAAAATACCAGGGTGGCCAAGCTAGGGCTGGTTATTGCTACTGGTAACAGATCTATAATTTTTGTGTTATATTGAATTAAACCAGTCACTTACAATAGCTGTAATGAATGGGTTCAGATGTGTGGTTCTGTACATGTACATCATTATTTTGTATTTAGTTTAACTACGAGATCAGTGTTTCGGGAGATTGAGGCCAATGACATGATGCAGAAGGAAGCCAACTCTCTCTACAATCTCATACAGAAATATGTCATCCTTGGAGATATTCCAGGTAGAGTTTATAAATGACTTGTACATGCTAAACTGCAGGAAGTTCTATACTTTGCTGCAGACATGAACATTATTTAACTCTTCGAACACATTGTCGGTAGAAATCCAGTGTATCTGTGGCTGTTCAGTTATTTTTAACCATCCTTATTTTACATACGTTACTTATGACAGTTTCCTTTGTAAAATGGTGAAAGAATAATTCCTTGGGATAGTTAGCCGCTAAGAAATGAAACTGAAAATTACCTGTTGTTTTGGCAATGATATTTCACAGAAATCAAGGTAAATTTTGAATCTATCCTAGTACACAAAGGAATCGCATTTTAAAGTCATTTAAAGACTGGTACAAAACCTAATTTTTTGAAATTACATTAAGTTCAAATTGATGGTAGCAGTTTCTCTTTCTATTTCGTTTTTGTTTTATCCAGGTTTGATAGAACTGTTATACGAGCGTGTAAAGCAGCATGGACCAGATATCTCACTGCACTCCCTACGATTCATGGCACATTTTGTGCTCTTTCTAAGAACTTTCGATCAAAACACAAAGGTAGTATTCGTAAAAGTGTTAGATTTATAAATGTTTATTCACTGTTTTTGCAATCATTCACTGATTTTACATTGTTGAATTTTGAGTTTTAGACATGCTTGGAATCCAACTTTTAAGTTGAAAAGTTTATGTATATGCTATTCCTTTTACAAATAAGGTAGCCTACCTGGCAAGTACATTAATGTGTACTGCTGATCTATGTCAAATAAAACCAAATATATGACTGTAAATGGTAATGCATTTGATTTCCTGTTAAGAGCAAAGCTGATTCTTTTTACATAGTTAAGGCAGAATCAGTTAATGTTATTATTTAGAAAAATTCTAGCAACCTTTTGTTAATGCCCCTCTGATGTACAGTTGTCTTGTACAGGTGATTAGCAGGCTTGAAATTTAATTAACTGCACACTTTCAAATCAGAATCAAATGGAGCAAGACAAAATCCAAGTTAATAGAAAGTATGATACAAGTGTTATTACTAAATCATTTTATTGTTCCACGTTTCAGAAGGACTTGTGCAATTCTATACTAGAGAGTTATGTAGAACAGCTGATCAAGGAGAAACATTCTGGGTTGATAGCTTACTATGTGTCAAAGTTACCACCTAATGCTCAGGTCCATTGGTATGCTGTGTTCTTAGAAGGTAAAATTATGTTCATTTTCTCATAATTCTATTGTTCAACCAAAGATAAATGTGAAAACATTGTTAGAAATAAATGATCTAAAAGAATATGGAAGGATCAGGATCTCAGTTCACCTGTTCATCTTCACAGTTCCTATGTTAAGGGACAGGAAGGTGATTGGTGACCTCTAATGGTTGCTGATCAACCTGTAATGACCTCTAGGTCTGTAAGATGATAAATAGGATGATACTTAAACTTTATGAGAAGGTGGTTGTTTTCACCTCAATAACTGAATATGCAATTGGTGATAACATCTTTCAGACAATAGGTTCATTTGCAGTAGGTGATATCCACTGTGAGTGAGTGATTGACATAGAACATTCTTACTGTGGAAAGGATAAACTGGCTTACTTGCACATTTGTACTGGGCATGCTATTTAATGCAGTTAATAATGTTTATAGGTATAACAGACAAAGATGAGAAACAGCATTACTTGGATCTTGCTGAAGATGCTGGTCTGGACTTGGCTGCTATAACAAAAAGAGTCGTAGAAAATATACGCAGTAAATCTGATGTTGATTTCTCTAGTATACAAGGGACTCAGGAGGTTGTAGATTCTGGAATCTCGGAGGTACATTAAAAATAGCTAGTATTTGTAATAGTATATCTGTGTACAGAAAACAGCCTTATGCAAGTCATTGTCAAAATTAGGTGATAGGATTCAGTTTTAGGACCTCTTGGCTAGGAGTATAACACCTTTCTCCTGCGTGGTTGCTGCACAAATAATATGCTCAAAATCATAATACATCATTGATACGCACCCGAAAAATAGATTCTTCATTTTTTCTTAAGTGAAAATGAAGGCCTCAAATGTTAGTCTGTAAATCAAAACATCTTGAACCAAGGCTTAGCAGTTTTACATAAAATATAGTTTGATTGAAATTAATAAAACTCTTACAGGAGGACAGACGGAAGATTGATGCTGTAGATTGGTTGGTGCTTGGTGTTGCCCAGCGAGCAGAGGCTCTCAAACAGGCCAATGCTGTCATGAGAACATTTATTGGTAGGATGTATATATGTTTTTGACAATTGAAAGTATTGCTAACACTATGATGATAGTACTTTTCAGAAAAAGATACAAGTATTTGAAGTGAAGAAGTGTGATTTTAAATAAAAAAAATGTAAAAAATCCATGGTTTAAACTGAAAGATTACTTAAAACAAATATTTTATGGAATTCAAAGAAAAAGTGATCTAAACAGGTTTAAGTTCATTTTGAGTGTTGGAGACTATATTAATTTTTTAGGTTAGTATTTGATTGGTTTAAGTTAACTTTATTTCCTTAGAATTCAGATTCACTGAACATAAAAGCCTTCCTAGAATTTATTTGTTCATGTATTAATAAATCAGCATTAATTTTTGTTTGTTTTACAAAACCTCTAAAGTCTGCATTCTATTTATCTATAAGCTTTCTGATCTTATATTTTTCATTAATTTTTAGCATTGAAGAAGATAGATGCGGCAAGAGCCATGTTTGAGAAGTTGCCTCCAGGATCAATAGATGTTATACATAAAACATGGTTACAACAGGTACGACTGTAACAGTAGAATAACTTGATACTAACATTGTGAAACACTGTGGTTAATACTTCATTAGTAGAGAATAAATTCTTAATTCTTTCAATTTAAATGGTCTTGCCGAGGTTACATTCTGGAATGGATAATAAAAACTTTTCAAAGAAAATTTCTTGGCAAAATATTATACAGAATATCATTTGTAGCATTTTATGCACTTTGTTTGCACAAATGTGCTGGTAAATCATGGTCTGTGCAAAATCTGAAATTGGCTCTTCAGGTTGAATGAGTTTTGATTGGATGTTTTACTAAGCTCACCTATTTCTGTCATGTTGGGTTCATTGACAGAACCTAATTCCATTGTTTGCTCCACCAGCTCAGGCTGTATGATTGCTAGGTTGCTGATTTGGAACCTAAATTTGGGACATCATTGCCTGAAGGTCATAGTTTGCAGTCCAGCTGTTATAACCTAATTTTATGTCAGAAAGTTGACAGTAACATGCAAAGGATATGCTTTCTGGTATTTCCCATCTACATTTCTGAAAGGTTGTTAAAAGAACAGAACAAAAAATTGAACTACTTGTTAGAATGTAGGCTCTGTTCTTCAATGTAAGCCAAGTTTCACTACCATAGTAAAGTGGTTGCTTCTGATATTTAACCGTAGAATCATTTTGATAATAATGATTTACTTCTCATTTTCAGACTGGCACGACAGTGTTACCCGTTGAAGACAGAAATGCAATCCGTGAATATCTCTGTATCAAAGCTTACCTGGTTTGTTCATTCTTATGCATTAGATATTAAAATGGATTTCAGAGCTTTCATTTCCATTATAATTTATTTATTTGTAATAAAACCTTAAACAGGATTTTATGGCAAGATTAGATATATCAGTTCCAGTGTTAATTGTGATATACACAAATAGATACTCATGATAAAATGATGGGTTAAAATTAAGTTACAGGATTTTCTGTAATCGTTAATCCTGTGAAAATAAATATGATATAGGGGTGGTACTGTTTATACATGTAGGTCTTATTTATAAAATTTAAAGCCCTGTGTTTCTTATTCTGTAATAAGGAATCCTACCATTCAGTCGGAATAATATCAGTTTTCTCTCCACTGTGTTCCTAAAACATATACAAATACAGTATGAGATTTAGTTTTAGAGAGTTGGCAGTTCTTCCATAGTTTCTGTATTGTGACTGAAAATGTTCAGGAATGCTGGGTAAAATACCAACTTATATAATTGAATGAATACTGAAATGGGGTTAAACAAAACTAAAGCAAAGGAAAAATTCAAACATTTTGAGTTGTAAGCATGCAGTTTCTGTTTTTTTCACAGGATGCCATGGATAGTTTCACTGACTGGATCCAGCACTATCACCATGGGCAACCAAAACGCCCTGACCCGCCCCAGGGAGGGTCATTCACAGACAAAGTAGCCTATGAACACAGAATGAAACAATATGAGCAGGACAGGCAACGCTGGCGCCATAACCTCATCATGCAAACACAGGTAACATTACTTGAGTTAAACAGCAGTCTGAAAGATTCTGTTCAGATTCCAAATAATTCATCCAGTCTTTATCTCAGTGAAATAAGGCAATGTTCAACATCTACAGCAAATAATTCATCCAGTCTTTATCTCGGTGAAGTCAGGCAATGTTCAACATCTACAGCAAATAATTCATCCAGTCTTTATCTCAGTGAAGTCAGGCAATGTTCAACATCTACAGCAAATAATTCATCCAGTCTTTATCTCGGTGAAATCAGGCAATGTTCAACATCTACAGCAAACAATTCAGCCAGTCTTTATCTCAGTGAAGTCAGGCAATGTTCAACATCTACAGCAAATTATTCATCCAGTCTTTATCTCAGTGAAATCAGGCAATGTTCAACACCTACAGCAAATAATTCATCCAGTCTTTATCTCAGTGAAACCAGGCAATGTTCAACACCTACAGCAAATAATTCATCCAGTCTTTATCTCAGTGAAGTCAGGCAATGTTCAACATCTACAGCAAATAATTCATCCAGTCTTTATCTCAGTGAAATCAGGCAATGTTCAACATCTACAGCAAATAATTCATCCAGTCTTTATCTCAGTGAAATCAGGCAATGTTCAACATCTACAGCAAATAATTCATCCAGTCTTTATCTCAGTGAAGTCAGGCAATGTTCAACATCTACAGCAAATAATTCATCCAGTCTTTATTTCGGTGAAGTCAGGCAATGTTCAACACCTACAGCAAATAATTCATCCAGTCTTTATCTCGGTGAAATCAGGCAATGTTCAACACCTACAGCAAATTATTCATCCAGTCTTTATCTCAGTGAAGTCAGGCAATGTTCAACACCTACAGCAAATAATTCATCCAGTCTTTATCTCAGTGAAATCAGGCAATGTTCAACACCTACAGCAAATAATTCATCCAGTCTTTATCTCAGTGAAATCAGGCAATGTTCAACATCTGCATTGCAGCCATTCAGTTGATTTTCAAGACATAGGTACAATCTTATTTTAAGTATTGAGTGTATAAATCTTGCATTAACCCTTACCCAAGGTCAGTCCAGTTGGTCTGTTTTAGGAACTAATCTGGTTGAAAGATCTGTCGAGATTTAGTGAGTTGCAAGTTAAATGAACAGGCTGAAGATTTGGATTGGTAGGTTAAAGTGTAGGACTAATTTTGTATTCCTATCAAAAACTGTTACACTGACCACAAAACTATGTTTTGCCATTTGTATTTTCAGACAACCAAAGATTACATTTATAATGTTTTGCTTTTTGCTGATGGTGGATGGATGGTGGATCAGAATGTTGTAAGTGTTTTACTATTATTTCTTTGTTTCTGTGTTTCTTAAAGTAGAACTTTCATGATGTTTAATTTGACCATCTCAGCTAGTCTGTCTTGGCAGATTACTGATAGTTGACTTTTAGGGACTGATCCCCAAAGTGTTTGCTTTTCATTGTTGTTTTTTCAATATTTACATCAGTATAAGGATATTAAGAATACCTTGATAGTAAGACTTAGGCAGAAAAATTCCCATTGTTTGTTCAGTAGACAACTAAAGCTATAAATATATAGTTATACAGATACCTTTTTTCTCTGAGACACTGACTGTAATTACTTTTAAAGACAAAGACAAATATCACATAAAGACCTTTTTACACAAAATATTGCATTTTTGTACATGATGTGTAATAAAGTCGCTCATTTTCAAAACATTTATACATTAAAACGTGTGTTTAGAGACACACTCATTTTCAAAACATTTATACATTAAAACGTGTGTTTAGAGACACACTGATCAGTTTCTTAAAAAGAAGGCATGTAAGCTTGTGTATATTTAAGGAGGAAACAGATGACAATATTGCTGATAATACTGAGTGTGATGTACTGAGGATGGAGCAGATGGACCGTTTACGTCGTCTCATATTACCAGGACTTATTTTCCTTCTACATAAAGTGCTACACACCAGTGAACAGTACCAGGAATGTGTTCGGCTTGCAGATATCTTAGCATCGGAACAATACAAACTCTACCAGGTAAACACATTCAACACTTACTGTACAAATTTGAATATTTTTTTAAGTGAAATGCTGTAGTCACAGTTTGTTCCCAATTATGTCTTGGTTAATGTTTTCTGCAGACAAATTCATGGGCTTTCAATCATTGTATCTCTTTAAAAAAAAATTGTTTACTTCTTTCATACCTTTACAAAGCAGGCATTGTTCCCTTGAGTAAGAAAAAGTAAACTTTTAGCATTTGAATGTTTCAGTCAATACAAAGTATTTTCATCTATAGACCAGTTAGTGTCTGATTTCTTTAGATATTGTCAAAGTAGCATGATCAAAGTTTTGTAGTTGCAGGAATCATCATATGGTTGAGTCTTATTTAGTTGTTCAAGTCTTGCTAAATGTGTGTGATGCAAACTATAACAGTTTTAATGATATTTGCTGTACATCCAAGTGTATTACAGTATAACTTGCTCTTAACGACACTTGATTATAACAACATTCCCAGCAAACTGACATATATGTCTGGTCCCATTTTTATCCATATTTAATATTCATAACTTGCCATATTCGACAACCTCCTATAACCAACATAACCAACCAAACTTAATGAGTGTTGGTGTAGACAAGTTTTACTGTACAATGAAAGTTACTTGTACAGATTTTTTTTTAACATGTTTAAGATATTGCAGAGTTGTTGGATGTCTTGACTTCAAAAACTTTATAAATTTCCTGGTAGCCAGAAAGTCTTGTAAAACACTATTTGTATTCTATACCAGGTATTCAGACAAGAAGAGTTACAGCGATTACTTCACTTAGTGCGGGAATCTTCACTGAAATTGTTAGATCAAGGTTGTGGACCTCTTGGATATGAACAAAATTAAATATTGTATCGGACACTGCAGTTACTGTAAGATTATTTCTTGAAGCTCATGAATCAAAGATGAAGGTAGCACAAACTATGAAGAAGATAAATGTTGTTTCTTCTCTTGCCATAATCTTGACTAGATTTAGTCAACCAGGAACATGGTCCTTGTAAACCGGTACAGTTAAACACATACAGATTCTTTTAGTGATAAGTTTGAATAAAAGGACAGTTAAAATGCTAAGATAAACTGTGTTGTATGCATTGATATAAGTGTTTAAGTTTGGGGGAAAGATAGAAGTAAAGAAGTCACCTTCTTGATAATATTATTTTAATGATGATTTGATTGGTCGATTTTCAGATTTTCAATAAAGATTGAAATAAAAAACTTTGTTCATTTCTTTATTGTATTCTGTCAGTGGATGTCCTTTGATGCATATGAAGTGCTTCAATACTTAGGTGACAGCAAAATGTTGGTTAATCTTATGATACTCTGCTGTTGTGGATTAGTGGTTCCCCTGGTGCAACAGATGTATAATTTCTTTGCTTGTCTGCCAATTTCGTCATCCTGGCGATGGCCCAGAATGTTCCATATATGTTCAGTAGGTCTTGGGTGTATGTTAGGGGAAGCTGGCAGCCTGAAGGTAATCTTGTTACAGGTGTGTTGCAAGCTTGTGCATGTCATGGCCTGGTTTTGTTGTGTGTGACTGTCATGTCCAGCTGCTTGATACTTGACCTTAGGACTGTCTGTTATCATTTTAAATCTGGCAGTCAATGAGTTAAGACTTAACAAGATCATTTTATCAGGACATGTAACCAATCCTTGTTGGCCTTGACCACAGCCGCTGAAATGACATGTTCAAACAGCAGGATCAGTGCCCTTAGAAGCAAGGTGCCTGATCATTGCATAAGACCTCGACGTCCGTAACAACTGCATTTGATTGCGCAATGTCAACATCAGAGCTAGGACTTAGTACGTCAGATTGTACATTCGACATGAAAACTGGAACGAAACTTTTTATTCAGTAATAAATTTTGGTTTCCGCTTGGATATATGTAGAAGGGAGGGTCAAAGGTGTTGTTACTGACGAAGAAATGAACGATAATGATTCAGTGACTCTAACGTCACGGTTTGGGTGGAATATCTTACAGTTGGCGCTCAAGATTAATCCAGGGTAACTTGACAGGGCAGAGATATTGTAAAGAAATCTTGAGTCAGTTACTTTACAGTTAACTGTATGATCAATAATTGGTTCATTTAAAACACGAGCATGAAAACAATCTCAAATAATAACATCAACTCTTTATATACTTCGAAAAATTTACTCAATAACAATTTTAATCAGTAACAAATGAGACAGGAAAAGATAACACGTTTTTGTATAATATATAAAAATTACATTAGTTTGCAATATTTTTTAGATAAATGAGCAAAGGTGACCAAGAGATAATTTCTGGAAGACTACTAGATTCGTAAAAAGAAATATATTGTTAAATATATAGACCAGAAGATTGTACTTTGGTTTGCTCACTCTAATAAATTAGAGATAGTCATAAGTATATTGTAATGACATACAGGTGGTTAAGTTATATATGTTGTAATTATCATGAAAAGATATGATAAATTATGAGCTTGTGATGTACAATGTATTACCAAATTAAGAAATTCTGCATTACCTCCCTGGTTGCCATTTAAAAAGAGTTTAAGTGGGGCCCTGTTTGCTCTGTTGGAATTAACATTATCAAATATAATTAGGTTATAATGGGAAAATTGCTTTCATCTGCAAAAAAGTTACATGTGCAAAGAATCTTTGCAGATCATACAAATTCACTTATAAGATGAAAAACAATCTGAAAACACTTGTCAGACTACATACATATATTGTTGGTTGAGTCCCTTTATTTACATCAATTTTGTAAACAAATTCTAAATGATTTGACTTACGACATCTTTTAGAGATAATATTGTAAGTACTTTTGTGATAATGAGACTTCAATATTTGAAATAAAGTTTTAAAAATTTATTTGTTAAATAAAAATTTGAAATTATGAGTCATCAAACCACATGACCTTTATCGTAGTCCACTTAATAGCAAACAAACATGGTTCGGTTCTCATGTAAGATAAATGAATTTATAGAGTGATTTTTCAATATGATCAAAGGACGGATAATGATAATGTCTTTACAAAAGTCAATAGACACTTCAAGCAGCACAGACACCAACATAGATATGAATACTGTCAAACTTATGGGGGAAGACTTGCCCAAACCTCTGAAATGACATCTTTTAAATAAATTACAAAATGACAACAAGGTAAATGTCTAAAGAAAAAAAGGGGCTAAGTCCTGAAAACAATGACTTTGGGACCGAAAACATCCCATTGAGTAAATTAGTAATAAGCAAAACTCTGGCTAAATTAGTTAAACAATACACAAGTTATTCCGGGTTGTTTAAATTAGAGCTGATAATTACCTATTGAAAGGTCATATTGACTGTAGGTGGTCTCACAAATTAACTGCTTGTCATACTATGTTAGTTCTTGCCTCTTTCCCAGAGAAAAAAATATTACTCATCATACATATTTCATCTCCAACATATATGTAGAATAAAATGATCAAATGAAAGAAAATCCACTGAAAGCAAAGGCACAAACAAAAGTTATAAAGGAATTTTAGTTTCATTGAGTAAGATCATATTAAACAAACACTTAAACAAAATTTAAACTAAACATATGAAACCTTGGGGCTTTTTAATTGGTTCTTGATTTTGTACATCAAGTTGACAAATGTAATATCTTGATTACAAATATCAGTGTTAGATACTTAAATTTCCATACTTGGAGATATTCGAAACACATTATTTGACATTTTAACTTTCTATTTAACTTTCATTTGTTTATCGTTTTATGCGTTATCATTTTCAAGCATTTAACATGGAAAGACTGTTCATCCTGTGTAAGCTGTTGCCAGGGATGATCCATTCACTAACAGATGTTTAAGACCATCTAGCCACCATATTCCTAGATCGTTTATACATGTATTAAATTTTACTCCGAAGGCCAATTTTATGTGTTATGTATGGTATGTAATTCATATGATGGACAAATCTGAAATCATGCCATAACATTTTATTGATAAAGTGTTTTAGTAAGTCACACTACTGATTGCCTCTGATGTATTATTGCTTTGTTTCATGTTTAAAGTTTCTCATCATATATTAAGTTATCCACACCCTTGAATGGTTCCCTGTGTATTTTCTGTGCCCCGTTGATGTTATACTCTCCATATTCCCCCTTTGAGGACCTCTTCCCAATTCTGAAATGAAGACATAAGCATCAGTGCTACAAACATTCCATGTACATACAAGCAGTAATTATAGGTTACTGTTTAGAAGGGAGCGGATCAGTGGTCCAGTGAATATATCTTACAAAGTTTCTACAGAAAAGATTTCCCTCTTCAATGCAGATCTTTCGAGGACAACGCCTCACCATTTGTGCTCTTATTCTGATGAAAGAAGTTAGAAATTTCACATTCTACGCCTCTAACACCAAGGATTTTTTTATAAATACAGTGCAATACAATTTTCATATTATAATTTGTAAATGTAATACAGATATGATGACAGACGCATTGCTTATGTTGATTTTTCGTATATTTACCGTACACTGACTTCGAATAATTATAACTTGTGACCTACTTTGATTTGACGCAGCATATAACGCCGATAAGGATGATGGCAGCGAGAACCCCACACACAATGGCCAGTACCAGAATCTGGGTCTTCTCCTTGTCATTGTCCTGGACTACAGCAATCGGACCCGTAACACACTCGTCAACTGTTTAATAAAAATAATTCAAGATTCTTAGGTTGTGACCTACACTATGTCTCCTATTTGCACGTACCGTTTGTTTCCTGTTTCTCCTTTCACTGACTGAAATGCTTTCATATCAAACTCCAGCATCCACCTTTTCATTTAGACAGAACTCCGGATGAAGAAACCCCCTTCTCAAAGCCCCCAATCACAGACATTCAAAGAAGCTGACAGACATTTCTGTATAATAACCTTACTGTTCACTACCAGTAACGTTGAATTCATTAAACAGAATTTATCAAGGTAAATTAAACTTTTTAAATAGCAACATGTAGTATCTAGTTGCATATGAAAAGTTTATATATATTGATTTCGTAAATCACAATTGTGCGAGATACTGAAAAGTGACATTTTCCTAATTCATTTCAAATTAAAATTTCCATCAACTCCGAGTGACCACTTGCCAATACTTACTGTTATTTCTAGACCAAGCTGTAGAGTTAGCCACTGGTCGACAAATTTGGCAGTCATCCCCATGTCTTGTGACGCCTTCTTCATAGCAACCACCATCAATTAGACAGTTGCCCTCCTGAAAAATATATTTCCTTTAAGGTCATGTGTCATTGCTTACAAAGGTAATAACCTCATTTATACAAATTTTTTTTTTGATGTTATTTCCCAAAGTTCACCTAATAGTGACATTTCGTCGCTGCAAGGATTTTCAGAAGAAACGTAAACACGGCATCTGAATGATTTGTATTTTCTTTTATACTTTTGATCATGAGATACAGTGGTGTAATGGAAAATACCATGTTCAAAACAAGAAAAACGCAGCAAATGTTCAAGTTGTATACTGTATCTGAAAGTCTAAGTTTACCTTTCTTGTACATGTTGGCGTTTCTGTGCACTCCAAACAAACTGAGCTGTATACTACATGTGTTGTAGTGTTATCACTCTGTGATTGTCCATCGTTGCTGATAGTCAGTCTTGCACTTTGTAACCTTGGCAACGGACATGTGACCTGATTGATCGAGATGTAAACAGCTCGGATCTGACCCTTGTTCCCGGTAACAGTTACTTTATCACCGACCTGTGGTGAAAAAAATTGGGCATTTGTAAGATTCCATCATTTATGTCTTTATGAAATGCTTACTTCAAAATTCAAAGTCTTATATGATTTGTCATCCCTTCCATAATACATAAGCTTGAACACTAGCTTAGCAACAATGTTTAGAAGAAACAGACGGAATACTCATACAATTGTGTTTAGTCATATAAGAAAACAGTGTGATAGATATATTAATTTCTTTAAAACTGGAGCAGTATAGCAGTTAAATGTACAAAAAATAAGAAAATGTGATCCATACACTAGCAGCCTCTTACCCGCCTTTATACAGTACAATTTTACAACACATATATACATAAAAGGAAAACAGAGGACAGGGGAGTTTGTCACTTTACACTGACTAACCAAGACTGCATGAGTATCATTTATATGACAAAAAAGTCAGAGCACCAGTGACAAGTGGTCAGCAGTTTCTAGCAGACTGAATGCTCGAACATACTTTCAGTATACGCAAACCGCTAAAATTTAGAAATTAAGGCCTAGGCAATTATTATATTTATATTAGAAATATCGCTTTTATCTAACTAAGAGCTAGAATATCAAAGCATTTGATTTTCATGTTCACAGGGATAAACATTATCAACATAATACAGTTGCCTACATTCTTACCTGTACAAACTCATAATGACAGATGAGAGAATCCGATTCCACAAAGTTGTCCCCAAATATTGGGGCTGCCATGCAGTCAGCTGTGTTGATGACATCACACAGAAAAGATGTTGTAAGTACAGTTGGTTTTGTTTGTTTCGATATATTGCAGTTCACACCTGAATACCCATCATCGCACACACAGACGCCTGTAGCAGATGAATATGTAAACAAACAAAATGTCTTAAAAAACGCCATTTAAAAAAGGGAGGGGAGGGTTAAGTGAAACTTTAATGTATCAAACTATAAAACAGGCCTGTGGCCACATTGCTCTTGACATTTCATTGTAGATTCCCGGCTTAAGCCATCTACAACATCAAAATGTATGCCAAAATATAAAAATTCCCAGATTTTCATACATAATTTGAACGATAATTATAAGTATTGTATTGATGTATCTATTTTCTTTTATTTTTTCTCTGTAGAATTCGATTCCTCCAAAATTATGAACCTTCACTTTTATAAACAACAGCACTGCTGGGTGGAGCATTATATGCCTGAAGGGTGTTTTTTCTAAGTATGAAAAATGGTTGTCGAGTTACAGAGTGTAAATGATTCTAAACATTTAGGTCACTGTGACCCTGACCTTTGACATACTGATCCCAAAATGTACAGGGGTCATCCACTCAATGTGTGCAGGACCTCAATTAAGGCCCTGATGTGTGCAATCATGATTTAAAGTTTGAAGTCTATACCAAATGACTGTCAAGTTACATGGTGGAAATTGTTTTTAAATGTTAAGATCACTGTGACCTTGACCTTTGACATACTGACCCCAAAATCAACAGGGGTCATTCACTCAATGTGTGCAATCGTGATATAAAGTTTGAAGCCTCTATAACTATCAAATGATTGTCAAGTTACATAGCGGAAATGAGTTTCAATGTTAAGGTCTATGCGACCTTGACCTTTTAGCTACTGACTCCAAAATCAATAGCGGTCATCCAATCTATGTGGGCAATAATCACATGAAGGTAAATGACTGTAGGCCAAAGAGTACTCAAGTTATCCTCCAGAAACCAAACTGCTAATGGACGGACAGACGGACGCCCCGGACCGTAACATAATATGCCCCCTTCGCCTTCGGGCATATAAAAACGAAATATCAAATTTTAAATACATGTAACTGAATGACTGAATTCGACAGTTATTTTGTTAAAAATAACTAAGAGCAACAGCAAGCATACCGTCGGTGCAGTTTCCATGGTCACCACAATCCTCGAGACAAACCTGAAGCTTACTGAGTACTTCGTCAATGTTTTCAATATCAGGGAATTCGTCAGTAACATTTGTATTTCCGGTTTCATTAGCGACTCTGATGGTGTTGGCGGCATCTACGCAGTCAACAATGATGTCACGTAGTGCATCGGCCGCCCATTCAAAATTTCCTGTTTCCTGATGGAGTGAAATGCACAAAACAAAATGTTATCATTAAGAAATAGAATTATTCCAAACTTGCTAACCCTCAGATATTTATCAGTCCTTAAGACTTAACTATTTTGTTCTCTAGCTTAATTTATATGGGGTTTAACGTTTCTCTTGGCTGTTCAATGAATGACAGCATTTGACATTGAAAAAAGCACATATATACAGTTTCGATATAAAAGAATTGTATTTCTTTAAAGACAAACAGGTATATCTACATTCTCCAAAGTAAGACTGTGACTTCCTTTAAAAAGAGAAACGCCACAAAACGTCAAAGAAATAAGAACAATTAATTAATTAATAATACCATGCGTGTGTTTGTCAGGTGGAAAACTAGTGTGATTCAATTGAGGCTCTAACTTATAATTGAACGTCCTACTGGTGTAGGGATAAACATTCTGCCAACATGCACATGAACAGGCTATTATCACTCACTACCAAATGAACAAGAAATGGCAGCTTACATTGTAGTCATGTGCACAGTTGTCTATCTGTTCTGTAAGATTAGATGTGAGAATAGGTGTACATGAAGTTGTCACTTTGCTGCTCATAATTTTTTCTTCACATTTTTTCACGGCTTCCTCATAAGTCACGTCATCGCCATCCTGCATATTAACAAAGGCATGTTAGTACATGAATACAGCAATATGCTTCCATTGAATAACGATTATACACATTATTCCAAGAAATTGTATTCCAGGAATGTCTGTCTAATGGCTAGGTCCTCCGCCCGCCATCAGCAAAAAAAGAAAAAGGAAAAATATAAATATAAACAAAAGTAGGGAAAGATCTATAAATCGACATATTTATAAAGTTTCATTTTGACACGCATAGGTCGTTGCACACCATAAGATTCTGCTTCATATAAACCAATCTGATAAAAAAATCTCTGTTTTTACTGTTTGTTGACTAATATATTATTTAGAGATAAATGTGAACTAACCGGAGGAATGTCTGTACTTGAAGGAGCTGGTTCCGTGTTTGCTTGACGCTTGTGTCTCGAAAGCACCGGAAGTTTGGCATGCTGTACCAATGTGGCAGTGATATCATACCCTGGAAACCATAAAAAACGTGTCACCAAGTTGCATTTTTATATTTAGGCCTAAATAAGGTTCAGCACCTTTCGTATTTTAGGTTTTTTTTCTGAAAAAGTATAAATCCTCAGCTAACCATATATAACGCTTATTAATGTGTTCTGAAAGCATGCGCTTCATACAATTTTCATAAACTGCATAACTGTCTGAACACTAACATTTTTTTATTGGATTTTATTCAAAAAAAACAAAAAAAAAACAAACATGAAATCAGACATGAAATGAAATCATTGTTTATGACAGAAAAGATACTAGTCGTAAATTAAATAATTTCACAAACTTACTCAACGTAATGTATATGCTACTTTTCATTGTTGCCATGCTAATTTTTCCACAAAAAAAAAAAGATTTAAACAATGAAATGGTTCCATATTTTCTATACAAAAAAAAAAATCATATTTACTTGAAGAGGCACATCTAAGAACACCCAAACCAGCCAAGCATACTCTGTTCTTGCCGTGAACACAGCTGCAGAACGTGGAGGTAACACTGTGTGACGACACCCCAACACCATAGAAAAAGTTGCCGCTGTTGACACTGTAATAAAGGTAATACAGTTACACAATTTTTATGGAGATGAAGGATTATTAATTGACAAAAAATGGCCTTAGAGAAGTGAAAGTATAATTGATATGGTTATAATAAACACAACTCTAACGGCAAGGAGAATGACACTACACAATAACCTTGATGTGTATGTACATAATATTACGAAAATACACAGTGATATGTTTAGGTAAAACAAGTGAGCAACTAATTGAAAACCAACAGAAATAGATTGAAAACCAACAGAAATAGATTGAAAACCAACAGATTGAAAACCAACAGAAATAGATTGAAAACCAACAGATTGAAAACCAAAAACCAACAGATTGAAAACCAACAAAAATAGATTGAAAACCAACAGAAATAGATTGAAAACCAACAGAAACAGATTGAAAACCAACAGATTGAAAACCAACAGAACTAGATTGAAAACAAACAGAAACAGATTGAAAACAAACAGAAATAGATTGAAAACCAACAGAAATAGATTGAAATCCAACACCAGTATATGGAAAGTTCAACTAAAAGTAAAACAGACTTAATCTGAATGTTTTTTTCTTCAGGAATATAAAATTGGGTAGAAGTGAATCTTGGTCATGGTATTTGTCAAAGAGTGTCCACATTTTTTGTTGGTATCATTTAAGATTATCGAAGAAAGAACTTACTGCCAGGCGTTGATGACGTGGTTGACGTTAGGTTTTAAGTCATTGCTTCTGGAACCGTCGAAATTTCCGCATAATCCTGTCACGAGTAAAAAAAGGATAAATAACAACAAGTAAAAATGTCTCTCAATTTTAAGCCTTTTTACCACAAGGCATAAATAAAATTATGTAAAAATATTTGTGAAACTATGTTTGATATGTCACATGATTAACAATTAAATGTCACATACAAGGAGGTGAAAACATTATTCGGTATTTTCATATATCCTCACTACAAAAGTTCGTGATAATTCCCTCAAATTATTATTATATTTGTGGTTCTAAAATTAGGACATTATCTAACTGAAACAAACAAAAGAGAAAAATACACAAATCTGAGTTTTGCGTCATTATCTGATGTCATCTTACAAGATTCCAGCTGAGCAAATACAAGTGCCATATGAGAACTGATTTATGTTCTAAAATGTCATTCAGGACTGAAAACTATAGATTAATGAGCTTCAAACTGATTCAGTCATCACCTTCAACTTGTCCTCTATCTGAACTTGAGGCCCGTATCCAAATATTTATAAACGGCTTCCAGCTCTGTTGAACTGTTACCACCATTCCTGTTGGAAGCTCAATCTGACATAGGGAAACATGAAGTATTTTGTTTTTGTTTGACGGTTTTCATAAACTAACAGATATATATTTATGGAATTAATCTGAAGTAATTATTAAAGGTCATGTGACACGAATTTTTGACCTCGAAATTTTAATATGAGCGAAAACTATATATCTAACTATGACAGTTTAAAAAAACTCTGCAGGTAATTTTCATCTTAAAGATGTTTTTATAGCAAATTAAAATCCATATTTTACGCACTTGGTCGCGCGCACCTGTCACGAGCGAAACCGGAAGTGACGCACATTTATCTCTTGCCACTTGACACAGCTGCCTGGATTGTTAACAAAATTTTAAAAATTATGATGGAAAGTGAAAGTGTAGACTGAATATAGTAAAAAAAACAAAATTGAACAAGTCAAGCTAACATCATGTATACACATTGAAGATTTTTTAAAATAAATAATTTGAAATTTTGATGGAATTACGAAGCCAATGAGCAATATTATATAGAGGCTGGTTTAATTAGGGTTATAGAATTAAAAGATACATCAGCGAAAATATCTAGTGATATTTTTCAAGTAACTGATCGAAAAAGATTTTGAACATGCTTATTTTTATCCGATGCAGTTTTTTGGAAGACTTGATTAACTAACTCCAATCGAGAGATTTTTTTTCCATAAATAAATATTCTCTTTACAGTGATGTGTTGCTTATTTTTCTGTGGTATATTTTGCCTGAGGTACGTGTAAGTAATCTTTGACTAGATCTATGACTTTTTTCATTAAAACTGCCTACCTTTTGTTTGGCTTATTCATTCAACATTTAAAAAAAATAATGATCATAGAACAAATAATATGAGGAAGCCATAAGAACTATGTCAAAATCATAACACAAACACATTGTTTTGTTTTAATTTGTTTACATTTAGAAGTCGAATGATTTTTATTTTCATCATAAATAGATCCATTACATTGAATTATCTGATTAAAATATGTATCTGCATGGAAGCTTCTTTACTAAAAATCATTCAGACATGTTAATTGGAACAAGCTATTACATAATGTTTTCACAAGTTTGACTGATCAAAAGTAATTCAATCAATTTGTAAGATGACTTGCCATAAAATTTTGCTATTTGTCTCAACATTATCATTGATTGGGTCATAAAAAATTAATTGCTTTGTTTTGACAGCTATGCAGAATATACAAGGGTCCCATTTTGGCAGGTTCATTTGCATAAATGCCACAGTATAAGGCGTGATTTATGGATCTTTGACATTTCATTGGATATTAATTTATAAGCAGACACAAATTTCTACTTGATGGACATGCCATATTATCATTTTTCAAACAAATATCCCAACGTGAAAATACACTGTAGTGTGAATTTCCATTCCAGTGACAAAAATGTTAACACATTAGATCACCTAAATTCACTTCAATTTTACTACACTTAAATGAAAAAGAGTTTGTTTATGACGTAAACATCAAGTGAGAAATGGTTACGCAGCATGTTAAAACGTGAAGGAGATAGTTTTATATAGAACCACAACATGGAAGAAATTGGAATATTTATTAATATTTATAAAGGTAAAATTGCAAACCGTTCTTCCGGCACAAAGTTTGAATTTACTTATAAAAATCGAGAAGCGATCACATTGTTTTATTTAATTTACAATTTATAGCATGTTATTTTTATAAGTGTGCCTTCATTTTGTTTCTTGCACTTGTGGTTTAGTGTTATTTTTTCATTTAAAAACGGATGTGTTATGAGCAGTGTAATTCTGCACTACTGCCTGGGACAGTAGGGATAAATCTACGTCACAGCCAAAAATTGCAGCGGAAACTACCGATGTTGAAACGGAAATAGCCGATCATCAAAAACACGTTTTTTCTTATCAAAAGCAATATTTTCATAATTTCGCAATTAAACCATTTTAATCAGTACATTATGATTATTTTGAATAGACAAAGTTGCTGTAGTCGTGTCACATGACCTTTAAGAAACGACACAGATAATATTTTGAAAATATTTTGAGAAAAGTTATCTTTTTTAAACGGATCTTTAAAAAAATCAATTTAACATTTTTAATCACGTTTAATTTTGTATTAAAGATTATTCTTAAGTGAAGCCGAATTTTTTTATATTCAAATCTTTCATAATTTCAGATAATCAAAATACAAAAGGCAGAAGAAACAAAGAAGCGAACCTCATATTTCTGTCCACAACCAATTCTTCTAATGTATGTGCCCGGTGTCATTTCACCATTTTTATATATTTGAATAGTCATAGGTGTCTTGGCGAGCTCATTTCTGTTGTTATGGCCATGTGCATTGCCATGCGACCCAAACAGTTGTTGCAACAACAATCCAATACCATGACCTTGGCCCGGGTGTCCTCCTGCAACGGTTCCTTGGCAACCGGTCACAGTTATGACATCATCGCCGGATTTTACTGCAACTGCGCAGTTGCACGTGGCATGTGACCTTTTACTACATTTGTAGTAAATTGCTCGCACCTTATAGATAAACAAATGAAAATTAAACTAACTGTTAATTTGTAAAAGTCACTGTAAATACATTTACAATTAAATAAAAAACTTTGAAAAAGGGAAAAAAATATCGCATGAGCACTGCACAGACCATCTCTGTGGTTATCATGTATGCATTATATAGGCAATTTCTACAGAAATTCTCTGCGTTTATTAACGCTTTCTCTGTGAATTACAAGTCAGTTTTCATTACCTCAAAAGGAAGACTCTTGTGTCTGTACAATATAAATTCCCCTTCTTTCATGTTGTTGTAACGTCTGAAATGAAAAATATCACTCAATGATGTGGCCATTAAAACATAATCTAATTGATTCTAAATGAAAGTATTAAAATATCACGTTTACAGAGTTTACTGTTTCGAACACAGCTTTATAAAACCTTTACTCGATTAGCGATCTAGGAATTAAGAGGTGTCTCGTTTGCCCGCCAGGCTTTCTTGACTCATTCTTTACAAACAAAACATAAAACTTCAGCGGAAAAAATGACAGTCTAATGGTATCATCTTAACAAGGCAAACATCTTTCATAAGAAAAGGTTAATTTGTTGACATATTCATCTATAAACACAATAAACTGCCAAACATTGAACATAGTGTGCATGCCCTAAAAAGATCTCTGAACCCTTTACTTACTGCCCATCAAAGGTCGTCATATGTGGGTCATTCATAGACTTACACTGGGATGGAGTGTGGTCATTGTCTTTCACAGTTACCTTGAAGAGAGAATGAAGAACATAAATAAGTTTAATATGTAATATGCTTTTTCACTATTTCAAAAATTTGTGAATTAAGCGCTCTTAAATTGTATCTAAAGTTCAAATCTCGCCTATTTGCAGTTTTCAGTCCATAACATATTTGAACACAACGCGTGGTCACCTGCACTTCAGTCAGGTCAAACAACTGTTTTAACTTACCTAATTTCTTTTTGAACTTCAGACAATTTCCATGAGCTTTATACAATTTAATAACGAAACAAATTTTATTTATGGGTATTTTTTAAACACGCAAGGTAACTTGCGAAAGAACCTTAGCTACACAAAAGGTAACGTGCACAACGAGTAGTAATTACATTTCTCTGGTGGTGACCAAAAACGTTAACAAGTACATAACTACAGTAATAGTTAGACAGGAAGCAAGTACTTGTTCCACACACATAAACAGATAGCAAGTACTTAAACGAGTACACAAATTATACAATGGTTTCCTTATAGCCATGTATACTTGAACCATGCAAATAGTCATTTGAATGGATAGCAAGTACTTGAATCAAACACGTACACGAACAATACTAATAGTTACCTGCATAGCAAGTGAATACTAAAACCATTCAAACATCAAACTATATAGCTAACAAGAAATGTCACTGTATGATGACAATGCCCCCGAAGTAGTGGTTTGATCTTTGACCAGATGAAGATAAATTGTAGATTCTTGAAAAGAAGTGTATTTTTTTGCAAGGTCAATGTCATTAAGGGGTCAAGATAAAGAATATATGTCATTTGGGAGATTTCTAAAAAGGTTGTTATCTACAAAAATGAACAAAATCTTTTAGTTATTAGAGAGTTACGGTCACTATTAAAAATAGTTGACAATTAAACTGTAAGGTCAAGGTCAAATATGTTTATGTCAGTGCGACTGTCTTGCCCAAAGCGGGGTTATGTTCAAGTATGAAGTAAATCTATTTACTGATAAGGAAGTTATTGACATTGTTATAGTTTTCAAACTCAATGTCATTTAGGCGTCAAGGTCAACTAGAAATGTGTCTATTGGACACAGATGCCCCTGCCATGCTAAAATGTTGCAGAAGATCATAACCATGGTTAAAATGAAAGAAGGGGAAGCTGGAATGTCGACAGCAGTATAAGTGTAATAGATATTTAATGAACAGATTGCCGCAAAACATTAACCTTAAAATGTGGAGAAATTTGGTTCTTCTAAGAAATTATGTAAAAAAAGTGTCATAACTGTGACAAAAATTGGAGATGTCATGCTGAATTTCGAAAGGAACTGGAAGCTTCATAAGATACATATACACGCAGAATATGAACATAATCTGTTAAAGCATTTTCTTAACATGTATGGAAACAAAACTTTGAGTAAAAAAAATTCTGATAGGGACATCATACCAAATTTCGAAAGGAACCTGTAGTTTCATAAGACACATATACAGGCGGAATGTGTTTGAAATCTGTGAAGGCGTTTTGCTTTAAATGCGCGGAAACAAAATGTGGATGGACAGACGCACAAACTAACGGACGGACAGACAGGTGCAGCACTTAAAGTCTAATTTTTAATTGGGCATATGTAAAAAGTCACTAAAAAGATTTCAAACAAAGGGTTATTGTATGCAAACATGAACTATTTAAAAAAAAATAAGAGACAAATTTTGACAAATTGACCTTCGGGGTCACGGTCACTCAGGGGTCAATGTCATATGAATATATGCCAATAGGAATGTCTTGTCCAAAGGTGTTGTGGTTAAGTATGAAGTAAACTCATTTAGTTATAAGTGACTGACGGACTGACAGTTCAAAAACTGTATACCCTCCCTCGTGGGCATAACAAAAACAATGTACTTAAACTCTGCAGATTATCTACCTGTACTGTTGTTACGGCAATATGGTCAGGTTTAACTGTTATCTGAGCTGTCTGAGGTTGGTTGTAAACTTGTGCAATTATGTCTAGATCGTTGGTATGGTCTCCGTCTCTTCTTCCATCTACCGTGGCTTTAATCTGTATCTTGTTATGCTGTTCCCAATTGGTTACTGTCAGAGCGTATCCACAAATATGCTCGTTGAAGTTTGGTGGTTTCGTGCTTTCTGTAATGTAATCATGATTTTAATCATTTTGGCTCGACTTCATAACAAAAAAAATGAATAACACAAGATTCTAAAATATAAGAAATAATTACCCCGATTCATACTCTCTAAACTAACATAAGCACATGCTTTTAAATATTCACAATGATCATTAAATTGTTATCAGCACTTCCCGAAAATTCGTCTTGAAAACGTATATGCTATATACGACAGAATGAGAAACAAATATATGCCGGTTGTATTTTACCCTACTTATCAAACAATGATATTACCGATGACAGCTTGCGCTATTATATCCTTGCCACATTTCTGAAAGTGTCTATCATAATGGAATGTTCCTACAATATGGACCTGACATTGGCCCTTACATCCGGTACAGCAGTAGAACTGAGGTGGAACATTCGATGTTACCGTTACAAACTCTGTTGAGTGGCCCTCTATCACTATCACACGACCTGGCGTCACCTAAATATCAATTAAATCTATACATTAGCTGAAATAATGACAAAACAAGAAGAAGCCTGTGCAGCATGGCCACAATATGAGTAAACATCCGTAAAAAGATCACGTACTCTAGGCTGTTGTATTGAATCTTGAGAGCAATTCTGGCACAGTATGCCCAATGTGTATTAGAATCATTTCTGTCTTATCAAGTTAATGAATTTTCCTAAGAAAAGAAAAAAAACAAAAAAACAAACTCTCACAGCGCATTATGCAATATTCATGCATTTTCTGGATAGAAATCTCAGTAAAACAATTTCAATCTTTAATAGTCATGGGAATCTCACCTTAAGTAAACAATTGTTTTAAGTTTCTTTTCTTCAAAAAGCAAGAATGTATCCTACAAGTAAGTTTAAATTTAAAATTGGTAGAAGGCATGTACTGGAAAGTCGCAGGGAAGATGAAAATACAAGACCATTACAAATCGTCGATATAGACTCTTATGATACCGACTACGTGTTAATCACTTTAAATTTAGTTTTATTCGGTTGCCCGTATGACCGACCCCAATCGCTGAAAACAAAATAAACTTTCGAGTATCTTGCAAAATACTGAAAGCACCTGTTCCGGAAACAATATATAATATTCGGCCACTGGATTTCAAGTCTTGTGTGTTTTCATAAGGTCGTCAGTCCGCTTCTAGACTACCAACAGGAAATACCGCCATATTGTATGTATTGTAAAAGGACGTCAAGCCAAAGTTACCAATCAGAAAAACTAATAACGTTTTGATGGCAAACCGTTACAATATTTATAAGATTTAAAGAAGAGAAGATTAGTAAATTGATAGACAGATTTCCCATTTGAAATGAGGAAACAAACTTGAATGGTCTGATACTCCGGGAGAGAAAGTGGATTCAAATACGTACTGCGATGTTTGGTTTAAAAATATTGCTGACGAATTGTTGAGTTGTTTGGGTACTTCCAATGTAGCGCGCCTTCACAGAACATTTTATCTGAAAGATGAAGAAGTCGAGAATTTTAGCATTGCACAGATTTAAGAAAGTAAATTTCTATTTGTAAAATATAAGCTTCATTGAAAACAATATTAAAACAAAGAAAAGGGTTAATATAACCAAGTAAAATGTAGGCAGTATTTCTGAATAGTAAAAAAACGTAGTCGCGATTTTTTTCTTAGACTTAAAAAAAGATTAAAAAGTTCCATTCCATAAGCATTGTTATCATTTGTAGACTATAGAGTGTTGAGCAATATCCATGAATGAGGTATCAAGATAAATAGTGCCATAGATACCTCCTTTGAATACAGGTACATATCAACTTTCGAAACGGCAAACATAGCAACTCCAGTGTTCCCTCCAACTGTAATGACAAGACTGATTTTCCCTTCGACGATGAGTGACGCCTCGATTTGCACGTCCTTTTGTGCTGTTGGCTTAAAGGCACAAGCTATATAGGCATTTTTGTCCTTCTCCACTGTTACATGGATGGTAGGTAGTTGATTGAAGTCTGGTATAGGTTTTCTTGTAGTCGGTGGCGGGGGTGTCGCTGTGTTGGGTGTCGGTACAATACTGCTAGTCATGGCTGAAGAATTAGGTTTGGCTGTAGTCACTGGTTGTTTTGTTGTTGGTTTCGACTGTGCAGTGGCTGAAGTAAGAGAAATACTTTATATTATTGTATATCTGTTTGGCTGCTGAATATAAGATATAATAACGACAAGATAAAAATGATAAAGGAAAATTATCTATAATCTTGTAATCTGACATGAAATAGCTAGATATATTATGCAGCCAGAGCTTGACCTTTGCAAGCAACAAAAATGAAATCTGATTGTGCACAATCTGCCAGAACTCCTCAAACTAGTATCAAAATAGCTTACTGATGCTGACACATCCGGCTGGACACTGTTGTGTGCCTGTTGTCATTAGTGATGTGAGGGTAGAGCGGCTGCTGGTTGCGGATGGCTTTGTTGCTGTTGATGTCGGCTTTGTTGACTGTGTTGTGGGCTTCGCTGTCGGAAAAAATGAAAATAAAAATGTATTGTATGGGATCTATTTTTTATTTTTTTTTTATCTATTTATATCTTTTGGTAATACTCTTCGTGAAAAGTTCTGTAATTTTGGTTTGATAAAAACAAAAATAGCGATAAAACTGAAATAACTATCCACTATACTGTTTCATAGAAAATGTTCTACTCACTTGTTGGCCTTACAGGTGGCTCACACTTGCCCTGTTCCACAAGGATATCCACGTGAACGTACCAAATAGTGATTGTCTGCAACACGAAATCAACCTTTATGGTCGAGGTTGGCTGTTTGCCAAAATAGACCGTGGTTGCATTAACTAAGGCTGATTGGTGAGGATCCGGAACCTTTGTTGCTTCGATCAGAATATTGTTGATAAATACTTCTAACCCTGTTGTAATCTGCCATGATAACATGATAGTATGGAATTTATTCGATGGGACGTCGCTCTTCTTACAGTTTATGAACCATGATTGTGTCGTTGTTGTTAGTATGAACTGAATTTTGCCAAATCGATAAATTACAGCAAGGCCTACGCCATCAGGAAGCTGACCACCACTTGTGAAAAAGTATGTGTTCTCTTCATACTTTTTAAAATGTATAGTGAATCGGACTGTCAAACCATGCGAACATGTTTCTGGTTTAATCAAGCAGTTCTCTTTGTGTGATCCGAATTCTATGTACTGGGTAGAGCTGTTGATTTGAATACCGCCACTACCAACAACAGGACCGCCATGTACGGTAAGATTGTAGTGATTTCCGATAATGATGTTGTTTGTAATGGCTGTCAGATTCCACGTGTATGTGGGTACCGGTATATGTATCGTTGTACTTGGTGTAGT
Source organism: Cyclina sinensis (assembly GCA_012932295.1). Taxonomy (NCBI): domain Eukaryota; kingdom Metazoa; phylum Mollusca; class Bivalvia; order Venerida; family Veneridae; genus Cyclina; species Cyclina sinensis. The sequence continues at coordinate 4,748,309 of JAAONU010000016.1, forward strand.
AGTTGTTGTTGTTGTTGTAGGTGGTGTTGATGTAGTTGAAGTAGTTGTTGTTGTCTTCATTGGAGCTTTAACATTATGATAAAAATGTAATACATGTAAAAGAAAGACAAAAATGTCACTGTTCACAGGAAATAGATTAGAAAAATGTTATTTTAAACAAAGGTACATATTACATTACCTATATAACTGTTTCCATGTTTCACGGCTGTGCTCATTGTTCACAAAGTAGTAGTCATGCAGAGCATCAAGCTCTATTTCTTAATGGAAAAAATCAAAGTAACTAAAAAGATAAAGCTTTTAAAGAGCGTGCAGAAATGCATAGGTAGACGAGAATCAATCTCTGGAAATTTTTTCAATATCCTCTACACTCACCTTGAACAATACCTTGGTCCACCAATACTTCGCGATGTGTTGTCCAAGTAAACAAGTCACGTACTTTAATACATGCGGTCTCGTTAGAACCTTCTGTTTTTCCGATAAGGACAGGGTTGGTTTTATCATTGGGAGGAGAAGGAGTCCAGATACTGTCTTTGATGACTTCATATCCGTCTACAATGACTAATATACCCTTGCTGGCTTCCCAGCTGACTTCAAGCTTATACCACTTGTTTGTTTGAATAAGTCCAGTCATGTCGTATCGCCCGCTCCAATGCATAATTCCTTCCTTCACTCCAAAAATCAGCTGGTTGCTTTGAATGTAAATAGCCATTCCACTGCTTCCGGCATCATCGCCGCCGCTTGAAAGAATATATATCTTCTTTACTGGTTCCAGTTTCGTGAACAACACTTCAAGTTTAAATGTAAATCCTTTGCTACAATCCTTCAAACTTTCAATACATGGGATACCTTGATCAGGAAGCTCTACATATTGCTGCTTAGAGCAGTCCAGAACAAGGGCAGTGTGACTGTTGTTCTCAAGTTCCAGCGTTGGTTTGTTGTGTAAGGTAAAGTTAAATGTTGGCGTGACGAGAATATTATTAATTACTGACAGAAACGTTAGGTTGTACTGTAAGAACGATGGTGGTGATGTCACTGAAAAGAAGTTGAACCGATTTTAAGATTTAAAAGACTGACGTAATGACACTTGATATTTATGATAAGCAAAAGCAAGTGGATAGTTTAATGCTCTATTGAAAGATAAAAGTATGCATTACCTTAAAAAACCCTTCAAAAATCTTGAAAATGCATAAATTATTGATTTTCTTACTAAACTTACATTGATATATACATCTTTTTCGTACCAATAAGTTAGCTTACGTTTAAATTGAAAATCGGAAGTGCATAGATATAATCTATTCAGAGTTTTAGACAGAAAAGCCTTAACGGAATTAGGGGTGGATCTGGCATCACTACATAAGATATACCTCTACTGGAAGAAGCAGTGCTTGTTTGGACAGACGAGATCACATTAAAATTGTTTGTTACATTTGTGTTATCTGCCACCGTTGATGCGTCAGATTTCTTAAAAATCTTGGTGAACGTGGTAACTGTTATTGGGCCTCTGTCGTTCTTGAAAGACACCGTTTTTGTTGTCAATACCTTAGTTGATAAATATTTTGGTCCAACAGAACTTGGGTCAATCAAAGTTGTTCTGGCTTTCTGGGTCGTTACTGGTGTAGCTTTAGAATGGTCTGGTGAACTTATCCTTTGCACTGATTCATAAACTATTGTCGGAGACGTAATGCTTGCTATTGTTTTTGTTTTGAACACATCTGTTACAACTACTGTGGGCCAAGTGCTTTTGCCATTCGATTTTGTGCCACGAATATCAGTTGTAATTATTTTCATTCCTTGAGCATCGGTTATAATTTCTGTTGTTCTTGTAGATTCGGTGTCTGCTGCAATTGTGTCAGGACTATCTGTTACTGTTTTTTTCTTATTCCAAATGCATCTATTTCAAATGATGTCGTACCATATACATCTGTTACGATAGGTTTTGTTCCAGATGTATATATTGGTATAACTGATAGCGGTTCTGTTATACCTATTGCAGAAGTTAGATGGCTTAGATTGTAAGTACCAAATTGTGCTGATGTCTGGGAATGAAAGTCATTTTTTTGATCAGAAGAGACTAAAGCTGTTGCTGCGATTACAAACAGAGTATAAAAGGAAGAAACAAGCAAGTTTATAGAGTTGTACAAAACATACGTTTAATGCAGACTGATAGTTTGTAAGTAAATATTTTACTTTGTTTACAGATGTAAAGCCAGTATATAGGTGCCAAAACACTGTTCCAAACTTTTTTAATAAAACGTACATGTTTTACAACACATCAGCAGAAATATTAAGCACAAATATAGAAACGCCTTCTTCTTGCATTGATTTATGTCTTGCAAGCAGCAAAGTTAGTACAAAAATACAGTTAAGGATATAGGAAAACAAAATTCTGAATATAATAAATGCATCTGAGAGAAAACTGAAAAACCAGCCATTCAAGAGAAAAGCGACATTTAGAAAAACGGCTTGCACACAATTATCAAAGGTTTTGGACAGAATAAAACTTACAAAGCATATATATTGATATACAGGATAAATTGTCAGTTAACCACTTACTTGTTGTTACTGGTGCTGCTGTTGTTGCTGCCGCAGTTGAAGGTTTTGCTGTTGTTGGTGATGTAGGTTTGGTTATTGCTGCCGTGACGTCGGTTGATACTGGAGTTGTAGCCGTCGCAGGGGCTTTAAATACAAAGTTTTATTACAATTCATGTTTATTTTGTGAACGCTATACCACTTAAATTTAATGACCTTTGAGCTCAGTAATTGAAATTAAATGATTTAAACCCAACTAGGGCCGGCTAAATTTCTCCGTGATGTTTTATATCAATGCGTGTAAAGGTCATTTGTCTCTCACCTCTGATTCAAGTGAGTAACCCGTCAGACGCTAGTGGAGAGACTGGTTCGTAAACTGTTTGCATAATTAGGAAATCTCGTTAGGTTGAGTTTCGCCGGCATTACCAAAAAAAAAAGGTTAAAACTGGCGCAAAAACACAATAAAGACAAACAAACAAAGAATGATACAAAATTTAACAATATATCTATATGGCCTTGTCATATATTTTTCTATCAGGATAATATTTGTGTAAAGAAATGAAAACATTTATTGTTAATTTATGAGTATCAGTACGCTTACGTTCTTTGACGCCAGCATTTACAAGTTCAGTGCGATCTAGTGACCACGAATATATAGCTGTGATCTGCATGTTGATGTTAACGTTGATAGATGTATGGCTGCATCCAATACAAAGATTCACCACTTTGGAAGAATTTGGCTTCAGGGAGGGCTGAGCGTTTGAACCCAGACTGTGTCCATTGACCAGAATTTCTATTCCAAGATGTTTGTTCCACGTGAGTTCGAAGTGTTGCCACGTATGAAGCACTGGTGGATAATTTACGACCACTGTCCATGTTTGTGTTGTTGTGCTAACTATATAGTGCAGTTGATTGTTAGAATAGTACAGTGCAATGCCACTGTGATCAGGCAGGTTTCCGCCACTAGAGACAATGTATGTATTCTCAAGTAAATGAGCAAAGTTGATGTCAACGGCGAGGGTAAATCCGTTAGTGCACATATTAACGTCAGTGACACAAGACGGTGTACCATTATTCTGAAGTAAGATTGAGCTATTGGTACCACTTATTGTAACTATCGGACGACTGTCCACCACATGTAGATGTACACTGCCAGTAACTAAAAACTGTAGAGTTGTTGTCGTTGTCACTATGATGTTGTTTTCAATTTTCACAAATGTCATGTTTGTTGCTGAGATTTGGTTTGCTAAAGAAAATGACATTTGGTGTATAAGTTGTTGCAAAACATTACCTGGTGAAAATAAATGCTTACATAGACAACAAACCTTTAAAAAATGCCTTGAGAAGTTATTGGTATTGCACTTTGTTGGCTGTACTCGTATTTAATAAGAAAATAGAAACGGATTCATAAGCTGTTGCAGTCGCAAGGTTTTAAAGTCTTTCAGTTGTCGTACAGCCATCTTTTATGATGTTTAACATTTTTAGTTATTTGATTTGTATTTTTATCTTAGTCTATAAATTGCTAAAAAGCATCATATAGGTAAACTAATGTATGCAGATGTTTTTCCATCACATCGATTTTGTCACGTCTAAATTGTACATTCATGATAGTTGAATACCGTTCTTGTCTAGAACGCCCTTGTAAAGCTAACGTTTGTCTTTGTATTGTAACTTGTTATTATAATAAAAAACTCAAACTGTTTTGAATGATTTATGAAAGAAAGTTTAAGGATAACTCATATTCGTATTAAGTATATAAAGTATATTCGTGTATATTTTCTCTACCTGCTTGTTCACAGCGGCTGCCAACAAACCCTTTAGGACAAACACAGACGTTCTCTCCCATACAAGTTCCGCCATTCTGACACCAGCCAGCTGAACACAGCGCTAAAATAAGTATGATGAGTAATAAGGTAAGCACTTGGTAACATAGACTATGTAAAATGAGGTATATCAAAATTACATTATAACATGAACTTAGTAAAGTTAGTTTGTAACATGGGGTATATAAAGCTACATACTAGTAGTAACATGAACTGTGTAAAGTTACCTAGAAATATGGGGTATAAAAACTTACATTGTAACTTGAACTATGTAAAGTTACCTTGTAACATGAGGTATATAAAGTTACATTGTAACATAACTATTTAAAGCTACCTAGTAACATGAGGTATATAAAGTTACTTTGTAACATTGTAACATGAACTATGTAAAGTTACCTTATAAACTGAGGTATGCAAAGTAACCTTGTAACATTAGCTATGTAAAATAATCATATAATGTGAATTCTATAAAGTAACCTTGTAACATGGATCAATTAAAATTGCCTTGTAATATTGATTATGTAAAGTTACATACATCAACGATGTAAAGTTCCTTGTAACATAAACTGTAGAGTTACCATGTAACATGCACTCAGTAAAATTACCTTGTAATACGAGCTATTTAAATAAGCTATTATTGTGTTCAGAAAAAGAGGAAAATCATTTTGCCCAAACCGAAAATTATGAAGAACCGAAAATGTCTACTGTAGACATATCTTTACCTTTTGGATCACAGCCTTGTATTTCGAGTTTAAAACACGGACTGTTGTCCCAGTTCGACGGTATAATAAGAATGGTGTCTGTAACAACTACAGGATCAATAGTCACTTGGAAGACGTGGGTATTGTTCATAGCTGGTATGTTCTGTTGTAAAAAAACGATATTGAAATTTAGCAAAAAACTTAGATAGTTATATTTTTTAGTTTTTCAGTATATAAATTATTATGCTATGTTGTACTACAAATGTACATTTTACAAAGTTAAATAAATTGTTGAGTAATCTTTTACATCAATTACAGAGATAGATTCGTATCTAAAATTCTCTGTATTAAAAGACGGCTTTATACAAACTTGTGTTTGGGACTTACAGTTGAATTCTATTGAAGGAATGGGGAACATTAGTGGGTTATCTAACTTGAATACTCTCTGATATTACATCGGTACTTCCATTTGGATCCCTCTGCTTTCATGGCTTTTTTCATTTTTTGGTATGTTCATAATTAAGCCAAATTATTTGCAACAATGGTAGTCAGATTACCCATTTAGTTTAGGAACATACGTTTTGTTAACACCATTTTCTTTGTTTTTTGATAATTCTTACTTTTTATATAATATATAAGTGACAACTTACTCAACTAAAAGTCAAGACCATCACAAAGAAAAACAAAGATAAAGGATTCCAGCTGAAAGGACCAATGTGCAATTTGGTCTACCTTTGATGTTATCTGAGTAAGGGAGATTATTTGTTATAACCAATGTCCCTCATTTAATCATGTGACCTTCGGGTAGAGAGTCCATCATTCTAACCCTACAACACTTTAAACTATTTTCCCCTTTTTACAATTATCAATCATTAAAGAAAGGAAATCGAGGCCTTTTTTGTAGTTTAAGAGCAAGATTATCACGTTTACCTCTTAATATCAGGTTACTTATTTTTGCTTTTTCATCATCCAAGTCATTACATGGAACATAAGGTCTCCAGATGTTGTCTTGGACAACGGACTAAGTGTCCTTCTAAAAGAATATAATTTACCTTTGAGAACGTCCTGAATCGTCTGGTTGAATCTACCGCTGCTATATACTGCAGTTCAAATTCTGTCATAATGGTATGACCTCCTTTCTGTGACCACGTAAATCTAAACACACTGACAGCTTTTGGCTGGTCAAGCTTTACCTGTACCCAGGGTGACCTGTCGGTTGATGATGGACACCATCCTTTCTTGTTTCCAGCTGTAATAATGTATGTATAAATTTCTTTTTTCAGTTCAACTACCAAAGTCTGGACTGTTTGAATACCATATCCTCTCGACTTTTTAAGATAAGTGTTTAAATTTATTTTATGTATTGTATACATTACAGAATGGTAATAAACTGCTACTATTTGTCACCTGATAACATTTGAGAGGTAGTTTGTGGAGCAATTACTTCTTGTTTGACTGTAATACATACATTAAAATTGAGTGCAAGACTTTACTCTTAAAACAAGGACTGGGTTTCTTTGCGCTCGCATACTCCGCCTGTATGACAGATTTCTAACGATTTTTTCCAAGAGTTCTCGCATTAGTAACCTATTTCAAGTTTGGTCAGACTAGCCAATTTTTAGTTTACTTTGGCAAAATATGACACCATTGTCAACCTTATTTAAGTTTAAACATGTGTGGTGAATCCACGGCCAAACCGTTATTACGTTGGTTCAAGAATCATCATAGTTAATCAAGTATTTTGCAAAGTCAAGTACAAACTCAACTTCCTTTGCGAACTTGTTGTTGCTTGTTCAACAGTGTTTGGTTCAAGAAAAATGTTATGACCTACCTGGTTTAATCATTGAAACAGCAACAGAATAATCGTAGCTGAATAAATGACTAGTGAGTAATATACGAGGTCACAATGGGTCTTTTACATCTATTTAGGCTATGAAGTTCTAAGGCAGCATGTAACTTGAATGCCTCTAATGATCAGATAACCTTTATTAAAAAAATCTAAGTGATAGCCCGCATACGTATTTATATATAAAAACAAAAGACAACTGTGAGATATCGCTAACAATTACCATTTCCAATTTCAGCCTTAGTATATTCAGAATCCTGTGATGATACCGTGACGTGGTCAGCTCCAATACTTCCATCAGCCAGTCCAAGATCCGCGGGTACACACGCTGAAACAGAAAAAAGAACGCCATGGGTATCGTCCTAAATAGTTGCTAAAAAGCTACTAACAAGAGCTGTTTCTATTATCACATTTACTTGACGCTGATGGAGCTAATGACGACACAGAATCAGCATTATGAAATATTATGCAATTGGTCTCTTGGCAATAGCTCCAACGGATTTTGCCTGAGTCAAAATTATTCAAAGTGTGTTTACGTTGAACTATTATATTATAAACGCAGTATAAAAGGAAGAAACAAGCAAATTAATAGGGTTGTACAAAAACATACGTTTAATGCAGACTGATATTTTGTAAGTAAAGTATTTTACTCTGTTTACATGACACAGATGTAAAGACAGTAGGTGCCAAACACTGATCCGAACTTGTTTAATAAAACGTAAATGTTTTACAACACATTAGCAGAATTAATAAGCACAGATGTAGAGACGCCTTCTACCTACATTGATTTATGTCTTGCAAACAGCAAAGTTAGCAAACAAATACAATTAAAGATACAAGAAAGCAAAATTCTGAATATAGTAAATGCATCTGAGAGAAAACTGAACAACCAAGAGAAAAGCGACATTTAGAATCATGGCTTGCACACAATTATCAAAGGGTTTGAAAAAACTTACAAAGCACATATATGGATACATAGGATAATTTGTCAGTTATCTACTTACTTGTTGTTACTGGTGCTGTGGTCGTTGCTGCCGCAGTTGAAGGTTTTGTTGTTGCTGATGTAGGTTTGGTTGTTGCTGCCGTGACGTCAGTTGATACTGGTGTTGTAGCCGTCGCAGGGGCTGTATATACAAAGTTTTATTTCTGTTCATGTTTATTTTGCCAACGTTATACCATTTAAAATAAATTTAATGACATTTGAGCTCAGTAATTGAAATAGAACGATTCAAACCCCACAAGGGCCGGCTAAATTTCTCCGAGATGTTTTATATCCGTCAATGCGTGTAAAGGTCATTTGTCTCTCACCTCTGATTCATGTGAGTAACCCGTCAAACGCTTGTGGAGAGATTGTTTCGTAAACTGTTTGGATACTTAGGAAATCTCGTTAGGTTGAATAGCCGCCGGCATATGACCAGAAAGAGGTTGAAACTGGCGCAAAAAACCCAATTAAGGCAAACAAACAAAGAAAGAATGATACAAAATTAACAATATATCTATAATGGCGTTGTCATATATTTTTCTATCTAGAATATATTTGTGTAAAGAAATGAAAACATTTATAGTCGTATTGTTAATTTATGAATGTTAACAGGCTTACGTTCTTTGACGCCAGCATTTACAAGTTCAGTGCGATCTAGTGACCACGAATGTATAGCTGTGATTTGCATGCTGATGTTAACGTTGATTGATGTATGGTTGCATCCAATACAAAGATTCACCACTTTGGAAGAGTTCGGCTTCGGGGAGGGCTGAGCGTTTGAACCAAGACTGTGTCCATTGACCAGAATTTCTATTCCAAGATGTTTGTTCCACGTGAGTTCGAAGTGTTGCCACGTATGAAGCACTGGTGGATAATTTACGACCACTGTCCATGTTTGTGTTGTTGTGCTAACTATATAGTGCAGTTGATTGTTAGAATAGTACAGTGCAATGCCACTGTGATCAGGCAGGTTTCCGCCACTAGAGACAATGTATGTATTCTCAAGTAAATGAGCAAAGTTGATGTCAACGGCGAGGGTAAATCCGTTAGTGCACATATTAACGTCAGTGACACAAGACGGTGTACCATTATTCTGAAGTAAGATTGAGCTATTGGTACCACTTATTGTAACTATCGGACGACTGTCCACCACATGTAGATGTACACTGCCAGTAACTAAAAACTGTAGAGTTGTTGTCGTTGTCACTATGATATTGTTTTCAATTTTCACAAATGTCATGTTTGTTGCTGAGATTTGGTTTGCTAAAGAAAATGACATTTGGTGTATAAGTTGTTGCAAAACATTACCTGGTGAAAATAAATGCTTACATAGACAACCAACCTTTAAAAAATGCCTTGAGAAGTTATTGGTATTGCACTTTGTTGGCTGTACTCGTATTTAATAAGAAAATAGAAACGGATTCATAAGCTGTTGCAGTCGCAAGGTTTTAAAGTCTTTCAGTTGTCGTACAGCCATCTTTTATGATGTTTAACATTTTTAGTTATTTGATTTATATTTATATCTTAGTCTATAAATTGCTAAAAAGCATCATATAGGTAAACTAATGTATGCAGATGTTTTTCCATCACATCGATTTTGTCACGTCTAAATTGTACATTCATGATAGTTGAATACCGTTCTTGTCTAGAACGCCCTTGTAAAGCTAACGTTTGTCTTTGTATTGTAACTTGTTATTATAATAAAAAACTCAAACTGTTTTGAATGATTTATGAAAGAAAGTTTAAGGATAACTCATATTCGTATTAAGTATATAAAGTATATTCGTGTATATTTTCTCTACCTGCTTGTTCACAGCGGCTGCCAACAAACTCTTTAGGACAAACACAGACGTTCTCTCCCATACAAGTTCCGCCATTCTGACACCAGCCAGCTGAACACAGCGCTAAAATAAGTATGATGAGTAATAAGGTAAGCACTTGGTAACATAGACTATGTAAAATGAGGTATATCAAAATTACATTATAACATGAACTTAGTAAAGTTAGTTTGTAACATGGGGTATATAAAGCTACATACTAGTAGTAACATGAACTGTGTAAAGTTACCTAGAAATATGGGGTATAAAAACTTACATTGTAACTTGAACTATGTAAAGTTACCTTGTAACATGAGGTATATAAAGTTACATTGTAACATAATTATTTAAAGCTACCTAGTAACATGAGGTATATAAAGTTACTTTGTAACATTGTAACATGAACTATGTAAAGTTACCTTATAAACTGAGGTATGCAAAGTAACCTTGTAACATTAGCTATGTAAAATAATCATATAATGTGAATTCTATAAAGTAACCTTGTAACATGGATCAATTAAAATTGCCTTGTAATATTGATTATGTAAAGTTACATACATCAACGATGTAAAGTTCCTTGTAACATAAACTGTAGAGTTACCATGTAACATGCACTCAATAAAATTACCTTGTAATACGAGCTATTTAAATAAGCTATTATTGTGTTCAGAAAAAGAGGAAAATCATTTTGCCCAAACCGAAAATTATGAAGAACCGAAAATGTCTACTGTAGACATATCTTTACCTTTTGGATCACAGCCTTGTATTTCGAGTTTAAAACACGGACTGTTGTCCCAGTTCGACGGTATAATAAGAATGGTGTCTGTAACAACTACAGGATCAATAGTCACTTGGAAGACGTGGGTATTGTTCATAGCTGGTATGTTCTGTTGTAAAAAAACGATATTGAAATTTAGCAAAAAACTTAGATAGTTATATTTTTTAGTTTTTCAGTATATAAATTATTATGCTATGTTGTACTACAAATGTACATTGTTACAAAGTTAAATAAATTGTTGAGTAATCTTTTACATCAATTACAGAGATAGATTCGTATCTAAAATTCTCTGTATTAAAAGACGGCTTTATACAAACTTGTGTTTGGGACTTACAGTTGAATTCTATTGAAGGAATGGGGAACATTAGTGGGTTATCTAACCTGAATACTCTCTGATATTACATCGGTACTTCCATTTGGATCCCTCTGCTTTCATGGCTTTTTTCATTTTTTGGTATGTTCATAATTAAGCCAAATTATTTGCAACAATGGTAGTCAGATCACCCATTTAGTTTAGGAACATACGTTTTGTTAACACCATTTTCTTTGTTTTTTGATAATTCTTACTTTTTATATAATATATAAGTGACAACTTACTCAACTAAAAGTCAAGACCATCACAAAGAAAAACAAAGATAAAGGATTCCAGCTGAAAGGACCAATGTGCAATTTGGTCTACCTTTGATGTTATCTGAGTAAGGGAGATTATTTGTTATAACCAATGTCCCTCATTTAATCATGTGACCTTCGGGTAGAGAGTCCATCATTCTAACCCTACAACACTTTAAACTATTTTCCCCTTTTTACAATTATCAATCATTAAAGAAAGGAAATCGAGGCCTTTTTTGTAGTTTAAGAGCAAGATTATCACGTTTACCTCTTAATATCACGTTACTTATTTTTGCTTTTTCATCATCCAAGTCATTACATGGAACATAAGGTCTCCAGATGTTGTCTTGGACAACGGACTAAGTGTCCTTCTAAAAGAATATAATTTACCTTTGAGAACGTCCTGAATCGTCTGGTTGAATCTACCGCTGCTATATACTGCAGTTCAAATTCTGTCATAATGGTATGACCTCCTTTCTGTGACCACGTAAATCTAAACACACTGACAGCTTTTGGCTGGTCAAGCTTTACCTGTACCCAGGGTGACCTGTCGGTTGATGATGGACACCATCCTTTCTTGTTTCCAGCTGTAATAATGTATGTATAAATTTCTTTTTTCAGTTCAACTACCAAAGTCTGGACTGTTTGAATACCATATCCTCTCGACTTTTTAAGATAAGTGTTTAAATTTATTTTATGTATTGTATACATTACAGAATGGTAATAAACTGCTACTATTTGTCACCTGATAACATTTGAGAGGTAGTTTGTGGAGCAATTACTTCTTGTTTGACTGTAATACATACATTAAAATTGAGTGCAAGACTTTACTCTTAAAACAAGGACTGGGTTTCTTTGCGCTCGCATACTCCGCCTGTATGACAGATTTCTAACGATTTTTTCCAAGAGTTCTCGCATTAGTAACCTATTTCAAGTTTGGTCAGACTAGCCAATTTTTAGTTTACTTTGGCAAAATATGACACCATTGTCAACCTTATTTAAGTTTAAACATGTGTGGTGAATCCACGGCCAAACCGTTATTACGTTGGTTCAAGAATCATCATAGTTAATCAAGTATTTTGCAAAGTCAAGTACAAACTCAACTTCCTTTGCGAACTTGTTGTTGCTTGTTCAACAGTGTTTGGTTCAAGAAAAATGTTATGACCTACCTGGTTTAATCATTGAAACAGCAACAGAATAATCGTAGCTGAATAAATGACTAGTGAGTAATATACGAGGTCACAATGGGTCTTTTACATCTATTTAGGCTATGAAGTTCTAAGGCAGCATGTAACTTGAATGCCTCTAATGATCAGATAACCTTTATTAAAAAAATCTAAGTGATAGCCCGCATACGTATTTATATATAAAAACAAAAGACAACTGTGAGATATCGCTAACAATTACCATTTCCAATTTCAGCCTTAGTATATTCAGAATCCTGTGATGATACCGTGACGTGGTCAGCTCCAATACTTCCATCAGCCAGTCCAAGATCCGCAGGTACACACGCTGAAACAGAAAAAAGAACGCCATGGGTATCGTCCTAAATAGTTGCTAAAAAGCTACTAACAAGAGCTGTTTCTATTATCACATTTACTTGACGCTGATGGAGCTAATGACGACACAGAATCAGCATTATGAAATATTATGCAATTGGTCTCTTGGCAATAGCTCCAACGGATTTTGCCTGAGTCAAAATTATTCAAAGTGTGTTTACGTTGAACTATTATATTATAAACGCAGTATAAAAGGAAGAAACAAGCAAATTAATAGGGTTGTACAAAAACATACGTTTAATGCAGACTGATATTTTGTAAGTAAAGTATTTTACTCTGTTTACATGACACAGATGTAAAGACAGTAGGTGCCAAACACTGATCCGAACTTGTTTAATAAAACGTAAATGTTTTACAACACATTAGCAGAATTAATAAGCACAGATGTAGAGACGCCTTCTACCTACATTGATTTATGTCTTGCAAACAGCAAAGTTAGCAAACAAATACAATTAAAGATACAAGAAAGCAAAATTCTGAATATAGTAAATGCATCTGAGAGAAAACTGAACAACCAAGAGAAAAGCGACATTTAGAATCATGGCTTGCACACAATTATCAAAGGGTTTGAAAAAACTTACAAAGCACATATATGGATACATAGGATAATTTGTCAGTTATCTACTTACTTGTTGTTACTGGTGCTGTGGTCGTTGCTGCCGCAGTTGAAGGTTTTGTTGTTGCTGATGTAGGTTTGGTTGTTGCTGCCGTGACGTCAGTTGATACTGGTGTTGTAGCCGTCGCAGGGGCTGTATATACAAAGTTTTATTTCTGTTCATGTTTATTTTGCCAACGTTATACCATTTAAAATAAATTTAATGACATTTGAGCTCAGTAATTGAAATAGAACGATTCAAACCCCACAAGGGCCGGCTAAATTTCTCCGAGATGTTTTATATCCGTCAATGCGTGTAAAGGTCATTTGTCTCTCACCTCTGATTCATGTGAGTAACCCGTCAAACGCTTGTGGAGAGATTGTTTCGTAAACTGTTTGGATACTTAGGAAATCTCGTTAGGTTGAATAGCCGCCGGCATATGACCAGAAAGAGGTTGAAACTGGCGCAAAAAACCCAATTAAGGCAAACAAACAAAGAAAGAATGATACAAAATTAACAATATATCTATAATGGCGTTGTCATATATTTTTCTATCTAGAATATATTTGTGTAAAGAAATGAAAACATTTATAGTCGTATTGTTAATTTATGAATGTTAACAGGCTTACGTTCTTTGACGCCAGCATTTACAAGTTCAGTGCGATCTAGTGACCACGAATGTATAGCTGTGATTTGCATGCTGATGTTAACGTTGATTGATGTATGGTTGCATCCAATACAAAGATTCACCACTTTGGAAGAGTTCGGCTTCGGGGAGGGCTGAGCGTTTGAACCAAGACTGTGTCCATTGACCAGAATTTCTATTCCAAGATGTTTGTTCCACGTGAGTTCGAAGTGTTGCCACGTATGAAGCACTGGTGGATAATTTACGACCACTGTCCATGTTTGTGTTGTTGTGCTAACTATATAGTGCAGTTGATTGTTAGAATAGTACAGTGCAATGCCACTGTGATCAGGCAGGTTTCCGCCACTAGAGACAATGTATGTATTCTCAAGTAAATGAGCAAAGTTGATGTCAACGGCGAGGGTAAATCCGTTAGTGCACATATTAACGTCAGTGACACAAGACGGTGTACCATTATTCTGAAGTAAGATTGAGCTATTGGTACCACTTATTGTAACTATCGGACGACTGTCCACCACATGTAGATGTACACTGCCAGTAACTAAAAACTGTAGAGTTGTTGTCGTTGTCACTATGATGTTGTTTTCAATTTTCACAAATGTCATGTTTGTTGCTGAGATTTGGTTTGCTAAAGAAAATGACATTTGGTGTATAAGTTGTTGCAAAACATTACCTGGTGAAAATAAATGCTTACATAGACAACCAACCTTTAAAAAATGCCTTGAGAAGTTATTGGTATTGCACTTTGTTGGCTGTACTCGTATTTAATAAGAAAATAGAAACGGATTCATAAGCTGTTGCAGTCGCAAGGTTTTAAAGTCTTTCAGTTGTCGTACAGCCATCTTTTATGATGTTTAACATTTTTAGTTATTTGATTTATATTTATATCTTAGTCTATAAATTGCTAAAAAGCATCATATAGGTAAACTAATGTATGCAGATGTTTTTCCATCACATCGATTTTGTCACGTCTAAATTGTACATTCATGATAGTTGAATACCGTTCTTGTCTAGAACGCCCTTGTAAAGCTAACGTTTGTCTTTGTATTGTAACTTGTTATTATAATAAAAAACTCAAACTGTTTTGAATGATTTATGAAAGAAAGTTTAAGGATAACTCATATTCGTATTAAGTATATAAAGTATATTCGTGTATATTTTCTCTACCTGCTTGTTCACAGCGGCTGCCAACAAACCCTTTAGGACAAACACAGACGTTCTCTCCCATACAAGTTCCGCCATTCTGACACCAGCCAGCTGAACACAGCGCTAAAATAAGTATGATGAGTAATAAGGTAAGCACTTGGTAACATAGACTATGTAAAATGAGGTATATCAAAATTACATTATAACATGAACTTAGTAAAGTTAGTTTGTAACATGGGGTATATAAAGCTACATACTAGTAGTAACATGAACTGTGTAAAGTTACCTAGAAATATGGGGTATAAAAACTTACATTGTAACTTGAACTATGTAAAGTTACCTTGTAACATGAGATATATAAAGTTACATTGTAACATAACTATTTAAAGCTACCTAGTAACATGAGGTATATAAAGTTACTTTGTAACATTGTAACATGAACTATGTAAAGTTACCTTATAAACTGAGGTATGCAAAGTAACCTTGTAACATTAGCTATGTAAAATAATCATATAATGTGAATTCTATAAAGTAACCTTGTAACATGAATCAATTAAAGTTGCCTTGTAATATTGATTATGTAAAGTTACATACATCAACGATGTAAAGTTCCTTGTAACATAAACTGTAGAGTTACCATGTAACATGCACTCAGTAAAATTACCTTGTAATACGAGCTATTTAAATAAGCTATTATTGTGTTCAGAAAAAGAGGAAAATCATTTTGCCCAAACCGAAAATTATGAAGAACCGAAAATGTCTACTGTAGACATATCTTTACCTTTTGGATCACAGCCTTGTATTTCGAGTTTAAAACACGGACTGTTGTCCCAGTTCGACGGTATAATAAGAATGGTGTCTGTAACAACTACAGGATCAATAGTCACTTGGAAGACGTGGGTATTGTTCATAGCTGGTATGTTCTGTTGTAAAAAAACGATATTGAAATTTAGCAAAAAACTTAGATAGTTATATTTTTTAGTTTTTCAGTATATAAATTATTATGCTATGTTGTACTACAAATGTACATTGTTACAAAGTTAAATAAATTGTTGAGTAATCTTTTACATCAATTACAGAGATAGATTCGTATCTAAAATTCTCTGTATTAAAAGACGGCTTTATACAAACTTGTGTTTGGGACTTACAGTTGAATTCTATTGAAGGAATGGGGAACATTAGTGGGTTATCTAACCTGAATACTCTCTGATATTACATCGGTACTTCCATTTGGATCCCTCTGCTTTCATGGCTTTTTTCATTTTTTGGTATGTTCATAATTAAGCCAAATTATTTGCAACAATGGTAGTCAGATTACCCATTTAGTTTAGGAACATACGTTTTGTTAACACCATTTTCTTTGTTTTTTGATAATTCTTACTTTTTATATAATATATAAGTGACAATTTACTCAACTAAAAGTCAAGACCATCACAAAGAAAAACAAAGATAAAGTTAGAGGATTCCAGCTGAAAGGACCAATGTGCAATTTGGTCTACCTTTGATGTTATCTGAGTAAGGGAGATTATTTGTTATAACCAATGTCCCTCATTTAATCATGTGACCTTCGGGTAGAGAGTCCATCATTCTAACCCTACAACACTTTAAACTATTTTCCCTTTTTTACAATTATCAATCATTAAAGAAAGGAAATCGAGGCCTTTTTTGTAGTTTAAGAGCAAGATTATCACGTTTACCTCTTAATATCACGTTACTTATTTTTGCTTTTTCATCATCCAAGTCATTACATGGAACATAAGGTCTCCAGATGTTGATTTGGACAACGGACTAAGTGTCTTTCTAAAAGAATATAATTTACCTTTGAGAACGTCCTGAATCGTCTGGTTGAATCTACCGCTGCTATATACTGCAGTTCAAATTCTGTCATAATGGTATGACCTCCTTTCTGTGACCACGTAAATCTAAACACACTGACAGCTTTTGGCTGGTCAAGCTTTACCTGTACCCAGGGTGACCTGTCGGTTGATGATGGACACCATCCTTTCTTGTTTCCAGCTGTAATAATGTATGTATAAATTTCTTTTTTCAGTTCAACTTCCAAAGTCTGGACTGTTTGAATACCATATCCTCTCGACTTTTTAAGATAAGTGTTTAAATTTATTTTATGTATTGTATACATTACAGAATGGTAATAAACTGCTACTATTTGTCACCTGATAACATTTGAGAGGTAGTTCGTGGAGCAATTACTTCTTGTTTGACTGCAATACATACATTAAAATTGAGTGCAAGACTTTACTCTTAAAACAAGGACTGGGTTTCTTTGCGCTCCCATACTCCGCCTGTGTGACAGATTTCTAACGACTTTATTCCAAGAGTTCTCGCATAAGTAACCTTTTTCAAGTTTTGTCAGATGAGCCAATTTGTAGTTTACTTTGGCAAAATATGACACAATTGTCAACCTTATTTAATTTTAAAAATGTGTGGTGAATCCATAGCCAAACCGTTAATCAAGTATTTTGCAAAGCCAAGTACAAACTCAACTTCCTTTGCGAAGTTGTTGTTGCTTGTTCAACAGTGTTTTTTTTTTTTCAAGAAAAATGTTATCATCTACCAGATTTGTTCATTGAAACAGCAACAGAATAATCGTAGCTGAATAAATGACTAGTGAGTAATATACGAGGTCACAATGGGTCTTTTACATGTATTTAGGCTATAAAGTTCTAAGGCAGCATGGAACTTGAATGCCTATAATGATCAGATAACCATTATTTAAAAAATTCTAAGTGATAGCTCGCATACGTATTCATATATAAAAAACAAAAGACAACTGTGAGATATCGCTAACAGTTACCATTTCCAATTTCAGCCTTAGTATATTCCGAATCCTGTGATGATACCGTGACGTGGTCAGTTCCAATACTTCCATCAGCCAGTCCAAGATCCGCGGGTACACACGCTGAAACAGAAAGAATGTCATGCTTACCGTCGTGAAAAGTTGCTTAAAAGCTGCAAACTATGGCTGCCACGCTACTATTATCGCACTTACTTGACGTTGTTGGATCTATTGACAGAATCAGCATTATGAAATATTTTGACCGAATCAAAACTATTCCAAACGCGTTTACGTGAAAATGTAACAAATAAAGCTTCCAGGAGAATCATTTGCACTACTAATTTTACACCTGCAGCTTATTGTAGAAAGATTATACATATGAATATAACATACAAAGAAAATTATAATAAGTTTTTTTTGTGCACATAAGAAAGTTCTGATATAAAAATAAGGAGGCAGGGAAAGACGGAATATCGCTTACCACTTGCTTACAGATACAAGTTTTATCAGGTAACTTCAGACATATAGAGCATATATTATACCTTTAAGTTCACAGTTGTCACCCAGCGTTCCTTGTGGACACTGACACATGTCCTGTGCGTAACAAAGTCCGCCATTTTGCTGACAGCCTCCAGTACACAACTCTGGTTAGTGATAAAGATAACTGTCTGTTTTACAGATACATACATTTTAAAGATCTGTGAACTGACTCAAAGTTAATTTAATATTGCTTTATAACATTACTACAAACATATCGATATCAGTTAAATAGCTCCTCACAGATGTGAAACATCGTGAATAAGTTAAAACCTGCATCATCTAAGTTGATAGTAGTCTGTATATAAATAGGTTTTTGAGTGTTTTGATTGACAAAACCACATGAACCATGTGCATATTCAAACTTTAAAAGAAATAGAGAAAATAAATGTCACTACATGTATTAATGTACTAGGAGATGGGAAAGGTAAGCTATTAGTAGTTTGGCCAGAGAGAAAACAATCTACTTGTAAAAAGCTACTAGTTACTGGTTACTTGTTCAGAAAAAAATAGCCACTGAAGGTAGCAAACAATAGCTAGTAACCAACCATAACAGACAACACCGAATAATTATACGTTTTTGTGATGTCGAAGGTGTTCTGGACATGTAGTCAAAAGCCAAACACAAATAACTTTTTTCTTGACACTTAGCTAAATTTTCCCCTTTTTAATCCAGATATGAATTTAATTAATCATACCGTTTATTGTACATCCAGTTAGATCTATCTTGAAGCAAGGCTCTGCATGGAAACCTTGTACTGTGAACTGAAGCTCGCGGA
Source organism: Cyclina sinensis (assembly GCA_012932295.1). Taxonomy (NCBI): domain Eukaryota; kingdom Metazoa; phylum Mollusca; class Bivalvia; order Venerida; family Veneridae; genus Cyclina; species Cyclina sinensis. The sequence continues at coordinate 4,767,454 of JAAONU010000016.1, forward strand.
CCGCGATTCCTGTACCAAAGTTTGTTTGGACTTGTCCAGATTGATTCATTTTTATCTCCTGAAATGTACATTTATATAATAATATGATTAATGGTAAAAACAAAGAGAATAATTTGAAATTGAATCTAAAACAAGACTACTCATACACGTAGAAAGTTTGAATGTTTAAGAACTACACCATTTTCTTTGAAATGAATGTCAAAATACAATGAAAATAATGTGTATGTTTGAAATGACGTCGAACATATTTGTTGATGGTAACAACATTGTTCCTACCAATTTTCCTTCTTGTAAAGGAAAGTCAATGAAATTATTGGCATTTCCACCATTAGGTACGTATTTGACGAGTACACTAGTTGGGTATGGGTTGCTGTCCCTGTTGGTTGGGCTTGCTACAACAATACTGCTGATGCCATACGGGAGTTCGAAGTCAACGTTAAGGTGCGGGGAACCAGTATCCGAGCCAGAAGCACACCAACCAACTGAAATAAACAAATAGCACAATGATAGATAATCGTAATTGACATAACCGAAAAAATAAAAATAAAAAAACTTATATGTGACGTAACCGTAAAATCAAATGTAATTATAGTTGTCTTTCTGATTCATTACATCAAACCTTAACATCAAATATAAACAAAAACAGTTTTGACTCCATGAACTTTATCTAGAAACAAACACGATTTGAATCTGTTCAAATATCCGACAATAAATATCAAACTTTTTAACATCAATACAAAACACGTTTCATTTCCGTTAAGATAAATTGTATTTGGCATGAGATTGTCTTGCCAATATAATTATTAATCATTATTGCAACAGGCGGGCCTTTAACGAGCCTTATACGAGAGTCTGATCTGTTAAAAACATAACTAATGTGAAAAAATGTTGGATTTGGCTTTTATACGTCTTCTTCCCAAGAACGATATTAAACTTAACAAAGTAAAATCTACAAACCAGTAAAGACATCAGTGGCTTGGTTCTTTGTGCTCTCGCTGGAGGCCGATATATTGAAGTCTTTTAGGAACGATGCATCACTGAACTTTGTACCGCAGGCTGAAAAGATATAAACTAAATGTATCAAGTGTGAATATGTTTCAGCAGGGAACCTCATAGAAATAAATGTGTCAGAAATGTAGCTGCATGGTTTATTAATGACCCAGAGAATCCAGGTATGGTAACAAAAAGTTACATCGGTAATCATTGGTAATGTAAGTAAATACTAAGAGAAATAACTCATTCAACGCTCACAAAACAATGTATTTTATCGGTTTAATTATGGAAAATAACTATAGGAAGAGAGTGATTGATTTTGTCTTTTATAAACTTAAAACATATCACTTGTGCTGAAAATAACCAGCAATAAAATATTCTAGATCTATAACTTATATCATTATCTATATTCCTGATTTATTATTATCCTAAGGACTGTCCTCTATACTTTATTTAGATGTAATTATCTATCTAGTGATCACTTTTAATCTAAGTCGTAAATCAAGTTAAATGTTTACAAGTGTACAAAGACTAAAGTTCAGATGATATAACGTTAGTAAAGTTATATACGTGAAAGAAAGAAACCGGATACTGGATTCGCAAAAACCATGATCAATTTCTAACAGGTTGAAAATGTCATTCGTTCATGAATGCAAGACTGGGACAAAACATACGAATACTTATGTTATATACCCTATGCGCACTTCTCATACACAGCGCAAGATTCTGACCGATTCTACCAACAAAATTGTAGTCGGGTTTTCGAGTTTACAATACAGTACACGTTCGAATAGGAAAGTGGATTTGAGCTCTCACTCAGCTAGTTCAGAAGAAGCTTTATATTCGAATTCATAAGGGCGAATGCCCAGTTACTTTTACTGTTTTCTCACTTTTCTGGAAATTGGATTAAATATCAACCAAAACATCACTACCTTGCGGCGTACATAAATCAAGACAGGTAGGAGTTTTGGTATTTAATCATTCACTATTTCAATATCACGCTCGTCCCAGTTCCGAATCACGCAAAATTAGGGTATCATCATTGTCATAAAATATTACCAGAATTGTTAAGGTTTTAAACGCCCTCGAATATTTTATTTGCATTGTCAAAATTAAATTCGCAAACAAACAAGTCCAAAATTATGATATCTATAAATAATATGAGGTTTTGTGACGCTACTGAAGAGTACCGCGCCTAAAATTGAAATAAAAAATGAGATGTTACTTTAAGTGGATAAGAAGCGGTTTAAAAATAAAAATTGAGATTTTGATGGCTGTTGAAACCAGTAATATTTGCTGATCAAACAACATAAGTACTCTTAATGCACATATAGATCGAATACTTTGGCAATAAACTTGAAAGACAGTTTCATATCAATCTATATATTGAGTTGTAAACTTTCATGGATTTTTATCTATTTACTCGTATAAAGTTCGAATCCCGCCCACTATTTCCACGCGACTATTGGTTTGAATACAGGGAGCATTCATAGAGCGGGATCGATATAATATATAAGTTACAAGGACATGTTTTGATGTGTGGCAATTTTTTTACACATATTGCAGAATAACGATTCGTATGGGACCAAAACACGCCTAATATTTTGAAACAAACCAATAATTTGATGATTAATGGATCAACGGCGGTTAACTAAATCGCTTAAATTTAACAAACTAAAATTTTCATGAAACTTTTTGGGAAGTTTTACAGTTATTACCCAGTGAAATGTTAGCATTTAATCATTGAAGTTTTTTTTCGGCGACAAATTTCACTGGTCGCTTTTAAAAAGATGCTTTCAACGTTAGTTTGACGTTAATTCACGCATTCCTTTTGACAAAAAACGTCACTAATACATGAAACAGCTACATATAATTATCTGAAGTTTCATTGGTTGATAGAAAAAATAAAATGCAAATAACCCTTACCCTTGTATCCGACCGAGCTTAAACAACTCAAAGTGTTTAGATAAGATACAAAATAAAACACTGATGAACGCCCATTCTTAGATAAATGAATTATATAGATAACAAGACTTTCAATAAATAAAATAAATATATCAAATTTGACATCTCACCGCTAAGTAACCTTAATTTTGTTATCTAGATTTTCGTATGCCCAAAGAAGTAAGACCAGAGTTAAAATCAGTTTGTGTACACAGTACTGATTTGTTTTATCTGTGGGTTATCAGTAGTACAAATAGCATCTGCGACACCTACATCGAATTTTGTACGCCTACGTATGCCATGAGTAGACGTTTAACTCGATTGAAAGTTTTTTGCATTTTAATTTAACAGATAAATCAAGAAAAACCTTCATACATGACATGAAATACAACAACAACAAAAACAACAGTAAAAATAATGACACGGCATAATTCTTTCACAAAGTATATCTTGGGCATGTTTTGAAGCACGGGTTCCTTTTCTCTGACCCCCGTTCACTTTGTATTTCAACGATATCTCTAATATACTTGTCCCTATAACAGAATAATAATCTGTGTTCACATTATGTCATTTTAAAAATACATTTTGGCATGCTGACATCATTTTCTATACGTTTTATTACATAAACAGTTCATCTGCTGTCAATTCAAAGTTTTAAGTTGAATTGTGACACTTGTGAAGTAGAATGTTTGATCAAAACACTTATCGAATTCCTTCAATTTAATCTATGTTAAAAACAACTTTTAACGAAAGCCTCTGCGTGTTAAAACACACACCTTTAAGCAAAAAGAAAGAGAAAATAATACACACACACAAAACCCCCAAACAACCCCTATCCCCCCGCAAAAAATAAAATAAAATAAATACATACATAAATAAATAAAACATGAAAAAAAATCTTTGAAAAGAAAACCATTACAGGCTGGTGAAGAGAAAGTAAGAATGAACAATTCATCTGCGGGGAAATCGGATTTTTGTTTGTTTGCTTTTTGTTGTTTTTGTTGTTGCTATTGTTGTAACTAAACCGTATGCTTTAAACTTGAATAATAATTTGTTTTAAAATAACATCTAGTATTAAGATGATTTTATCAAACAGTTACAGTAATATCAATCACTAAACTTTTGTCTTTTAAAGATGGAAAATCTCTTTAAGTGAAATATTCCGGATTTTTTTTTATTAACTAATCCCTAAAACGTCAGCAAGAAAAATAACCATTGCAATTCTTATTGCATATTTGTGTGTCTACGCAATTAAGCAGTTTTATTAACTGTAAATAAATACAATAAGAGAAGGCTTAACCCAAACCTACCACAAAAATAAATTATCAGTTATAGACAGGTAACATATTTTACAAAACAAAAAATGTACTAGCATTCATATCACTGCGTCTAAAGGCATTTAGTTCTAAATTTCTGTTAATGTTGTGTCCTTGCTATGTTTGTTTCTCTTGCTGCTAAAAATGTCCAGCAATAAACATGAAATCAAGTCATGCAATGTCATGATATGATATGTTACGTGTCAGAATGAATGAATTTGGAGAACATGTCTGACATAAATGACACATTTCTGTTGTAAAACATCTGACATATCTGGCAGATTTCTGTTGTAACACGTCTGACATAACTGGCACATGTCTGTTGTGTATAGAAGATATAATTAATGTTATTTACTCCCAATAAATTACTGGTAATTGTTGATACTCGATAACTTTTTGTCACTTTCGATAACTAGTCATATCTAAGAGTAATTTATTCAAACGTTAGCATCAATTTTAGGTAAGGTATTACAGATTTGATATCAGAAATATTATCTCTCTATACAGGGTGTCCAGGTAGCACCTTTTGTGGCATTACACGAGCAAATATTAATCTTTAAAGTCTGACAAGAGGGCTAATCATCCTGGGTACGTTTAAAAGGACATGGGATTATACCTGTCCAAAAGATTTGATACAGAGTACTGACAATCGCAAATCAATAGAAAAGGAATGACTTTAATGAATCTGGCTTTGATTTGGCGAAAGAATGCAAGCATTGTGTTAATTATAATAAATTGTTTTCTTAAAGCTAATATTTTCGCTGAGGTGTAGCCCCCAAAATTAAAAAAATACCATAATATCTACTTTTATAAAGAACCGGACTACGAAATATAAAAATGTGCACAGAAAGTCTTGATGTGCATGGTAAAATATATCGACGACAATGGAATACACTAAATTTGATGTAGCAATGCGGAATCAGATATAATTTATTTCCGCATGTCCATTGATTTAGACAGAAATTATTTATGTATGGACTGTACTAATTTTTACCGATTTGCTTCAGCTTAAACGAAGGCCTGACATATTACTTTAGATCTGTTGCTCTATGTTTGTCATACGTTTACTGATTTTTTTTTATAAAAACTGAGCGCCCATATACAATGAACTATTTCCTACTAAATATGTTCAAAGATATTCCATATTATTATCATTATCAATATTATAAGAACAAGTGTCAGTTATACTTTTTTAAAAATTCAGGATTTCAATTATTACTATGCAATACTTTACATAATTTTTATTATGTTTGTAGTTGTTGCTAACATTAGTCAATAGTGATAGCATTTTTTTCAGCATATCAAACTATCTTAACTTTTTGTTCTAGAAATTCAATAAAATGAAAAGAAAAAGTAAAAAAGTGAAATCGATTTAAACGACAAATGCACCTATGTTAAAATCGGAGGACTACGATTTGAGAACGAACCCAGACTTGTGATATCCTTAGCTGAAGGAGTATCTCCTGCCGTGTCTGTACACAAACCCAGCAAGAGCTTACTGTCACATGTGTTTGCAAAATATCTGAATGTTTGTAACCCAAGTATTTACCAAACCTTATCCAATCTAATCAATTTTATGATGTTACGTAAAGATCACAAAATACCACTGAATATGTGATTACGGTCTTACACTTATTGAGCATAAGTCTGTGCCACTTGTTTATAAATAAAAACTTTCCTTGCCAGACACAAAGCAAAAATCAAACATACCGTTATGAACAATATTTACGTTAGTGCCATGAACAATATTTACGTTAATGCTGTAAACAATATTCTAGCATAAAATCGCTTGTTTTGGCCCGTTTTGCCTATGTTTTATCGAGAGCAAAAAGGTGTGTTAACAAGGGCGTTCTCGCGCTCACGCGCTGTTATTACCCGTTTTCAGTTATGCGCGTTACAGGGCCTTTGTAAATAATGGACGCTGATCCGTCTTTTTTGCCCCAAATCGGCAGTTTATGTAACTTATACATAACTCATACCAGCCGTTAGTGTATACTATTAATAGTAAATCCTCACGAAATCCTTCCAAATATTTTTTTTTATCGACACTTTTTAAGTTCCAAGATGGCCTCTCGACAGGTTGAAACATGTTGACCTGTCGCCATGGAACGCATATTTAAAACACGTATCCATAACAACCTAAAGGCGACTGTACTTTTTTTTTTTCGTAAACATGTCTTTTCTAGATCATTTTATGCTAGAATAGCGTTAAAGCACATTTTTTTCGTGTCATAACATCTGCAGAATCCCTCTGCATATGTTATGACACGAAAGAACGTGCGTTAACCCTATATTTACTTTAACGGCATGAACACTATTTATGTTAACGCCATGAATAATATTTACGTAAACGCCAGGAACAATATTTACGTTAACGCCATGAGCAATATTTATAGACTGTCTATAACAGGTCCGCGCTATTGCTGAATTGCGATACTTCTCTGATTTAAAAAAAAGTATGTCTGGTTAAAATATATAAAGAGAAAAGAAAAAAACATGAAGTATTGTAATTGACAAATCTATATAAAAGAAAACTGTATGTTATGTTTTTTTTTCATTTCTATCTATCTTGCATTAGAAATGACACTGTATTCTGTTCGTCCTCTTAAACTATTTGAGCTGTATTTTCATTTTTTTTTTCACTTAGGAGCTGGTTCTACAATTATAAATATTTCATATGCCCATCTTCTTTAGTTTTCAGGCTGAACATTAAAAATAGAATGTAAATAAATGGGGAAAAATGTATATTACTTTTTTAGCTATTTGTTCATTAGTGTTACATTGACAATGTTACATTGCATTTATTTTATGTCCTAATTTCTGAATAAGATATTCAAGTTCTCCTTCTTTTAATGACTTGAATATGCAAAGTTTTCATAAACACGGAGTGAAGATCATTTTTTAGACGATGTAGCTTTAAACTTTGTAAGATCAACAGCATTTATTGCAACATTATTCTCAAGTATGCCAGGAGAAAAAAGGAGGTAACAGTGAGACTAACCTTTGGTGACTGATTTAGGACACCATACTAGCCAGTAAAACGAGCTTAATCTCAAACAAACGAATAAGAAAAAAGGAAAGAAATAAGACTCACTTGTGGCATGAACGACCCCGTTCTTCAAAATCAAGCAGACGAGTACATGTAAAAATACTGGAATCCCGTCCATTGTAGTTTTTTCTGCTGAACCGAAATAAAAACGCATTAAAGTAAGTATACGGTTTTGTGTTTCAAGATATTTCTTTTAAATCTCGCTGTAGATTAAATTATAAAGAAATTTTGAAATAAACTGACAATGCTGCTTTATTACTTTTAGTCTAAATAAAATAAATGATATATATCAAATTAGAATAAATAAAAGAAAATTAATATTGAAAATAATCAAAACTTCGTGAATTTTAAATAAGGGTTAAATCTTAAAGCTCAAATTTAAGAAACTAGAACGTGAGCGAAGCTTTGTCTAACCATAAAATCCAAACTGTAAGTGAACGCAGAAATTGATACTTCGTAATATATATCAAATCTCAAGTACATGAAATACTGCAGTTACAAAAGTGGTTATATTAAAACCCACCCAATATGACGCGACGGGGACTATTGTGTAGATGGCTTCTTATCTAGTAACTTTATTTACAGTCCTTTAGAAGAACAGGGATCAAATGCCAGAAAAATAAGGTCTCTATAATCTTAGGTATTCTGAATCAAGAACTGAATACCACAGGGACTTGTGTATCAGTGTTATTCTGGAAACAAATAGTGTACGGACACTTAAGTTTTTGAACGGAACACTTGTCATAGATCAGATGCTTCAGTATCCAATTCTGTCCTATATCATCTGAAGCATAATAAGCTTCTGGCCCTATGATTATAAAAAATTGTTCGTGCTCAGCTCAGTTTCATGCTGAAACTTTAAATGTTTAAAAATTTAATTCTTTCATTAAATTGAGACAAAGGTATGTTAAGCAATTATTTCATATACTAATACATGTATATTTTCACTTTAAATTGTTCTATTTCAAAAGTTTGAATAAAAAGAAGCAATTTAATTCTTAATACAAATGGAGTTGATTAAATCGATTTTGAAGTTGTAAAGGACAAACAACTGTAAGGTGTCACTTAACAAATGTGTGTTAAACTGTCATCTCCTATACTTGTATATGTAAAGTGGATTATCTATGATAATAATAAGGCTTTACAAATACGTAACCGAATGCAGGTAAAAACATAAAAAAGTTGTATTATTGTATACCCAATTCATAAAATGAAAACTTTACTCTACTTGTATGGGTCATTTTCTGTTGAGGCTGGAAAATTTCGCGTTTCAAAAAGAAGTTTCTTTCGCGGCTATTTAAATTCGTGAAAAAATGCAATCCCTGAAAGTCGCTAACTTAAAACACGCGAAAACATTTCTTGGTTTACAGTAAATTTGATGAAAAGAAAATGGTTAACTGGATTATTTCTAACTTATTAAGGTGAGTAGAAACATGTTAAGTCTTGCAAATTAATATTTAGTTATAGTTATCAATCACCTTCCATAACAGCTTAGAATTTTTTTGTTATAAAAGCCATTGTATGCATTTTTTCTTGTGTGTACAGGCATAATTCTCAAATTAACCATTTAACTATTAACAGGTGATTGTCGAAGCAGACGATCAAACTTAGATCCAGTTAGGAAGTGAATGATTGAATGAACGAACGAAAGATAGAACGAACGAAAGAATGAATGAGTATTTCACGTACTGGTATATACCATTTTTGAGAACTTAGACAGCGTTGTCTTCAGTCATTTCCTTCCCAGTTATGAAATAAATTTCTCTTGATAATGATATAGGTAACTACCTGTCTGGAGTTTGTTTTAGCAGGACCATAGTTCATGTATGGAATGTAGGTATCAACTGAAAATATAGAAATATAAACAAGAAAATCAGTTACTACAAATACTAGTGTAGTTTACACTATATATTTTCTTTATTTAACTAACCTGAAGTTTTTGCCCGTTTTGTAAATGTAACAGCTAACTTTTAATATTAAGGCAAGACCATGTAAGAATTACAGCACACTAAGTAACTAATCAAAATCAATTTATGCTCTCGAAATCTTCATTCAATATAATAAGATTGATTGATTAGACTGATTAATTGATTGATTGACTGATTGACTGGCTGATTGATTGATAAAAATACCAAAGTCCAGTATATGTCAAAATGTAAAGTGATATATAAACTAGAAAGATAAAATGAAAAATGTGTCTGGAGATATTTATATTAGGAATATGAAAATGCCAATATGTTGCAGGAATTCTAATTTTAAATGCTGTGAGGAAGGTTTCAAAATTAGGTGGGACAGACTTTAGTTTGATTTACTGTCTTTCTGTCTCCTGATAATAATTATACGTTTTTTGAATGTTCAATAACGATTGAAGCTTATTCTCTTCAGATCCATGTGGTATAGTGAATATAAATGTATCAATCAGGACTCCCAATTTACTGATTTTGTAAATTTTTACGTGGGCTGAATACCGTTTTTTTCAATCTTATCTGTACGTTAGCATTCGAGGTCAGCAGTTTATGACTGTAGATGAGTGTGAATATTTCTGCTGTTACGTAAGGTACAGCCCGATGTTTAATAATGTGGGCGTTGGTTTTGACAGATTGGACGACTAAAAAGACTACCTAATGTTTTATTACATAAGAAAAATCCGAGGAGTGCTAGGTTTTCTGTAGTCGTCAAAATATCAACTAAATGGGCACAATTAACAGAAAGACCAAAATTATTTGTAAGCGGTTCGCTTTTGGTGTAAGAAATATGGTGTGCCAAAATGCAGACCAGTATTGAAGTAAAAGAGCATGTAAGAACAGTGTAAAGACGCTTTATGTATCATACTTGAGATATGTGTGTGAATGCTTGAACGTGCACGTGAGTATTAACACTCGTACTGTGTTTTGCCATTTAATTTGGTTGAAATGGCGTCGTCTAAAATGTGCATTGTTATTTCACATTCATGACGGGTTTAGAAAAGCAGGATGAGTTCTGAGGGAGAAAAAATAGAGGACTGTCCTTTCACCACCGGTTTATTTTTTGACATTCGTCATAATTATTGATATTGTTTGTGATTCATTTTTATTACATTTCTATATAGTATATATTACTGGAAAAGTATATTTGAGCCAGTACTTAAAACTTTACAACATATTAATGTGTATTATATCTATTATTTTTGTTTTAAATTGTAGATCCATTTGTTTAGAGTCGGATCTTAGTACATGCTCAACTTGAAAAAGTCACATTTTTAATACTACATATCATATTGTAAAATAGTGCGTTTTGGCGTTTATTTTAGCTCAATATTTTGTTGAAGCCCGTAGAAGAAAAGGGTGTTTAGTACTTTGTTAATTCTTAAACGAAGTTTCAAAGTAGGCATTGTAGTAACAATTTTAATTCTGTTGAGTCATTTATGGAGAAATCTACCTTTTCAAACGTATTCAGAAAAGGTTCGGTGGGAGACATATTGCTTTTTTACTCTCTGTCTATTTGTCTGTATGTTTCAAAGTTTGCATGCACTTCTTCTCTATAACCGCTGGATGGATTTGAATGGAACTTGCTGTGACTTATTGGTACCAAGCCTAGTTGAACATATCGTCGGCATTTTCCGGTTCATTGATTTTTAGCGAAGTTATGGGCATTGATTTGTCTATATATTTATACCTTCAACCAAATGTCTTTATATCTATGACAAGAGTATAAAAGGTTTTCAAGGGCACAATTTTGTTAAATGAATAAGGGTGATCAATTTTTTTAGGCTGGTCAGTGTTGCCGAAACGAATACAGATGCATAAAACAGAGTGACACACGCTGTGATATACACCGAACCCAAATGACAATCATGACAGTACGACCTGTTATTCAAGACAGTTGATAAGTCTTATTTTGAAGGGTAATTGATTGAACAGAAACAAGTTTTTTTTATTAGGTGGGAACTTTATGTTCAAAGCAGATACAGATACGGCAGAATTAGTAGGCCACAATAAATGTAAAAATATAAATTTAAGTAGTCTTTAAAGAACTGTTTCACTTTTTTCGATCTTAAAAATCTTCTCTTTATGTATGCACCCTTACCGAAATGTTCTATTTTGTTTCTCGTAATCATCACATCTAATACGTATGATATTATGTACCTGTAGAATAAAGACACTGTGTGATAGTGACATGGAATTCTTCTCGTTCCAGTATGGCTGCACTCATTGTCCTATTATGGTTGGACTAATCGTTCTAGTATAGCTGCACTCATCGTTCTAGTATGGCTGGACCCATCGTCCTATTACGGCTGCACTCATCGTTCTAGTATGGCTGCACTCATCGTTCTAGTATAGCTGCACTCATCGTTCTAGTATGGCTGGACCCATCGTCCTAGTATAGCTGCACTCATTGTCCTATTATGGCTGCACTCATCGTTCTAGTATGGCTGCACTCCTCGTTCTAGTATGGCTGGACCCATCGTCCTAGTATGGCTGCACGCATTGTCCTAGTATGGCTGCGCTCATCGTTCTAGTATGACTGCACTCATTGCCCTATTATGGCTGCACTCATCGTTCGAATATGGCTGCACTCATCATTCTAGTATGGCCTGACCCATCGTCCTAGTATGGCTGCACTGATCGTTCTAGTATGACTGCACTCATCGTCCTAGTATGGCTGGACTCATTGTTCTAGTATGGCTGCGCTCATCGTTCTAGTATGACTGCACTCATTGCCCTATCATGGCTGCACTCATCGTTCGAATATGGCTGCACTCATCATTCTAGTATGGCCTGACCCATCGTCCTAGTATGGCTGCACTGATCGTTCTAGTATGACTGCACGCATTGTCCTAGTATGGCTGCGCTCATCGTTCTAGTATGACTGCACTCATTGCCCTATTATGGCTGCACTCATCGTTCGAATATGGCTGCACTCATCATTCTAGTATGGCCTGACCCATCGTCCTAGTATGGCTGCACTGATCGTTCTAGTATGACTGCACTCATCGTCCTAGTATGGCTGGACTCATTGTTCTAGTATGGCTGCACTCATCGTCCTAGTATATCTGGACTCATCGTTCTAGTATGGCTGCACTGATCGTCCTAGTATGGCTGCACTCATCGTCCTAGTATGGCTGCACTCATTGTTTTAGTATGGCTGCACTCATTGTCCTATTATGGCTGGACCCATCGTCCTAGTATGGCTGGACCCATCGTCCTAGTATGGCTGCACTCATCGTCCTTGTATGGCTGCACTCATCGTCCTTGTATGGCTGCACTTATTGTCCTAGTAAGTAAGCTAAGTAAATTCAAGTAAAATGTTTTTCGGGGGGGAAGGGTCCTACTGATCAAGCCAGGATCTGGCTGTAACTGTTAATGAAACATCTACATGGTCCCTAAGCCGACAGGAACTGGATAGGAAATTACCAGATACATTTTAAGACTAAGTCAGTTTGGCAGCAATGCGGTATTTTTTCTGGTTTGCTTTAAAAGGGATTGCAAGAGAACTGTCGTTTCATTGACGAATCGTTTTACGGATATTGGCGAAGTGCTCTCAGCAGTTCAGCATTTCCGCAGCAATCTAAGATCCGGCGGGCCATCCAGCGGTCATAAAATATTTTGATGATTTAAGCCTTATGTATCTCAAGCACATCTAGCCCTGTGAATATTGTGGAAACATAATGGCGGACTACGAAAAGTATTAAGTGGAGTCAAACCTATACTGCGTGTTGTTCTAAGGGGCACAACCGAATAACTCACGTATGGCAGTCAGTTGTTGCCTATACTTAATATTCTGTCATTTTGATTTTGCTACTAGAAATTAATTTGTACTAAATGAATTATTGGCAGATCCATTAGTGTTCGAGTCAGAATGCAGTTAATTGGCATGCCGTGAGAATATTCCATTTGATGTCCAATGGTTGAAATAACGTATAATCTTTTTCCAAACCAAACAAACGTAATAGACTTAATTTTCAATAATAGTTAGTTTTTCATTACTTTTTTTATATCTTTTACGAATTCATATTTTCTAATGACAGTAATGAACTTAGAGCGAGAATGTTTGACGCATTGACTCTATTGCCTAGTTACGAAATTTTTCTTGCAAATGACATATAAACACCTTGGTACTGAATTAGGAGCTGATACAAAGAAATTCAAATCAGATTATAAGTGTACCTGAATCCACACTTGGTTTTGTTAATTTGTAATTTTAAGTTTGATTTTAGGCTAAATGCCTTTTACACACTATTTGGCAAAAAAGGGTTTTAGTACCTAAACAACAATGCGAAGATAAAGGCCTACCTTCAGGCGTTCTACACATCCATCATATTTGTGTGTTCTTGCTGAATTAAAGAAAGTCCGCGCCGAATTATTTATAAAACAATGACCCTGTGAGAAGATTTCATCTGAAATAAATTTTAATCTTTACCGAAACGAACGAGAATTCTCAATGTAATTTTCAATGTTAACAGAATTAAAAAAGTATTTTATGTCATTTTGTCTCTATTATTATATCCTAATTAGTTTTTTAATGCTTACAGGTCAATGGGCATACTGAGCAAAATTTACCTCCATATCTCCATATTTGCAAGGGGCACTTTCATATACCTTGCACTATTTGAGGAGGTGATATGATTTAAATCAGACACCGGTAGGCGCTTTTCGTGTGGTTTTGTGATTAGCCTTTTGTCAGTTTATGTCCACCAACAGTTGCTTCAAATAACATCTCCTCCTTAACATTTTAATAAAACATTGAAGAGACGCTTTGCAGGGATGTTCCTTGCATAAAACTCTACTAATGTCATCTAAAGAAAATTATTCCACTGGACTTTGGTTGCTATAAAACAACTTGAATGAAAAACTTTAAAATCCTCTTGTCTTCAACTACGAAGCCCAGAACTCTGAAATCTGGCATGTAGCGACTAAGAATGCTCAGACATTGCTCTTAGGAAGGTTATTTGTTCTATTCTAGGGGGAAATGTTTACAAAGACATGGACAGACAAACATTTTAAAAATCTTGACATAAACAGAAAGAGCGAGGCTTCCAAAATTTAGCATAAAGCATTGTGTTGTAAACCTTTATCAAGATTGTTCAAATCACGCTATTGGTGTGATTTTAGTTCCAACACTATGGGGTCACATGTTACATTTAAAGATAATGAAATTTCTTGTCTGAAACCACAAGTCAGTACCTCTGAAACTGAGTATTAAAAGACTTCTATCGAGATTATTCAAGCTTGTGTCAAAATTAACCTTGCTCTTTGGGGCGGGGTGGGTTGCCTGGGAGACACGTGTTTTACATGAAAATACATGTATATAGTAAAATTCAACCACAAGGCTCAGCAGGAATCTGAAATGTTGTTTGTTTCGTGGACTACTACGAATATATTTCAATTTTTTTTTTTACTTCACCTAAGGGTTCAAATTTTTAATAGTTTTAGGAGAAGTACTGCCGCTACTTCTAAGATTAGGTATCGAGTTTTGTGTATTGAGTCTCTTTAAGCAAATATGGTTATTTAAGTTCCACCCTGAGGGGTGTGGGTGTCAAAGGTTTTACAGAGAAATGTATAGAAAACCTTTACAATTTCTACGTGACATAAACTTTAAAGCTAAACTTTCATATTTGGACAAAACATTGTCTAATTGTTTCTTTTATTTGTCTATAAATTCACTACATTGCCCATGTTGTTCCACGTAAACCAATTCGTTCTTATAACTTATTAGACTGTTCTTCAGGGAAAATTATTTGTATATTTTGTCTTTGAAAAGATATGATTATACAACTGTAAAATGATGTGCGTGAAGTTAGCTGCCATTTGCCAGTTGGCAACTGGAGAATGGCACCAAAACTCCATAGCCCAGCTGCGAGTTCTAATTTATATGAGGTGTCAGAGGTGGCGAATTGGCAACTGGCTGAAACATACCAAGAATCGTGAATTCTGAACATTAAGTGAAATGGCAACTGGCAAATGACAGCCACATGTTAATTCGTCAAACTGACACCTAATAGACAGTTGACAATTCACTACGCTTGACGAATTGCTATCTGAATGCCATTTGCTAGTTGCCATTTTATTAAATATAAACAAGTCATTAAACATATCGATCTGGAATCTGGCTGTCAAATGACAGGACAATTCGCGAATTTTGGCGAACTGGCGTCTGGTTGCCATTTGCTAGTTGCCAATTCACTTAATATTAACGATTTATGAAATATTTCGAACTTGCCCCTGGCTAGCAATTGACTGTTAACGATTCACGACTTTTGAAGAACTGGCATCTAGTTGCCAGTTGAAAATAGCCAATTCATTTAATATTAACAATTCATGATAGTTATCGAATCGGCACCTGGCTGCCAATTGACAGTTGTCGATCCGCAAATTTTGACGAATTGGCATCTCGCTGCCAGTTGCCTGTTACCAAATAACGTTTTTTTCAGAATTCAAGATTCTTTTCGAATTGGCATCTGGTTGCCAATAGAAAGTTAACGATTTGCGAATTTTGACGAAATAGCATCTGGCTGCAAGTTACCATTCACTAGAATTTGCATCTGGCTACCAATGCAATTGACAATTCAAGAATTTTGAGGAATTGACCTCTGACTGCCATTTGCCAGTTGCCAATTCACTTAATATTAAAAGTTGTTGAAAATTGTCGTATTGGTATTTAGCTATCAATTAACAGTTGACGATTCACGAGTTTTGACGAATCTGGCTGCCAGTTGCCTGATCATTCAATGTGCAGAATTTATGATCCTTATCGAATTTGCATCTGGGCGTGAGTTGCCATTTGACAATTTGCCATTTCTGACAAATTAGCGTCTTGCTGCCATTTCATTTAAATTCGAATTTGCTGCTGAACTATGAAGTCGGGTGCCATTTGCCAGTTGCCAGTTGAACTGGTAACTGGCAAATGACAGCTAACTTGAAACCTGTAAAATGTCACATAAATCGAAAAAAAAAAAAAAAAAAAAAATGACAACAAAACTGGCTATAGCATTCAGCATCAGATCTTGTTCATGTGGGCCACTCTTAATAAAGGTCCGACACTTGTTCTAACGATAAGGGGGTATATCTCGAAAATTACTGGAGAAGTGTCGCTGAAGATTTGTAGATAGATGTCTTTTAAGAATTGTGTATATTCATTTGAATTGAATCATTTAGGGAATACCGAAGTCGTCAAGCTATATAAAATACTGGTTTGTGTATACTTTTCATGTCCGATGTTCAATTCATTTTATCAACACCTTAAAAATTTTCTGATAATGTCCTTCTGTTTGTTAGTGGTATCTGTTATTCCATTGTACGCTCTTGGTTTCAAAGTTTGAGCGTAAAACTACTTTTTCCCTTCTTTCTTTAGTATGCAGTTAATCTTAACCCTCCATATTTTTGATAAGGTTATCAAATGCTTTTGTTTTGTAACAAGACTGAATGAGTCGTTTAAAAACGAAAGAACTAGATTGGGCAGGCTGGATTGGAGGATAAAATAACGTTGACCCTATATGTTTAGTGTGCATATACTCACGCAGCTTTCGGCACGATGGAGTCGCTCTCATCTGCTAAACTGGACACCAAAATTCAAATTATGTTCCTTAGGCATAATAAGCAATTCCTTGACTTAAACAGTTTGTATTCAACGATTGCATCTACAACTGTTAGTGGTATTCTATTATTGTTATCCCCTTCTAGATCCCAAGTCACATGAATAATGAGCACGGAAGTTGTTAGCCAAGATGATTATGATTCTAACAATGGGCTCAAATTCTGAAGGACTTTGTAAATGACATGTTTTGCAGATATTTGAAGTTCAATTCTGAAGAACGTATTCTGTAAATAACATGTTTTGCAGATATTTCAGGTCAAATTCCGATGTACGTTTTCAGTAAGTGACATGGTTTGCAGATAACTAGTTTGGAGTCAATATGTTTTTGTTTATAACCTGACAGAGCTATTAATTCAGTGTTTGGGGAAAAGGGTTACATATTTTATTCACTATCACAGACGCTTTTTATCTCCTTTGCAGTGATCTCCCTTTTATAGTACTGACAGGAAAATAACAGCAGTGCTTTTAAGATTAACATCATCTAATTATGAATCAATGGTGCAGAATGTTCTGTCTGGTGCAGGGATAAAAATTGGTCTCGTCGCCAGATTGTCGTCGGTTCAAGTCCGTTAATGAATTTAAACCCAGTCTTTGGCTATACCTCCTAATGTTAACTGTTTATACACTGAATTTTTTTTGTCATAATGTCATGAAATAAAAAACTGTGTTCAGTTATCAACGTTAGTTTTATTTTCTCAATCTGAGCATCGTATTTCATCATTCGTGAAGCTAACTTTGTGGAGGACGCACGTTCTTCGCGAAACTTCCTATTATGTTGCCTTTCGCTTTGTAGTTAATCACAACGATATTACCGGATTTTCCAACGCCAATCTTTCTAGTTTTCTTCCAGACTATCTGCGTAAAATGGCCTGCAAATTCAAAGGAAACCGAACGGTGAAATAAAATCTGAAATTAAATAGTTAAGAAAACAAACAAACAAGGGAAACAACTCAATTATATGATGTGTTTACAAGCATGCATTCAAACCAGAATCTGAATTAAAAATCTTTATATAAACCAATGTCTTTAATAAATATTCATATGGTTTATATATGTTTATTGAGGAGATCTCCTCCTCCTCCATGAAATAGCCCTTAAAAGTAAAATCTAAATCAGTGTGACAACTTACTCTTGAAAGTCATAAGTTCAAATATATCCGTTACCTAACTGACTGCAGTACTTTTTGTGCCTGGGCCCCACTCCACCCCACCCCACTCCGTAGCAAATTCAGATTTGCTCTATTACGTACGTCATCCGTCAGTCTGTCCATCAAACGTAAAGTTTTTGTTCTTCGCTCAGCAAAAACTATAAGGCCTTAGGCTATATATTTTAACACGGTATAGATCAGCATGTGAAGTTACACATCTCTGGTTTCGTGTTCCCCCCCCCCCGCCCCCCACCCCCCCTCAGAATAAAAGTGTTATAGGCCTAGATTAAAATAAGTATATTTGACTTTGAGTCGCATGTAGGAAAAACTATCTGACTTTAGGATACGAAATTTAAAAAAAAGAGTTAATTTCGGCATGCGAAGTTGCGTATCTGGGGTTTCGCGCTCCCATAGGCCAATGAATAACAAAGTATTAACCATTGACTGGTAAAAATAGGTATATTTGAGGTTATGTCGCATGTCGAGGAAAAACTGTATGTATATGGCTTTGGGTTATGGAACTAAAAGAAGAGTGTTGTGGAACATTTAATCCTGGGGTTTCTCGTCCCCTTTGCCAAGGAAAACTCGAATAATGGCCCTTGATTGATTGAAAATACATATATTTGAGCTTGCGTCGCATATTGAGCTATAACTAATAGTACCTGAATTCGGGTTATGAAACTTGAAAAACTATGTATCATCATGAAAAGCTGCGTATCCTGGTTTTGGCGTTCCCCTATGACAAATAATTACAGAGTTATGGTCCTTGACTGATTTAGATTGGCATATTGCAGCTTCTGTCTTATTATGAGGAAGTATATTTTGGGTGGTGCTCTTTTCGCGTCACCACTACTTTGGATAGCATGCAACCTCCACCTTTTTTTATCACTATAATCCACTGCTGCTCACTGCCCTGCACGATATAATGACTAGCATACTGATAGAAACACGAAATTGGCGTATGGACACAATTCTAGCTTCCGTAAGAACAAGAGGGCCCAGAGGGCACTAGGTCGCTCACTTAAGTATCAAAACTCATAGAAGAGTTAATTATGGTTTAATTTTCAGATGGCTAAGATGTGTTTTTTTTATCTCTGGTAATTTCATTTTAAAGGGGCTGTGCTCCAGATGACAAAAAAAAGAAAGTTTTCTTGTATTGTAAATTTCTTGTAATATTTATGACTAATGCTTAAAAAATAACTTACTGACAAAAAATAAGTCAAATAATTACATTATAAATTGATTTTTTCCCTTTCAAAGTGCTATACCGTAACGCAACGGTATAACTATATCGTATAAGAATTAAAGTAAATATGTGTAATATCACATGCGGCGATGGTGGTGACAATAAAAGCGGTGGAAATATTTATTAACACAAGTATTAGCATTTCCAAAAATGCTTGAAATCGCCGTTCAGCCACGTATGACGTCTTATCCATAAATGCATGAATTTCATGCTCGTCATTCATTAAATCGATAATTTTATAACATGCTTTGCAGTGAAAAGAATAAGAATATTACACGTGCAATTTAAACAGAATAAATTTAAGATAACAAATACGATATTGCCCTGACTCTTATCAAGCATATATAAAACTAGGATATATCCTGATCAAACTCCTCGCACTGGTTTCGTCACGCTTTGCTACTGTTTCTGTACTGATCAGGGGAAGTAACCGCTGCGGGGAGTTTGTATCCTGATTAGAATCGCCCGGAAGTAAGCATTTATTTTTTTCTAGAAGTGCAAGTTTTGGAAAAACAAACAAAACATACTCTTATTTAGACTACATTCTCTAGTTAGAAATGACATGTAGCCAAAAATATTGCGATTATCCTGTGTTTATCTTGCAAGAGCCTGAAGACTGGTACTGAGTTCGTAAATTGATCATGGTATTTTTCAGTTGTACGAATAGGTAACCCGACAAACATGGCGGTTGGGCGAGTCCATTTACGCATCCCTTGCTGAAGTTTTTTGACGTTCATTTTGTTATCATGTGATATGTATAATTCGCTTTGATTGGCTAAAGGCAGACGGTGTACAGGCAAAACTGTTCAAATCTTGTTAATTGTATATATCGCCGTCCAGGAACGGCGATAATGAGGGTCCAGAGTTCAAATCAGGCGAAAATAATTTTTTTATTCTATTTTGACTTTTATAATCAGTTTTGAAGTAAAATATCATGTTGTTATAATCTCACAGCATCTAAATATATAATTTATGAAAAAAAATGTCAAATCTGGAGTACAGCCTGTTTAAAGTACCAATTTATTAACATATCCATTCATTAAAATGGAAATGCTCTTTGTTCTGGACCAGGCACAGGTGTTTTAGGGTTTCCGAGATAGAAATGATTTAGTTCTTCTGAAAATTAAATTGTTATTGTCCAATCATTATACTCCTAGGACGGGGCCGATTTTGACCCCATGTATGTAATATTTACAAGCTTTGTAGAGGTCCACTAGAGAAAGCCTCGCATCAAATTACAAACGTTTGGGTCAAGCGCTTTTAGAGAGGAAGATTTTTGAAGTTTTGAACCTGATGTTTTTTTTTGAAAAAACTTAGAGGTCCACTAGGCAACACTACACACCATATATCTTATCTCTGGGCTTTCCGGTTTCAGACAAGAAGATTTTTAAAATTTTTTCTGTATAAGTATATGTAAAATCAAGTGACCCCCCGGGTCGGGGCAAATTGACCCTGGGTTAATGATTTGAACAAAGGTAGAGGCAATCTAGACAATGCTGCGTACCGAATATCAGCTCTAGGTCTTGTGGTTTCTGACAAGAAGATTTTTAAAGTCCTTTTCTATTGGTTGCCATGAAATGAAATTCTTTGAACAAATCGGAAGGAAAACCACCAGAGGAACATTCCTGTGAAGTTTCATCAAAATCAGCCAAGAAAGTTTTCACAAGAGAATTTGAACGGACGCCGGATGGACAGAAGGACGGACTGACGGACACCGCATGTTGAGTGATCACAATAGCTAACCCCGAGCACTTGCTCAGATCAGCTAATTATAGAGGTCTTGTGTTATTACTTTCTGGAGGGACCTATCTACACAACTTGAAAGGTACTGAAAAAGTTTACCAAAGTACACTAAAACTAATATTCATTTCCTAGCACGTGACGAAGCGGCTGACTTCAGTTATAAATGCACATCATGTATTCCTTACCATAATTGTCAAAATCAGCCAAAGGTGGCTCAGTGCCGTAGTAACCATTATCACTGTAATGACTTTCTTCTTCGATAAACAGATTGTCTACATGGTCTGCTCCTGATTGATATAAAAATGATATCAACTTAAACCTTTTCTGCACTTTATTTTGAAAGTTTCGGTGAAAAAGTATTTTATCTAACTCAAAGTATTCTATTGATCATGCACAACAACAACAATAGCAACAGCAAAACGAACTAAAACAATTTTATTTTGAGCTCATGTTTCATTACAGAGTCTGATCCAACAAAGGCTTGCAAAAACTTCACCATTAGCTCTTAGCAAACACTAGTTCAGTTGCAGGTATGTATTTTTGAGACAAGCAGTTTTTAGTTTAGTTTAAACAGTATTTATTTCATATAGTTCAAACATATACAATTATGTACAGCAACATGATATTAAACAGGAATGAAAAGGAAGTCAAAGACTTATATAAATTTCTTTCCTGTAGATAATAAGAGCATAGCATGATGTACAGTAACAACACGTATTAATACACTAGTTACTAAAATGAAATAATTACACCTATCAAAAGTGAAATGAAGAACAATAGTACAACAAGCGAAACATAGTAAATACAATAACTATTGTGCAATCATAGTGATTTGTTATTTATTGGTGGGGATGAGTAAAACAAAAAATTACTGATGTGTGGTTTTAAATTTAACAATTATTTTATAATTAATTGAAATTTCATTTCATACTTGCACATGGTAATAGTAAGGAAGTAGACTAGAAAGTAGGATAGTTATAGAAGTGAAACTCAGAGAGCAAGATGAGGCCATTGTCTTTGAAACGGATGATAGGTCAGTTGTGAAGAACAAGGTGTCTGTAATAGTTTTATATAGCTAGAACACAACTATGTTGCTTTAATAGATTGAGATAATTATTAGTTTAAGAGCCGTGTAACAAGACACGCAGCAATGCACATATTGGTAAGATGAATGTATTGAAAAATTAAAAAAATAATAAATGCCTGATTCCGCTAAGTCGTCAATAGATAGAATAGCATAGTGATTTGGGATGATACTTACAGTGTGTAGGAAGCATATAAAAAGTTAGACAAGATCAAACCGCTTTGTACTCGAAATATATTCGTGTACAAGTTCGAATATTTTGGCATTTGTTTCATCGCTGAGGCATGAGTCGCCATAAAGTAATGTTGACAATGTTACAGTTGTTATTTGTTGAAGCTCATCATTGAGAATGTTCACAAGCAGTTTTTTATGATCGGCATACACGTCGGTATGAACATGGTCTCTATTATTGCAAATTTATATTATTACACATTTTTTAAATAGTTTTAAGACTTGTTAACTAACAAGATTGAACGTTTGGCAGATCTAGTTTAGAAATACAGCATGGTAATGGTTGACTAAGAAAGCTTTACCTGTCACGTCTCCTGACATCCAGGAGAGATTCTCGCCATATTTATTGTCTGGTCGGTGCTCGAACGTGTCTGTTTCAGCTAGGTGATTAGCCCATTTCTGTGCATACTTCGATATTTTCATATTTGCTTTCACAGGTTTTACCTGAAAAATAACGATGAAAAATACAATAAAAAAGTTTTCATGAGGGAAATTAAGTTACTAGGTTACATGTTGAGTTATCCGTTTAATTTATTGAACTAATTTTGTATTTACTATCAGTAAATGAATCACGTCAATTATAGGTGATATTTAAAATTTTCCCGTAGGGGATTGTATAACAACTTTCGCCAGACAAACGGGTGAGTTGTGTTTGAACTGTACATTTTAATATGTCCCACATTGAACACATGAACTTATAAAGATCCTTTGAAGAAGTTAATAAGCACGATTGCCCGAAGACTTTGTTGTAACTTAAAACATTGGATTACGTCCCGTGAATTAAATCTAACCTTACACCATATCAGTTGCAATGCTGCGAAAAGCAAAACTATACTTAAAAAACTTTTTGTTTAGGCTACTACAGTTAAACACAATTGAAAAGCAACTACAATTTTCGCACGACCAGTTTGAGGGAAGTATCAAAAATGGTAGGTGACTTATGGTCTGACAAGTTTTCGGACGAAGACCACCATTTTATTCCTGCAATATATTTCGCAGCAATTATATGTCCCTGCCTTGTTTGTTCGTTGTTGTTTTTTCTGCGGTTTAACGCCAGTGTCAACCTTTTTAAATGATATTCCGATCAACTTACAAGTGTTCCTGGGTATCAAGTCAGCGTACTAACTAGTCTTTCTGCAAGTGACTGAATACTTCCTCACATGATTCAAAGGTGAGGGACAAATGACTTACAGACGTATTGTCTGAGATTAGTTATGTCGAAGAAATTAATCTGTCCTGGTGGGATTTGAATCGACAACTCCTGGACTGACAATCCGATGCCGGGTCCGCATATGTCGCTGCAACTCCCGGTATAGTTTGCATAACCGTGCTATGAGTTTATACTAGTGGGACAGGCACAATAGAATCGATTGTGCAAAAAGGCTTTTAAGAATAAAATACGTTTTTATTGTTGCGAGACCTGAAACTCATCTATATCTGTATATAGTATGTATGACATGTGCTTCCTAGAAATATTAATGCTTTAAACATAACTTACACCATGCAAGGCTCTGTACTCGTTATGTCTCTTCGTGACTTCTTTGATAAATGCTTTGTCGAGTTTAGTCTAAAAAAAAGAATGATTTTTTTTCATTGTCCCAGCTTTTCTTTTACTAAAGAATATTATAGCTGCATATTAAAATGACTGCCATTTTTTATCCGCATGGCTAGAATATCGAACTCTTAACTCGGATGTTGCGAACTTGAATCCTATCGGTGCGCCTAAAATTCGAGCTTTCCTTTTCTGTAAGAATACTGCAGAAAACAGAAAACAAACGCAATAACAGAAAGGTGAAAGTCATGAGGGTACATTACAATAAGTGAATATTATCAGTTCGATATTCTTTCGAATCGACAATCTGTAATAATAGCTAAATATGTGAATAATATAAAAAAAAATCGTCAAAATCTCATATACCACGTAATTGGTTCATACAACTACGACAATGTATTCTTCTTCAGTTTATCTTTGTTGCAACATACTTATTTGAAAGTCACTTAGGCAACAACTCCCTTTCAAGACCATTCACATCTTGTATTTTACTAATCTTAAGCTCTGAGATTGCACTGTACATACCTGGCCCTCAGATCCAATCAAGAAGGTGACCTGGACATACCTTGCCTTCTGGTATTGCCAAGAAAATGCATTTTACAAATATCTCCTTTTGATGGCGTGTAAAGAATCCACTGTACCAATATTTTCCCTTTCATACTTCTTAGTGCCTGTGCCGTACATACTTTCCGCCCGATAATGACAAAACGTTGCATTGTACCTTCGTTGTTCGAACCAGGAGGTTGCACGGTACTTATTTGATCTTGATTTCCCAAATCTGATAATCTGCATTCTTTTGCTCTCAAAAGCCGCGATCAGGTAATCAGTACCGGTGTACACAACTTTCACCCTGATGCCGCCGTAACAGCATTGTACATACCTTGCTATCTGATGCCGCCCCGGGGTTTTACAATTTAATGGGTGTTTCCCTCTTTCGCCAACAATAAGTTGCAATGTTTATACCGATGCCACAAAGGTTGCAATGTACTTACCATGCTCTCTGATGCCACCTAGAAATTGCACTACGTATACCCTGACCTCTGACGCCGCCGAAATGTTGCACAGTATATTCTTCTGCCTAAGACCACCAAAAAGCTTGGGATATACACTCTGCTCCTTGATGCCGGCAAAAGATTGCATTGTTCATACCATATAGTTTGATGCCGGATAGAGGCTCCATTATACTTACATAGCACTGTACATGCCTTCCGTATGAGGACGCCGAAAAGGTTCATCGTACTTACATTGCTCTTTGATGTCACCAAGAGGTTGCAGTGTACATACCTTTCCTTCTGTGGTCGCCACAAAGAGGCATAGGAGAAACAACAACTTTATCAGCATAGTTCTTTTTTGCTTTACAACGAAATCCTGCAAAAAACCACACATTTGGGTATTTTAGTTAAAGACGGTCAGAAATGTTAACATCTACAGGAAGAAACTTCTATTTTCAGTATTGTTTTAAATGAAAAGAAAGCAAAACATACTTTATTCTCTAAGCGGTGTGAAGGTCATACTTCAGACAAAAGACCGAAAATGCTTGTCGGATATTTTAAGTAGACATAGGGGTATATATCAATATAATGTAGTCAGAGTTTAGAAACCTTGGTATAGGCGTGTTCAATATCATTCAAATTTACATGAAAGTCAATATGAATAGTTGCAAAAAGCTAGGTCCTACTGTTCGCCAACAAAAGATTGAACTGAGCATATGACCAATTCAAGGTCCTGCACTCGTAGCTTTATAGCGAAACATGATCCAGGCGCGCCTATTGAGCTCATGCAAAACCTTTGAACTTGGAACTTGTTTCTTTTATCCTTATAAAGTTCTTGAAGGATTTAGGATTTAGCTTCGGTAGAAAATAATAGTTAAAATTGTTCTAGTTCATATATATTACAAAGATGTCGGTAAGGCACTTGAAAAATACTGGACAATTTACTCGTATCTTAAATGAGTAAATAACATTTTTTTACAAATCTTCTAGCTCTGTTGAGTTGTTCGAGTTAACTCTTTCGCGCTCATTGCTTACAAACTTTTCTGAAGCAGGCAACGCAGATGAGCAGGAGCCATTATTTTCCCTGTTAAATGCCACTTTAGACGTAGAAAAGCTGAACAGTAACAGACAGAAACTAAACTCGTCTCATCTGATCTGCCAGGGTTAATTTTTTTGGACGGCTTTTATTTTTTTAAGGAAAGGCAGTTTGAAACCGTTGTATCATCTGCTCTTCACTTTTTTTAAAAAGACGTTAATAATTTGTTTTCCTCGAAACCCGTATGGATTTAATAATCAGAAAAAAGTAGGAGTGTTCCTTAGACCTTCATTCACGTCTTTCACGCGTTTCTTTGGAAATAAAAATCATTATGTGATATTATTTATTGAAATGTTTGTCTTTCCTGAAAAAAAGTTTCACTATTTTTTATCCAAAGGGCATTTTTTTCTACATTTGAACTGCCACTGGAAAAACCTCACGTCTAACGCCTTTTTATGGTTATCGGGACTCCTTGCAGAGAGTTCTACCAAGGCTCTACCAAGTGTCTGTTCACGAAAGTTTATGCGATTGCTGTATACTTTCAAGTATAAAATATTTAAAAAAAAAATATAGTGAATTATGCTTACCTTTATCACTGACCGTCTGTTGTAAAATGTCAAAAGAAAATTCGTCATGTACAAAGTAATTAAAATTTTCTGATCGAAATCAGTTTTTTTTCACTTTTGATAAGTAATAATTAATATTATGGGAAAACGTTTATATTAAGTTTAAAATTTAAAGTGATTTCCATTTAGGCGGTTTAACAATATGTCTTAACATTTATAATTGGATATTAAGTACATAAAGGCGATGGACGAAACGTGACTTATGGTTGTGATGCTCTCAGGAATGTATGTCGGACATCCTTGATTTGAATACGATCAGTTAATCCTCAATAAATATTTCAAAGTGGAGTCCGTGATGTTGGTTCTACAGTCGCTGTTCAAAATCAGATGAAAGTTAAGAAAAATCAGATCAAAGTTAAGAAAAATCAGATCAAAAGTAAGAAAAATCAGATGAAAGTTAAGAAAAATCAGATGAAAGTTAAGGAAAATCAGATGAAAGTTAAGAAAAATCAGATCAAAGTTAAGAAAAATCAGATGAAAGTTAAGAAAAATCAGATGAAAGTTAAGAAAAATCAGATCAAAGTTAAGAAAAATTAGATCAAAGTTAAGGAAAATCAGATCAAAGTTAAGAAAAATCAGATCAAAGTTAAGAAAAATCAGATCAAAGTTAAGAAAAATCAGATCTAAATTGAGAACAGTAATATGCATATCGAGCTCTGACATTGTAATAAGACTGGCATTCGGTACATGGCAAATTTAGCTCTAACATCGCGATGCACACGTATTTTTTTTCGCCGTGACTTCATTAAAATCAATTTTGAGCTACATTTGTAACGAATGGAATTGTTACATTTAAAATCTTCAGTTTATTATTGGTTCAAAGTGTTGCTGTTATGAAATTTACGGGCAGAATTTGTAATTGTTAGGTTAATTGCCTCTAAAATTAATGAAATAATAATAACATTGATACAGCCGTAAATTAAATATCTAAACTTTTTAACCATGAAAAATTATACTAATTGTAATAAATAGATAATAAATTTGACTAAATGATTAATTTATTTTACTAAAATGATATTGACACTTCTAGTCTTAAACTCAACACATTTGTTTAACTGTTATGGAAATAGGACGTTCATTCAATATTTGCCTATGTCTGAAAACTATACACTTATGGGGCATACATTTTTTACTGTATCTACGCCGATCGTCTTTTTAAAGATATTTTTTGTTTGATATAGATAATGAATCGATAAAGTGCGGATATTAAGCTGTTTAGAAGCTTACTACACGAGCTACGGCTGAAAATACTGTGTTTTGAATGTATATCAGGGATTAACTTAAACTTCTGATGCACTGAAGGCAGATGAATTTTCCTATGAAAGATGATACTGACTAGTATATTTCCCAATCACTTATCAATTCGATGCGTGTATTGTTTTATCTGGGACGAAAACGGTCAAATGCTACTCAATCTTAAAAGTAATAGAAGGTTATGTAGAAACACATAGGACAATATTATTTGCCCTCTTTTGTCAAAGGCAATCTGAAGTTATTTCAACAAAAGCAAACGCTTAGAAAAATGTTAATAGAGGAATTGCACAACCTATCTTTTCAGATATAGCGGATTAATATCCGATTTATTTAGGTCGTGATCAATATCTTCTGTATTTCATAATGACAACAGGATCCCATATTATGAAATAACAACCCATTATAATGATATGTAAACGCCGCATAAGGATTAAAGAACTAAACAGAATATTATTATTACCACCAACAGTGATATTACA
This sequence comes from Cyclina sinensis, assembly GCA_012932295.1. Taxonomy (NCBI): domain Eukaryota; kingdom Metazoa; phylum Mollusca; class Bivalvia; order Venerida; family Veneridae; genus Cyclina; species Cyclina sinensis. Next base: position 4,795,719 of record JAAONU010000016.1, read on the forward strand.
ACATAACAAAATGATATCCCTACTCAGCATAATGATTTATCACTCATCATAATGATAACACGGCCTCTCATAATTATTATTGACTCATCATAATGACAATATAATCCATTATAATGCTGATGAACTCTTCGTTGGCTCTTAGTTGTATTAGAACCCAGAAAAATGATATATCGACCAATTGTAATAATGCAACAAATCTTAATTTAGCTGCGTTTCAATATTGAGAAGGTTTTACAGGTAAGACCATGCAAAACATTACTGTTTGTGATAAAAAAAGCTGTTAGTCACAGGGCTTATGTATTTGAAACACTGCGCTCGAGTCGAGGGAGTTAATTAGATAAAGTTGTGTATGACAATGAGGAGTTCTAATATTTATTAACAACTCGAAAATCGAAACTGCAGTGACAATCTTCAAAACCATGCGTTAGCAGACGAACAGACATATTCAAACTATCAAAACAGACTATTGGTCAACTCTAAATATTTTTCTTTAATAAATTATCATTTGTTCTGTAGTTAAACACGTTGTATTAAAGGGAAGTAATCAAAGTACACTATCCGATGATTGATGGACCCTGTCTGCAAGCCTGGGTACATTCAGGGCTGAAGTCACTTGCGTCACAGAAAGTTGCACTACAGAATATGTCCAGTCCTTCATCAAACGTCAGGTATTCAAAATCTTGAAACACGAACTTTGTCTCGTGCGTTGATTGCGAAATGATATGAGTGCTACTGTCAACCTCACACCTGAAAGATAAAATATAATCAGTCGTTCATTCTAATATAATGGAATCATGTCATCAGTTCTATTAGAACCCGATTACCGTTCAAGACTGTCTTTATTTTGTATGGATAAAAACTTGTTGTTTGGTTTTTTGAAATAAGAAATATGCAAAAAATATATCAGTAAGACTTGTCTTTGCACATTTCATGTAACGATGGAATGAAATCTACGATTGGTAGATTTACATATAACAGCCAAGTGTGAAGGAATCAAGAACCAGAGCTATATTAGAAACAAATATTTCGGCAAATATTCAAAGTTAAATAACTTTATATTTCCATGCATCTCAAGATGTAAAATGGTTTGTTCCACATAGACTTGGAGAAAGCTCAGCTTAAAGATTAAATGGGGGTAATGTCACATATGAAAGTTACATATGTCAGTCTACTGTACCCATCTGTTATGAGAAAGTGTTGCGTGGTTTTGTCAGATGGCCTCGTGTAACAAGTATGCAGTCGCATCTTCGTATTCCAGTCCGGTATAGCTGTCATCACCTTCACATATATCTTATCTCCGACATGAACTTTCAGCAGGTTGCCTGTAATCTGGTGTAAGAAGTTCTGGTCTCTGTAGAAGGCCAGCGTGATGTCACGATGGCCAGTTATATTCGTACTGTGGCTTTCTACACTGTGGTGCAAGTGTGCTGTTGCAGTCTCTTCTTTGGTGAGATAGCAAGCCACACTGTAAGTCCAGACATGCCGTCGAACCATAGATGGGTCAACGAGATCAAAGATTGCATAGAATAATGTATTTTGGAAAAGTGTTGTTCCGTCCACATCCTAAATAAATAAAACACTCAAAATATTGAATCTTATAAACTTTTCTTTTTTTCATGAACAATGATCTGTACAGATGTTTTACTTTTAACTTAATTTTTAAGTTTGTATGCCGTATTTACCAACATTAATATAGGAAATAGATTTTAAGTTTGAGTGTTCTACCATATATAGCACGGTATCGAGTTTAGATGCATATTAATTTAATCACGAAGGCCGTAGGCCTGAGTGATTAAATAATCACGCATCTGAACGAGATACCGTGCTATATTCGACGGTAGAACACAAAAACTTTAAAATCTATTTCCATTCTAACACATATGTATAGTTATAAGGGACACAATTATGTGCACTACTTATCATGCCATATTGAACGGTTATTGACCCTGGCAGGCTATTCCGTTTACCCCGCTATTCATTCCCCACGTGAAAATGAAAACAGCAAGTTTATTTTAGCTTATCAGTCAATAATTTACGTTTAAATAAATATTTATAATTTTATCATAGATGAACATCAAAGAAGATAATTTAGTCCAAAACAATATTTCACTATAAAAATATTTATAAACAATTTTCGGTTTACAATGAAAAATAAGAACAGCCGAAAGTAGTTTGCACTGACGTCAGTGGGCGCACGTTTTTTTTGCAGCGTTATCTAATATATATGATATATCACGCTCAATTCCTTCTTTGTTTATTGTCGGCGCATTGTGGATAGTGTTAGTAATCGTTTTAAATATTTCAGAGAGCTCAGTTGACCTGTTCATAGTTATACAAAAATGTATCAACGGTGCAGCAACATAAATTTAAATGGAAGCAATACTTTACGAACCGAAAATCACTGAACAACGTTTTTCTTCCTGAATCACAAACTTTAACAAGATTTTCAAGACTGATTATATTTAATTTATCACTTGCACAAAGTTTTACCTTTTCAGCGGTCATACAGGTGTCAAACGTCTGCTGGAACCAGAGTACGTTATCATATCGTGAACCGTGACATTTCTCCGAACCTAGGTAAATGTCAGTATCGGTGATACCGGGGTATAACAGTCGTAGTATATTTATATCCATACTTATATTCCATCCAGTACTCGAGCAGTCAGCTTTGATTGCGTCTTCGAACCGCCAGTGCTGACCTTGAATGTAGGAAATATTTTTCTACTTTATGGGGTTTGAAAATGGTTAGTTATAGACTATGTAATACAGATATTAGTAATTGCTTTAGTCAAATATCAGTTTTGGTGACAAGGAAAACTCTTAACTCTTTAGTTTACTAAAAGTTTCAGGTTTTAATGTGCAGTATACATGTTTAACGCTATTATATTATAACCTTCCCAGAATAGGAGTAACTCTAGGAAAATACGTCTTACGAGTAAATGCAATTTTTTTTCTGGAGAAGCGGTGCTAATGTGGGATACGGACAAAAGCCCCTCCCCCCGGACAAAAGCCCCCCACTTAAAAATGACAAGGTGGACAAAAGTCCCCCCCATGAAATTTACAAGGTGGACAAAAGCCCTCCCCCACCCCATGAAATTTACCTTGTGGACATAAGCCCCCCTCCTGTCATAATTACAGGTAGGACAAAAGCCACCCCCTTGGTGTTGTGAGTGGGAATTAAATAAAAAGAAAAACCCCTAATGTTTTTATATAAGAAATAAGAAATTATAATAAACAGATGTATTTTAACTATAAACACAAGAATTTCACACATTTTATTCATCATTCATTAGATTAAACACAATTTGATACAATTAATAGGGTTAATAACACATATTAAACAATAAGTACAATGGTCGTTTGTTATTTACACATACCACTTGTTTGATGTTAACAATGTGAACTTTAATTGGTTGTTAGAAATCATTTATTGACCTTAAATGTCTGCTAATAACTTAATTGTGTTGAAAGCTGAAAGTTTTTTGCTAAATCTGCAAACTGTTTGAGGGGTGGGAGGCTTTTGTCCAAACTGTAAATTTCATTTTGCCAAAGAAGAATCATCAACATTGGAGGCATTAGCTCAAATCCAGTTATTCAGTTAAGAGAAGCCTTTTATTTCGTAAATTAGTATACTTATATTAAATATACCTGTTCAAATATTAGTCGCGAAAATACAGAAAATACATCACAAAAATTAGAGTGGAGTCCCTTAAGCAGGCATTACGTCTTTGTAAGTTCGTATGACTCAGTTTTAACAGGCTATAACAGTTAAACTACGTAATTATACTGTCAGATTGCATTATATGGGTTGTCTCATTTAATCATCTGGCTGTTAATTTGCCACCCTTATAACGTAATGATCAGCTAATGATCGCAATCATTACTGCAAGAAAAGAAAGAAAGAAAGAAAGAAAGAATGTTATCAGTCTTTTGGTGTTATACTGACCTGAGGACGTTGTAGATGCTGTAGGGTTTAAACTTGGGTACGTTTCTGAATACATTCTCAATGTGCTGCTAGTACTTGTTATCGTACCTGTCAGTATGAAATTTGTTTCCAATTATCTTAACTGCTTGCAACTAACAACTGATATAAGCTGGACAGCATTCGTAACAGAGTGAATGTTATTGGTGGAAAAACAGATGACTTTAGAAGTAGAAAATTATTCGACATTAGTATAAAATGCAGAACAGACGACATTTGTTTCTGGAAAGGACTGTGTCAAATATATCTTGTTAAATCGGAAAACTTTCTTATTTCTCTGGTTAATGATAACTGCTCTATAGTGATTCAAATTATACAATGGAATACATGATCCTGTGTGCTAAAGAAGCCTTTCTTATTGAGTTGATTTTTTCAACTTGTTGAATAGGTATGATTGTTGTCGTTTACAGGTGGACGACTAGTTTTTTGTTCTCCGTCTCTCACTTTCACTTTTAGTCTCTAACAAAAAATAGTGAGAATATACATTTAAAAATCTCACCCTCTGTCAAAGTGGTGGTCGCTGCTTTTGTCGTTGTTTCAATCAAACCCGTTTCTGACATGTAAAACATATATGTTACTTCTAAAGACCTTTCAAGACGAAGCAATTCCACAGTGAAATTCGTGTTACACGATCATTTATTCGAATTTAATAGGATGCGATATTTCCTTAATTTGAAAATGAATATGTGAATACATTAAATGAAATACGGTGATGAACAGCTTGTAATCTGCTGTCTGTATCTGGCTGAGGTCTGATATAGCGCTATTTTTGATTGGGAAATTCAACATTAAATATCTTGTATACACTATCTTAGTTTACAGAAAATATACAAAATATTACAGAAAATCTATTCTTAACTAAATTTCAATACGAAATTCTGAAGAAAAGACACTAAAACAATTTTTCACTTACTCTGCAATTGAAATTAAAATTACCTAAGGAGTTTTAAGGGAATTTGACTTCTGCATTTGGTAGTAAATTTTCTTCGGTTCTAAACATTTAAATTTTCAATACGTTCTCCCTTAGCAATCATTAATTAGGTGGGTTTGTTTCTAGAAAAAGAATGTTTCGGGAAGCATATTGCTGTGAGCATTTTATATTAGTCATTAACAAGTTATTTGGCATGCAAATTTGAAAAAAATAAACATTCAATACGGGTCAAAGCTCAGTATAATCTGCTTTTGAGAAAACAAAGAATTAATATAACACGTTATTGTCTGGATCAAGAATAGGTCATTTTATGTAGAATGGAAGGTACAAACTGTAGCCATTGCTACTCACTTCTCTATATAGGTGTATATTGTGTCGTTGTAGTTGGTGTAGTGGTTGTTGTTGTTGAAGGTGGTGTTGATGTAGTAGTAGAAGAAATAGATGTTGTTTTCATTGGAGCTACAACATTTTAAACAAAATTGTGATGTGGATTCCTGAGATAAATATAATTGGTCACATGAAATATATAAAAATGTATAATGCAAAGTCATTACACAACCATGTTTCTTGGAATATCATGTCGCACGGAAGTACTCATTGTTTATAAATATAGTAGTTCATGCAGAAAATCAAGTTTCATTTTTATGATAGAAAAAAAATCAAAGCAAGTAAGAAGGTAAATATTTTTGAAGTACACACAGAGATGCAAAGATACACGAGAATCAATCTCAAAATCCTCTATACTCACCTTGAGCATAATCTTGGTCCACCAATACTTCGCGATGTGTTGTCCAAGTAAACAAGTCACGTACTTTTATACATGCGGTCTCGTTAAAACCTTCTATTTTTCCGATAAGGACAGGGTTGGCTTTATCATTGGGAGGAGAAGGAGTCCAGTTACTGTCTTTGATGACTTCATATCCGTCTACAATGACTAATATACCCTTGCTGGCTTCCCAGCTGACTTCAAGCTTATACCACTTGTTTTTTTGAATAAGTCCAGTTATATTGTATCGCCCATTCCAATGCATAAATCCTTGCTTCACTCCAAACATCAGTTGGTTGCTTTGAATGTAAGTAGCCATTCCACTGCTGCCGACAACATCGCCGCCGCTTGAAAAAATATATATCTTCTTTACTGGTTCCAGTTTCGTGAACAGCACCTCAAGTTTAAATGTAAATCCTTTGCTACAATTCTTCAAACTTTCAAGACATGGGATACCTTGGTCAGGAAGCTCTACATATTGCTGCTTAGAGCAGTCCAGAACAAGGGCAGTGTGACTGTTGTTCTCAAGTTCCAGCGTTGGTTTGTTGTGTAAGGTAACGTTAAATGTTAGCGTGACGAGAATATTATTAATTACTGACAGAAACGTTAGGTTGTACTGTAAAAACGGTGGTGGCGTTGTCACTGAATAGAAGTTGAACCGATTTTAAGATTTAAAAGACTGACATAATGACACTTGATATTTATAAGAAGCAAAAGCAAGTAGATATTTTAATGCTCTACCAAAAGATAAAAGTATATATTACCTTAAAACAACCTTCAAAAAAATCTTGAAAATGCATAAATTATTATTTCCTTACTAAACTTACATATATATGCATCTTTTTCGTAGTAATAAGTTAGTTTCACGTTACCTCTAATGGAAGAAACAGTGCTTGTTTGGACAGACGAGATCACATTAAAATTGTTACATTTGAGATTTCTGCCACCGTTGATGCGTCAGATTTCTTCAAAGTCTTGGTGAACTTGGTGCCTGTTAACTGATTCACTGATGATTGGGCGTCTGTCGTTCTTGATCCATTAAAAGACACCGTTTTTGCTGTCAATTTCTTAGTTGATGAATATTTTGGTTCAACAGAACTTGGGTCAATCGAAGTTGTTCTGGCTTTCTGGGTCGTTACTGGTGTATCTTTAGAATGGTCTGATAAACTTATTCTTTGCACTGATTCATAAACTATTGTCGGAGACGTAATGCTGGGCTATTGCTTTTGTTTTGAACACATCTGTTACAACTACTGTGGGCCAAGTGCTTTTACCATTCGATTTTGTACCACGAATATCAGTTGTAATAATTTTCATTCCTTGAGCATCGGTTATAATTTCTGTTGTTCTTGTAGATTCGGTGTCAGCTGCAATTGTGTCAGGACTATCCGTTACTGTTGTTTTCTTATTCCAAATGCATCTATTCCAAATGATGTCGTACTATAGGTTTTGTTCCAGATGTATATATTGGTATAATTGATAGCGGTTCTGTTATATCTATTGCAGAAGTTAGATGGCTTAGATTGTAAGTACCAAATTGTGCTGATGTCTGGGAATGAAAGTCAGTTGTTTGATCTGAAGTGACTAAAGTTGTTGCTGCGATTACAAACAGAGTATGAAAGAAAGAAACAAGCAAGTTTATAGGGTTGTACAAAACACACGTTTAATGCAGACTGATAGTTTGTAAATAAATATTTTACTTTGTTTACAGATGTAAAGACAGTAGGTGCCAAAACACTGTTCCAAACTTTTTTAATAAAACGTACATGTTTTACAACACATTAGCAGAAATATTAAGCACAAATATAGAAACGCCTTTTACTTGCATTGATTTATGTCTTGCAAGCAGCAAAGCACAAAAATACAGTTAAAGATATAAGAAAACAAAATTCTGAATATAATAAATGCATCTGAGAGAAAACTGAAAAGCCCAGCCATTCAAGAGAAAAGCGACATTTAGAAAAATGGCTTGCACACAATTATCAAAGGCTTTGGACAGAATAAAACTTACATAGCATATATATTGATATACAGGATAAATTGTCAGTTATCCACTTACTTATTGTTACTGGTGCTGCTGTTGTTGCTGCCGCAGTTGAAGGTTTTGCTGTTGTTGGTGATGTAGGTTTGGTTGTTGCTGCCGTGACGTCGGTTGATACTGGAGTTGTAGCCGTCGCAGGGGCTTTAAACACACAGTTTTATTACAATTCATGTTTATTTTGTGAATGATATACCACTTAAATATAATGACCTTTGAGCTCAGTAATTGAAATTAAATGATTTAAACCCAACCAGGGCTGGCTAAATTTCTCCGTGATGTTTTATATCAATGCGTGTAAAGGTCATTTGTCTCTCACCTCTGATTCAAGTGAGTAACCCGTCAGACGCTAGTAAAGAGACTGGTTCGTAAACTATTTGGATACTTAGGAAATCTCGTTAAGTTGAATAGCCGCCGGCATATGACCACAAAGAGGTTGAAACTGGCGCTAAACCAAATAAAGACAAACTAAAAGAATGATGCAAAATTTAACAATATATCTATAATGGCCTTGTCATATATTTTTCTATCTAGAATATATTTGTGTTAAGGAATGAAAACATTTATAGTCGTATTGTTAATTTATGAATATCAGTAGGCTTACGTTCTTTGACGCCAGCATTTACAAGTTCAGTGCGATCTAGTGACCACGAATGTATAGCTGTGATCTGCATGTTGATGTTAACGTTGATAGATGTATGGCTGCATCCAATACAAAGATTCACCACTTTGGAAGAATTCGGCTTCGGGGAGGGCTGCGCGTTTGAACCCAGACTGTGTCCATTGACCAGAATTTCTATTCCAAGATGTTTGTTCCACGTGAGTTCGAAGTGTTGCCACGTATGAAGCACTGGTGGATAATTTACGACCACTGTCCATGTTTGTGTTGTTGTGCTAACTATATAGTGCAGTTGATTGTTAGAATAGTACAGGGCAATGCCACTGTGATCAGGCAGATTTCCGCCACTAGAGACAATGTATGTATTCTCAAGTAAATGAGCAAAGTTGATGTCAACGGCGAGGGTAAATCCGTTAGTGCACATATTAACGTCAGTGACACAGGATGGTGTACCATTATTCTGAAGTAAGATTGAGCTATTGGTACCATTTATTATAACTATCGGACGATTGTCCACCACATGTAGATATACACTGCCAGAAACTAAGAACTGTAGAGTTGTTGTTGTTGTCACAATGATGTTTTTTTCAATTTTCAAAAATGTCATGTTTGTCGCTGAGATTTGGTTTGCTAAAGAAAATGACATTTGATTTATGTTATTGCAAAATATAACCTGATGAAAATAAATGCCTATATTCACAATATACAATATAAAATATGAACGGCTTCATTTGCTAAAAACAGCTGTTGAAGTTGCAATGTTTTATCAATTGCTAAACATACAAACTCAAAATGCGACATCTAATTAAAATAATGTATGCAGATGTTTTCCCATGACATCGATTTTTGTCACAAGCCAAAATTGTACAGTTATGATAGTTGATACCGACCTTGTCTAAAACGCCCTTACAAAATGAACATTTGTCCTTGAATTGTTACTTGTTATTACTATTTGAAAAAATACCTTAACTGAATGATTTTCAAAGAAAATTTAGGTATAAAGCTCGAATTCCCTTCATTTTATTCATGTATATTTTGTCTACCTGTTTGTTCACAGCGGTTGCCAACAAAACCTTTGGGACAAACGCAGACGTTTTCTCCCATACAAGTCCCGCCATTCTGACACCAGCCAGCCGAACACAGTGCTTAAATAAATAAGATGAGTTAGATGGTAAGCTCTGTGTAATATGGACTTTGTAAAGTTACCTAGTAACATGAGGTATATACAGTTACATTGAAACATGAACTATGTAGAGTAACCTTATAACATGAACTTTATAAAGTTACCTTGTAACATGGTTAATTGAAGTTATCTTGTAATATGAGGTATATAAAGTTACCTTGTAACATGGATTAATTAAAGTTACCTAGTAAAATGAGGTATATAAAGTAATTTTTTTAACATGAACTTTTTCATGTTTCCTTGTAACGTGGACCAATTTATATGGCTTATGTAAAGTTACTTACATCAACAATGTAAAGTCCCTTGTAACATAAACTGTAGAGTTACCTTGTAACATACACTCTGTAAAGTTACCTTGTAAAATGAACTACATAAATAGCCTATTATTGTGTTAAGATAAAGAGAACAAATCATTTTGAAAAACTGAAAACAATGAAGACTGGAAAATGTCTACTGCAGACATATTATTACCTTTTGGGTCACAGCCCTGGATTTCGAGTTTAAAACACGGTCTGACGTCCCACTTTGACGGTATAATACGAATGGTGTCGGTAACAACTACAGGGTCAATTGTCACTTGGAAGACGTGGGTGCTGTTCAGTGCTGGTATGTTCTGTTGTGGACAAATGATATTGACGTTTTGTAAATTTTTTTAGATAATTATACTAATTAGCCTTTTAATACGTAAATATGTTGCTTGACGTACTACAAATGTTCATCGTTACAAAGTTCAATAAATTGATACGTAATATTTCACATCAGTTAAAGAGATAGTTCTTGTATCTTATTTCCATTGCATTCGAAAGCGGGTCCCTAGAAATATGTGCTTGGGAGTTACAGCTACATGCTACTGAAAGACTTTAATCATGTGACGTTTGGGTAAAGAGTCCATTATTCTAACCTTAAGCCATATAATACTAAATTCAATTTGTTGTTTTTATAACTCTAAAAAAGGTTTTTAGTCTTAAAATCAAATTATGTATTTTTTCTGCTTTTTCGTCGTCTAAGTCATTCATGGTATACGTATAAGGTCTCATGATGAGATCTTGGACATCGGACAAATGGTCTTTTGCAATGAATATAATTTACCTCAGCAAATGTCCTGAATCGTCTGGTTGAATCTACTGCTGCTATATACTGCAGTTCAAATTCTGTCATAATGGTTTGACCTCCTTTCTGTGACCAACTGAATTTAAACACACTGACAGCTTTTGGCTGGTCAAGCCTTATCTGTACCCAGGGTGATTTCTCGGTTAATGATGGACACCATCCTTTCTTGTTATCAGCTGAAGAATGTATAAATAAATTTCCTTTTTTTCCATTTCCAATACCAAGCTCTGGATTGTTTGACTACTCTAACCTCCTGACTTTTATGATACATGTTTAAGTTGATTTTATGTATCGAAAACATTACAAAATATTTATGAACTGTTACAATTTGTCCTCTGATAACTTTTGAGAGGTAGTTTGTGGTGCAATTAGTTAATTCTTTGACTGCCAAACACACATTTAAGTTGAGCTAAAAAAGGACAGGGTTTTATGTGTTGGCAATCTTCGATAGATCTCAAACGAGTTTAGATTATTGCACATCTTAAAAAATGGCAAAAATGAAACTATTGCCAATCTTATCTAAGTTTTAACATGCTTGGTGCATTCATGGTCAACTGTGAATATGTTGGTTAAAAATATTCATAGTATACCCACTTCGTTTTGTAGGAGCGGATATATATACAAATTGTATACATATAGTGGATATATCTATATATCTGTATCTATATCTATATATATCCGCTCCCACAAAACGAAGTGGGTATATATATATATATATATATATATATATATATATATATATATATATATATATAGTTACCATTTCCAATTTCAGCCTTAGTATATTCAGGATCTTGTGATGATGCCGTGACATGGTCGGCCCCAATACGCCCATCGGCAAGTCCAAGATCCGCGGGAACACACGCTAAAAACAAAAAAAGTAAAACACAATGCTATTCTTCATGAAAAGTTACCTAAACAGAGCGACAAACTAGAGCTACCTACAATGTCAAACTTACGCAATCTTAAGAAATCTTATGCTAATTTCGTGATGGCTATGGCTCTAGCGGATTTTGTGTGAATCAAAGCTATTAAAAATATATTTATTATAAAGCAATCACAAGAGGCATTACCTCTGCTACTTTTACTCCTGTTGCAATTTGTAGAAACTAGAAAGGCAATAAATCTTATATTTACTTTTTGAAGAAAATGGACTAAGCTATTCTGTGAACATTAATGATAAGAAGGCAGGAAAAGACGGAATATCGCTTACCACTTACTTATAGATAAAAGTTTTCAAAAGGTAACATCAGATCTAGACGAATAGAGCTTATATTGTACCTTTAAGTTCACAGTTGTCGCCCTGCGTTCCTTGTGGACATTGACACATGTCTTGTGCCATACAAAGTCCGCCATTTTGCTGACAGCCTCCAGTACACAACTCTGGTTTGTGATAAAGATAACCGTTTGTTTTAGAGATATTATAATTATTCTAATAGTTTATTTAATAGTTCTGTATAACAGAATATTACTACCAACATATTAAAGCCATTTTAATTAGCTCCTCATAGACGAAACGTTGATAAATTGAAAACATGCATTATGAAAAATGATAGTTATCGCTTTTAGGTATAAATCAGTTTTTGTCTGTCCCGATGTACAAAATGTCCCGGACAAGTAGTCAGTAGCCAGACACTAATATCTAACTTTTCACTGGAAAAGTAGCAAACGTTAAACTTAAAGCCCGTTTAATAGGTACAAAATAAACGTTTCCTGTTAAATCTAGATATAAGATAAACGTTTACCGTTTAATCTAAGTATAAATTCAATTAGTCATTACCGCTGACTGTACATCCAATCAAATCTATTTTTAAGCAAGCTTCTCCATGGAAACTCTGTATTGTGAACTGAAGCTTGCGGGCCGCGATACCTGTACCAAAGTTACTTTGGACTTGACCAGGCTGAGTCATTTTTATCTCCTGAAATGTTGTTCATTTATTTAACGGTATGATTGATGGCAAAAACAAAGAATAACTTGAAATTGAGTCAAATAGACTACTAATACACGCACTTCACGTAGAAAGTTTGAATATTTAAATATTACACAATTTTCTTTAAAATCAATGTCAAGAAAATACAATATACAAATTACGTTTGCTTGAAATAACATTGCAAATATTTTTGTGGATGGTAATGAAATTGTTCCTACCAATTTTCCCTCTTTTAAAGGAAAGTCAACGAAATTATTAACATTTCCACCATTAGGCACGTATTTGACGAGTACACTAGTTGGGTATGGGTTGCCGTCCTTGTTGGTTGGGCTTGCTACAACAATACTGCTGATACCATATGTCACTGCAGCGAATACGGTTTGGTTCGTAATAGAGTGAGTACGAAAGTGGGAAAGGGTTGTCTCCCTTGTCGAATTTGCGAGAACATTCCATGATCACACGTACGAGTTGTGTACGTCTTCCAAAGCTTGCGAAAGGGTTTCTTTCTTGCATGACATGCGTGCGGAGGCCTAAAGAGGTATATTATATGTTGGTTTATAATTTACTTGCGGGGTCTTGTCGTGTTTTGAGGGAAATTAACGTTATTTACGATCAAAGTTCTGTTTTGTAATGACCGTTTTAGACAGACTGTAGCCAGTCGAAATATTGAGACTAGACAGACTGCATTTCGGATACAAGCTGTAGAAGTTTCGCAGTGACATGTAGTACCGCATTATTTGCTAATTGATCAATTGCTACCAAATTTAGAGATGTTTTGTGCAAGTTTTATTATTCACAGATGTCTGGTATGGATTTATTGTAATTAAATTTATTCTGTATGTTTCAGTTCGACGTAGACAATTAAAGGTCTTCAGTAAAACTCAATCTTGGTCGTCATTTGGGAAAGAAACACTTACAGTCGAACTCTAGGCTTCAACAATTTGAAGAACTTTTGACGCTATTTGAGACGAGAAACAGACATTCACATACCTTGGAGAAAACGGCCTTCTCAAATGAGTAACAGTAAACTGCAGAAAAGTAGTGCTAAACTTGATGCCAATGCAGACTGCCGCTTGAAACGTGTCCCAATATTTGTAAGTGACAGTAAGGGACGGTATTTGAAAGCTGTTGCAGAAAGCAAAACCTCTTTGAGTATTAAATGGTTTTGTAAGAGTGGTTCCTCTTCTGTTGATACTTACAGTTGGCTCCGTAGAAATCTCGAGAACTTTCTTACAAAATACTACGAAATTAGTCTGTATATCTGGATTGGTACATGCGATTTAACTGTTAAAGAGAAAAAATTTATTTCACTGAGGAAATCTCCAAATGACGGGTTAGAATCGTTAAAAAGTCACCTTTTGAAAATTAAAGAATTGTGTTCCAGTGCAAAAATTAAACTCACCTTCCTCCATATTCCAGTTTATTCCATACAGTTGTGGAATAAGGCAAAAGGTCATCCAGAATCAGACCAGTTCAAATCCGACGATGAACGCTTGAACACTCTCATAGATGCTGCAAACCAGTTTATAGACCATGTTAATTGTTCTATTGGATCACATTCTCCTAAGTTGAATCAGGACTTAGTCCGAAGTCGAAAGAAGAAAGGTCAGAAGGCACGTTATTCTCTCAATTTCAACCTCCTTCGAGATGGAATTCATCCTGGGAAAAATTTATCACAAACCTGGCTGGCTCATATTTGCAAGAAGATAATTGTTGATTGTGCTTAAAACTCTGCACAGTCAGGGATTGCCCAGCCGTGCACCAGTTGACAGCTACTAATCATAGGCAGGGATTGCCCAGCCATGATGTTCAAGTGCAACTTTATTTCTTGATTTTACATACATATGTTTTTTACTGTAACCTTGTAAAGTAACATGGATGAAGGTCACACTGGGTTGAATTTCAGGGATTTGCTTAAATCTGGGAATGCTTCATCCATGATGCTACATATGTAAATGTAGGATTTTGTTTATATGTTCTTAGCATTTAGGTATTAACACACCTTGTGTCGCACCTCATTTAATAGGCTAACATGTCTGATTCGGAAACAGATCCAAGGGATCGAACCTTAACTGAAAAGGGTCTTGACTACCAGATTAATTTGTTAAGGGGAAAATTCAAATCAGGACTTTCTGCATGGCGTCGTCATTATACTCAAGCATTAACTTTGATAACTGATTCTCAGAATATTCGTACTATCAAAGAGCATAGAAAATTGTTAACTGGTTCACTTGAGGACTTGACGGACATATTTGAGAAACTAAGGAACTTAATTGAGATTTCGCAAGATGATAAATTTCAAGAGGGTGAGAAATTTGAACAAGTAGAACTAGAATACCAAAATATTATTCAACGAATTACAGATTGTATACAAAGGTTAGAATCTAAAAGGGATGAGATTGGGTCGTGTATTACAAATGTCACATATCGTAGTGTAGCTTCTAAAAACTCTAGAAAATCAAATATTTCTCGAATTTCTGATGCTGCAGCAAAGGCAGCCAAGTTGAAGGCTGAACTTAAGTATATAGATGTAGAGTCACATTCCAAGGCTGAATTATTGAAAGTTCAAACAATGAAAAAATTAGAAATTGCTCAAGCAGAATTTGATGCCTTAAATATGGTTTGTAATCAGTCTGACCTTGATTCAAGGGTGCCTATTTCAGTGCAAGATGGTATGACAGATTATTTTAATGAGAATGTAGAAGCTCATTCTAGAACTGATATGCATATAGGGCAGAATGTTGTAGTTTCTTCTTCAGTAGGCAGTTTGCATGTATCAGATAGTTCTACTACACTCCCCCCTCCCCAAGCAGGTGCATTTACTCCTGTCAAGAGTGAACCGTTTACCCCTCTGCCTTCAGTAGTTTGGTCTCATGTGACACCTTCCTTACCATTGAATCCACAGGCCAGTGCTTTTACTCCCTTACAAAGATCAGTCAGTTTAAACTTACCAAAGGCTGAACCACCTCAACAATCCTCTTCTGCCTCTGCTGTATTGTCTAAGCCTGAAGGTACCACTTCTCAGTCTGTCTGTCAGAAAACAAATTCACAAGCAGATAATCCGGCAACAAAAAATGTAGAACTTTTAGATTTTGCAAAGTCGTTGGCAGAACAAGTAAACCTTAGTCGTCTTCCTACACCAGAACCTGGTACCTTTGCAGGGGACCCTCTTATTTTCCCAAGTTGGATGTGTGCTTTCGAGACTTTGATCGAGCGCAGAAATATACCATCTCAAGAACGTATTCACTATTTGAAGCGGTATGTTGCTGGCTCTGTCAAAGAATTGATTGAGGGTTACCTGTTGTTATCTTCGGACGATGCTTACGAAGAGGCTAAAATGGCTTTGAATAATCGTTACGGAGACCCATTTGTTATTGCAAATGCTTTTAGAGACAAATTGGAAAATTGGCCCAAAATTCAGGTACATGATGGGACTGGCCTTAGGAAATTTGCTGACTTTCTACAACAGTGTCTTGTTGCTATGAGAAGCATTAGATCTCTTTCAGTTCTTAATGATGATAGAGAAAACAGAAAACTTTTGCCTAAGCTTCCTGCGTGGTTAGTGACAAGATGGAATCGAACCGTTGTACAGTGGAAGGAAGAGAAATCACTCTTCCCACCTTTTGAGGAATTTGTCAAGTTTGTTGTTAAAGAAGCAAGAATTGCGTGTGACCCGGTCACATCTCTCCAGTCTCTAAAATCTGTCTCTGATGAACCTAAACCCACAAGGCGTGTTGCTAAACAACATTCTGGTCGTTCTTTCTTCATGAAAGCTGATGAAAACAAATCAGGAAACAAATCTTCTGAGTCTGCCAAAACTGTATGTGTCCTGTGCAAGAAATTGCATGATGTAGATACTTGTGAGTTGTTTTTGAAAAAATCTTTAGAGGATCGCAAATCCTTTGCTAAGAATGAAGGTCTTTGCTTTGCTTGTTTGGGTAAAGATCACCTTTCAAGGCAGTGTAGGCACAGGAAGAAATGCAAAGTGTGTTCAAAATTACACCCTACTTCTCTCCATGGAGATACAAGGAACCGAGATAAATCCTTTGCGGACTCAGCTAAGCCAACGGGTGAAATTCCATCTCACTCTGGTGCTTCTATTTTGAGTAATGTCAGTGAATGTTCTAAGGTTTCATTAGTCGTTCCTGTTCTGTTATCTCACAGTGATAATCCTCACCATGAGATTTTAGTGTATGCAATGCTTGATACCCAGTCAGACACTTCATTTATTTTGGAAAGTTCAGTTAGTGCTCTTGGGCTTTCTGGAACAGATGTGAAGCTCTCACTTTCTACTATGCATGAGGAAAATCGAGTTATTGACAGTAAAAAGGTGAAGGGCTTACAAGTACGTGGTTTCAACAGTCAGCTGAAACTTCATTTGCCAGATGTATTTACTAGGAATATTATGCCGGCTAACCGGTCCCATATCCCCACTCCAGAGCTTGCCAGATCTTTATCTCATTTAAGGTGCATTGCCGATAGTTTGATGCCTTTGCAAGATTGTGAAATAGGCCTTCTTATCGGATACGACTGTCCAAATGCATTGACCCCTCGAGAGGTAATTGCTTCAAGTGAAGGAGGACCCTTTGCACAAAGAACCGATCTAGGATGGGGCATTATAGGTGTAACTGATTCTTACAATATTGTTGATGATCAGGTTGATGTCATTGGTGTCAGTCATCGCATTTTGACCTGTGTAGTTCCAGAGACTGTTGTGCCTCAATGTGCAGATCACAAGTTTAAATCTGTTCAATTTAGCTTTAGAACGAAGGTGAAAGAAGTTGTTGATTCTTCAAGAATTCTTAAGATCATGGAATCAGATTTTGTAGAGAACTCTGATGTACAACCAATCTCTCGTGAAGATAAAAGGTTTTTAGATTTAATGAACGAGCAGATTCGGGTCGTTGATCGAAAATATGAAATGCCCTTGCCATTTAAAGGTTCAAAGCCTTCTCTTCCTGACAACCGGTTAATGGCTGAGCATCGTTTGAGTAGTCTCAAGAAGCGCTTGATTCACGATTCACAATACAAGAGTCATTACTTTACTTTTATGAACAATTTGATTGCCATGGGTTATGCCGAAAGGGTATCAGACAAAGACATTGCTGAAGCTAGCGGCCACAAATGGTATATACCACATCACGGAGTTTATCACCCTCGGAAACCAAATAAGGTTCGTGTTGTGTTTGACTGTAGCGCCAAGTTCCGAGGAGACTCCCTGAATGATCATTTGTTGTCGGGCCCTGATTTAACCAATTTGTTAGTTGGGGTTCTGTGCAGGTTTAGAAAAGAATCTATAGCATTTACTTGTGATATTGAACAAATGTTCTACCAATTTAAAGTAAGGCCTGAGGACAGAGATTTTCTGAGGTTCTTATGGGTGAATGGTGAAAATTTACAAAGTTCCCCTGTAGATTATAGAATGACGGTTCATTTGTTTGGTGCTAAATCATCACCAGGGTGTGCTAACTTTGGACTGAAAAGGGTTGCAACTGACTATCAGTCTATGTATGGGCAAGATGTATTACAATTTGTCCACAGAGATTTTTATGTAGATGATGGTTTAAAATCTGTCTCCAGTGTAAAAGATGCAGTCAGTCTGATTAATAGAACGCAAGAAATGTTATCAAGGGCATGTATTAGACTGTGCAAATTTGTTTCAAACTCGGCTGAGGTCCTTGAAAACCTGAAACCGGAAGATTGCGTTAGAGATCACACAAAGGTTGAATTACAGGGTAATGTACCAATAGAAAAAACTTTAGGTGTGATGTGGTGTGTAGAGTCCGATACTTTTCAATTCAGAATTACATTAAGTGACCGTCCATTAACAAGAAGGGGGATTCTTTCAACAGTCAGTTCAGTATATGATCCGTTAGGGCTGATAGCACCATTTGTACTTAGAGGAAAACAGATACTTCAAGCAATGTGTGCCAATCACAATGATTGGGATGATCCATTACCAGAATCTTTGCAGATGAGTTGGACTCGATGGCGCAATGATATCCAGAACCTTGGTGACTTGAAGGTTGATAGGTGTGTTAAACCATCTGATTTTGGTAACATTCAAGCTGTTGAAATGCACCACTTTGCTGATGCTAGTTCTTGTGGATATGGCAATTGCTCCTATTTGAGGTTGATTGACTGTTTTGGTAAAGTTCATTGCTCACTGCTTATGGGAAAATCTCGCGTCGTTCCTTTGAGGCCGATTACTATTCCGCGATTAGAATTGTGTGCTGCTGTTGTGTCTGTGAGGGTCTCAAATCTCTTAAGCAAAGAGCTTTCATATGAAGGCCTTAAACATTACTTTTGGACCGATAGCACAATTGTGCTTGGGTATATAACCAACGAGGCCAAACGTTTCCATGTTTTTGTGGCAAATCGAGTAGGTCAGATTAGGCAATTATCAGAACCTTGGCAATGGTCTCATGTTACAACTGACCAGAATCCAGCAGATATTGCATCAAGGGGTGTTGATGTTTCGGAGCTCTTGAGGTCTGTGTGGTTCAAGGGTCCAGACTTCCTCTGGGAGGCTGGTAGTTGTTTGTCTTGTTCGAAACCATACACTGTTCCCATGGATGATCCTGAACTGAAGAGTGTTCAGACATTCAGTGTCCAGGTCAATAATCAGTGCTCACCCATGTGTTCCATTTTAGAGAGGCTTGCTTACTTTTCAGATTGGACTCGTGCAAAGGTAGCTGTGGCTTTGGTTTTGAGATTAAGATCTAAGTTGAGACACAGATTGGTCAAGCGACCACAAGTTGCGATACCAGCAAGGGTACATAGCAAGTTAAAATTTGAGAAACTTTCCGTTCAAGAATTGCAGGTTGCGAAATCTGAGATTATTAAACAGGTCCAAGCTATAGCCTTTGAAAGAGATCTAGAAATCTTAAATTCTTCTGGGCGTGATAATTCAAGAGATACTACCATGCTGAGAGGGTCTAGTTTATATAAGTTAAATCCGTTTTTGGATGCTGATGGTGTTGTTAGAGTAGGTGGCCGTTTGCGTAATCTTGGAAGCTCAGACTTGACCACCCCAATTGTACTTCCCAGAAAGGGCCACATTACATACCTTGTCATAAAATACTGTCATGAACGGGTCCAGCATCAAGGACGGGGTTTTACAGTTAATGAGATTCGTTCAAATGGTTATTGGGTCATAGGTTGTGGGTCTGCTGTCTCTTTCTTCATTTCAAAATGTGTGACCTGTAGAAGGCTAAGGGGTTCCTTACAAACTCAAAAAATGGCAAACCTGCCACATGATAGACTTGAGTCAATAGCACCATTTACTTATGTTGGTGTGGACCTTTTCGGTCCTTGGATTGTCAAGGAAGGTCGAAAACAAATGAAGAGATATGGTGTCATTTTCACTTGTTTGAACTGTCGTGCTATTCATCTGGAGACTGCTAATTCTCTTGACACGAGCTCTTTTATTAATGCACTGCGCCGCTTCGTTTCAATACGTGGTTCTATAAGGCAGTTGAGATCAGATCAAGGAACAAATTTTGTAGGAGCTGAGAGAGAGTTAAGAGAGGCAGTGTTAGAAATGGATGAAGAACGCATCTCACAGTACTTACTAAAACAAGGTTGCGATTATTTTGGGTTTAAAATGAATGTACCATCTGCAAGTCATATGGGAGGTGTGTGGGAGCGACAAATAAGAACTGTTCGCAGTGTGTTGTCAAGTGTTCTTAGTCAGTCTAGTACACAATTAGATGATGAAGCCCTTAGGACTTTTATGTGTGAGGTTTCAGCTATTGTCAATTGCCGTCCTCTCACTGTAGAAAATTTGAATGACCCTCTTTCATTGTCACCTTTAACACCTAACCAGCTTCTAACCATGAAATCACAAGTAGTGTTACCCCCTCCAGGCGAATTCAGTAGGCCTGATTTGTTTTCTAGAAAAAGATGGCGTAGAGTTCAGTATCTTATAAATGAATTCTGGTATCGATGGCGTAGGGAATATTTACAGTGTC
The DNA here is from genome assembly GCA_012932295.1 of Cyclina sinensis. Lineage (NCBI taxonomy): Eukaryota > Metazoa > Mollusca > Bivalvia > Venerida > Veneridae > Cyclina > Cyclina sinensis. Next base: position 4,816,252 of record JAAONU010000016.1, read on the forward strand.
TGCAGTCTCGCAGCAAATGGCAAAAACCTTCACGCAATCTTACTGTAGGGGATGTTGTCTTGGTTACTGATGATAATCTTCCACGTAATCAATGGAAGTTGGGACGTGTTCTAGAAACAGTTGTTGATGATGATGGTCTTGTGCGTAAGGTGAAACTTCGTGTTAACAATTCATCGGGATACCTTGAACGACCGATTCATAAGTTGGTCATGATTTGTGAAAATGAATAATAATCTGTAGCTGTGTACAAGAGACTTTAAATCAGGAAGACCAGGGTTTGAATTCCCGTCAGGGAGATATATTTCATTATAAATGAGTTTGAAGGTTGTCTTTATTTGTTGTTGTCCATGTAGATTTTATATGGGTCCGGACAATGGTATTGTATGCGTAATTTTGTCTTGAATTAATTTGTTTTATACCAGTTGATTATATGTTGTAAAGCAGATATTTTTTAGATTTACAGCGCAGTCTAAATACAGAGTTTTGTGTAGAATCCTGAATATTTGCCTTAGCCATAGTGCTCCTTGATAAAATGTTGCATTTCACTGTCTATAAAATGTTAGACAAACAAATGTTATACAATATTTTGCTCATTATGCTTCACTATCTATATTAAGAATATGTTTAAGGTGTTTGACAAACAGTTTTAAATTTTAAGGTGGTGCACACATTTGCACTCCTTATTAAGGTGCTGCAACATTATTGATTTTGTAATTTTAGTATTGTTGATTTATAAGGTTGTCAAGGAGTAAGTAAATTAGTTAACACTAATTTAGGGGAGCCATGTCACTGCAGCGAATACGGTTTGGTTCGTAATAGAGTGAGTACGAAAGTGGGAAAGGGTTGTCTCCCTTGTCGAATTTGCGAGAACATTCCATGATCACACGTACGAGTTGTGTACGTCTTCCAAAGCTTGCGAAAGGGTTTCTTTCTTGCATGACATGCGTGCGGAGGCCTAAAGAGGTATATTATATGTTGGTTTATAATTTACTTGCGGGGTCTTGTCGTGTTTTGAGGGAAATTAACGTTATTTACGATCAAAGTTCTGTTTTGTAATGACCGTTTTAGACAGACTGTAGCCAGTCGAAATATTGAGACTAGACAGACTGCATTTCGGATACAAGCTGTAGAAGTTTCGCAGTGACATGTAGTACCGCATTATTTGCTAATTGATCAATTGCTACCAAATTTAGAGATGTTTTGTGCAAGTTTTATTATTCACAGATGTCTGGTATGGATTTATTGTAATTAAATTTATTCTGTATGTTTCAGTTCGACGTAGACAATTAAAGGTCTTCAGTAAAACTCAATCTTGGTCGTCATTTGGGAAAGAAACACTTACACCATAGGGGAGTTTGAAGTCAGCGTTAAGGTGCGGGGAACCAGTATCCGAGCCAGAAGCACACCAACCAACTGAAATAAAACAAATATTACGATCACAAATAATCTTAATTGACACAACAGAAAAAATATTCTACATTAATATGTGACGTAACCGTACTACAATGTATCAGAATCAATGGTAACAACAATTATCTTTCTGATTCATTACATCAAATGTAAACATCAAATGTATACAAAACAGTTTTGGTAAGTGTGAAAGTAGTCCGTGAGAAAGGACGTGATATTTTTTCTTCTTCGAAAAATCTGGATTTTTAAGAAAATAAGGTACTTTCCATCACAAATTCTATATGAATATATTCTGTATGATTTGAGGATCTCGAGTGTGTAACTGGATAAAACCAAAAATTGAAGGATTTAATTAAATTATGGATATTTTATAAATGCTATTCAGAGGTGAGCGATTCTCATAAACAACACACCTTCGCTATTCACTATTGACCTAGATTAACGTTACTGAGACCGTATCGCTCTACAAACTGTAGTTAGAAAATGTCTCAATCACATTTCGGTGAGTTAGAGCCTGTGTCTCTAGATGATCATACGGAAGTTAAAATACCGTATGTTAATAACTGTGTAGCCCCATCTGTGTCAGACCAAAATATTAGCCTAAGTGTGACCCCTATGAACTTTAACCCAAACCAATGTCACCTATTCAACCAGACTGATAATACAGGGGCAGATCTGATAGAATACAACCGTATATTGACCCTTATGCGAGATCTCCCGACCGACATGTTCATAGACCAGTTGCTATTGGACTATCACCAATCTGAAACAAACCTTGACCATTTTCGTATTATGCTCTTTGAGATGCTCAAAAACGCTGAAGACTTCCCCTTCGATGTAGAAAGTGAGTTAAAACGCAGGGTTAACACACGTCAAGGTGAGATTTTAGCTTCCAAACTGGCAAAGGACATACATACTATCTTGTCGGTTATCGAAGGAGCGGACGCAAGCTGTCTAAAGGATATGATAAGTACTGGTAAGCGCTCTGCCAGGACTGCCTCTTTATCTAGGACAAGCCAATTAATACCAGTAGATACTGAATCACAAAACAGATCAGAAAAATGCGTTTGTAGTGCTGAATTACATCAACTCAAAGAATTAGTGGCTACACTTCAAGCCGACATGTTACTTGTGAAACAAAGACAAGCAGGAACAGAAAATCTCAGAAATACTGAAATCAAAGAGTTAAAACTATCCATAGATAAACTGGAGAAAGATGTTAAACAGTGAACAAACGATAACACTGTCAATGCCCAAAAGTGCGTAGCCGACATAGAGTCTGCAGTGAACACAGAGAGGTTACGTTGTAAAGGAGAACTCTTGAACAATAGTAATCAATTGAAAACTGTGCAAGAAAACATGTTGCAAATTAAAGAAGCTATGTCACAGGTTGAAATGAAAATAAGTCAATTAGAACCTGATGATCATAGGAAGATACTCCAGCCGAGCATGCCGCCAATTCCAGAGAACATAACTGAGCAAATTATTCAGGAAAATACATCTGGGGGAGCGTCGCAAGACGAGAGCTATTCCGCAGTGTTGTGTAAAAACCTGACAAATGACTATCCGCGCGAAACTGACGACCTTTTTGGTAATATGAAAATACCGACACTGATTTCGGCTCAGCGTAAACCAAGACGGAAAAACAATTATTATTCTTCCAATAATACAGACGTCGCTGGCAGCATAAATTTCAAGAGAATTAATAAAGAACTCGATGCAGCCAAAGAAAAACAGCAGAAGATATACAACAACTATGAGTATAGCAGTAACGCACATTATGTGGACGGTTACACAAACTACGACGAAGAAGATGCTGACTTCGATAAGTATGTCAGAAGGCGCACCCGGCGATTTTATCTTGGCGGATTTCGACCCAACATAACTGAAGCGAAGACTGCAGGCTACATTTCCCGGCGCGGATTGAAACCTACAAAAATATCAATATTTAGGAATCGCGGAAAATTCGGTAAAGGACGATAATGCCGACAGCATGACTGATGATCCATACTTCTGACCTGAAGGCGTGATTTGTCGGCCTTGGATGTCGTATGGTGCGTACCGCAATCGTAGGTCCCGTTATAATGAAGGGGCCCTATCCTAATGACAGCTTTAAATAAACTATTTCAGGCAATTATTAATATTTCTCATATCCCGATTGACTTAAAGAGGGGTATCATAATAACTTTATTCAAGGGGGGTAATAAATGTAAAAGCAACCCAAACAGCTACCGCGCTATATCGCTATGTTCAACCATATTAAAACTATTTGAGAAAGTTTTGTTACAGCATATTAAAATAAACTCAAATTTCACCGTTAACCCTCTGCAAGGAGGGTTTCAAAAGAATGTAAGCTGTATTATGACTGCATTTTTACTTAGAGAATCCGTATTCTACGCAAAAGAACATGGATCTATGCTCTACACATGTTTTCTTGATGTACGTCAGTGCTTTGATCGTGTATCGCATAGTATATCGCATAGTATTCTTATGCTAAAGTTGTATAATACTGGTATTGATAAGTCGATCTTTAAAGTTATTCGAAACATGTTTAAGAACGTTTACAGTTGTGTTAAATCCCAAGGTCTTACATCCGACTGGTTCCCAGTTCTACAGGGAACCAGACAAGGCCAGGTTCTCAGCCCCCTGCTCTACTTAATCTTTATCAACGACCTTATGAACAGACTAGAAGCATCCGAATATTGTTTTAAGATCCAAAACTTAAGTTACGGATGCCCTACCCATGCAGACGATATGGTTTTAGTTTCATTAACCAAACACGGTTTAGAATATGATAGATATATGCTACAAAAATTCACTCACAGAACGTTACCTTTATAATGCACAGAAAAGTAACATTTGTATTTTCAATAAAAGAAGACGGGATTTCGAAAAACATACAGATAACTCTAAGCTAGGACATGACTTTATACAAGAAACAGATAGTTACGTTAATCTTGGGGTACCATGCAATATATATATAACGAAAAAACCATCCCTAGATCTCGCCTGCACCAAGCTACGCAAAACTTACTTCAGTCTTGCTGACTGCGGCGTTCATAATAATGGGTTACACCCTTTGACATCCAAACATCTTTATGAATCGATAGTTTTACCGAGAACTTTATATGGTTGTGAGTTGTGGTCTGACCTCACAGATACCGAACTACTTTCACTTGAACGCGTTCACAGGCAATGTATCAAATATATGCAGTCTATGCATCAGTGTACAAGAACAGACATCGCTCTAAGTTTTATCGGAATATTACCAATCGAATTCGAAATCGATAAAAGAAAATTACTATTTTTTGGTCAATTATGCCATCTCGATACATATTAACGTAATAAAACCATTTTTGTCCTAAGACTTTTTCAATTTTTGATAGAACCAAGAAAAGCCCGCGGATTTATTCCCGATATCTACCGAATCTTTGGAAAATATAAACTTGTGCATATATTTGAAGATTTTTATAAAAAGGGTACATTCCCTTCACTTCATGCATGGAAAAGAATTATAAAAACACAAATTAATATGATAGCAAACTGCGATTATCGAAACAGGCTATTATTTGACAAAAAGCTTCAACATTTCTACCACATTCATAATGAAATTACACCGTTCAGTATGTGGTACTTCAGCCGATTATATAGAGACAACCTGCAATATTGTAGAACAGTTATGCTTCTTGTAGGACGGTTTTTCTCTAGGAAATTCAAAACAGCATGTTCCAAATGTAAACTTGTAACTGATTCCATAGTTGAGCATCTCATTTTATTTTGTTACGCAAACAATTCCCTACAACACATTCTCTGGCAAAATATCCATGAGATACTCGGAATTTGTAACTTTGACAGATTTTGCAGATTAACACTACAAGACCAAATTATTGAAATGTAAACTGGATTTGTACTTTTTGAAATGGATAACAACAAAAGAATCGGAATCATAAAAATGACAAGCAGATTTTTACACTATATGTGCAAAAGTCTTGTGATAGTTGTCCCCAATAAATAATGTATACTATTCGAACCTGTTATTCTCTCTTGCATTTTCGTTTCGGTAAGGGTGGTGCACACAGGACTCGAATCAGTTTAGCAAATATTTCTTTTAGCAAATATTTCTTTCACTATTATTGTTATGTCCTCAGGAAATGGCTTCATACAGACTTGAATTTTATAAATAATTACACTCCATTGTATTTACATTCTACATAAATGCCAATATTTGTATTCCCGCATGCGCGCGTATGCGTGCGTAGCGTCCGCATGCATGTGCTGTTAGACTGTCGGCGTGCGTGCTTGGATACGTTTCTTTGTTAGCATAAATGTATGTATTTGTTTGAAAGCTAACATTAGTTGTACATAATTGTCAAACTTTATTTATTTATTGTTTTATTTGTAATCCCGCATGCGCGCGTATGCGTGGGTATGCGTCGGTATGCATGTGCTGTTAGACAGGAGTTACCAAATACGTTTCTTTGCTTGCATAATTGTATGTTTTTGTTTGGATCAAATTGTATTTATCTATTTTGTGCTAGAGTAAGTGTGTGTGCGCGGGTGCGTATGTCAGTGTGTGCGTGTTTGCGTGCATGTGCGCACGCATGCGTGTGTGTTTGATGTTTTTGTTTTCGAACAAACTTTATTTTTCTTTGTTATTCTGTTTGTATATTATGTCTGTACATGCATATGTGCTCTTCGTATGGAGGAAATAAAGAATATCTATCTATCTAGTTTTGACGCCATAACCTTTATCTTGAGACAAACACGATTTGCATCTGTTCAAATATCCTACAATAAATATCAAACATATTTTTAACATCAACACAAAACACGTTTCTTGTCCTGAAAGATAAATTGTATTTGACATAAACAAATATGATTGTCTTGCCAAGAAAATCATAAAACATTATTGCAACGAAAGGGTCTATAATATGTAAACATATAATCGAGTCACTGGTTCACTGCCTGTTAAAGCATAACTAATGGAAACAATGGTTGGATTTAGCTTTTATATGTTCACTTCCCAAGAACGGTGGTAAACTTAAGAAAGTAAAACCTACACACCAGTAAAAACATCACTGGCTTTGTTCTTTGTGCTCTCGCTGGAGGCCGATATATTGAAGTCTGTTAGGAACGATGCTTCACTGAATTTTGTACTGCAGGCTGAAAAGATATAAACTAAATGTAAAAGTGTGAATATGTTTCAACAGGGAACTTCATAGAAATAAATGTGTCAGAAATGTAGCGGCATGTTTTATTAATGACTCAGAGAATCCATGTATGGTAACAAAAAGTTACATCGGTAATCATCGGTAATGTAAGTAAATACTAAGAGAAATAACTCATTCAACGCTCACTAAACAATGTATTTTTATCGGTTTAATTATGGAAAATAACTATAGAAAGAGAGTGATTGATTTTGCCTTTTATATGCTTAAAACATATCACTTGTGCTGAAAATAACCAGCAATAAAATATTCTAGATCTATAACTTATATCATTATCTATATTCCTGATTTATTACAAATACTATCCTAAGGACTGCCCTCTATACTTTATTTAGATTGAATAATCTATCTAAAGATCACTTTTAATCTAAGTCGTTAATCAAGTTAAAAGTTTACAAGTGTACAAAAGTACGCCCATGTATGCCATGAGTAGACGTTTAACTCAATTGAAAGATTTTTTGTATTTTAATTTAACAGATAAATCAAGAAAAACCTTCATACATGACAGGAAATACATCAACAAAAAACGACAGTAAAAATTATGACACAGCATAATTCTTTCACAAAGTATATCTTGGGCATGTTTTGAAGCACGGGTTCCTTTTTCTCTGACCCCCGTTCACTTTGTATTTCAACGATATCTCTAATATACTTGTCCCTATAACAGAATAATAATCTGTGTTCACATTATGTCATTTTAAAAATACATTTTAGCATGCTGACGTCATTTTCTATACGTTTTATTACATAAACAGTTCATCTGCTGTCAAGTTTTAGGTTGAATTGTGACACTTGTGAAGTGGAATGTTTGATCAAAACACTTATCGAATTCCTTCAATTTAATCTATGTTAAAATTAACTTTTAACGAAAGCCTCTGCGTGTTAAAACACCCACTTTTAAGCAACAAGAAAAAGAAAATAACACAAACACACACAAAACCCCCAAACAACCCCTCTCCCCCCGCAAAAAAATAAAACAAAAATAAATACATACATAAATAAATAAAACGTGAAAAAAATCTTTGAAAAGAAAACCATTACAGGCTGGTGAAGAGAAAGTAAGAATGTACAATTCACCTGCGGGGAAATCGGATTTTTGTTTGTTTGCTTTTTGTTGTTTTTGTTGTTGTTATTGTTGTAACTAAACCGTATGCTTTAAACTTGAATAATAATTTGTTTTAAATATCATCGAGTTAAGATGTTTTTATCAAACAGTTACAGTAATATCAAACACTAAACTTTTGTTTTTCAAAGATGGAAAATCTCTTTAAGTGAAATATTCCGGATTTTTTATTAACTAATCCCTACAACGTCAGCAAGAAAAATAACCATTGCAATCCTTATTGCATATTTGTGTGTCTACGCAATTAAGCAGTTTTATTAACTGTAAATAAATACAATAAGAGAAGGCTTAACCCAAACCTACCGCAAAAATAAATTATCAGTTATAGACAGGTAACATATTTTACAAAACAAAAAATATACTAGCATTCATATGACTGCGTCTACAGGCATTTAGTTCTAAATTTCTGTTAATGCTGTGTCCTTGCTATGTTTGTTTCTCCTGCTGCTAAACATGTCCAGCAATAAACATGAAATTAAGTCATGCAATGTCATGATATGATAAGTTACGTGTCAGAATGAATGAATTTGGAGAACATGTCTGACATAACTGACACATTCCTATTGTAAAACATTTGACATATCTGGCAGATTTCTGCTGTAACACGTCTGACATAACTGGCACATGTCTGTTGTGTATATAAGATATAATTAATGTAATTTTACTCCCAATAAATTACTGGTAATTGTTGATACTCGATAACTTTTTGTCACTTTCGATAACTAATCATATCTAAGAGTAATTTATTCAAATATTAGCATCAATTTTAGGTAAGGTATTACAGATTTGATATCAGAAATATTATCTCTCTATACAGGGTGTCTGGGTAGCACCTTTTGTGGCATTACACGAGCAAATATCAATCTTTAAAGGCTGACAAGAGGGCTAATCATCCTGGGTACGTTTATAAGGACATGGGATTATACCTGTCCAAAAGATTTGATACAGAGTACTGACAATCGCAAATCAATAGAAGAGAATATCTTTACTGGATCTGGCTTTGATTTGCAAGCATTGTGATAATAATACTTAATTGTTTTCTTAAAGCTAATATTTTCGCTGAGGTGTAGCCTCCACAATTAAAAAATACCATTATATCTACTTTCATAAAGAACCGGACTTCGAAATATAAAAATGTGCACAGAAAGTCTTGATGTGCATTGTAATATATATCGACGACAATGGAATACACTAAATTTGATGTAGCCATGCGGAGTCAGATATAATTTATTTCCGCATGTCCATTGATTTAGACAGAAATTATTTATGTATGGACTGTACTAACTTTTACAAATTTGCTTCAGCTTAAACGAAGGCCTGACATATTACTTTAGATCTGTTGCTCTGTTTGTCATATAATAATTAATTGTTTTCTTAAAGCTAATATTTTCGTTGAGGTGTAGCCTCCACAATTAAAAAATACCATTATATCTACTTTCATAAAGAACCGGACTTCGAAATATAAAAATGTGCACAGAAAGTCTTGATGTGCATTGTAATATATATCGACGACAATGGAATACACTAAATTTGATGTAGCCATGCGGAGTCAGATATAATTTATTTCCGCATGTCCATTGATTTAGACAGAAATTATTTATGTATGGACTGTACTAACTTTTACAAATTTGCTTCAGCTTAAACGAAGGCCTGACATATTACTTTAGATCTGTTGCTCTGTTTGTCATACGTTTACTGATTTTTTTTTATAAAAACTGAGCGCCCATATACTATGAACTATTTCCTACTAAAAATGTTCAAAGATATTCCATATTATTATCAATATAATAAGAACAAGTGTCCCTTATACTTTTTAGAAATTTAGGATTTCAATTATTACTATGCAATACTTTACATATTTTTATTATGTTTGTAGTTGTTGTTAACATTAGTCAATAGAGATAGCATTTTTTTCAGCATATCAAACTATCTTAACTTTTTAAAATGAAAAGAAAAAGTAGAAAAGTGAAATCGATTTAAATGACAAATGCACCTATATATAAAATCGGAGGACTACGATTTGAGAGCGAACCCAGACTTGTGATATCCTTAGCTGGAGGAGTATCTCCTGTCGTGTCTGTACACAAACGCAGCAAGAGCTGACTGTCACATGTGTTTGTTATTTTTTTTCATTTCTATCTATCTTGCATTAGAAATGTCACTGTATTCTGTTCGTCCTCTAAAACTTTTTGAGTTGTATTTTCATTTTTTTCACTTAGGAGCTGGTTCTACAATTATAAATATTTCATATGCTTATCTTCTTTAGTTTTCAGGCTGAACATTAATAATAAAATGTAAATAAATGGGGAAAAATGTGTATTATTTTTTTAGCTATTCGTTCATTAGTGTTACATTGACAATGTTACATTGCATTTATTTTATGTCCTAATTTCTGAATAAGCTATTCAAGTTCTCCTTCTTTTAATGACTTGAATATGCAAAGTTTTCATAAACACGGAGTGAAGATCATTTTTAAGACGATGTAACTTTAAACTTTGTAAGTTCAACAGCATTTATTGCAACATTATTCTCAAGTATGCCAGGAGGAAAAAGGAGGTAACAGTGAGACTAACCTTTGGTGACTGATGTAGAACACCATACTAGCCAGTAAAACGAGCTTAATCTCATACAAACGAATAAGAAAAAAGGAAAGAAATAAGACTCACTTGAAGCATGAACCCCGTTCTTCAGAATCAAGCAGACGAGTACATGTATAAATACTGGAATCCCGTCCATTGTTTTTTTTTTCTGCCGAACCGAAATAAAAACGCATTAAAGTAAGTATACGGTATTGTTTTTCAAGATATTTTTCTAAATCTCGCTGTAGATTAAATTATGAAGACAATTTTGAAATAAACTGACAATGCTGCTTTATTAATTTTGGTCTAAATAAAATAAATGATATATATCAAATTAAAACAATTAAAAGAAAATTCATATTGAAAATAATCAAAACTTCGTGAATTTTAAATTAGGGTTAAATCTTAAAGCTCAAATTTAAGAAACTAGAACGTGAGCGAAGCTTTGTCTAACCATAAAATCCAAGCTGTAAGTGAACGCAGAAATTGATACTTCGTAATATATATCAAATCTCAAGTACATGAAATACTGTAGTTACAAAAGTGGTTATATTAAAACCCACCCAATATGACGCGACGGGGACTATTGTGTAGATGGCTTCTTATCTAGTAACTTTATTTACAGTTCTTTAGAAGAAGAGGGATCAAATGCCAGAAAAATAAGGTCTCTATACTCTTAGGTATTCTGAATCAAGAACTGAATATCACAGGGACTTGTCAGTGTTATTCTAGAAACAAATAGTGTACGGACACTTAAGTATTTGAACGAAACACTTGTCATGGCTCAGATGCGTCGGTAGCCAACTCTGTACCTATATCATATGAAGCATTATAAGCTTCTGGCCCTATGATTATAAAATTTTGTTCGTGCTCAGCTCAGTTTCATGCTGAAACTTTAAATGTTTAAAAATTTAATTTGTTCATTAAATTGAGACAAAGGTATGTTAAGCAATTATTCCATAAACTAATACATGTATATTTTCACTTTAAATTGTTCTATTTCCAAAGTTTGAATTAAAAGAAGCAATTTAATTCTTTATGCAAATGGAGTTGATTAAATCGATCTAGAAGTTGTAAAGGGCAAACAAATGTCACTTAACAAATGTGTGTTAAACTATCATCTCCTGTACTTGTATATGTAAAGTGGATTATCTATGATAATAATAAGGCTTTACAAATATTTAACCGAATGCAGGTAAAACAATAAAAAAATTGTATTATTGTATACCCAATTCATCAAATGAAAACTTTACTCTACTTGCATGGGTCATTTACTGTTGAGGCTAGACAATTTCGCGTTTCAAAAAGAAGTTTTTTTCGCGGCTATTTAAATTCGCGAAAAAATGCAATCCCTGAAAGTTGCTTACTTCAAACACGCGAAAGCATTTCTTGGTTTACAGTAAATTTGATGAAAAGAAAATGGTTAACTGGATTATTTCTAACTTATTAAGGTGAGAAGAAACACGTTAAGTCTTGCAAATTAATATTTATTTATAGTTATCAATCACCTTCCATAACAGCTTAGAATTTGTTTGTTATAAAAGCCATTGTATGCATTTTTTCTTGTGTGTACAGGCATAATTCTCAAATTAACCATTTAACTATTAACAGGTGATTGTCGAAGCAGACGATCAAACTTAGATCCAGCTAGGAAGTGAATGATTGAATGAACGAACGAAAGATAGAACGAATGAGTATTTCACATACTGGTATACACCATTTTTGAGAACTTAGACAGCGTTGTCTTCAGTCATTTCCTTCCCAGTTATGAAATAAATTTCTCTTGAAAATGATATAGGTAACTACCTGTCTGGAGTTTGTTTAAGCATGACCATAGTTCATGTATGGAATGTAGTTATCAACTGAAAATATAGAAATATAAACATGAAAATCACGATCCATCAGTTACTACAAACACTAGTGCAGTTTACACTATATTTTTTCTTTATTTAACCAACCTGAAGTTTTTGCCAGTTTTGTGAATGTAACAGCTAACTTTTACTATTAGTGCAAGACCATGTAAGAATTACAGGAGACAAAGTAACTAATCAAAATCAATTTATGCTTCCGAAATCTTCATACAATATAATAAGATTGATTGATTAGATTGATTAATTGATTGACAGATTGATTGACTTGCTGATTGATTGATAAAAAATACCAAAGTCCAATATTCGTCAAAATGTAAAGTGTCTTTTTTCTCCAGATAATAATTATATGTTTCTTTAATTTTCAATAACGATTGAATCTTATTCCCTTCAGATCCTTGTGGTATAGGAAATATAATTGTATCAATCAGAACTCCCAATTTACTGATTTTGCAAATTTTTACGTCGGCTGAATACTTGTTTTTCTATCTTATCTGTACGTTAGCATTCGAGGTCAGCAGTTTATGACTATAGATGATTGTGAATATTTCTGCTGTTACGTAAGGTACAGCCCGATGTTTAATAATGTGGGCGTTGGGTTTGACAGATTGGACGACTAAAAAGACTACCTAATGTTTTATTACATAAGAATTATCCGAGGAGTGCTAGGTTTTCTGTAGTCGTCAAAATATCAACTAAATTGGTAACCAGTGTATTGCACAATTAACAGAAAGACCAAAATTATTTGTAAGCGGTTCGCTTTTGGTGTAAGAAATATGGTGTGCCAAAATGCAGACCGATATTAAAGTAAAAGAGCATATAAGAACAGTATAAAGACGCTTTATGTATCCTACTTGAGATATGTGTGTGAATGCTTGAACGTGCACGTGAGTATTAACACACATACTGTGTTTTGCCATTTTATTTGGTTGAAATGGCGTCCTCTAAAATGTGCATTGTTATTTCACATCCATGACGGGTTTAGAAAAGCAGGATGAGTTCTGAGGGAAAACAAATAGAGGACTGTCTTTTCACCACCAGTTGTTGTTTTTTGGCATTCGTCATAATTATTGATATTGTTTGTGATACATTTTTATTACATTTCTATTTAGTATATACTACTGGAAAAGTATATTTGAGCCAGTACTTAAAACTTTACAACATATTAATGTGTATTATATCTATTTTTTTTTAAATTGTAGATCCATTTGTTTAGAGTCGGATTTTAGTACATGCTCAACTTGAAAAAGTCACATTTCACATCATATTGTAAAATAGTGCGTTTTGGCGTTTATTTTAAGGGTGTTTAGTACTTTGTTAAATTCTTAAACGAAGTTTCATAGTGGGCCTTGTAATAACAATTAATTCTGTTGTGTCATTTATGGAGAAATCTACCTTTTCAAACGTATTCAGAAAAGGTTCGGTGGGAGACATATTGCTTTTTTACTCTCCGTCTGTTTGTCTATCTGTATGTCACAAAGTTTGCATGCACTTCTTCTCTATAACCGCTAGATGGATTTGAATGGAACTTGCTGTGACTTATTGGTACCAAGCCTAGTTGAACATATCGTCGGCATTTTCCGGTTCATTGATTTTTAGCGAAGTTATGGGCATTGATTTGTCTATATATTTATACCTTCAACCAAATGTCTTTATATCTATGACAAGAGTATAAAAGGTTTTCAAGGGCACAATTTTGTTAAATTTATAAGGGTGATCATTTTTTTAGGCTGGACAGTGTTGCCGAGATGAATACGGATGCATAAAACAGAGTGACACACTCTGTGATATACACCGAACCCAAATGACAATCATGACAGTACGATATGTTATTCAAGACAATTGATACAGTCTTTTTTAAGGGTAATTGATTGAACAGAAACAAGTTTTTTTATTAGGTGGGAACTTTATGTTCAAAGCAGATACAGATACGGCAGAACTAGTAGGCCACAATAAATGTAAAAATATAAATTTAAGTAGTCTTTAAAGAACTGTTTCACTTTTTTGATCTTAAAAATCCTCTCTTAATTTATGCACCCTTGCCGAAATGTTCTATTTTGTTTCTCGTAATCATCACATCTACTACGTATGATATTATGTACCTGTAGAATAAAGCCTCTGTGTGATAGTGACATGGAATTCTTCTCGTTCTAGTATGGCTTCACTCATTGTCCTATTATGGCTGGACTTATCGTTCTAGTACGGCTGTACTCATCGTTCTAGTTGGCTGGACCCATCATTCTAGTATGGCTGCACTGATCTTTCTAGTATTGATGGACTCATCGTTTTAGTATGGCTGGACCCATCGTCCTAGTATGGCTGCACTGATCGTTCTAGTATATCTGGACTCATCGTTTTAGTATGGCTGGACCCATCGTCCTAGAATGGCTGCACTGATTGTTCTAGTATGGCTGGACTCAACGTTATAGTATGGCTGCACTCATTGTCCTATTATGGCTGGACCCATCGTTCTAGTATGGCTGCACTGATCGTCCTAGTATGGCTGCACTGATCGTTTTAGTATGGCTGCACTCATCGTCCTAGGATGGCTAGACTCATCGTTCTAGTATGGTTGCACTCATTGTCCTAGTATGACTGGACTCATCGTTCTAGTATGGCTGGACTCATCGTTCTAGTATGGCTGCACTGACCGTCCTAGTATGGATAGACCCATCGTCCTAGTATGGCTGCACTCATTATTCTAGTATGGCTGCACTCATTGTCCTATTATGGCTGGACCCATCGTCCTAGTATGGCTGGACCCATCGTCCTAGTATTGCTGCACTGATCGTCCTAGTATGGCTGCACTGATCGTTTTAGTATGGCTGCACTGATCGTACTAGTATGGCTGGACTCATCGTTCTAGTATGGCAGGACTCATCGTCCTAGTATGGCTGGACTCATCGTTCTAGTAAGGCTGGACTCATCGTTTAAGTATGGCTGGTCCCATCGTCATAGTATGGCTGCACTGATCGTTCTAGTATGGCTGGACTCACCGTTATAGTATGGCTGCACTCATTGTCCTAGTATGGCAAGACTCATCTTCCTAGTATGGCTGCACTCATTGTTCTAGTATGGCTGCACTCATTGTCCTATTATGGCTGGACCCATCGTCCTAGTATGGCTGGACCCATCGTCCTAGTATGGCTGCACTGATCGTTCTAGTATGGCTGGACTCACCGTTATAGTATGGCTGCACTCATTGTTCTATTATGGCTGGACCAGTCGTCCTAGTATGGCTGGACCCATCGTCCTAGTATGGCTGCGCTGATCGTCCTAGTATGGCTGGTCTCATCGTTTTTGTATGGCTGGACTCATCGTTCTAGTATGGCTGCACTGATCGTCCTAGTATGGCTAGACTCATCTTCCTAGTATGGCTGCACTCATTGTCCTATTATGGCTGGACCAGTCGTCCTAGTATGGCTGGACCCATCGTCCTAGTATGGCTGCACTGATCGTTCTAGTATTGCTGGACTCATCGTTTTAGTATGGCTGGACCCATCGTCCTAGTATGGCTGCACTAATTGTTCTAGTATGGCTGGATTCACCGTTATAGTATGGCTGCACTCATTGTTTTATTATGGCTGGACCCATCGTCCTAGTATGGCTGGACCCATCGTCCTAGTATGGCTGCACTGATCGTCCTAGTATTGCTGCACTGATCGTTTTAGTATGGCTGCACTGATCGTCCTAGTATGGCTGGACTCATCGTTCTAGTATGGCTGAACTCATCGTCCTAGTATGGCTGGACTCATCGTTCTAGTATTGTGGACTCATCGTTTTAATATGGCTGAACTGATCGTCCTAGTATGGCTGCACTCATCTTCTTTGTATGGCTGCACTCATTGTTCTAGTATGGCTGTACTCATCGTTCTCGTTGGCTGGACCCATCATTCTAGTATGGCTGCACTGATCCTTCTAGTATTGATGGACTCATCGTTCTAGTATGGCTGGACTCATCGTTCTAGTATGCACTGATCGTTCTAGTATGGCTGGACTGATCGTTTTTGTATGGCTGGACTCATCGTTCTAGTATGCACTGATCGTTTTAGTATGGCTGGACTCATCGTTTTTGTATGGCTGGACCCATCGTCCTAGTATGGCTGCACTGATCGTTCTAGTATGGCTGGACTCACCGTTATAGTATGGCTGCACTCATTGTCCTATTATGGCTGGACCCATCGTCCTAGTATGGGGCTGGACCCATCGTCCTAGTATGGCTGGACCCATCGTCCTAGTATGGCTGCACTGATCGTTCTAGTATTGCTGGACTCATCGTTCTAGTATGGCTGAACTGATCGTCCTAGTATGGCTGCACTCATGTTCCTAGTATGGCTGCACTGATCGTTCTAGTATGGCTGGACTCACCGTTATATTATTGCTGCACTCATTGTCCTATTATGGCTGGACCCATCGTCCTAGTATGGGGCTGGACCCATCGTCCTAGTATGGCTGGACCCATCGTCCTAGTATGGCTGCACTGATCGTCCTAGTATGGCTGGACACATCGTTCTAGTATGACTGCACTCATCGTCCTAGTATGGCTGGACTCATCGTTCTAGTATTGCTGGACTCATCGTTCTAGTATGGCTGAACTGATCGTCCTAGTATGGCTGCACTCATCTTCCTAGTATGGCTGCACTCATTGTTCTAGTTTGGCTGCACTCATTGTCCTATTTTGGCTGGACCCATTGTCCTAGTATGGCTGGACCCATCGTCCTAGTATGGCTGGACTCATCGTCCAAGTATGGCTGCACTCATCGTCCTTGTATGGCTGCACTCATTGTCCTAGTAAGTAAACTAAGTAAAGCTAAGTAAAATGTTTTTCGGGGGGAAGGGTCATACTGATCAAGCAAGGATCTGGCTGTAACTGTTAATGAAACATCTACATGGCCCCTAAGCCGACAGGAACTGGATAGGAAATTACTAGATACATTTTAAGACTAAGTCAGTTTGGCAGCATTGCGGTATTTTTTCTGGTTTGCTTTGAAAGGGATTGCCAGAGAACTGTCGTTTCATTGACGAATCGTTTTACGGATATTTGCGAAGTGAGTTCAGCCGTTCAGCATTTCCGCAGCAATCTAAGATCCGGCGGGTCATAAAATATTTTGATGATTTAAGCCTTATGTATCTCAAGCATATCTAGCCCTGTGAATATTGTGGAAACATACTGGCAGACTACGAAAAGTATTAAGTGGAGTCAAACCTATACTGCGTGTTGTTCTAAGGGGCACAACCGAATAACTCATGTATGGCAGTCAGTTGTTGCCTATACTTAATATTCTGTCATTTTGATTTTGCTACTAGAAGTTAATTTGTACTAAATGAATTTTTGGCAGATCCATTAGTCAGAATGCAGTTAATTGGCATGCCGTGAGAATATTCCATTTGATATCCAATGGTTGAAATAACGTATAATCTTTTTCCAAACCAAACAAACGTAATAGACTTAATTTTCAATACGACTGAATAATAGTTAGTTTTTCATTACTTTTTTTTATATCTTTTACGAATTCATATTTTCTAATTACAGTAATGAACTTAGAGCAAGAATGTTTGACGCATTGACTCTATTGCCTAGTTACGACATTTTTCTTGCAAATGATATATAAACACCTTGGTACTAAATTAGGAGCTGATACAAAGAAATTCAAATCAGATTATAAGTGTACCTGAATCCACACTTGTTTTTGTTAATTTGTAATTTTAAGTTTGATTTTAGGCTCAATGCCTTTTACACGTTATTTGGCAAAAAGGGTTTTAGTACATAAACAGCAATGCGAAGATAAAGGCCTACCTTCAGGCGTTGTATACATCCTTGTGTGTTCTTGCTGAATTAAAGAATGTCCGCGCCGGATTATGTATAAAACAATGACCCTGTGAGAAAATTTCATCTGAAATAAATTTTAATCTTTACCGAAACAAACGAGAATTCTCAATGTAATTTTCAATGTTAACAGAATTAAAAAAAAAAGTATTTTATGTCATTTTGTCTCTATTATTATATCCTAATTAGTTTTATAA
The DNA here is from genome assembly GCA_012932295.1 of Cyclina sinensis. NCBI lineage: Eukaryota > Metazoa > Mollusca > Bivalvia > Venerida > Veneridae > Cyclina > Cyclina sinensis. Next base: position 4,834,484 of record JAAONU010000016.1, read on the forward strand.
TGCTTACAGGTCAATGGGCATACTGAGCAAAATTTTCCTCCATATCTCCATATTTGCAAGGGGCACTTTCATATACCTTGCACTATTTGAGGAGGTGATATGATTTAAATCAGATACCGGTAGGCGCTTTTAGTGTGGTTTTGTGATTAGCCTTTGGTCAGTTTTTGTCCACCAACAGTTGCTTCAAATAACATCTCCTCCTTAACCTTTTAATAAAACATTGAAGAGAAGCTTTGCAGGGATGTTCCTTGCATAAAACTCTACTAATGTCATCTAAAGAAAATTATTCCATACTGGACTGAATGAAAAACTTTAAAATCCTCTTGTCTTCAACTACGAAGCCCAGAACTCTGAAATCTGGCATGTAGCGACTAAGAATGCTCAGACATTGCTCTTAGGAAGGTTATTTGTTCTATTCTAGGGGGAAATGTTTACAAAGACATGGACAGACAAACATTTTAAAAATCTTGACATAAACAGAAAGAGCGAGGCTTCCAAAATTTAGCATAAAGCATTGTGTTGTAAACCTTTATCAAGATTGTTCAAATCACGCTATTGGTGTGATTATAGTTCCAACACTATGGGGTCACATGTTACATTTAAAGATAATGAAATTTCTTGTCTGAAACCACAAGTCAGTACCTCTGAAACTGAGTATTAAAAGACTTCTATCGAGATTATTCAAGCTTGTGTCAAAATCAACCTTGCTCTTTGGGGCGGGGTGGGTTGCCTGGGAGACACGTGTTTTACATGAAAATACATGTATATAGTAAAATTCAACCACAAGGCCCAGCAGGAATCTGAAATGTTGTTTGTTTCGTGGACTACTACGAATATATTTCAATTTTTTTTTTACTTCACCTAAGGGTTCAAATTTTTAATAGTTCTAGGAGAAGTACTGCCGCTACTTCTAAGATTAGGTATCGAGTTTTGTGTATTGAGTCTCTTTAAGCAAATATGGTCATTTAAGTTCCACCCTGAAGGGTGTGGGTGTCAAAGGTTTTACAGAGAAATGTATAGAAAACCTTTACAATTTCTACGTGACATAAACTTTAAAGCTAAACTTTCATATTTGGACAAAACATTGTCTAATTGTTTCTTTTATTTGTCTATAAATTCACTACATTGCCCATGTTGTTCCACGTTAACCAATTCGTTCTTATAACTTATTAGACTGTTCTTCAGGGAAAATTATTTGTATATTTTGTCTTTGAAAAGATATGATTATACAACTGTAAAATGATGTGCGTGAAGTTAGCTGCCATTTGCCAGTTATCAACTGGAGAATGGCATCAAAACTCCATAGCCCAGCTGCCAGTTCTAATTTATATGAGGTGTCAGAGGTGGCGAATTGGCAACTGGCTGAAACATACCAAGAATCGTGAATTCTGAACATTAAGTGAAATGGCAACTGGCAAATGACAGCCACATGTTAATTCGTCAAACTGACACCTAATAGACAGTTGACAATTCACTACGCTTGACGAATTGCTATCTGAATGCCATTTGCTAGTTGCCATTTTATTAAATATAAACAAGTCATTAAACATATCGATCTGGAATCTGGCTGTCAAATGACAGGACAATTCGCGAATTTTGGCGAACTGGCGTCTGGTTGCCATTTGCTAGTTGCCAATTCACTTAATATTAACGATTTATGAAATATTTCGAACTTGCCCCTGGCTAGCAATTGACTGTTAACGATTCACGACTTTTGAAGAACTGGCATCTAGTTGCCAGTTGAAAATAGCCAATTCATTTAATATTAACAATTCATGATAGTTATCGAATCGGAACCTTGCTGCCAATTGACAGTTGTCGATCCGCAAATTTTGACGAATTGGCATCTCGCTGCCAGTTGCCTGTTACCAAATAACGTTATTTTCAGAATTCAAGATTCTTTTTGAATTGGCATCTGGTTGCCAATAGAAAGTTAACGATTTGCGAATTTTGATGAAATAGCATCTGGCTGCAAGTTACCATTCACTAGAATTTGCATCTGGCTACCAATGCAATTGACAATTCAAGAATTTTGAGGAATTGACCTCTGACTGCCATTTGCCAGTTGCCAATTCACTTAATATTAAAAGTTGTTGAAAATTGTCGTATTGGTATTTAGCTATCAATTAACAGTTGACGATGAATCTGGCTGCCAGTTGCCTGATCATTCAATGTGCAGAATTTATGATCCTTATCGAATTTGCATCTGGGCGTGAGTTGCCGTTTGACAATTTGCCATTTCTGACAAATTAGCGTCTTGCTGCCATTTCATTTAAATTCGAATTTGCTGCTGAACTATGAAGTCGGTTGTCATTTGCCAGTTGCCAGTTGAACTGGTAACTGGCAAATGACAGCTAACTTGAAACCTGTAAAATGTCACATAAATCGAAAAAAAAAATAAAAAAATAAAATGACAACAAAACTGGCTATAGCATTCAGCATCAGATCTTGTTCATGTGGGCCACTCTTAATAAAGGTCCGACACTTGTTCTAACGATAAGGGGGTATATCGAAAATTACTGGAGAAGTGTCGCTGAAGATTTGTAGATAGATGTCTTTTAAGAATTGTGTATATTCATTTGAATTGAATCATTTAGGGAATAACGAAGTCGTCAAGCTATATAAAATACTGGTTTGTGTATACTTTTCATGTCCGATGTTCAATTCATTTTATCAACACCTTAAAAATTTTCTGATAATGTCCTTCTGTTTGTTAGTGGTATCTGTTATTCCATTGTACGCTCTTGGTTTCGAAGTTTGAGCGTAAAACTACTTTTCCCCTTCTTTCTTTAGTATGCAGTTAATCATAACCCTCCATATTTTTGATAAGGTTATCAAATGCTTTTGTTTTGTAACAAGACTGAATGAGTCGTTTAAAAACGAAAGAACTAGATTGGGCAGGCTGGATTGGAGGATAAAATAAGGTTGACCCTATATGTTTAGTGTGCATATACTCACGCAGCTTTCGGCACGATGGAGTCGCTCTCATCTGCTAAACTGGACACCAAAATTCAAATTATGTTCCTTAGGCATAATAAGCAATTCCTTGACTTAAACAGTTTGTATTCAACGACTGCATCTACAACTGTTAGTGGTATTCTATTATTGTTATCCCCTTCTAGATCCCAAGTCACATGAATAATGAGCAAGGAAGTTGTTAGCCAAGATGATTATGATTCTAACAATGGGCTCAAATTCTGAAGGACTTTGTAAATGACATGTTTTGCAGATATTTGAAGTTCAATTCTGAAGAACGTATTCTGTAAATAACATGTTTTGCAGATATTTCAGGTCAAATTCCGATGTACGTTTTCAGTAAGTGACATGGTTTGCAGATAACTAGTTTGGAGTCAATATGTTTTTGTTTATAACCTGACAGAGCTATTAATTCAGTGTTTGGGGAAAAGGGTTACATATTTTATTCACTATCACAGACGCTTTTTATCTCCTTTGCAGTGATCTCCCTTTTATAGTACTGACAGGAAAATAACAGCAGTGCTTTTAAGATTAACATCATCTAATTATGAATCAATGGTGCAGAATGTTCTGTCTGGTGCAGGGATAAAAATTGGTCTCGTCGCCAGATTGTCGTCGGTTCAAGTCCGTTAATGAATTTAAACCCAGTCTTTGGCTATACCTCCTAATGTTAACTGTTTATACCCTGAATTTTTTTTGTCATAATGTCATGAAATAATAAACTGTGTTCAGTTATCAACGTTAGTTTTATTTTCTCAATCTGAGCATCGTATTTCATCATTCGTGAAGCTAACTTTGTGGAGGACGCACGTTCTTCGCGAAACTTCCTATTATGTTGCCTTTCGCTTTGTAGTTAATCACAACGATATTACCGGATTTTCCAACGCCAATCTTTCTAGTTTTCTTCCAGACTATCTGCGTAAAATGGCCTGCAAATTCAAAGGAAACCGAACGGTGAAATAAAATCTGAAATTAAATAGTTAAGAAAACAAACAAACAAGGGAAACAACTCAATTATATGATGTGTTTACAAGCATGCATTCAAACCAGAATCTGAATTAAAAATCTTTATATAAACCAATGTCTTTAATAAATATTCATATGGTTTATATATGTTTATTGAGGAGATCTCCTCCTCCTCCAGGAAATAGCCCTTAAAAGTAAAATCTAAATCAGTGTGACAACTTACTCTTGAAAGTCATAAGTTCAAATATATCCGTTACCTAACTGACTGCAGTACTTTTTATGCCTGGGCCCCACTCCACCCCATCCCACTCCGTAGCAAATTCAGATATGCTCTATTACGTACGTCATCCGTCAGTCTGTCCATCAAACGTAAAGTTTTTGTTCTTCGCTCAGCAAAAACTATAAGGCCTTAGGCTATATATTTTAACACGGTATAGATCAGCATGTGAAGTTACACATCTCTGGTTTCGTGTTCCCCCCCCCCCGCCCCCCCCCCCCCCCGCCCCCCCCCCTTCTCAGAATAAAAGTGTTATAGGCCTAGATTAAAATAAGTATATTTGACTTTGAGTCGCATGTAGGAAAAACTATCTGACTTTAGGATACGAAATTTAAAAAAAAGAGTTAATTTCGGCATGCGAAGTTGCGTATCTGGGGTTTCGCGCTCCCATAGGCCAATGAATAACAAAGTATTAACCATTGACTGGTAAAAATAGGTATATTTGAGGTTATGTCGCATGTCGAGGAAAAACTGTATGTATATGGCTTTGGGTTATGGAACTAAAAGAAGAGTGTTGTGCAACATCTAATCCTGGGGTTTCTCGTCCCCTTTGCCAAGGAAAACTCGAATTATGGCCCTTGATTGATTGAAAATACATATATTTGAGCTTGCGTCGCATATTGAGCTATAACTAATAGTACCTGAATTCGGGTTATGAAACTTGAAAAACTATGTATCATAATGAAAACCTGCGTATCCTGGTTTTGGCGTTCCCCTATGACAAATAATTACAGAGTTATGGTCCTTGACTGATTTAGATTGGCATATTGCAGCTTCTGTCTTATTATGAGGAAGTATATTTTGGGTGGTGCTCTTTTCGCGTCACCCCTACTTTGGATAGCATGCAACCTCCACCTTTATTTATCACCATAATCCACTGCTGCTCACTGCCCTGCACGATATAATGACTAGCATACTGATAGAAATACGAAATTGGCGTATGGACACAATTCTAGCTTCCGTAAGAACAAGAGATCCCAGAGGGCACTAGGTCGCTCACTTAAGTATCAAAAGTCATAGAAGAGTTAATTATGGTTTAATTTTCAGATGGCTAAGATGTGTTTTTTTATCTCTGGTAATTTCATTTTAAAGGGGCTGTGCTCCAGATGACAAAAAAAAAGAAAGTTTTCTTGTATTGTAAATTTCTTGTAATATTTATGACTAATGCTTAAAAAATAACTTACTGACAAAAAATAAGTCAAATAATTACATTATAAATTGATTTTTTCCCTTTAAAAGTGCTATACCGTAACGCAAAGGTATAACTATATCGTATAAGAATTAAAGTAAATATGTGTAATATCACATGCGGCGATGGTGGTGACAATTAAAGCGGTGGAAATATTTATTAACATGAGGGTCCAGAGTTCAAATCAGGCGAAAATAATTTTTTTATTCTATTTTGACTTTTATAATCAGTTTTGAAAGTAAAATATCATGTTGTTATAATCTCACAGCATCTAAATATATAATTTATGAAAAAAATTATGTCAAATCTGGAGTACAGCCTGTTTAAAGTACCAATTTATTAACATATCCATTCATTAAAATGGAAATGCTCTTTGTGCTGGACCAGGCACAGGTGTTTTAGGGTTTCCGAGATAGAAATGATTTAGTTCTTCTGAAAATTAAATTGTTATTGTCCAATCATTATACTCCTAGGACGGGGCCGATTTTGACCCCATGTATGTAATATTTACAAGCTTTGTAGAGGTCCACTAGAGAAAGCCTCGCATCAAATTACAAACGTTTGGGTCAAGCGCTTTTAGAGAGGAAGATTTTTGAAGTTTTGAACCTGATGTTTTTATTTGAAAAAACTTAGAGGTCCACTAGGCAACACTACACACCATATATCTTATCTCTGGGCTTTCCGGTTTCAGACAAGAAGATTTTTAAAAAATTTTCTGTATAAGTATATGTAAAATCAAGTGACCCCCCGGGTCGGGGCAAATTGACCCTGGGTTAATGATTTGAACAAAGGTAGAGGCAATCTAGACAATGCTGCGTACCCAATATCAGCTCTAGGTCTTGTGGTTTCTGACAAGAAGATTTTTAAAGTCCTTTTCTATTGGTTGCCATGAAATGAAATTCTTTGAACAAATCGGAAGGAAAACCACCAGAGGAACATTCCTGTGAAGTTTCATCAAAATCAGCCAAGAAAGTTTTCACAAGAGAATTTGAACGGACGCCGGATGGACAGAAGGACGGACTGACGGACACCGCATGTTGAGTGATCACAATAGCTAACCCTGAGCACTTGCTCAGATCAGCTAATTATAGAGGTCTTGTGTTATTACTTTCTGGAGGGACCTATCTACACAACTTGAAAGGTACTGAAAAAGTTTACCAAAGTACACTAAAACTAATATTTATTTCCTAGCACGTGACGAAGCGGCTGACTTCAGTTATAAATGCACATCATGTATTCCTTACCATAATTGTCAAAATCAGCCAAAGTTGGCTCAGTGCCGTAGTAACCATTATCACTGTAATGACTTTCTTCTTCGATAAACAGATTGTCTACATGGTCTGCTCCTGATTGATATAAAAATGATATCAACTTAAACCTTTTCTGCACTTTATTTTGAAAGTTTCGGTGAAAAAGTATTTTATCTAACTCAAAGTATTCTATTGTTCATGCACAACAACAACAATAGCAACAGCAAAACGAACTAAAACAATTTTATTTTGAGCTCATGTTTCATTACAGAGTCTGATCCAACAAAGGCTTGCAAAAACTTCACCATTAGCTCTTAGCAAACACTAGTTCAGTTGCAGGTATGTATTTTTGAGACAAGCAGTTTTTAGTTTAGTTTAAACAGTATTTATTTCATATAGTTCAAACATATACAATTATGTACAGCAACATGATATTATACAGGATTGAAAAGGAAGTCAAAGACTTATATTAATTTCTTTCCTGTAGATAATAGGAGCATAGCATGATGTACAGTAACAACACGTATTAATACACTAGTTACTAACATGAAATAATTACATCTATCAAAAGTGAAATGAAGAACAATTGTACAACTAGCGAAACATAGTAAATACAATAACTATTGTGCAATCATAGTGATTTGTTATTTATTGGTGGGGATGAGTAAAACAAAAAATTACTGATGTGTGGTTTTAAATTTAACAATTATTTTATAATTAATTAAAATATCATTTCATATTTGCACATGGTAATAGTAAGGAAGTAGACTAGAAAGTAGGATAGTTATAGAAGTGAAACTCAGAGAGCAATATGAGGCCATTGTCTTTGAAAGGGATGATAGGTCAGTTGTGAAGAGCAAGGTGTCTGTAATAGTTTCATATAGCTAGAACACAACTATGTTGCTTTAATAGATTGAGATAATTATTAGTTTAAGAGCCGTGTAACAAGACACGCAGCAATGCACATATTGGTAAGATGAATGTATTAAAAAATTAAAAAATTAATAAATGCCTGATTCCGCTAAGTCGTCAATAGATAGAATAGCATAGTGATTTTGGATGATACTTACAGTGTGTAGGAAGCACATAAAGAGTTAGGCAAGATCAAATCGCTTTGTACTCGAAATAAATTCGTGTACAAGTTCGAATATTTTGGCATTTGTTTCATCGCTGAGGCATGAGTCGCCATAAAGTAATGTTGACAATGTTACAGTTGTTATTTGTTGAAGCTCATCATTGAAATGTTCACAAGCAGTTTTTATGATCGGCATACACGTCGGTATGAACATGGTCTCTATTATTGCAAATTTATATTATTACACATTTTTAAATAGTTTTAAGACTTGTTAACTAACAAGATTGAACGTTTGGCAGATCTAGTTTAGAAATACAGCATGGTAATGGTTGACTAAGAAAGCTTTACCCGTCACGTCTCCCGACATCCAGGAGAGATTCTCGCCATATTTATTGTCTGGTCGGTGCTCGAACGTGTCTGTTTCAGCTAGGTGATTAGCCCATTTCTGTGCATACTTCGATATTTTATATTTGCTTTCACAGGTTTTACCTGAAAAATAACGATGAAAAATACAATAAAAAAGTTTTCATGACGGAAATTAAGTTACTAGGTTACATGTTGAGTTATCAGTTTAATTTATTGAACTAATTTTGTATTTACTATCAATAAATGAATCACGTCAATTATAGGTGATATTTAAAATTTTCCCGTAGGGAATTGTATAACAAATATCGCCAGACAAACGGGTGAGTTGTGTTTGAACTGTACATTTTAATATGTCCCACATTGAACACATGAACTTAAAAAGATCTTTTGAAGAAGTTAATAAGCACGATTGCCCGAAGACTTTGTTGTAACTTAAAACATTGGAGTACGTCCCGTGAATTAAATCTAACCTTACACCATATCAGTTGCAATGCTGCGAAAAGCAAAACTATACTTAAAATACTTTTTGTTTAGGCTACTACAGTTAAACACAATTGAAAAGCAACTACAATTTTCGCACGACCAGTTCGAGGGAAGTATCAAAAATGGTAGGTGAGTTATGGTCTGACAAGTTTTCGGACGAAGACCACCACTTTATTCCTGCAATATATTTCGCATCAACTACATGTCCCTGCCTTGTTTGTTTGTTGTTTTTTCTGCGGTTTAACGCCAGTGTCAACCTTTTTAAATGATATTCCGGCGGTCAGATCAACTAACAAGTGTTCCCGGGTATCAAGTCAGCGTACTAACCAATCTTTCTGCAAGTGACTGAATACTTTCTTACAAGATTCAAAGTTGAGGGACAAATGACCTACAGACGTATTGTCTGAGATTAGTTATGACGAAGAATTAACCGGCCCTGGTGGGATTTGAACCGACAACTCCTTGACTGACAATCCGATGCCGGGTCCGCATATGTCGCTGCAACTTCCGGTATAGTTTGAATCACCGTGCTATGAGTTTATACTAGTGGGACAGGCACAATAGAATCGATTGTGCAAAAAGGCTATTGAGAATAAAAGAGGGTTTTATTGTTGCGCGACCGGAAACTCATCTATATATGTATAATTATAGTATGTATGACATGTGCTTCCTAGAAATATTAATGCTTTAAACATAACCTACACCATGCAAGGCTCTGTACTCGTTATGTCTCTTCGTGACTTCTTTGATAAATGCTTTGTCGAGTTTAGTCTGAAAAAAAGAATGATTCTTTTCATTGTCCCAGCTTTTCTTTTACCAAAGAATATTATAGCTACATATTAAAATGACTGACATTTTTTATCCGCATGGCTAGAATATCGAACTCTTAACCCGGATGTTGCGAACTTGAATCCTGTCTGTGCGCCTAAAATTCGAGCTTTCTTTTTCTGTGAGAATACTGCAGAAAAAAGAAACTGAATGCAATAACAGAAGGGTGAAAGTCTTGAGGGTACATTACAATAAGTGAATATTATCAGTTCGATATTCTTTCGAATCGACAATCTGTAATAGTAGCAAAATATGTGAATAATAAAAAAAATCGTCAAAATCTCATATACCACGTAATTGGTTTACACAACTACGACAATGTATTCTTCTTCAGTTTATCTTTGTTACAACATACTTATTTGAAAGTCACTAAGGCAACAACATAAAAAATGCTGTATGTTTGTTACTTCAAGACATCAAGATATATTTTACTTTTGTCGACAACCCTGAACATGAAAGTTATCGCCTCAGCATGTAACGTTTAGAAAGCTCTAGTCTGAAAGGAGACATTGCGCGACAGTTGTGCTGTACATATCTTCTCCCTCTGAAGACCATTCACATGTTGCATTTTACTCATTTTAAGCTCTGAGATGGCACTGTACATACCTGGCCCTCAGATCCAATCAAGAAGTTGACCTGGACATACTTTGCCTTCTGGTATTGCCAAAAAAATGCACTTTACAAATATCTCCTTTTGTTGGCGTGTAAAGATTCCACTGTACCAATATTTTCCCTCTTATGCTTCTTAGTGCCTGCGCCCTACATACTTTCCGCCCGATGATGACAAAACGTTGCATTGTACCTACGTTGTTCCAACCAGGAGGTTGATCTTGATTGCGCAAATCTGATAATCTGCGTTCTTTTGCTCTCGAAAGCCGCGATCAGGTAATCAGTAGCGGTGTACACAACTTTCACCCTGATCCCGCCGTAACAGCATTGTACATACCTTGCTATCTGATGCAGCCCCGGGGTTTTACAATTTAATGGGTGTTTCCCTCTTTTGCCAACAATAAGTTGCAATGTTTATACCGATGCCACAAAAGGTTGTAATGTACTTACCATGCTGCCTGATGCCACCTAGAAATTGCACTACGTATACCTTGACTTCTGACGCCGCCGAAATATTGCACAGTATATTCTTCTGCCTAAGACCACCAAAATGCTTGGGATGTACACTCTGCTCCTTGATGCTGCAAAAGATTGCATTGTTCATACCATATAGTTTGATGCCGGATAGAGGCTCCGTTATAGTAACATAGCACTGTACATGCCTTCCGTATGAGGACGCCGAAAAGGTTCATCGTACTTACATTGCTCTTTGATGTCACCAAGAGGTTGCAGTGTACATACCTTTCCTTCTGTGGTCGCCACAAAGAGGCATAGGAGAAACAACAACTTTATCAGCGTAGTTCTTTTTTGCTTTACAACGAAATCCTGCAAAAAAACCACACATTTGGGTATTTTAGTTAAAGACGGTCAGAAATGTTAACATCTACAGGAAGAAACTTCTATTTTCAGTTTTGTTTTAAATGAAAAGAAAGCAAAACATACTTTATTCTCTAAGCGGTGTGAAGGTCATACTTCAGACAAAAGACCGAAAATGCTTGTCGGATATTTTAAGTAGACATAGGGGTATATATCAATATAATGTAGTAAGAGTTTAGAAACCTTGGTATAGGCGTGTTCAATATCATTCAAATTTACATGAAAGTCAATATGAATAGTTGCAAAAAGCTAGGTCCTACTGTTCGCCAACAAAAGATTGAACTGAGCATGTGACCAATTCAAGGTCCTGCACTCGTAGCTTTATAGTGAAACATGATCCAGGCGCGCCTATTGAGCTCATGCATAATCTTTGAACTTGGAACTTGTTTCTTTTATCCTTATAAAGTTCTTGAAGGATTTAGGATTTAGCTTCGGTAGAAAATAATAGTTAAAATTGTTCTCGTTCATATATATTACAAAGATGTCGGTAAGGCACTTGAAAAATACTGGACAATTTACTCGTATCTTAAATGAGTAAATAACATTTTTTACAAATCTTCTAGCTCTGTTGAGTTGTTCGAGTTAACTCTTTCGCGCTCATTGCTTACAAACTTTTCTGAAGCAGGCAACGCAGATGAGCAGGAGCCATTATTTTCCCTGTTAAATGCCACTTTAGACGTAGAAAAGCTGAACAGTAACAGACAGAAACTAAACTCGTCTCATCTGATCTGCCAGGGTTAATTTTTTTGGACGGCTTTTATTTTTTTAAGGAAAGGCAGTTTGAAACCGTTGTATCATCTGCTCTTCACTTTTTTAAAAAGACGTTAATAATTTGTTTTCCTCGAAACCCGTATGGATTTAATAATCAGAAAATAGTAGGAGTGTTCCTTAGACCTTCATTCACGTCTTTCACGCGTTTCTTTGGAAATAAAAATCATTATGTGATATTATTTATTGAAATGTTTGTCTTTCCTAAAAAAAAAGTTTCACTATTTTTCATCCAAAGGGCATTTTTTTCTACATTTGAACTGCTACTGGAAAAACCTCACGTCTAACGCCTTTTAATGGTTATCGGGACTCCTTGCAGAGAGTTCTACCAAGGCTCTACCAAGTGTCTGTTCACGAAAGTTTATGCGATTGCTGTATACTTTCAAGTATAAAATATTTTAGAAAAAATATAGTGAATTATGCTTACCTTTATCACTGACCGTCTGTTGTAAAATGTCAAAAGAAAATTCGTCATGTACAAAGTAATTAAAATTTTCTGATCGAAATCAGTTTTTTTTTCACTTTTGATAAGTAATAATTAATATTATGGGAAAACGTTTATATTAAGTTTAAAATTTAAAGTGATTTCCATTTAGGCGGTTTAACAATATGTCGTAACATTTATAATTGGATATTAAGTACATAAAGGCGATGGACGAAACGTGACTTATGGTTGTGATGCTCTCAGGAATGTATGTCGGACATCCTTGATTTGAATACGATCAGTAAATCCTCAATAAATATTTCAAAGTGGAGTCCGTGATGTTGGTTCTACAGTCGCTGTTCAAAATCAGATGAAAGTTAAGAAAAATCAGATCAAAGTTAAGAAAAATCAGATGAAAGTTAAGAAAAATCAGATGAAAGTTAAGAAAAATCAGATGAAAGTTAAGAAAAATCAGATGAAAGTTAAGGAAAATAAGATGAAAGTTAAGAAAAATCAGATGAAAGTTAAGGAAAATCAGATCAAAGTTAAGAAAAATCAGATGAAAGTTAAGAAAAATCAGATGAAATTTAAGGAAAATCAGATGAAAGTTAAGAAAAATCAGATCAAAGTTAAGGAAAATCAGATCAAAGTTAAGAAAAATCAGATCAAAGTTAAGAAAAATCAGATCAAAGTTAAGAAAAATCAGATGAAAGTTAAGAAAAATCAGATCAAAGTTAAGAAAAATCAGATGAAAGTTAAGAAAAATCAGATGAAAGTTAAGAAAAATCAGATCAAAGTTAAGAAAAATCAGATCAAAGGTAAGAAAAATCAGATCTAAATTGAGAACAGTAATATGCAGATCGAGCTCTGACATTGTAATAAGACTGGCATTCGGTACATGGCAAATTTAGCTCTAACATCGCGATGCACACGTATTTTTTTTCGCCGTGACTTCATTAAAATCAATTTTGAGCTACAACTCAACTCAACTCAACACACGTTTATTTCTTGTCAGGTTACATGTACAAGTAACAACATGACATTACATCTGCTAGTAAATATACAATGTATTAACCGTGGGATATAGTAAAATGGGGACAGTGAATTACATTACCAGGATCGTCAATAAAATCAAAACATTTATAAAATATATATTTGAAATTAGAACTTAACGAGAAGATTATATACCCAACTGATAGTGACCTTTAACAACAACTGCAAAAGGTCTTAAGGTTGGGAGTAATGTTTAAATAATAAAAATCAGTTTAAGTATAAAGTTGAAGTTTAAGTTAAGTTAAAGCAAGTTAAGAAACATGATTCAGGTTCTAACTTGCACTAGAATTGTTATGGTCATTCTTCCGAAATAAAAAGAAGAAACACTAACATTGACCTTTAAAATTAATAATAAATGGTGCTGAAATTTATATTTGATGACTCGCACATTTACATGCAAACTTAACAAAACAGTGACAGCAGAGAAAGGTGTTTCTATTCGTTAATTTTAAAAGGCGGTTAATATAGAAAAATTATACAACCGTTAACAAAACAAAAAAGTATACAATAGTACTACGAAGTAGCATTATCATTAATAAAGTATGCTCATTCATGCAGAAGAGAGTTGATATATACTAGGGATTATTGTTGAACACTTTAATAATAGCACGGGAAAACAGAGCAAGATTCTTAAGTATTTTTTGTGACCCTGACGACATAAGTTCGCTAAATTTCAATACATTTGGTCTTGTAAAATAGTATCTTGGTATGAACCGTTTACGATCGTTCGCAAAAAAAGGACAAGTAAGAATATAATGCAGTTCGTCACCTACATCGTTTAGCGGACATAGTGGACATTTCCTCTGTTCTTATGGTAAAAAAGATTGTGGCCAACGACCTTTTTCTACTGGTAATTTGTTATTAGTTGTTCTCAGTTGAAATAAACTTTGTCTGGGATTGTGTGGAATCTTAATTAGGTACGGTTCTAGCTTGAATTCGTGTTTAAAAAGACGATAATTTAATCCTTTCGAAGAATTTGACATAAGACTTAACCAATTTTGTAAAAACTGGTCGATTAAGTTTCTTTTGACCACATCACTAAAGTGATTTAACATCAAGTTATTTTGATTGTCCCATACGTAAGTATTCCCTGTTTCGTTCAGGATATTTTTAACGAATGATAACCATTTGAAGTTTATGTTAGAGTTTACCATATTTTTATAGGAAATATGCGCGAGTTTACTCTCTTTAGATATTAGCAATTTAGTCCAGTATTTGATAATTCTAGTTTTTACCACAATATTTAAGGGGTATCTACCCAGTTCTCCGTATAGCATATATAGAGGGGTACTTTTTTTACTTTTTGTTATTTTTCTGAGGAAACTAGTGTGTACTTTTTCTATTAAGTCAAGATTTTCGAAGCCCCAAGCCTCACAGTTATATAATAAAATTGGTACTATTGTTTGATCGAAAAGTTTTAACTGAAGGTCAACTGGAAGGTCAATATTGTAGATTCTTGTGTAAAGAATATGCATAGCTTTGCATGCCTGTTCATATAAAAATTTTCTAGTTCCTAGAAAACTTCCCGTCGATGTAAAAACTGTACCCAAATATTTATACTCCTTAACATTTTCTATCGTTATGTCATTTATGGTAAATTTATATGAATTAGGTTTATTAGTTCCAAAAATCATAACTTTAGTTTTACTCATATTTATCTTTAATTTCCATAAATTACAATATGTATTGAACTTATTTAATAAATTTTGGAAAGACTTCGGATTATCACTCACAATAATTGTAACATCTGCGTAGAGTAAAACAAATAACTGTAAATAGGTATCAAATTCTAAACTTTTTTAAAATTTTCTATCTTTATTCCGTCATTCCCTGTCTGTAAATAGCTTTCTAAGTCATTTAAGTAGATGGAAAAAAGAATTGGCGATAAATTTTCGCCTTGACGTACCCCACAGTTACTTTTGAAAAATTGCGAGAATTCATTATTGACAGATACGCATGATTTAATATCTGCATACATATTTTTGATAACATCATAAATTTTTCCTTGGATTCCATTTTGAATTAACTTTGACAAGAGACCTACTCGCCAAATTTTATCAAATGCGGATGAAAAATCTACAAAACAGCAAAATAACTTTTTCTTCTGAAACCTCAGTTTATCAATCAAAAACTTAAGTGTAAATACGTGATCCACTGTTGAATATTTTGCTCTGAAACCAGCTTGATTCTCGTTTAGTATTTCGTTTTTTTCCAAAAATTCATTTATTCTATTATTTAAAACTGCGGTAAATATTTTGCCTAAACAGCTTAAAATTGTTATAGGCCGGTAGTTTTCTGGGTTAAGGGGAGATCCTTTCTTCTTAAAAATCGGTTTAATTGATCCAATAAGCCATACGTCAGGTAATATTCCTGAATTGAGGATTTTATTAAAAAATGATGAATAAATAGGTATCATGCGGTGTTTTGAGATTTTGATGTATTCGTTATAGATATTATCAAACGGTGACGCTGCTTTAGAGTTTTTACATTTACTAATAACTCTTAGAATTTCAACTTCATAAATAGGGCGATTCAGGCATTCATTGTCGTATTCCACTTGGTTATATTGGAAACTCAGAAACTCAGAATGTTCATGACTTTCTTCGAAATTTGCATTTTTAAAATGATTATAAAAGTCATCTATAGGTGGCATTTTATCAGTGGAATTGTTTTTAAAAGTGTTTAATACTTTCCAATAATCTCTCGGTCGCTTAAAATTCAAATCCCTGAGTTTACGCTCATTTCGTGATTTATGCCTACGAATGAATGAATTCATGATCTGTTTATAGTATACACTGGCCCGGTTTAATTCAGTTTTATTTAGGTCAGATTTATTCGAATTGTACTTTTTTCGTGCCTTATTATATCGTTGTCTCGCTTTATTGCATTGAGGCCCATACCAGGGTTTATTTTTGTTTGACCTGAAATAACTATTAACACTTTTACGGGGAAATGTATTCTTAGCAGAATCTTCAAATAATAGCGCTATTTCGTCCGATATTTCATTTATATCATTTTTTGTTATGCTTGTCGACGTTTGACTTAAAAGATTGTCAATCCGGATTAAAATGTCAGGATTTAAATTTAAATTAAATTCTTCACCTAGCGATTCTTCCCATTTAGGCTGATTATGGTTGTTAAAATTTGTTTTGCGATTATTTCTTCGAAGAGTCTTGTTTTCTTCAGCAACATTTATAGTTAAAGATAATAGCGAGTGGCCGTCTGAAAAAATTGGGTCAACATGTACAATATCAAAAAAAGAAAAATGTTTGAAACAATCTAATGTTGCTATTGCGTAATCTATCACAGTGGAATCTCGAAACGTGAATTTCCCAATGTTTTTATCATTTCCAGCTCTACCATTAAGAATAAACAGGTTAGTATTTTTACACAATTCGAGCAACTTCAAGCCCACTGTATTTGTAGAAGGATCCTTAGAGCTCCTATTTATAGAATAGTCTAGGTCATGCAAAAAATCTGGTACATTATAATCATTTAAAAAGTCATCATCAAATGCAAAATGTTTTGAAATGAAATCATCGATTAACACATAATCTGGCAAATTAGCAGTAAGAGCATTTACATCACCAAATAACATACAATATTTATATTCACAAGATTTGTTTGTAACCTCTGTTTCAAAATTGAAAAAATCAGCATCATGATAAAACCTAGCTTGCACAGGCGGAATATACACATCACCTAAAACAATATCACTTTCGAAATTATAACTGGAGGGAAAACTAAGTTTCAACCAGAAAATATAATCACAATTGGTTTCTATTATTTCAACAAAGTCAAGAAAGGTATTCCTAACAAAGAAACCTATTCCCCCTGATTTCCGGAGGTACTTCTCTGAACGTGGCTTTGAGAAAAATTTAAACTGAGGCACGTTAATCATATCATATTCATCCACTTTACTTTCTTGAATGCAAAAAATATCGTATTCACTTATCAAGTCTACAAATTCTTGATAATTGCATCTATTTTTCAGCCCGCAAACATTAAGACTGCCGATCTTCATATCATTCACGGTTCGGCTATGGTTTAAATTGTCACTATATGTAAAAGGCATTTCTACTGGCACTTCAACTGGTTCGGTTGACATTTTGGTAAGATTAGAGTATTTACTTTTTTCAGACAAAAAACATTTGTAACGAATGGAATTGTTACATTTAAAATCTTCAGTTTATTATTGGTTCAAAGTGTTGCTGTTATGAAATTTACGGGCAGAATTTGTAATTGTTAGGTTAATTGCCTCTAAAATTAATGAAATAATAATAACATTGATACAGCCGTAAATTAAATATCAAAAATTTTTAACCATGAAAAATTATACTAATTGTAATAAATAGATAATAAATTTGACTAAATGATTAATTTATTTTACTAAAATGATATTGACACTTCTAGTCTTAAACTCAACACATTTGTTTAACTGTTATGGAAATAGGACGTTCATTCAATATTTGCCTATGTCTGAAAACTATACACTTATGGGGCATACATTTTGTACTGTATCTAGGCCGATCATCTTTTTAAAGATATTTTTGTTTGATATAGATAATGAATCGATAAAGTGCGGATATTAAGCTGTTTAGAAGCTTACTACACGAGCTACGGCTGAAAATACTGTGTTTTGAATGTATATCAGCGATTAACTTAAACTTCTGATGCACTGAAGGCAGATGAATTTTCCTATGAAAGATGATACCGACTTGTATATTTTCTAATCACTTATCAATTCGATGCGTGTATTGTTTTACCTGGGACGAAAACGGTCAAATGCTACTCAATCTTAAAAGAAATAGAAGGTTATGTAGAAACACATAGAACAATACTATTTGCCCTCTTTTATCAAAGGCAATCTGAAGTTCTCGCCTAATATTATTACAACAAAAGCAAACGCTTAGAAAAATGTTAATAAAGAAATTGCACAACCTATCTTTTCAGATATAGCGGATTAATATCCGATTTATTTAGTTCGTGATTAATATCTTCTGTATCTCATAATGACAATAGGATCCCAAATTATGACATTACAACCCATTATAATGATATGTAATCGCCGCATAAGGATAAAAGAACTAAACAGAATATTATTATTACCACAAACAGTGATATTACAACATAACAAAATGATATCTCTTCTCAGCATAATGATTTATCACTCATCATAATGATAACACGGCCTCTCATAATTATTATTGACCCATCATAATGACAATATAATCCATTATAATGCTGATGAACTCTTCGTTGGCTCTTAGTTGTATTAGAATTTAGAACCCAGAAAAATGATATATCGACCAATTGTAATAATGCAACAAATCTTAATTTAGCTGCGTTTCAATATTGAGAAGGTTTTACAGGTAAGACCATGCAAAACATTACTTTTTGTGATAAAAAAAGCTGTTGGTCACAGGGCTTATGTATATGAAACACTGCGCTCGAGTCGAGGGAGTTAATTAGATAAAGTTGTGTATGACAATGAGGAGTTCTAATATTTATTAACAACTCGAAAATCGAAACTGCAATGACAGTCTTTAAAACCATGCGTTAGCAGACGAACAGACATATTCAAACTATCAAAACAGACTATTGGTCAACTCTAATTATTTTTCTTTAATAAATTATCATTTGTTCTGTAGTTAAACACGTTGTATTAAAGGGAAGTAATCAAAGTACACTATCCGATGATTGATGGACCCTGTCTGCAAGCCTGGGTACATTCAGGGCTGAAGTCACTTGCGTCACAGAAAGTTGCACTACAGAATATGTCCAGTCCTTCATCAAACGTCAGGTATTCAAAATCTTGAAACACGAACTTTGTCTCGTGCGTTGATTGCGAAATGATATGAGTGCTACTGTCAACCTCACACCTAAAAGATAAAATATAATCAGTCGTTCATTCTAATAATGGAATCATGTCATCAGTTCTATTAGAACCCGATTACCGTTCAAGAATGTCTTTATTTTGTATGGATAAAAACTTGTTGTTTGATTTTTTGAAATAAGAAATATGCAAAAAATATATCATTAAGACTTGTCTTTGCACATTTCATGTAACGATGGAATGAAATCTACGATTGGTAGATTTACATATAACAGCCAAGTGTGAAGGAATCAAGAAACAGAGCTATATTAGAAACAAATATTTCGGCAAATATTCAAAGTTAAATAACTTAATATTTCCATGCACCTCAAGATGTAAAATGGTTTGTTCCATATAGACTTGGAGAAAGCTCAGCTTAAAGATTAAATGGGGGTAATATCACATATGAAAGTTACATATGTCAGTCTACTGTACCCATCTGTTATGAGAAAGTGTTGCGTGGTTTTGTCAGATGGCCTCGTGTAACAAGTATGCAGTCGCATCTTCGTATTCCAGTCCGGTATAGCTGTCATCACCTTCGCATATATCTTATCTCCGACATGAACTTTCAGCAGGTTGCCTGTAATCTGGTGTAAGAAGTTCTGGTCTCTGTAGAAGGCCAGCGTGATGTCACGATGGCCAGTTATATTTGTACTGTAGCTTTCTACACTGTGGTGCAAGTGTGCTGTTGCAGTCTCTTCTTTGGTGAGATAGCAAGCCACACTGTAAGACCAGACATGCCGTCGAACCATAGATGGGTCAACGAGATCAAAGATTGCGTAGAATAATGTATTTTGGAAAAGTGTTGTTCCGTCCACATCCTAAATAAATAAAACACTCAAAATATTGAATCTTATAAAATTTACTGGTCTTTTTTTCATGAACAATGATCTGTACAGATGTTTTACTTTTAACTTAATTTTTAAGTTTGTATGCCGTATTTACCAACATTAATTTAGGAAATAGATTTTAAGTTTGAGTGTTCTATCATATATAGCATGGTGTCGAGTTTAAATGCATATTAATTTAATCACGAAGGCCGTAGGCCTGAGTGATTAAATAATCACGCATCTGAACGAGATACCGTGCTATATTCGACAGTAGAACACAAAAACTTTAAAATCTATTTCCATTCTAACACATATGTATAGTTATGAGGGACACAATTATGTGCACTACTTATCATGCCATATTGAACGGTTATTGACCCTGGCAGGCTATTCCGTTTACCCCGCTATTCATTCCCCACGTGAAAATGAAAACAACAAGTTTATTTTAGCTTATCAGTCAATAGTTAAAGTTTAAATAAATATTTATAATTTTATCATAGATGAACATCAAAGAAGATAATTTAGTCCAAAACAATATTTCACTAACAAAATATTTATAAACAATTTTCGGTTTACAATGAAAAATAAGAACAGCCGAAAGTAGTTTGCACTGACGTCAGCGGGCGCACGCTTTTTTGCAGCGTTATCTAATATATATGATATATCACGCTCAATTCCTTCTTTCTTTATTGTCGGCGCATTGTGGATAGTGTTAGTAATCGTTTTAAATATTTCCGAGAGCTCAGTTGACCTGTTCATAGTTATACAAAAATGTATCAACGGTGCAGCAACATAAATTTAAATGGAAGCAATACTTTACGAACCGAAAATCACTGAACAACGTTTTTCTTCCTGAATCACAAACTTTAACTTTAGACTGATTATATTTAATTTATCACTTGCACAAAGTTTTACCTTTTCAGCGGTCATACAGGTGTCAAACGTCTGCTGGAACCAGAGTACGTTATCATATCGTGAACCGTGACATTTCTCCGGACCTAGGTAAATGTCAGTGTCGGTGATACCGGGGTATAACAGTCGTAGTATATTAATATCAATACTTATATTCCATCCAGTACTCGAGCAGTCAGCTTTTATTGCGTCTTCGAACCGCCAGTGCTGACCTTAAATGTAGGAAATATTTTTCTACTTTATGGGGTTTGAAAATGGTTAGTTGTAGACTATGTAATACAGATATTAGTAATTGCTTTAGTCAAATACCGGTTTTGGTGACAAGGAAAACTCTTAACTCTTTAGTTAACTAAAAGTTTCAGGTTTTAATGTGCAGTAAACATGTTTAACGCTATTATATTATAACATTTCCAGAATAGGAGTAACTCTAGGAAAATACGTGGGATACGGACAAAAGCCCCCTCCCCCCGGACAAAAGCCCCCCACTTAAAAATGACAAGGTGGACAAAAGCCCCCCCCCCCCATGAAATTTACAAGGTGGACAAAAGCCCCCCCCCCCCCCACCCCATGAAATTTACCTTGTGGACATAAGCCCCCCTCCTGTCATAATTACAGGTAGGACAAATGCCACCCCCTTGGTGTTGTGAGTGGGAATTAAATAAAAAGAAAAACCCCTAATGTTTTTATATAAGAAATAAGAAATTATAATAAACAGATGTATTTTAACTATAAACACAAGAATTTCACACATTTTATTCATTATTCATTAGATTAAACACAATTTGATACAATTAATAGGGTTAATAACACATATTAAACAATCAGTACAATGGTTGTTTGTTATTTACACATACCACTTGTTTGATGTTAACAATGTGAACTTTAATTGGTTGTTAGAAATCAATTATTGACCTTAAATGTCTGCTAATAACTTAATTGTGTTGAAAGTTGAAAGTTTTTTGCTAAATCTGCAAACTGTTTGAGGGGTGGGAGGCTTTTGTCCAAACTGTAAATTTCATTTTGCCAAAGAAGAATCATCAACATTGGAGGCATTAGCTCAAATCCAGTTATTCAGTTAAGAGAAGCCTTTTATTTCGTAAATAAGTATAGTTATATTAAATATACCTGTTCAAATATTAGTCGCGAAAGTACAGAAAATACATCACAAAAATTAGAGTGGAGTCCCTTAAGCAGGCATTACGTCTTTGTAAGTTCGTATGACTCAGTTTTAACAGGCTATGACAGTTAAACTACGTAATTATACTGTCAGATTGCATTATATGGGTTGTCTCATTTAATCATCTGGCTGTAAACTTGCCACCCTTATAACGTAATGATCAGCTAATGATTGCAATCATTACTGCAAGAAAAGAAAGAAAGAAAGAATGTTATCAGTCTTTTGGTGTTATACTGACCTGAGGACGTTGTAGATGCTGTAGGGTTTAAACTTGGGTACGTTTCTGAATACATTCTCAATGTGCTGCTAGTACTTGTTATCGTACCTGTCAGTATGAAATTTGTTCCAATTATCTTAACTGCTTGTAACTAACAACTGACATAAGCTGGACAGCATTCATAACAGAGTGAATGTTATTGGTGGAAAAACAGATGACTTTAGAAGTAGAACATCATACGACATTAGTATAAAATGCAGAACAGACGACATTTGTTTCTGGAAAGGATTGTGTCAAATATATCTTGTTAAAGGTCATGTGACACGACTATAGCAACTTTGTCTATTCAAAATAATCATAATGTACTGAGTAAAATGGTTTAACTGCGAAATTATGAAAAAATTGCTTTTCATAAGAAAAAAACGTGTTTTTGATGATCGGCTGTTTCCGTTTCGACATCGGTAGTTTCCGCCGCAATTTTTGGCTGTGACGTAGATTTATCCCTACTGTGCCAGGCAGTAGTGCAGAATTACACTGCTCATAACGCATCCGTCTTTAAAAAATAACATGCTATAAATTGTAAATTAAATAAAATAATGTGATTACTTCTCGATTTTTTTAAGTAAATTCAAACTTTGTGCCGGAGAACGGGTTGTAAATTTACCTAAATAAATATAAAAAAATATTCCAATTTCTTCCATGTTGTGGTTCTATATAAAACTATCCCTCCACGTTTTTACATGCTGCGTAACACCTCCTCACTTGATGTTTACGTCATAAACAAATTCTTTTTCATTTAAGTGTAGTAAAATTTAAGTGAATTTAGGTGATTTAATGTGTTAACATTTGTTTCACTGGAATGGAAATTCACACTATAGTGTATTTTCACGTTGGGATATTGTTTAAAAATAATAATATGGCATGTCCATCAAGTAGAAAGTTGTGTCTGCTTATAAATTAATATCCAATGAAATGTCAAAGATCCATAAATCACGCCTTATACTGTGGGATTTATGCAAATTAACCTGCCTAAATGGGACTCTTGAATATTCTGCATAGCTGTCAAAACAAAACAATTAACTTTTTTATGACCCAATCAATGATAGAGTCGAGACAAATAGCAAAATTTTATGGCAAGTGATCTTACAAATTGATTGTATTACTTTTGATCAGTCACACTTGTGAAAACATTATGTAATAGCTTGTTCCAATTAACATGTCTGAATGATTTTTAGTTAAGAAGCTTTCATGCAGATACATATTTTAATTAGATAATAAAATGTAATGGATCTATCTTCATGAAAATAAAAATCATTCGACTTCTAAATGTGCACAAATTATTTAAAAAACAAAACAAAAAAACAAACAGTAAAACAATGTGTTTGTGTTATGATTTTGACTTAGTTTTAGCAGGGCTTTAATTTACATTAAATTAAAGCCCTGGTTTTAGGGCTTCTTCATATTATTTGTTCTTTGATCATTATTGTTATGTTTTCAAAAAATGTAGAATGAATAAGCCAAAAATATAAGACATGCATTTATAATGAAAAAAGTCATAGATCTAGTCAAAGATTACTTACCCGTACCTCAGGCAAAATATAGACAAATAAGGAACACATCACTGTAAGGAGAATGTTTTTATGGAAAAAAATCTTTCGATTGGAGTTAGTAAATCAAGTCTTCAAACAAACTGCATCGGATAAAATAAGCATGTTCAAAATCTTTTTGGATCAGTTACTTGAAAAATATCTCTTAGTCCAGATATTTTCACTGATGTATCTTTTAATTCTACAACCCTGATTAACATAGCCTCTATGTAATATGGCTCATTGGCTTCGTAATTCCATCAAAATTTATTTATTTAAAAATCTTTAATGTATATTCATGATGTGAGCTTAACTTGTTCAATTTTGTTTTTTTACTATATTCAGTCTACATTTTCACTTTCCATCATAATTTTAAAGTTTTTAATAACAATCCAGGCAGCCGTGTAAAGTGGCAAGAGATAAATGTGCGTCACTTCCGGTTTCGCTCGTGACAGGTGCGCGCGACCAAGTGCGTAAAATATGGATTTTAATTTGCTATAAAAACATCTTTAAGATGAAAATTACCTGCGGAATTTTGTAAAACAGTCATAGTTAGATATATATTTTTCGCTCGAGGTCAAAACTTCGTGTCACATGACCTTTAAATCGGAAAACTTTCTTATTTTTCTGGTTAATGATAACTGCTCTATAGTGATTCAAATTATACAATGGAATACATGATCATGTGTGCTAAAGAAGCCTTTCTTATTGAGTTGATTTTTTTCAGCTTGTTGAATAGGTTTGATTGTTGTCGTTTACAGGTGGACGACTAGTTTTTTGTTCTCCGTCTCTCACTTTCACTTTCAGTCTCTAACAAAAAATAGTGAGAATAAACATTTAAAAATCTCACCCTCTGTCAAACTGGTGGTCGCTGCTTTTGTTGTTGTTTCGATCAAACCCGTTTCTGACATGTAAAACATATATGTTACTTCTAAAGACCACGCAATTCCACAGTGAAATTCGTGTCACACGATAATTTATTCGAATTTAATAGGATGCGATATTTCCTTAATTTGAAAATGAATATGTGAATACATTAAATGAAATACGGTGATGAACAGCTTGTAATCTGCTGTCTGTATCTGGCTGAGGTCTGATATAGCGCTATTTTTGATTGGGAAATTCAACATTAAATATCTTGTATACACTATCTTAGTTTACAGAAAATATACAAAATATTACAGAAAATCTATCCTTAACTAAATTTCAATACGAAATTCTGAAGAAAAGACACTAAAACAATTTTTCACTTACTCTGCAATTGAAATTAAAATTACCTAAGGAGTTTTAAGGGAATTTGACTTCCGCATTTGGTAGTAAATTTTCTTCGGTTCTTAACATTTAAATTTTCAATACTTTCTCCCTTAGCAATCATTAATTAGGTGGGTTTTTAGAAAAAGAATGTTTCGGGAAGCATATTGCTGTGAGCATTTTATATTAGTCATTAACAAGTTATTGGGCATGCAAATTTGAAAAAAAATAAACCTTCAATACGGGTCAAAGCTCAGTATAATCTGCCTTTGAGATAACAAAGAATTAATATAACACGTTATTGTCTGGATCAAGAATAGGTCATTTAATGTAGAATGGAAGGTACAAACTGTAGCCATTGCTACTCACTTCTCTATATAGGTGTATATTGTGTCGTTGTAGTTGGTGTAGTGGTTGTTGTTGTTGTAGGTGGTGTTGATGTAGTAGAAGAAGAAATAGATGTTGTTTTCATTGGAGCTACAACATTTTAAACAAAATTGTGATGTGGATTCCTGAGATAAATATAATTGGTCACATGAAATATATAAAAATGTATAATGCAAAGTCATTACACAACCATGTTTCTTGGAAAATCATGTCGCACGGAAGTACTCATTGTTTATAAATATAGTAGTTCGTGCAGAAAATCAAGTTTCATTTTTATGATAGAAAAAAAAATCAAAGCAAGTAAGAAGGTAAATATTTTGAAGAACATACAGAGAGGCAAAGGTACACGAGAATCAATCTCAAAATCCTCTATACTCACCTTGAACATAACCTTGGTCCACCAATACTTCGCGATGTGTTGTCCAAGTAAACAAGTCACGTACTTTCATACATGCGGTCTTGTTAAAACCTTCTATTTTTCCGATAAGGACAGGGTTGGTTTTATCATTGGGAGGAGAAGGAGTCCAGTTACTGTCTTTGATGACTTCATATCCGTCTACAATGACTAATATACCCTTGCTGGCTTCCCAGCTGACTTCAAGCTTATACCACTTCTTTGTTTGAATAAGTCCAGTTATATTGTATCGCCCGTTCCAATGCATAAATCCTTGCTTCACTCCAAACATCAGTTGGTTGCTTTGAATGTAAGTAGCCATTCCACTGCTGCCGACAACATCGCCGCCGCTTGAAAAAATATATATCTTCTTTACTGGTTCCAGTTTCGTGAACAGCACCTCAAGTTTAAATGTAAATCCTTTGCTACAATTCTTCAAACTTTCAAGACATGGGATCCCTTGATCAGGAAGCTCTACATATTGCTGCTTAGAGCAGTCCAGAACAA
Source organism: Cyclina sinensis (assembly GCA_012932295.1). Taxonomy (NCBI): domain Eukaryota; kingdom Metazoa; phylum Mollusca; class Bivalvia; order Venerida; family Veneridae; genus Cyclina; species Cyclina sinensis. Next base: position 4,860,760 of record JAAONU010000016.1, read on the forward strand.
GGGCAGTGTGACTGTTGTTCTCAAGTTCCAGCGTTGGTTTGTTGTGTAAGGTAAAGTTAAATGTTGGCGTGACGACAATATTATTAATTACTGACAGAAACGTTAGGTTGTACTGTAAAAACGGTGGTGGCGTTGTCACTGAAAAGAAGTTGAACCGATTTTAAGATTTAAAAGACTGACATAATGACACTTGATATTTATGAGAAGCAACAGCAAGTAGATATTTTAATGCTCTACCAAAAGATAAAAGTATGTATTACCTTAAAACAACCTTTAAAAAAATCTTGAAAATGCATAAATTATTATTTCCTTACTAAACTTACATATATATGCATCTTTTTCGTAGTAATAAGTTAGTTTCACGTTACCTCTACTGGAAGAAACAGTGCTTGTTTGGACAGACGAGATCACATTAAAATTGTTTGTTACATTTGAGATTTCTGCCACCGTTGATGCGTCAGATTTCTTCGAAGTCTTTGTGAACTTGGTGCCTGTTAACTGATTCATTGATGATTGGGCCTCTGTCGTTCTTGATTCATTAAAAGACACCATTTTTGCTGTCAATTTCTTAGTTGATGAATATTTTGGTTCAACAGAACTTGGGTCAATCGAAGTTGTTCTGGCTTTCTGGGTCGTTACTGGTGTATCTTTAGAATGGTCTGATAAACTTATTCTTTGCACTGATTTATAAACTATTGTCGGAGACGTAATGCTGGGCTATTGCTTTTGTTTTGAACACATCTGTTACAACTACTGTGGGCCAAGTGCTTTTGCCATTCGATTTTGTGCCACGAATATCAGTTGTAATTATTTTCATTCCTTGAGCATCGGTTATAATTTCTGTTGTTCTTGTAGATTCGGTGTCTGCTGCAATTGTGTCAGGACTATCTGTTACTGTTTTTTTCTTATTCCAAATGCATCTATTTCAAATGGTGTCGTACCATATACATCTGTTAATATAGGTTTTGTTCCAGATGGATATATTGGTATAACTGATATCGGTTCTGTTATATCTATTGCAGAAGTTAGATGGCTTAGATTGTAAGTACCAAATTGTGCTGATGTCTGGGAATGAAAGTCAGTTGTTTTATCAGAAGAGACTAAAGTTGTTGCTACGATTACAAACAGAGTATGAAAGAAAGAAACAAGCAAGTTTTTAGGGTTGTACAAAACATACGTTTAATGCAGACTGATAGTTTGTAAATAAATATTTTACTTTGTTTACAGATGTAAAGACAGTAGGTGCCAAAACACTGTTCCAAACTGTTTTAATAAAACGTGCATGTTTTACAGCACATTAGCAGAAATATTAAGCACAAATATAGAAACGCCTTTTACTTGCATTGATTTATGTCTTGCAAGCAGCAAAGTTAGCACAAAAATACAGTTAAAGATATAAGAAAACAAAATTCTGAATATAATTAATGCATCTGAGAGAAAACTGAAAAGCCCAGCCATTCAAGAGAAAAGCGACATTTAGAAGAATGGCTTGCACACAATTATCAAAGGCTTTGGACAGAATAAAACTTACAAAGCATATATATTGATATACAGGATAAATTGTCAGTTATCCACTTACTTATTGTTACTGGTGCTGCTGTTGTTGCTGCTGCAGTTGAAGGTTTTGCTGTTGTTGGTGATGTAGGTTTGGTTGTTGCTGCCGTGACGTCGGTTGATACTGGAGTTGTAGCCGTCGCAGGGGCTTTAAACACAAAGTTTTATTACAATTCATGTTTATTTTGTGAACGCTATACCACTTAAATATAATGACCTTTGAGCTCAGTAATTGAAATTAAATGATTTAAACCCAACCAGGGCCGGCTAATTTTCTCCGTGATGTTTTATATCAATGCGTGTAAAGGGCATTTGTCTCTCACATCTGATTCAAGTGAGTAACCCGTCAGACGCTAGTAAAGAGACTGGTTCGTAAACTATTTGGATACTTAGGAAATCTCGTTAAGTTGAATAGCCGCCGGCATATGACCAAAAAGAGGTTGAAATTGGCGCTAAACCAAATAAAGACAAACTAAAAGAATGATGCAAAATTTAACAATATATCTATAAAGGCCTTGTCATATATTTTTCTATCTGGAATATATTTGTGTTAAGGAATGAAAACATTTATAGTCATATTGTTAATTTATGAATATCAGTAGGCTTACGTTCTTTGACGCCAGCATTTACAAGTTCAGTGCGATCTAGTGACCACGAATGTATAGCTGTGATCTGCATGTTGATGTTAACGTTGATAGATGTATGGCTGCATCCAATACAAAGATTCGCCACTTTGGAAGAATTCGGCTTCGGGGAGGGCTGACCGTTTGAACCCAGACTGTGTCCATTGACCAGAATTTCTATTCCAAGATGTCTGTTCCACGTAAGTTCGAAGTGTTGCCACGTATGAAGCCTTGGTGGATAATTTACGACCACTGTCCATGTTTGTGTTGTTGTGCTGACTATATAATGCAGTTGATTGTTAGAATAGTACAGTGCAATGCCACTGTGATCAGGCAGGTTTCCGCCACTAGAGACAATGTATGTATTCTCAAGTAAATGAGCAAAGTTGATGTCAACGGCGAGGGTAAATCCGTTAGTGCACATATTAACGTCAGTGACACAAGACGGTGTACCATTATTCTGAAGTAAGATTGAGCTATTGGTACCACTTATTGTAACTATCGGACGACTGTCTACCACATGTAGATGTACACTGCCAGTAACTAAAAACTGTAGAGTTGTTGTCGTTGTCATTATGATGTTGTTTTCAAGTTTCACAAATGTCATGTTTGTTGCTGAGATTTGGTTTGCTAAAGAAAATGACATTTGGTGTATAAGTTGTTGCAAAACATTACCTGGTGAAAATAAATGCTTACATAGACAACAAACCTTTAAAAAATGCCTTGAGAAGTTATTGGTATTGCACTTTGTTGGCTGTACTCGTATTTAATAAGAAAATAGAAACGGATTCATAAGCTTTTGCAGTCGCAAGGTTTTAAAGTCTTTCAGTTGTCGTACAGCCATCTTTTATTTTTAGTTATTTGATTTATATTTATATCTTAGTCTATAAATTGCTAAAAAGCATCATATAGGTAAACTAATGTATGCAGATGTTTTTCCATCACATCGATTTTGTCACGTCTAAATTGTACATTCATGATAGTTGAATACCGTTCTTGTCTAGAACGCCCTTGTAAAGCTAACGTTTGTCTTTGTATTGTAACTTGTTATTATAATAAAAAACTCAAACTGTTTTGAATGATTTATGAAAGAAAGTTTAAGGATAACTCTTATTCGTATTAAGTATATAAAGTATATTTGTGTATATTTTCTCTACCTGCTTGTTCACAGCGGCTGCCAACAAACCCTTTAGGACAAACACAGACGTTCTCTCCCATACAAGTTCCGCCATTCTGACACCAGCCAGCTGAACACAGCGCTAAAATAAGTATGATGAGTAATAAGGTAAGCACTTGGTAACATAGAATATGTAAAATGAGGTATATCAAAATTACATTATAACATGAACTTAGTAAAGTTAGTTTGTAACATGAGGTGTATAAAGCTACATACTAGTAGTAACATGAACTGTGTAAAGTTACCTAGAAATATGGGGTATAAAAACTTACATTGTAACTTGAACTATGTTAAGTTACCTTGTAACATGAGGTATGTAAAGTTACATTGTAACATAACTATTTAAAGCTACCTAGTAACATGAGGTATATAAAGTTACTTTGTAACATTGTAACATGAACTATGTAAAGTTACCTTATAAACTGAGGTATGCAAAGTAACCTTGTAACATTAGCTATGTAAAATAATCATATAATGTGAATTCTATAAAGTAACCTTGTAACATGGATCAATTAAAGTTGCCTTGTAATATTGATTATGTAAAGTTACATACATCAACGATGTAAAGTTCCTTGTAACATAAGCTGTAGAGTTACCATGTAACATGCACTCAGTAAAATTACCTTGTAATCCGAGCTATGTAAATAAGCTATTATTGTGTTCAGAAAAAGAGGAAAATCATTTTGCCCAAACCGAAAATTATGAAGAACCGAAAATGTCTACTGTAGACATATCTTTACCTTTTGGATCACAGCCTTGTATTTCGAGTTTAAAACACGGACTGTTGTCCCAGTTCGACGGTATAATAAGAATGGTGTCTGTAACAACTACAGGATCAATAGTCACTTGGAAGACGTGGGTATTGTTCATAGCTGGTATGTTCTGTTGTAAAAAAACGATATTGAAATTTAGCAAAAAACTTAGATAGTTATATTTTTTAGTTTTTCAGTATATAAATTATTATGCTATGTTGTACTACAAATGTACATTGTTACAAAGTTAAATAAATTGTTGAGTAATCTTTTACATCAATTACAGAGATAGATTCGTATCTAAAATTCTCTGTATTAAAAGACGGCTTTATACAAACTTGTGTTTGGGAGTTACAGTTGAATTCTATTTAAGGAATGGGGAACATTAGTGGGTTATCTAACCTGAATACTCTCTGATATTACATCGGTACTTCCATTTGGATCCCTCTGCTTTCATGGCTTTTTTCTTTTTTTGGTATGTTCATAATTAAGCCAAATTATTTGCAACAATGGTAGTCAGATTACCCATTTAGTTTAGGAACATACGTTTTGTTAACACCATTTTCTTTATTTTTTGATAATTCTTACTTTTTATATAATATATAAGTGACAATTTACTCAACTAAAAGTCAAGACCATCACAAAGAAAAACAAAGATAAAGTTAGAGGATTCCAGCTGAAAGGACCAATGTGCAGTTTGGTCTACCTTTGATGTTATCTGAGTAAGGGAAATTGTTTGTTATAACCAATGTCCCTCATTTAATCATGTGACCTTCAGGTAGAGAGTCCATCATTCTAACCCTACAACACTTTAAACTATTTTCCCCTTTTTTTCTACAATTATCAATCATTAAAGAAAGGAAATCGAGGCCTTTTTTGTAGTTTAGGAGCAAGATTATCACGTTTACCTCTTAATATCACGTTACTTATTTTTGCTTTTTCATCATCCAAGTCATTACATGGAACATAAGGTCTCCAGATGTTGTCTTGGACAACGGACTAAGTGTCTTTCTAAAAGAATATAATTTACCTTTGAGAACGTCCTGAATCGTCTGGTTGAATCTACCGCTGCTATATACTGCAGTTCAAATTCTGTCATAATGGTATGACCTCCTTTCTGTGACCACGTAAATCTAAACACACTGACAGCTTTTGGCTGGTCAAGCTTTACCTGTACCCAGGGTGACCTGTCGGTTGATGATGGACACCATCCTTTCTTGTTTCCAGCTGTAATAATGTATGTATAAATTTCTTTTTTCAGTTCAACTACCAAAGTCTGGACTTTTTGAATACCATATCCTCTCGGCTTTTTAAGATAAGTGTTTAAATTTATTTTATGTATTGTATACATTACAGAATGGTAATAAACTGCTACTATTTGTCACCTGATAACATTTGAGAGGTAGTTCGTGGAGCAATTACTTCTTGTTTGACTGCAATACATACATTAAAATTGAGTGCAAGATTTTACTCTTAAAACAAGGACTGGGTTTCTTTGCGCTCGCATACTCCGCCTGTGTGACAGATTTCTAACGACTTTATACCAAGAGTTTTCGCATAAGTAACCTATTTCAAGTTTTGTCAGATTAGCCAATTTTTAGTTTACTTTGGCAAAATATGACACCATTGTCAACCCTATTTAAGTTTAAAAATGTGTGGTGAATCCACGGCCAAACCGTTATTACGTTGGTTCAAGAATCATCATAGTTAATCAAGTATTTTGCAAAGTTACAAACTAAACTTCCTTTGCGAACTTGTTGTTGCTTGTTCAACAGTGTTTTGTTTCAAGAAAAATGTTATTACCTACCTGGTTTATTCATTGAAACAGCAACAGAATAATCGTAGCTGAATAAATGACTAGTGAGTTATATACGAGGTCACAATGGGTCTTTTGCCTCTATTTAGGCTATAAAGTTCTAAGGCAGCATGTAACTTGAATGCCTATAATGATCAGATAACCTTTATTAAAAAAATCAAAGTGATAGCCCGCATACGTATTTATATATAAAAACAAAAGACAACTGTGAGATATCGCTAACAATTACCATTTCCAATTTCAGCTTTAGTATATTCAGAATCCTGTGATGATACCGTGACGTGGTCAGCTCCAATACTTCCATCAGCCAGTCCAAGATCCGCGGGTACACACGCTTAAACAGAAAAAGAACGCCATGGGTATCGTCCTAAATAGTTGCTAAAAAGCTACTAACAAGGGCTGTTTCTATTATCACATTTACTTGACGCTGATGGAGCTAATGACGACACAGAATCAGCATTATGAAATATTATGCAAATGGTCTCTTGGCAATAGCTCCAACGGATTTTGCCTGAGTCAAAATCATTCAAAGTGTGTTTACGTTGAACTATTATATTATAAACACAGTATAAAAGGAAAAAACAAGCAAATTAATACGGTTGTACAAAAACATACGTTTAATGCAGACTGATTTTTTGTAAGTAAAGTATTTTACTCTGTTTACATGACACAGATGTAAAGACAGTAGGTGCCAAACACTGATCCGAACTTGTTTAATAAAACGTAAATGTTTTACAACACATTAGCAGAAATAATAAGCACAGATGTAGAGACGCCTTCTACCTACATTGATTTATGTCTTGCAAACAGCAAAGTTAGCAAACAAATACAGTAAACTCCAACTGTATCGATATCGCTTGTAATGATATATCGGTTATATCGATACGTTTGTCTTGGTCCCTGCCAACTTCCATTATAACCTAACGGAAGCATCCTCGCATATATCGATATCTCATGTATCGATATTTCGGATATATCGATGTGGATTTTCAACCCCAACGCACATATATTACCTCTTAAAACGATAATTTGCTGCACAAGTTTGTTGTGGAAGAGCGGTCTCGGTCCGCTTGTTTTAATGCATAAATATCTGCTCGATTAAATACAATGACGCGGAACATGTTCTGTGCGTACGTAACTACCGTTTTGTTCTCAATACAGGTGAATTCATCTCAAAAAATAAAAGCATGGTTTTGTCCTTTTATTGTTTCCTTTCAATAACAATTTTCGTTGTAAATAAGTTATACATGTACATGTAGCTAAAACAGTGAACATGTCAGAAAAACGAAAAAGAAAAATTTTGGATATTGAAACTAAATATAAATTAATTCAAGATATTAATCTTGGTAAACGTAAAAAACAGGACATTGCAAACGATTTTGGAATTAAACAAAACACATTAAGTTCAATCTGGAAAAATAAAGATTCTGTCATCAATGCATACGAGACTACGTCGTTCAGCCCAGCCCGTAAACGAATGCGTCATGCCAGTAATAGAGACATTGAAATGGCGCTGTTTGAGTGGTTTAAGACTGTACGATCCCAAAATGTGCCTATTGATGGACCTATGCTTACACGAAAGGCTAATTCTCTGGCATGTGAGCTGGGCATGGAAAATTTTCAGGCAACAAACGGATTTATTGAAAGATTCAAAAATCGTCATGGCATATCGAGCAAAACATTATCCGGTGAAGGTGCTTCCGTCGATAATTCACAAACTGAAAATTGGATGCAGTCAAAACTTCCAAGTTTGATCAAGGACTATGAACCAAAAAATGTCTACAATATCGATGAAACTGGCGTTTTTTATAAAATGACCCCAAATAAAACACTAGAGGTAAAAGGAACAAAATGTTTTGGAGGCAAACAAAGCAAGGACAGAATCACAGTGCTTATCGGCGCAAATATAGACGGTTCTGATAAACTTAAACTTTTGATAATCGGAAAATTCAAAAATCCTAGATGTTTTAAAAATGTTAAAAGTTTGCCGGTAGATTACGAAGCTAATCGTCGTGCTTGGATGAACTCAGAAATATTTATCAGTTGGGTGAAAAAACTTGACAAACGTATGACACGTGAGAAAAGATCTATTCTATTGTTTGTTGATAATTGCCCGGCCCATCCGAAAATCGAGGGATTAAAAGCTGTAAAACTGTTGTTTTTCCCACCTAACACTACATCTAAGTTACAGCCCTGTGATCAAGGGATTATCTTTTCATTCAAAAGGCATTACAGGTCACGTGTCCTTGACCATATTATTTCATGTCTAGACAAACATATCGATAAACAGATTAACATTCTAAAAGCCATACAATGGTTTTATGCGGCATGGAAAGATGTAACACCGACGTGTATCCAGAATTGTTTTAGAAAGGCTGGATTTATGAATCAAGCACAGCATGAAATTAATGCGACCCCGCAGGGGCATGTTTCCGATTCGTCTGACACAGACGAGTTCGAGGACGATGACATTCCGCTGGCTGAATTGGCATCGAAATTGAATCGCCTTAGAGTATTCAGTGACATAGACAAAAACATTTCTTTTGATGATTACATAAATGCCGATGAGAATATTGTCTCCGTTGAGCAGAAGTCCGATAGCGATATAATAGCGGAGGTACAGCAAAAATTGAAACCCGCTGAAACCCTGTCGCAGAGTGACGAAGAGAGTGACTCTGAGACTGTTGATGACCCCCCCCCCCCCCACCCACCATGAATGAGTTTCTTAATGCTATAGACACTTGCAGACGCTTTGTTCTTTCTAAGTCTGATTCGTGTGATTCTGTTTTCGGATGTTTACATGAACTTGAGAAATTTTCAGTTGAAATAGGGAAAGCCAAAAAGCAGACAAAATTAACTGATTTTTTCCGACAGTGAATGTCTTTGTACATGAACAAAACTTAAACAAGATTTACCCATGAGTGTAAATAGTTAAAAAAGCAATTTAATTTTGACGTTTTTTTTTCCAGTGTATAAATTTAAGCCAATGTAAGGTTACCAGTACCTGTGTACATATTACTTTCGGTTTATGTCAGTTTTGTGTTTATTTTGATGTGCAACTGATTTTTTATGCATTCAACATTGATATGCATAAAAAGAATAAAGTTTTGTCGTAAACACATGATTGTCACATGTCTAGTATATAATGCTACTGCTTATACATGTTGAACGATGCAGTGCATCGTCAGTAAGCTACACACCGTACAGAAATTCGGTTGTAACGATATTCGGATATATCGATATAGTTTTGTATGTCCCCTGAATATCGTTATAAGCGGAGTTTACTGTACAATTAAAGATATAAGAAAGCAAAATTCTGAATATAGTAAATGCATCTGAGAGAAAACTGAACAACCAAGAGAAAAGCGACATTTAGAATCATGGTTTGCACACAATTATCAAAGGGTTTGAACAGAAAAAAAACTTACAAAGCACATATATGGATACATAGGATAATTTGTCAGTTATCTACTTACTTGTTGATACTGGTGCTGTGGTTGTTGCTGCCGCAGTTGAAGGTTTTGTTGTTGCTAATGTAGGTTTGGTTGTTGCTGCCGTGACGTCAGTTGATACTGGTGTTGTAGCCGTCGCAGGGGCTTTAGATACAAAGTTTTATTTCTGTTCATGTTTATTTTGCCAACGTTATACCATTTAAAATAAATTTAATGACATTTGAGCTCAGTAATTGAAATAGAACGATTCAAACCCCACAAGGGCCGGCTAAATTTCTCCGAGATGTTTTATTTCCGTCAATGCGTGTAAAGGTCATTTGTCTCTCACCTCTGATTCATGTGAGTAACCCGTCAGACGCTTGTGGAGAGATTGTTTCGTAAACTGTTTGGATACTTAGGAAATCTCGTTAGGTTGAATAGCCGCCGGCATATGACCAGAAAGAGGTTGAAACTGGCGCAAAAAACCCAATTAAGGCAAACAAACAAAGAAAGAATGATACAAAATTAACAATATATCTATAATGGCGTTGTCATATATTTTTCTATCTAGAATATATTTGTGTAAAGGAATGAAAACATTTATAGTCGTATTGTTAATTTATGAATGTTAACAGGCTTACGTTCTTTGACGCCAGCATTTACAAGTTCAGTGCGATCTAGTGACCACGAATGTATAGCTGTGATTTGCATGCTGGTGTTAACGTTGATTGATGTATGGCTGCATCCAATACAAAGATTCACCACTTTGGAAGAGTTCGGCTTCGGGGAGGGCTGAGCGTTTGAACCAAGACTGTGTCCATTGACCAGAATTTCTATTCCAAGATGTCTGTTCCACGTGAGTTCGAAGTGTTGCCACGTATGAAGCACTGGTGGATAATTTACGACCACTGTCCATGTTTGTGTTGTTGTGCTAACTATATAGTGCAGTTGATTGTTAGAATAGTACAGTGCAATGCCACTGTGATCAGGCAGGTTTCCGCCACTAGAGACAATGTATGTATTCTCAAGTAAATGAGCAAAGTTGATGTCAACGGCGAGGGTAAATCCGTTAGTGCACATATTAACGTCAGTGACACAAGACGGTGTACCATTATTCTGAAGTAAGATTGAGCTATTGGTACCACTTATTGTAACTATCGGACGACTGTCCACCACATGTAGATGTACACTGCCAGTAACTAAAAACTGTAGAGTTGTTGTCGTTGTCACTATGATGTTGTTTTCAATTTTCACAAATGTCATGTTTGTTGCTGAGATTTGGTTTGCTAAAGAAAATGACATTTGGTGTATAAGTTGTTGCAAAACATTACCTGGTGAAAATAAATGCTTACATAGACAACAAACCTTTAAAAAATGCCTTGAGAAGTTATTGGTATTGCACTTTGTTGGCTGTACTCGTATTTAATAAGAAAATAGAAACGGATTCATAAGCTGTTGCAGTCGCAAGGTTTTAAAGTCTTTTAGTTGTCGTACAGCCATCTTTTATGATGTTTAACATTTTTAGTTATTTGATTTATATTTATATCTTAGTCTATAAATTGCTAAAAAACATCATGTAGGTAAACTAATGTATGCAGATGTTTTTCCATCACATCGATTTTGTCACGTCTAAATTGTACATTCATGATAGTTGAATACCGTTCTTGTCTAGAACGCCCTTGTAAAGCTAACGTTTGTCTTTGTATTGTAACTTGTTATTATAATAAAAAACTCAAACTGTTTTGAATGATTTATGAAAGAAAGTTTAAGGATAACTCATATTCGTATTAAGTATAAAAAGTATATTCGTGTATATTTTCTCTACCTGCTTGTTCACAGCGGCTGCCAACAAACCCTTTAGGACAAACACAGACGTTCTCTCCCATACAAGTTCCGCCATTCTGACACCAGCCAGCTGAACACAGCGCTAAAATAAGTATGATGAGTAATAAGGTAAGCACTTGGTAACATAGACTATGTAAAATGAGGTATATCAAAATTACATTAAAACATGAATTTAGTAAAGTTAGTTTGTAACATGGGGTATATAAAGCTACATACTAGTAGTAACATGAACTGTGTAAAGTTACCTAGAAATATGGGGTATAAAAACTTACATTGTAACTTGAACTATGTAAAGTTACCTTGTAACATGAGGTATATAAAGTTTCATTGTAACATAACTATTTAAAGCTACCTAGTAACATGAGGTATATAAAGTTACTTTGTAACATTGTAACATGAACTATGTAAAGTTACCTTATAAACTGAGGTATGCAAAGTAACCTTGTAACATTAGCTATGTAAAATAATCATATAATGTGAATTCTATAAAGTAACCTTGTAACATGAATCAATTAAAGTTGCCTTGTAATATTGATTATGTAAAGTTACATACATCAACGATGTAAAGTTCCTTGTAACATAAACTGTAGAGTTACCATGTAACATGCACTCAGTAAAATTACCTTGTAATACGAGCTATTTAAATAAGCTATTATTGTGTTCAGAAAAAGAGGAATATCATTTTGCCCAAACCGAAAATTATGAAGAATCGAAAATGTCTACTGTAGACATATCTTTACCTTTTGGATCACAGCCTTGTATTTCGAGTTTAAAACACGGACTGTTGTCCCAGTTCGACGGTATAATAAGAATGGTGTCTGTAACAACTACAGGATCAATAGTCACTTGGAAGACGTGGGTATTGTTCATAGCTGGTATGTTCTGTTGTAAAAAAACGATATTGAAATTTAGCAAAAAACTTAGATAGTTATATTTTTTAGTTTTTCAGTATATAAATTATTATGCTATGTTGTACTACAAATGTACATTGTTACAAAGTTAAATAAATTGTTGAGTAATCTTTTACATCAATTACAGAGATAGATTCGTATCTAAAATTCTCTGTATTAAAAGACGGCTTTATACAAACTTGTGTTTGGGAGTTACAGTTGAATTCTATTGAAGGAATGGGGAACATTAGTGGGTTATCTAACCTGAATACTCTCTGATATTACATCGGTACTTCCATTTGGATCCCTCTGCTTTCATGGCTTTTTTCATTTTTTGGTATGTTCATAATTAAGCCAAATTATTTGCAACAATGGTAGTCAGATTACCCATTTAGTTTAAGAACATACGTTTTGTTAACACCATTTTCTTTGTTTTTTGATAATTCTTACTTTTTATATAATATATAAGTGACAATTTACTCAACTAAAAGTCAAGACCATCACAAAGAAAAACAAAGATAAAGTTAGAGGATTCCAGCTGAAAGGACCAATGTGCAATTTGGTCTACCTTTGATGTTATCTGAGTAAGGGAGATTATTTGTTATAACCAATGTCCCTCATTTAATCATGTGACCTTTGGGTAGAGAGTCCATCATTCTAACCCTACAACACTTTAAACTATTTTCCCTTTTTTACAATTATCAATCATTAAAGAAAGGAAATCGAGGCCTTTTTTGTAGTTTAAGAGCAAGATTATCACGTTTACCTCTTAATATCACGTTACTTATTTTTGCTTTTTCATCATCCAAGTCATTACATGGAACATAAGGTCTCCAGATGTTGTCTTGGACAACGGACTAAGTGTCTTTCTAAAAGAATATAATTTACCTTTGAGAACGTCCTGAATCGTCTGGTTGAATCTACCGCTGCTATATACTGCAGTTCAAATTCTGTCATAATGGTATGACCTCCTTTCTGTGACCACGTAAATCTAAACACACTGACAGCTTTTGGCTGGTCAAGCTTTACCTGTACCCAGGGTGACCTGTCGGTTGATGATGGACACCATCCTTTCTTGTTTCCAGCTGTAATAATGTATGTATAAATTTCTTTTTTCAGTTCAACTTCCAAAGTCTGGACTTTTTGAATACCATATCCTCTCGACTTTTTAAGATAAGTGTTTAAATTTATTTTATGTATTGTATACATTACAGAATGGTAATAAACTGCTACTATTTGTCACCTGATAACATTTGAGAGGTAGTTCGTGGAGCAATTACTTCTTGTTTGACTGCAATACATACATTAAAATTGAGTGCAAGACTTTACTCTTAAAACAAGGACTGGGTATCTTTGCGCTCCCATACTCCGCCTGTGTGACAGATTTCTAACGACTTTATTCCAAGAGTTCTCGCATAAGTAACCTTTTTCAAGTTTTGTCAGATGAGCCAATTTGTAGTTTACTTTGGCAAAATATGACACAATTGTCAACCTTATTTAATTTTAAAAATGTGTGGTGAATCCATAGCCAAACCGTTATTCAAGTATTTTGCAAAGCCAAGTACAAACTCAACTTCCTTTGCGAAGTTGTTGTTGCTTGTTCAACAGTGTTTTTTTTTCAAGAAAAATGTTATCATCTACCAGATTTGTTCATTGAAACAGCAACAGAATAATCGTAGCTGAATAAATGACTAGTGAGTAATATACGAGGTCACAATGGGTCTTTTACATGTATTTAGGCTATAAAGTACTAAAGCAGCATGGAACTTGAATGCCTATAATGATCAGATAAGCATTATTTAAAAAATTCTAAGTGATAGCCCGCATACGTATTCATATATAAAAAACAAAAGACAACTGTGAGATATCGCTAACAGTTACCATTTCCAATTTCAGCCTTAGTATATTCCGAATCCTGTGATGATACCGTGACGTGGTCAGTTCCAATACTTCCGTCAGCCAGTCCAAGATCCGCTGGTACACACGCTGAAACAGAAAGAATGTCATGCTTACCGTCGTGAAAAGTTGCTTAAAAGCTGCAAACTATGGCTGCCACGCTACTATTATCGCACTTACCTGACGTTGTTGGATCTATTGACAGAATCAGCATTATGAAATATTTTGACCGAATCAAAACTATTCCAAACGCGTTTACGTGAAAATGTAACAAATAAAGCTACCAGGAGAATCATTTGCACTACTAATTTTACACCTGCAGCTTATTGTAGAAAGATTATACATATGAATATAACATACAAAGAAAATTATAATAAGTTTTTTTTGTGCACATAAGAAAGTTCTGATATAAAAATAAGGAGGCAGGGAAAGACGGAATATCGCTTACCACTTGCTTACAGATACAAGTTTTATCAGGTAACTTCAGACATATAGAGCATATATTATACCTTTAAGTTCACAGTTGTCACCCAGCGTTCCTTGTGGACACTGACACATGTCCTGTGCGTAACAAAGTCCGCCATTTTGCTGACAGCCTCCAGTACACAACTCTGGTTAGTGATAAAGATAACTGTCTGTTTTACAGATACATACATTTTAAAGATCTGTAAACTGACTCAAAGTTAATTTAATATTGCTTTATAACATTACTACAAACATATCGATATCAGTTAAATAGCTCCTCACAGATGTGAAACATCGTGAATAAGTTAAAACCTGCATCATCTATGTTGATAGTAGTCTGTATATAAATAGGTTTTTGAGTGTTTTGATTGACAAAACCACATGAACCATGTGCATATTCAAACTTTAAAAGAAATAGAGAAAATAAATGTCACTACATGTATTAATGTACTAGGAGATGGGAAAGGTAAGCTATTAGTAGTTTGGCCAGAGAGAAAACAATCTACTTGTAAAAAGCTACTAGTTACTGGTTACTTGTTCAGAAAAAAATAGCCACTGAAGGTAGCAAACAATAGCTAGTAACCAACCATAACAGACAACACCGAATAATTATACGTTTTTGTGATGTCGAAGGTGTTCTGGACATGTAGTCAAAAGCCAAACACAAATAACTTTTTTCTTGACACTTAGCTAAATTTTCCCCTTTTTAATCCAGATATGAATTTAATTAATCATACCGTTTATTGTACATCCAATTAGATCTATCTTGAAGCAAGGCTCTGCATGGAAACCTTGTACTGTGAACTGAAGCTCGCGGACCGCGATTCCTGTACCAAAGTTTGTTTGGACTTGTCCAGATTGATTCATTTTTATCTCCTGAAATGTACATTTATATAATAATATGATTAATGGTAAAAACAAAGAGAATAATTTGAAACTGAATCTAATACAAGACTACTCATACACGTAGAAAGTTTGATTGTTTAAGAACTACACCATTTTCTTTGAAATGAATGTCAAAATACAATGAAAATAATGTGTATGTTTGAAATGACGTCGAACATATTTGTTGATGGTAACAACATTGTTCCTACCAATTTTCCTTCTTGTAAAGGAAAGTCAATGAAATTATTGGCATTTCCACCATTAGGTACGTATTTGACGAGTACACTAGTTGGGTAAGGGTTGCTGTCCCTGTTGGTTGGGCTTGCTACAACAATACTGATGATGCCATACGGGAGTTCGAAGTCAACGTTAAGGTGCGGGGGGGAACCAGTATCCGAGCCAGAAGCACACCAACCAACTGAAATAAACAAATAGCACAATGATAGATAATCGTAATTGACATAACCGAAAAAATAAAAATAAAAAAACTTATATGTGACGTAACCGTAAAATCAAATGTAATTATAGTTGTCTTTCTGATTCATTACATCAAACCTTAACATCAAATATAAACAAAAACAGTTTTGACTCCATGAACTTTATCTAGAAACAAACACGATTTGAATCTGTTCAAATATCCGACAATAAATATCAAACTTTTTAACATCAATACAAAACACGTTTCATTTCCGTTAAGATAAATTGTATTTGGCATGAGATTGTCTTGCCAATATAATTATTAATCATTATTGCAACAGGCGGGCCTTTAACGAGCCTTATACGAGAGTCTGATCTGTTAAAAACATAACTAATGTGAAAAAATGTTGGATTTGGCTTTTATACGTCTTCTTCCCAAGAACGATATTAAACTTAACAAAGTAAAATCTACAAACCAGTAAAGACATCAGTGGCTTGGTTCTTTGTGCTCTCGCTGGAGGCCGATATATTGAAGTCTTTTAGGAACGATGCATCACTGAACTTTGTACCGCAGGCTGAAAAGATATAAACTAAATGTATCAAGTGTGAATATGTTTCAGCAGGGAACCTCATAGAAATAAATGTGTCAGAAATGTAGCTGCATGGTTTATTAATGACTCAGAGAATCCAGGTATGGTAACAAAAAGTTACATCGGTAATCATTGACAATGTATTTTATCGGTTTAATTATGGAAAATAACTATAGAAAGAGAGTGATTGATTTTGCCTTTTATATACTTAAAACATATCACTTGTGCTGAAAATAACCAGCAATAAAATATTCTAGATCTATAATTTATCACTATCCTAAGGACTGTCCTCTATACTTTATTTAGATGTAATTATCTATCTGGTGATCACTTTTAATCTAAGTCGTAAATCAAGTTAAATGTTTACAAGTGTACAAAGACTCAAGTTCAAATGACATAACGTTAGTAAAGTTATATACGTGAAAAAAAGAAACCGGATACTGGATTCGCAAAAGCCAAGATCAATTTCTAACAGGTTGAAAATGTCGAATTCATAAGGGCGAATGCCCAGTTGCTTTTACTGTTTTCTCTCTTTTATGGAAATTGGATTAAATATCAAACAAAACATCACTACCTAGTGGCGTACGTAATTCAAGATATGTAGGAGTTTTGGTATTTAATCATTCACTATTTCAATATCACGCTCGTCCCAGTTCCGAGTCACGAAAAATTAGGGTATCATCATTGACATAAAATATTACCAGAATTGTAAAGGTTTTAAACGCCCTAAAGATATTTTATTTGCATTGTCAAAATTAAATTCGCAAACAAACAAGTCCAAAATTATGATATCTATAAATAATATGGGGTTTTGGGATCCCACTGAAGAGTACCGCGCCTACAATTGAAATAAAAAATGAGATGTTGATTTAAGTGGATAAGAAGCGGTTTTAAAATCAAAATTGAGATTTTGATGGCTGTTGAAACCAGTAATATTTGCTGATAAAACAACATAAGTACTCTTAATGCACATATAGATCGAATATTTTGGCAATAAACTTGAAAGACGTTTTCATGTCAATCTATATATTGAGTTGTAAACTTTCATGGATTTTTATCTATTTTTTCGTATAAAATTCGAATTCCGCCCACTATTTCCACACGACTATTGGTTTGAATACAGGGAGCAGTCATAGAGCAGGATCGATATAATACATAAGTTGCAAGGACGTGTTTTGATGTGTGGCAATTTGTTTTACACATTGCAGAATAACGATTCTTATGGGACCAAAACACGCCTAATATTTTGAAATAAACCAATAATTTGATGATTAATGATTAATGGATCAACGGAGGTTAACTAAATCACTTAAATTTAACAAACTAAAATTTTCATAAAACTTTTTGGGAAGTTTTACAGTTCTTACCCATTGAAATGTTAGCATTTAATCATTAAAGTTTGTTTTTTCGGCGACATATATTACTGGTCTCTTTGAAAAATGCTTTCAACGTTATGTTGACGTTAATTCACGCATTCCTTTTGACAAAACGCGTCACTAATTCATGAAACAGCTACATAAAATTATCTGAAGTTTAGTCAATTCATCATTGGTTGATAGAAAAAAATAAAATGCAAAACACCTTTACCCTTGTATTCGACCGAGCTTAAACGGCTCAAAGTGTTTAGATAAGATACAAAATAAAACACTGATGAACGCCCATTCTTAGATAAATGAATTATATAGATAACAAGACTTTCAATAAATGAAATAAATATATCAAATTTGACATCTCACCGCTAAGTAACCTTAAGTTTGTTATCTAGATTTTCGTATGCCCAAGAAGTAAGACCAGAGTTAAAATCAGTTTGTGTACACAGTACTGATTTGTTTTATCGGTGGGTTACCAGTAGTACACATAGCATCTGCGACACCTACATCGAATTTTGTACGCCCACGTATGCCATGAGTAGACGTTTAACTCGACTGAAAGTTTTTGGCATTTTAATTTAACAGATAAATCAAGAAAAACTTTCATACATGACATGAAATACAACAACAAAAAAAGGACAGTAAAAATAATGACACAGCATAATTCTTTCACAAAGTATATCTTGGGCATGTTCATGATATTTTGAAGCACAGGTTCCTTTTTTCTGGCCCCCGTTCACTGTGTATTTCAACGATATCTGTAATATACTTGTCCCTATAACAGAATAATAATCTGTGTTCACATTATGTCATTTTAAAAATACATTTTGGCATGCTGACGTCATTTTCTACACGTTTTGTTACATAAACAGTTCATCTGCTGTCAATTCAAAGTTTTAAGTCGAATTGTGACACTGGTGAAGTGGAATGTTTGATCAAAACACTTATCGAATTCCTTCAATTTAATCTATGTTAAAAACAACTTTTAACAAAAGCCTCTGCGTGTTAAAACCTTTAAGCAAAAAGAAAGAGAAAATAACACACACACAAAACCCCCAAACAACCACCCCCCGCAAAAATAAAATAAAATAAAATAAATACATACATAAATAAATAAAACATGAAAAAAATCTTTGAAAAGAAAACCATTACAGGCTGGTGAAGAGAAAGTAAGAATGGACAATTCACCTGCGGGGAAATCGGAGTTTTGTTTGTTTGCTTTTTGTTGTTTCTGTTGTTGTTATGGTTGTTACTAAACCGTATGCTTTCAACTTGAATAATAATTTGTTTTAAAATAACATCGAGTTAAGATGATTTTATCAAACATTTACAGTAATATCAAACACTAAACTTTCGTTTTTCAAAGATGGAAAATCTCTTTAAGTGAAATATTCCGGATTTTTTTTATTAACTAATCCCTACAACGTCAGCAAGAAAAATAACCATTGCAATCCTTATTGCATATTTGTGTGTCTACGCAATTAAGCAGTTTTATTAACTGTAAATAAATACAATAAGAGAAGGCTTAACCCAAACCTACCACAAAAATAAATTATCAGTTATAGACACGTAACATATTTTACAAAACAAAAAATGTACTAGCATTCATATCACTGCGTCTACAGGCATTTAGTTCTAAATTTCTGTTAATGTTGTGTTCTCGCTATGTTTGTTTCTCCTGCTGCTAAAAATGTCCAGCAATAAACATGAAATCAAGTCATGCAATGTCATGATGTGATAAGTTACGTGTCAGAAAGAATGAATTTGGAGAACATGTCTGGCATAACTGACACATTTCTATTGTAAAACATTTGACATATCTGGCAGATTTCTGTTGTAACACGTCTGACGTAACTGGCACATGTCTGTTGTGTATATAAGATATAATTAATGTAATTTAACTCCCAATAAATTACTGGTAATTGTTGATACTCGATAACTTTTGTCACTTTCGATAACTAATCATATCTAAGAGTAATTTATTCAAATATTAGCATCAATTTTAGGTAAGGTATTACAGATTTGATATCAGAAATATTATCTCTCTATACAGGGTGTCTGGGTAGCACCTTTTGTGGCATTACACGAGCAAATATCAATCTTTAAAGGCTGACAAGAGGGCTAATCATCCTGGGTACGTTTATAAGACATGGGATTATACCTGTCCAAAAGATTTGATACAGAGTATTGACAATCGCAAATCAATAGAAAAGGAATATCTTTACTGGACCTGGCTTTGATTTGGCGTAAGAATGCAAGCATTGTGATAATTATAATTGTTTTCTTAAAGCTAATATTTTCGCTGAGGTGTAGCCCCCACAATTAAAAAATACCATTATATCTACTTTCATAAAGAACCGGACTTCGAAATGTAAAAATGTGCACAGAAAGTCTTGATGTGCATTGTAATATATATCGACGACAATGGAATACACTAAATTTGATGTAGCCATGCGGAGTCAGATATAATTTATTTCCGCATGTCCATTGATTTAGACAGAAATTATTTATGTATGGACTGTACTAACTTTTACAAATTTGCTTCAGCTTAAACGAAGGCCTGACATATTACTTTAGATCTGTTGCTCTATGTTTGTCATACGATTACTGATTTTTTTTTATAAAAACTGAGCGCCCATATACAATGAACTATTTCCTACTAAAAATGTTCAAAGATATTCCATATTATTATCAATATAATAAGAACAAGTGTCACTTATACTTTTTAGAAATTCAGGATTTCAATTATTACTATGCAATACTTTACATAATTTTTATTATGTTTGTAGTTGTTGTTAACATTAGTCAATAGTGATAGAATTTTTTTCAGCATATCAAACTATCTTAACTTTTTGTTCTAGGGATTCAATAAAATGAAAAGAAAAAGTAGAAAAGTGAAATCGATTTAAACGACAAATGCACCTATATATAAAATCGGAGGACTACGATTTGAGAGCGAACCCAGACTTGTGATATCCTTAGCTGGAGGAGTATCTCCTGTCGTGTCTGTACACAAACGCAGCAAGAGCTGACTGTCACATGTGTTTGCAAAATATCTGAATGTTTGTAATCCAAGTATTTACCAAACCTTATCCAATCTAATCAATTTTATGATGTTATGTAAAGATCACAAAATACCACTGAATATGTGATTACGGTCTTACACTTATTGAGCATAAGTCTGTGCCACTTGTTTATAAATAAAAACTTTCCTTGCCAGACACAAAGCAAAAATCAAACATACCGTTATGAACAATATTTACGTTAGCGCCATGAACAATATTTACGTTAATGCTGTAAACAATATTCTAGCATAAAATCGCTTGTTTTGCCCGTTTTGCCTATGTTTTATCGAGAGCAAAAAGGTGTGTTAAAAAGGTAGTTCTCGCGCTCACGCGCTGTTATTACCCGTTTTCAGTTATGCGCGTTACAGGGCCTTTGTAAATAATGGACGCTGATCCGTCTTTTTTGCCCCAAATCGGCAGTTTATGTAACTAATACATAACTCATACAAGCCGTCAGTGTATACTATTAATAGTAAATCTTCACGAAATCCTTCTAAATATTTTTTTATCGACACTTTTAAGTTTCAAGATGGCCGCTCGACAGGTTGCAACATGTTGACGTGTCGCCCTGGAACGCATATTTAAAACACGTATCCATAACAACCTAAAGGCGACTGTATTATTTTTTTTCCGTCAACATGTTTTTTCTAGATCATTTTATGCTAGAATAGCGTTAAAGCACTTTTTTTCGTATCATAACATCTGCAGAATCCCTCTGCATATGTTATGACACGAAAGAACGTGCGTTAACCCTATATTTACTTTAACGGCATGAACACTATTTATGTTAACGCCATGAATAATATTTACGTAAACGCCAGGAACAATTTTTACGTTAACGCCATGAGCAATATTTATAGACTGTCTATAACAGGTCCGCGCTTTTGCGATACTTCTCTGATTTAAAAAAAAGTATGTCTGGTTAAAATATATAAAGACAAAAAAAAATACATAAAGTATTGTAATTGACAAATCTATATAAAAGAAAACTGTATGTTATTTTTTTTTTCATTTCTATCTATCTTGCATTAGAAATGTCACTGTATTCTGTTCGTCCTCTAAAACTTTTTGAGTTGTATTTTCATTTTTTTTTCACTTAGGAGCTGGTTCTACAATTATAAATATTTCATATGCTTATCTTCTTTAGTTTTCAGGCTGAACATTAAAAATAAAATGTAAATAAATGGGGAAAAATGTGTATTATTTTTTTAGCTATTCGTTCATTAGTGTTACATTGACAATGTTACATTGCATTTATTTTATGTCCTAATTTCTGAATAAGATATTCAAGTTCTCCTTCTTTAAATGACTTGAATATGCAAAGTTTTCATAAACACGGAGTGAAGATCATTTTTAAGACGATGTAACTTTAAACTTTGTAAGATCAACAGCATTTATTGCAACATTATTCCCAACTATGCCAGGAGGAAAAAGGAGGTAACAGTGAGACTAACCTTTGGTGACTGATTTAGAACACCATACTAGCCAGTAATCTCATACAAACGAATAAGAAAAAAGGAAAGAAATAAGACTCACTTGTGGCATGAACCCCGTTCTTCAGAATCAAGCAGACGAGTACATGTATAAATACTGGAATCCCGTCCATTGTAGTTTTTTTCTGCCGAACCGAAATAAAAACGCATTAAAGTAAGTATACGGTTTTGTGTTTCAAGATATTTTTTTTTTAAATCTCGCTGTAGATTAAATTATGAAGACAATTTTGAAATAAACTGACAATGCTGCTTTATTAATTTTGGTCTAAATAAAATAAATGATATATATCAAATTAAAACAATTAAAAGAAAATTAATATTGAAAATAATCAAAACTTCGTGAATTTTAAATTAGGGTTAAATCTTAAAGCTCAAATTTAAGAAACTAGAACGTGAGCGAAGCTTTGTCTAACCATAAAATCCAAACTGTAAGTGAACGAAGAAATTGATACTTCGTAATATATATCAAATCTCAAGTACATGAAATACTGCAGTTACAAAAGTGGTTATATTAAAAACCCACCCAATATGACGCGACGGGGACTATTGTGTAGATGGCTTCTTATCTAGTTATCTAGTAACTTTATTTACAGTTCTTTAGAAGAAAAGGGATCAAATGCCAGAAAAATAAGGTCTCTATACTCTTTGGTATTCTTAATCAAGAACTGAATACCACAGGGACTTGTGTATCAGTGTTATTCTGGAAACAGTGTACGGACACTTAAGTATTTGAACGAAACACTTGTCATGGCTCAGATGCGTCCGTAGCCAACTCTGTACCTATATCATCTGAAACATAATAAGCTTCTGGCCCTATGATTATAAAAATTTGTTCGTGCTCAGCTCAGTTTCATTCTGAAACTTTGAATGTTTAAAAATTTAATTCTTTCATTAAATTGAGACAAAAATAGCAATTATTCCATAAACTAATACATGTATATTTTCACTTTAAATGTTCTATTTCCAAAGTTTGAATTAAAAGAAGCAATTTAATTCTTTATTCAAAGGGAGTTGATTAGATCGATTTAGAAGTTGTAACGGGCAAACAACTGTAAGGTGTCACTTAACAAATGTGTGTTAAACTGTCATCTCCTATACTTGTATATGTAAAGTAGATTATCTATGATAATAATAAGGCTTTACAAATACGTAACCGAATGCAGGTAAAAACATAAAAAAGTTGTATTATTGTATACCCAATTCATAAAATGAAAACTTTACTCTACTTGTATGGGTCATTTTCTGTTGAGGCTGGAAAATTTCGCGTTTCAAAAAGAAGTTTCTTTCGCGGCTATTTAAATTCGTGAAAAAATGCAATCCCTGAAAGTCGCTAACTTAAAACACGCGAAAACATTTCTTGGTTTACAGTAAATTTGATGAAAAGAAAATGGTTAACTGGATTATTTCTAACTTATTAAGGTGAGTAGAAACATGTTAAGTCTTGCAAATTAATATTTAGTTATAGTTATCAATCACCTTCCATAACAGCTTAGAATTTTTTTTGATAAAAGCCATTGTATGCATTTTTTCTTGTATGCACAGGCATAATTCTCAAATTAACCATTTAAAGTGACAAATATGTTCAAAAAGAACGAAAATTTATGGTCACGAAAAATGTTTGAAACATGATATATGTTTAGAAAAATTGTAACTTTCACCAAATAATACAATACTATGGTTTTCTTCGAAGTATACAAGAAATTATCAAACAAAGTTAAACCGAAAATTTAGAAAAGACTGGGCTAGTCAAAAAAGATTTTTTCATTTTACAACTATGTTCAATAGGAATGAAACTGTTACATGCAATCATTTAATTAAGCCATAACTGAAACAATTTTTGTTTTTCTATGATTAGAAACAAATGGCTAGTGTATATTTCAAAACGGTATTGGTCACTTTGAACACATATGTCACTTTAACTATTAACAGGTGATTGTCGGAGCAGACGATCAAAATTAGATCCAGATAGGAAGTGAATGATTGAATGAACGAGCGAAAGAATGAATGAGTATTTCACATTCTGGTATATACCATTTTTGAGAACTTAGACAGCGTTGTCTTCAGTCATTTCCTTCCCAGTTATGAACTAAATTTCTCTTGATAATGATAAAGGTAACTATCTGTCCGGAGTTTGTTTTAGCAGGACCATAGTTCATGTATGGAATGTAGGTATCAACTGAAAATATAGAAATATAAACAAGAAAATCACTATCCATCAGTTACTACAAACACTAGTGCAGTTTACACTATAGATTTTCTTTATTTAACTAACCTGAAGCTTTTGCCCGTTTCGTACATGTAACAGCTAACTTTTAATATAAGTGCATGACCATGTAAGAATTACAGCACACTAAGTAACTAATCAAAATCCATTTATGCTTCCGAAATCTTCATACAATATAATAAGATTGATTGATTAGATTGATTAATTGATTGACAGATTGATTGACTTGCTGATTGATTGATAAAAAATACCAAAGTCCAATATTCGTCAAAATGTAAAGTGTCTTTTTTCTCCAGATAATAATTATATGTTTCTTTAATTTTCAATAACGATTGAATCTTATTCCCTTCAGATCCTTGTGGTATAGGAAATATAATTGTATCAATCAGAACTCCCAATTTACTGATTTTGCAAATTTTTACGTCGGCTGAATACTTGTTTTTCTATCTTATCTGTACGTTAGCATTCGAGGTCAGCAGTTTATGACTATAGATGATTGTGAATATTTCTGCTGTTACGTAAGGTACAGCCCGATGTTTAATAATGTGGGCGTTGGGTTTGACAGATTGGACGACTAAAAAGACTACCTAATGTTTTATTACATAAGAAAAATCCGAGGAGTGCTAGGTTTTCTGTAGTCATCAAAATATCAACTAAATGGGTAACCAGTGTATTGCACAATTAACAGAAAGACCAAAATTTGTAAGCGGTTCGCTTTTGGTGTAAGAAATATGGTGTGCCAAAATGCAGACCGGTATTGAAGTAAAAGAGCATATAAGATCAGTGTAAAGATGCTTTTTGTATCATACTTGATACATGTGTGTGAATGCTTGAACGTGCACGTGAGTATTAACACTCGTACTGTGTTTTGCCATTTTTTTTGTTGTTGAAATGGCGTCCTCTAAAATGTGCATTGTTATTTCACATTCATGACGGGTTTAGAAAAGCAGGATGAGTTCTGAGGGAGAAAGAAAGAGGATTGTCCTTTCACCACCAGTTGTTTTTCGACATTCGTCATAATTATTGATATTATCTGTGATACATTTTTATCACATTTCTATTTAGTATATATTACAATCGAAAAGTATTTTTAAGCAAATACTTAAAACTTTATAACATATTAATGTGTATTAGATGTTTTTTTAATTGTAGATTCATTTGCTTAGAGTCGGATCTTAGTACATGCTCAACTTGAAAAAGTCACAATTTTATTACTACATATCATATTGTAAAATAGTGCGTTTTGGCGTTTATTTCAGCTCAATATTTTGTTCAAGCCCGTAGAGGTAAAGGATGTTTAGTACTTTGTTAAATTTTTAAACGAAGTTTCATAGTGGGCCTTGTACTAACAATTTTAATTCTGTTGAGTCATTTTTGTTGAAATCTACCTTTTCAATGTATTCAGAAAAGGTTCGGTGGGAGACATATTGCTTTTTTATTCTCCCTCTGTTTGCATGCACTTCTTCTCCATAACCGCTGGTTGGGTTTGAATGGAACTTGCTGTGACTTATTGGTACCAAGCCTAGTTGAACACATACCTTCTACCAACTGTCTATATATCTATGACAGATTTGCAAGAGTATAAAAGGTTTTCAAGGGCACAATTTTGTTACATAAATAAGGGTGATCAATTTTTTAAGCTGGACAGTGTTGCCGAGATGAATACAGATGCATAAAACAGAGTGACACACGTTGTGGTATACACCAAACCCAAATGACAATCATGGCAGTACGATCTGTTATGCAAGACAGTTGATACAGTCTAATTTTGAAGGGGAATTAACTGAACCGAAACAAGTCTTTTATTAGGTGGGAACTTTATGTACAAAGCAGAAACAGATAAGGCAAAACTAGTAGGCCACAATAAATGTAAAAATATAAATTTAAGTAGTCTTTCAAGAACTGTTTCACTTTTTTCGATCTTAAAAATCCTCTCTTTATGTATGCTCACTTGCCAAAATGTTCTAGTTTGTTTCTCGTAATCATCACATCTACTACGTATGATATTATGTATCTAGAGAATAAAGCCACTGTGTGATAGTGACATGGAATTCTTCTCGTTCTGCACTCATCGTCCTATTATGGCTGCACCCATCGTCCTTGTATGGCTGCACTCATCGTCCTGGTATAGCTGCACTTGTCGTCTAAGTATGGCTGCACCCATCGCCATAGTATGGCTGCGCTCATCGTCTTAGTATGGCTGCACTTATCGTCCTAGTATGGCTGCACTCATCGTCCTTGTATGGCTGCATCTATCGTCCTAGAATGCCTGCACTCATCGTTCTTGTATGGCCGTCCTCATAGTCATTGTATGGTCGCACCCATCGTACTAGTTTGGCTGCACTCATCCTCCTAGTATGAATACACTCATCGTCCTAGTATGGCTGCACTTATCGTCCTAGTATGGATGCACCCATCGTCCTAATATGACTACCCTCATCGTCCTTGTATGGCTCTACTCATCGTCTTAGTATAGCTTCAACCAACGTCCTAGTATGGCTGCACTCATCGTCCTAGAATGGCTGCCTATCGTCCTAGTATGGATGCACTCATTGTCCTAGTATGGCTTCAACCATCGTCCTAGTATGGCACTCATCGTCCTAGTATTATCCCATCGTCCTAGTATGCATGCACCCGTCGTACTAGTACGGCTGCACTCATCGTCCTAGTATGGCTGCACTCATCGTCCTAGTATGGCTGCGCTCATCGTCCTTGTATGGCTGCAGACATCGTGCAAGTATGACCACACTTTTTGTCCTAGTATGGCTGCACCCATCGTCCTAGTATGACCACACTTGTGGTCCTAGATTGGCTGCACTCATCGTCCTAGTATGGAAGCATTCATCGTCCTAGTATGGCTGCACTCATCGTCCTAGTATGTCTGAACACATCGTCCTAGTATGACTGCACTCATTGTCCTAGTATGACCACACTTGTCGTCCTAGTATGGCTGCACTTATCCTCCTAGATTTGATAAGCCCATTGTCCTAATATGGATGCACTCATCGTCCTAGTATTGCTGGACGCATCGTCCAAGTAAAGATGCACCCATCGTCCTACTATGGCTGCGCTCATCGTCCTTTTATGACTGTATTCATCGTTTTAGTATGGTACTCATCGTCCTAGTATGGCCAAACTCATCGTCCTAGTATGGCTGCACTCATCGTCCTAGTATGGCTGCACTCATCGTCCTAGTATAACCACACTCGTCGTCCTAGTAAGGATGCAACCATCGTCCTAATATAGATGCACTCATCGTCCTAGTATTGCTGCACTAATTGTCCTTGTACTGCTGCACTCATCGTTCTAGTATGGCTGCACTCATCGTCCTAGTATGGATGAACTCATCGTCCTAGTATGGCTGCACTCATCGTCGTAGTATGACCACCCTAGTCCTCATAGTTTGGCTGCACTCATCTTCCTAGTATGACTACACCTATCGTCCTAGTATAGATGATCCCATCGTCCTAGTATAGCTGCGTCCATCTGCCTAGCATGGCTACACTCATCGTCTTAGTATAGCTGCACTCGTCATCCTAGTTTAGTTGCACCTATCGTACTAGTATAGCTGCATTCATCGTCTTAGTATGGCTGCACTCATCGTCCTAGTATTACCACACTTGTCGTCCTAGTATGGCTCCACTCAACGTCCTGATATGACCGCACTGGTCGTCCAAGTATAGCTGCACTCATCGTCCTAGTATGACTACTACTGTTCTCCTAGTATGGCTGCACTCATCGTCCTAGTATGGCTGCACTCATCGTCCTAGTATGTCTGAACACATCGTCTTAGTATGACTGCACTCATTGTCCTAGTATGACCACACTTGTCGTCCTAGTATGGCTGCACTTATCGTCCTAGTATGGCTGCACTCATCGTCCTAGTAAGGCTGCACTCATCGTTCTAGTATGACCACACTTGTTGTCCTAGTATGGCTGCACTCATTGTCCTAGTATGTCCAGACCTGTTGTTTTAGTATGGCTGCACTTATTGTCCTAGTATGGCTGCCCTCATCGTCCTTGTATGGGTGCACTCATCGTCCTTGTATGGCTGCATCTATAGTCCTAGTTTGGCAGCACTCATCGTTCTTGTATGGCTGCATTCATCGTTCTAGTATGACCACATTTGTTGTCCTAGTATGGCTGCACTCATCGTCTTGATACGGTTGCATTCATCGTCCTTGTATAGCTGCACTCGTCGTCCTAGTATGGCTGCAGTCATCGTTCTAGTATGACCACATTTGTTGTCCTAGTATGGCTGCACACATTGGCCTTGTATGGCTGCACTCATCGTCCTTGTATGGCTGCACTCATTGTCCTAGTATGGCTGCACTCATCGTCCTAGTATGGCTGCACTCATCGTCCTTTTATGGCTGTACTCATCGTCCTTGGATGGCTGCACGCATCGTCCTTGTATGGCTCAACTCATCGTCCTTTTATGGCTGCACTCATCGTCATAGTAAGGCTGCACTCATCGTTATAGTATTGGTGCAATCATCATCATAGTATGGCTGCACTCATCATCATAGTATGGCTGCACTCATCGCCCTAGTATGGCAGCATTCATCGTCTTAGTATGGCTGCACTCATCGTTATTGTATGGCTGCACTCATCGTTATAGTATTGGTGCACTCAGCATCATTTTATGGCTGCACTCATCATCATAGTATGGCTGCACTCAACTCCCTAGTATGGCAGCATTCATCGTCCTAGTATGGCGCTACTCATCGTCATTGTATGGCTGCACTCATCGTCCTTGTATGGCTGCATAAATAGTCCTAGTATGGCTGCACTTATCGTCTTTGTATGGCTGCACTCAGCGTCCTTGTATGGCTGCACTCGTCGTCCTAGTATGACCACACCTTTTTTCCTAGTTTGGCTGCACTCATCGTCCTAGTATGGCTGCACTCATCGTCCTAGTAAGACCTCTTTGTTGACTTAGTATGGCTGCACTCATCATCTTTGAATGGCTGCATTAATCGTCCTAGTATGACCACACTTGTTGTCCTAGTATATATGCACTCATCGTCTTTGTATGGCTGCACTTATCGTCCTTGTATGGCTGCACTAATCGTTCTTGTATGGCTGCTCTCATCGTCCTGGCATGACTGCACTCATCGTCCTTGTATGGTTGCACTCATCATCCTTGTATGGCTGCACCCATCGTCCTTGTATCGCTGCACTCATGGTCCTAATATGGCTGCACCCATCTTCCAAGTATGGCTACACTCATCGTCTTAGTATGGCTGCACTCGTCATCCTAGTATGATTGCACCTATCGTATTAGTATAGCTGCATTCATCGTCTTCGTATGGCTGCACTCATCGTCCTAGTATGACCACAATTGTCGTCCTAGTATGGCTCCACTCAACGTCCTGATATGACCGCACTGGTCGTCCTAGTATAGCTGCACTCATCGTCCTAGTATGACTACTACTGTTTACCTAGTATGGCTGCACTCATCGTTCTAGTATGGCTGCACTCATCGTCCTTGTATGGCTGCACTCATCGTTCTTATATGGGTGCACTCATCGTCCTAGTATAGCCGCACTCATCTTCCTAGTATGGTTGCACTCATCGTTCTAGTATGACCACACTTGTTGTCCTAGTATGGATTCACTCATTGTCCTAGTATGACCAGACCTGTTCTTCTTGTATGGCTGCACTTATTGTCCTAGTATGGCTGCCCTCATCGTCCTTGTATGGCTGCACTCATCGTCTGTGTATAGCTGCATTTATCGTCTTTGTTTTGCTGCACTCATCGTCCTTGTATGGCTGCATTCATCGTTCTAGTATGACCACACTTGTTGTCCTAGTATGGCTGCACTCATCGTCCTGGTACGGTTGCATTCATCGTCCTTGTATAGCTGCACTCGTCGTCCTAGTATGGCTGCATTCATCGTCCTAGTATGGCTGCACTCATCGTTCTAGTATGACCAAACTTGTTGTCCTAGTATGGCTGCACTCATTGTCCTAGTATGGCTGCACTCATCGTCCTAATATGGCTGCACTCATCGTCCTAGTATGACCATACTTGTTGTCTTAGTACGGCTGCACCCATCGTCCTAGTATGGCTGCACTCATCGTCCTAGTATGACCATACTTGTTGTCTTAGTACGGCTGCACCCATCGTCCTAGTATGGCTGCACTCATCGTCTAAGTATGACCATACTTGTTGTCCTAGTACGGCTGCTTTCATCATCCTAGTATGGCTGCACTCATCCTTCTAGTATGACCATTCTTGTTGTCCTAGTACGGCTGCACCAATCGTTCTAGTATGGCTGCTCTCATCGTCCTAGTATGGCTGCACTCATCGTCCTTATTTGGCTACTCTCATCGTCCTAGTATGGCTGCACTCATCGTCATAGTATGTCTGCACTCATCGTCATAGTATGGCTGCACTCATTGTCCTTGTATGGCTTAACTCATCATCATTGTATGGCTGCTTCCATCGTCCTAGTATGGCTGCACCCATCGTTCTATTATGGCTGCTCTCATCGTCATAGTATGGCTGCACTCATTGACCTTGTATGGCTGCGCTCATCGTCTTTGTATGGCTGCACTCATCGTCATAGTATGTCTGCACTCATCGTCATAGTATGGCTGCACTCATTGTCCTTGTATGGCTTAACTCATCATCATTGTATGGCTGCTTCTATCGTCCTAGTATGGCTGCACACATCGTTCTATTATGGCTGCTCTCATCGTCATAGTATGGCTGCACTCATTGACCTTGTATGGCTGCAATCATCGTCATAGTATGGCTGCATTCTTTGTCCTAATATGGCTGCACCCATCGTTTTAGTATGGCTGCACTCATCGTCATAGTATGGCTACACTCATCGTTCTTCTATGGCTGCACTCATTCTCCTAGTATGGCTGCACCCATTGCCAAAGTATGGCTGCACTCATGGTCATAGTATGGCTGCGCTCATTGTCCTTGTATGGCTGCACTCATCATCATAGTATGACTGCACTCATCGTCCTTGTATGGCTGCACTCATCGTCCTAGTATGGCTGCAACCATGGCCATAGCATTGCTGCACTAATCGTCTTAGTATGACCATACTTGTTGTCCTAGTATGTCATAGTATGGCTGCACTCATCGTCCTTGTATGGCTGCACTCTTCGTCCTAGTATGGTTGCACTCATCGTCCTAGTATGACCACACTTGTCGTCCTAGTATGGCTGCACTCATCGTCCTAGTAAGACCTCTCTGTTGTCTTAGTATGGCTGCACTCATCGTCCTTGTATGGCTGCTTCAATCGTCCAGGTATAACCACACTTGTTGTCCTAGTATGGCTGCGCTCATCGTCATAGTATAATTGCACTAATCGTCTTTGTATGGCTGCACCCATCGTTCTTGTATGGCTGCTCTCATCGTCCTAGTATAATTGCACTCATCGTCTTTGTATGACTGCACTAATTGTCCTTGTATGGCTGCACTCATCGTTCTTGTATGGCTGCTCTCATCGTCCTAGTATAACTGCACTCATCGTCCTTGTATGGCTGCACGCATCGTTCTTGTATGGCTGCTCTCATCGTCCTAGTATAACTGCACTCATCGTCCTTGTATGGCTGCACTCATCATCCTTGTATGGCTGCACCCATCGTCCTTGTATGGCTGCACCCCTCGTCCAGATATGGTTGCACTCATCGTCATAGTATGGCTGCGCTCATCGTCCTTGTATGGCTGCACTCATTGTCATAGTATGGCTGCGCTCATCGTCTTTGTATGGCTGCGCTCATCGTCCTTGTATGGCTGCACTCATCGTCATAGTATGTCTGCACTCATCGTCATAATATGGCTGCACTCATTGTCCTTGTATGGCTTAACTTATCGTCATTATATGGCTGCTTCCATCGTCCTAGTTTGGCTGCACCCATCGTTCTATTACGGCTGCTCTCATCGTCATAGTATGGCTGCACTCATTGACCTGGTGTGGCTGCACTCATCGTCCTTATTTGGCTACTCTCATCGTCCTAGTATGGCTGCACCCATCGTCATAGTATTGCTGCGCTCATCGTCCTTGTATGGCTGCCCTCATCGTCCTTGTATGGCTGCACTCATCGTCATAGTATGTCTGCACTCATCGTCATAGTATGGCTGCACTCATTGTCCTTGTATGGCTTAACTCATCATCATTGTATGGCTGCTTCCATCGTCCTAGTATGGCTGCACCCATCGTTCTATTATGGCTGCTCTCATCGTCATAGTATGGCTGCACTCACTGACCTTGTATGGCTGCAATCATCGTCATAGTATGGCTGCATTCTTTGTCCTAATATGGCTGCACCCATCGTTTTAGTATGGCTGCACTCATCGTCATAGTATGGCTAGACTCATCGTTCTTCTATGGCTGCACTCATTCTCCTAGTATGGCTGCACCCATTGCCAAAGTATGGCTGCACTCATGGTCATAGTATGGCTGCGCTCATTGTCCTTGTATGGCTGCACTCATCATCATAGTATGACTGCACTCATCGTCCTAGTATGGCTGCAACCATGGCCATAGCATTGCTGCACTAATCGTCTTAGTATGACCATACATGTTGTCCTAGTATGGCTGCACCCATCGTCATAGTATGGCTGCACTCATCGTCCTTGTATGGCTGCACTCTTCGTCCTAGTATGGTTGCACTCATCGTCCTAGTATGACCACACTTGTCGTCCTAGTATGGCTGCACTCATCGTCCTAGTAAGACCTCTTTGTTGTCTTAGTATGGCTGCACTCATCGTCCTTGTATGGCTGCTTCAATTGTCCAGGTATAACCACACTTGTTGTCTTAGTATGGCTGCGCTCATCGTCATAGTATAATTGCACTAATCGTCTTTGTATGGCTGCACCCATCGTTCTTGTATGGCTGCTCTCATCGTCCTAGTATAATTGCACTCATCGTCTTTGTATGACTGCACTAATTGTCCTTGTATGGCTGCACTCATCGTTCTTGTATGGCTGCTCTCATCGTCCTAGTATAACTGCACTCATCGTCCTTGTATGGCTGCACGCATCGTTCTTGTATGGCTGCTCTCATCGTCCTAGTATAACTGCACTCATCGTCCTTGTATGGCTGCACTCATCATCCTTGTATGGCTGCACCCATCGTCCTTGTATGGCTGCACCCCTCGTCCAGATATGGTTGCACTCATCGTCATAGTATGGCTGCGCTCATCGTCCTTGTATGGCTGCACTCATTGTCATAGTATGGCTGCGCTCATCGTCTTTGTATGGCTGCGCTCATCGTCCTTGTATGGCTGCACTCATCGTCATAGTATGTCTGCACTCATCGTCATAGTATGGCTGCACTCATTGTCCTTGTATGGCTTAACTTATCGTCATTATATGGCTGCTTCCATCGTCCTAGTATGGCTGCACCCATCGTTCTATTACGGCTGCTCTCATCGTCATAATATGGCTGCACTCATTGACCTGGTGTGGCTGCAATCATCGTCATAGTATGGCTGCATTCTTCGTCCTAATATGGCTGCACCCATCGTTCTAGTATGGCTGCACTCATCGTCATAGTATGGCTGCACTCATCGTCCTTGTATGGCTGCACTCATTGTCCTAGTATGGCTGCACCCATTGCCAAAGTATGGCTGCACTCATGGTCATAGTATGTCTGCGCTCATTGTCCTTGTATGGCTGCCCTCATCATCATAGTATGGCTGCACTCATCGTCCTTGTATGGCTGCACTCATCGTCCTAGTATGGCTGCAACCATGGCCATAGCTTTGCTGCACTCATCGTCCTAGTATGACCATACTTGTTTTTTTTTTGTATGGCTGCACCCATCGTCATAGTATGGCTGCACTCATCGTCCTTGTATGGTTGCACTCATCGTCCTAGTATGACCACACTTGTCGTCCTAGTATGGCTGCACTCATCGTCCTAGTATGACCATACTTGTTGTCCTAGTACGGCTGCACTCATCGTCCTAGTATGGCTGCTGTCATCGTCCTAGTATGACCATACTTGTTGTCCTAGTACGGCTGCGCCCATCGTCCTAGTATGGCTGCACTCATCGTCCTAGTATGACCATACTTGTTGTCCTAGTACGGCTGCACCCATCGTCCTAGTATGGCTGCACTCATCGATCTAGTATGACAATACTTGTTGTCCTAGTACGGCTGCACTTATCGTCCTAGTATGGCTGCACTCATCGTCCTAGTATGACCATACTTGTTGTCCTAGTACGGCGGCACCCATCGTCGTAGTATGGCTGCTCTCATCGTTCTAATATGGCTGCACTCATCGTCCTTATATGGCTGCTCTCATCGTCCTAGTATGGCTGCACTCATCGTCCTAGTATGACCACACTTGTCATCCCAGTATGGCTGCACTCATCGTCCTAGTATGACCATACTTGTTGTCCTAGTACGGCAGCACTCATCGTCCTAGTATGGTTGCTCTCATCGTCCTTGTGTGGCTGCACTCATCGTCCTTGGTATGACCACACTTGTTGTCATAGTTTGGCTGCACCTACGTCCTTGTATGACCACACTTGTCGGCCTAGTATGGCTGCGCTCATCGTCCTAGTATGACCACATTTGTTGTCCTAGTATGGCTGCACTCATCGTCCTAGTATCGCTGCACTCATCGTCCTTGTATGGCTGCACTCAGGTCAACATGCCTGACAACTGTGTCTGCAAACAAGCAGTTATCTAATAAATGACGACTTATTTTATCGTTTTTAGTCGAAATTCATTCTCTTTTTATTCATCGTTTTTAGTCGAAATTCATTCTCTTTTTATTCACTTTTTAAATATTTTATCTTGTTCCTATCAACCGTCTTCACATCTCGCAGAGTAGGTTTCAGTCAAAACATTTGAACAGTCAATTATGAAACAGTCCGTTTTGAATATTCAATTGTAATAGTAACCACTATTCCGATCTCCCTTCTCCTGCTTTTCGATGAATCTGAGATAACATTTTTAAAAGATTGTGTTTCTCATCCCTTTGCTGTTGATGATTTTTTCTGAATTTATGATTGCTAATAGGGATGAATATTATTCTACTGCAATTTTAAAGAGCCGACCACAAAGTTGTACGTATAGCTAATAGCCAATTAGATTTCCCCGTGATCAAATATTTCCGCAAAATAGGTATGATATAGTGAAGTCATACCGAACGTCTGAAGATAGATACTATCCTTTGTAGTTGCCCTAGTTTCAAATTTGCCATGGTCAAATTTCCGTATTACAAGCAGTAGTGGAAGTCGAGTGGCCTGGTCATGTGAACAAGGTGTGCTATATTTGAGTTTCGACTGTTTAAAATGAATGTTAAAATATAATGACATAATGCTATACGTGGCTGTAGATAGCTCGATGTGGACCGGTAGGTGATAGCAAAAAAGCTGAGTAAAATATTTTTCGGGGGGAAGGGGCATACCGATCAAGCCAGGATCTGGCGGTAATTGTTAATGAAACATCTACATGGCCCCTAAGCCGACAGGAACTGGATAGGAAATTGCCAGATACATTTTAAGACTAAGTCAGTTTGGCAGCAATACGGTATTTTTTCTGGTTTGCTTTGAAAGGGATTGCAAGAGAACTGTCGTTTCATTGACGAATCGTTTTACGGATATTGGTGAAGTGCGTTCAGCCCGTCAGCATTTCCGCAGCAATGTAAGATCCGGCGGGTCATAAAATATTTTGATGATTTAAGCCTTATGAATCTCAAGCACATCTAGCCCTGTGAATGTTGTGGTAACATCATGGCGGACTACGAAAAGTATTAAGTGGAGTCAGACCTATACTACGTGTTGTTCTAAGGGGCACAGCCGAATAACTCACGTATGGCAGCCAGTTGTTGCATATACTTAATATTCTGTCATTTTGATTTTGCTACTAGAAGTCTACCAAATGAGTTATTGGCTACTGGCAGGATCATTAGTGTTTCGAGTCAGAATGCAGTTAATTGGAATGTCGTGAGAATATTCAATTTGATTTCCAATGGTTGAAATAATGTATAATCTTTTTTCCGAACCAAACAACGTGATATACTTAAATTTTTCATGATGACTGACATTTAAATGAACTTAGAGCGGGAATGTTTACTACCTAGCTACGATAATTTTCTTCCAAATGATTTTTAAACACCCTGGTACTGAATTTGGAGCTAAAACAATGAAATTCAAATCAGAGTTTAAATGTTCCTGAGTGCACATTTGTTTCGTTAATTTTTATTTTAGTTTGATTTTAGGCTCAAGGCCTTTCACACGTAATTTGACAAAAAAGGTTTGTAGTACCTAAACAACAATGCGAAGATAAAGGCCTACCTTCAGGCGCTGTAAACATCCATCATCTTTGTGTGTTCTTGCTGAATTAAAGAAAGTCCGCGCCGGATAATGTATAAGACAATGACCCATGTGAGAAAATTTCATCTGAAATAAATTTTAATCTTTACCGAAACAAACGAAAATTCTCAATGTAATTTTCAATATGGACAGAATTTAAAAAAAAAAGTATTTTATGTCATTTTGTCTCTATTATTTTGTCCTTATTAGTTGTATAATGCTTACAGGTCAATGAGCGTACTGAGCATAATTTGCCTCCATATCTCCATATTTGCAAGGGGCACTTTCATATACCTTGCACTATTTGAGGAGGTGATATGATTTAAATCAGATACCGGTAGGCTTTTAGTGTGGTTTTGTGATAAGCCTTTTGTCAGTTTTTGTCCACCAACAGTTGCTCCAAATAACATCTCCTCCTTAACCTTTTAATAAAACATTGAAGAGAAGCTTTGCAGGGATGATCCGTGCATAAAACTCTTCTAATGTCATCTAAAGAAAATTATTCCATACTGGACTTTGGTTGCTATAAAACAACTTGAATGAAAAACTTTTTCCTCTTGTCTTAAACTACGAAGCCCAGAACTCTGAAATTTGGCGTGTAGCAACTAAGAATGCTCAGAGATTGCTCTTAGGAAGGTTATTTGTTCTATTCTAGGGGGAAATGTTTACACAGACATGGACAGACAAACATTTAAAAAATCTTGACAGAAACAGTAAGAACGAGGCTTCCAAAATTTAGCATAAAGCATTGTGTTGTAAACCTTTATCAAGATTGTCCAAATTATGCAAATGGTGTGGTTTTAGTTCCAACACTATGGGGTCACATGTTACATTTAAAGAGAATGAAATTTCTTGTCTGAAACCACAAGTCAATACCTCTGAAACTGAGTATTTAAAGACTTCTATCGAGATTATTCAAGCTTGTGTCAAAATAAACCATGCTCTTAGGGGCGGGGTGGGTTGCCTGGGAGACACGTTTTTTACATGAAAATACATTTATATAGTAAAATTCAACCACAATGCCCAGCAGGAATCTAAAATGTTGTTTGTTTCGTGGACTACTACGAATATATTTCAATTTCTTTTTACTTCACCTAAATGTTCAAATTTTTAATAGTTCTAGGAGAAGTACTGACGCTACTTCTAAGATAGGTATCGAGTTTTGTGTATTGAGTCTCTTTAAGCAAATAAGGTTATTTAAGCTCCACCCTGAGGGGAAAGGGTGTCAAAGGTTTTACAGAGAAATGTATACAAAACCTTTACAATTTCTACGTGACATAAACTTTAAAGCTAAACTTTCATATTTGGACAAAACATTGTCTACTTGTTTCTTTTATTTGACTATAAATTCAATGCCTATGTTGTTACACGTTCTTATAACATATCAGACTGTTCTTCAGAGAAAATTATTTGTATATTTTGTCTTTGAAAAGATATGATTATACAACCGTAAAATGATGTGCGTGAAGTTAGCTGCCATTTGCCAGTTGGCAACTGGAGAATGGCACCCAAACTCCATACCCCAGCTGCCAGTTCTAATTTATATGAAGTGGCAGCTAGATGCAATTCGTCAGAGGTGGCGAATTGGCAACTGGCAGAAACATACCAAGAATCGTGAATTCTGAACATTAAGTGAAATGGCAACTGGCAAATGACAGCCACATGCTAATTCGTTAAACTGACACCTAATGGACAGTTGACAATTCACTACGTTTGACGAATTGCTATCTGAATGCCATTTGCTAGTTGCCATTTTATTAAATATAAACAAGTCATCAAACATATCGATCTGGAATCTGGCTGTCAAATGACAGGACAATTCGCGAATTTTGACGAACTGGCATCCGGTTGCCATTTGCTAGTTGCCAATTCACTAAATATTAATGATTTATGAAATATTTCGAACTTGCCCCTGGCTAACAATTGACTGTTAACGATTCGCGACATTTGAAGAACTGGCATCTGGTTGCCAGTTGAAAGTAGCCAATTCATTTAATATTGACAATTCATGATAGTTATCGAATCGGCACCCGGCTGCCAATTGACAGTTGCCGATCCGCAAATTTTGACGAATTGGCATCTCGCTGCCAGTTGCCTGTTGCCAAATAACGTTATTTTCAGAATTCAAGATTCTTTTCGAATTGGCATCTGGTTGCCAATAGAAATTTAACGATTTAGCATCTGAAATAGCATCTGGCTGCAAGTTACCATTCACTAGAATTTGCATCTGGCTACCAATGCAATTGACAATTCAAGAATTTTGAGGAATTGACCTCTGACTGCCAGTTGGCAGTTGCCACTTAATATTAAAAGTTGTTGAAAATTGTCGTATTGGTATTTAGCTATCAATTAACAGTTGACGATTAATCTGGCTGCTAGATGCGAATTTGCATCTGGGCGTCAGTTGCCATTTGACAATTTGCCATTTCTGACAAATTAGCGTCTGGCTGCCATTTCATTTAAATTCGAATTTGCTGCTGAACTATGAAGTCAGGTGCCATTTGCCAGTTGCCAGTTGAACTGGTAACTGGCAAATGACAGCTAACTTGAAACCTGTAAAATGTCACAAAAAAACGAAAAAGAAATAAAATGACAACAAAACTGGCTATAGCATCAGATCTTGTTCATGTGGGCCAATCTTAATAAAGGTCCGACACTTGTTCTAACGATAAGGATGTATATTTCGAATATTACTGGAGAAGTGTCGCTGAAGATTTGTAGATAGATGTTTTTTATTAGTATATTCATTTGAATTGAATCATTTGGGGGAATAATGAAGTCGTCAAGCTATATAAAATACTGGTTTGTGTATACTTTTCATGTCCGATGTTCAATTCATTTTATCAACACCTTAAAGGTTTTCTGATAATGTCCTTCTGTTTGTTAGTGGTATCTGTTATTCCATTGTACGCTCTTGGTTTCAAAGTTTGAGCGTAAAACTACTTTTCCCTTCTTTCTTTAGTATGCAGTTAATCTTAACCCTCCATATTTTGATAAGTTTATCAAATGCTTTTGTTTTGTAACAAGACTGAATGAGTCGTTTAAAAACGAAAGAACTAGATTGGGCAGGCTGGATTGGAGGATAAAATAAGGTTGACCCTATATGTTTAGTGTGCATATACTCACGCAGCTTTCGGCACGATGGAGTCGCTCTCATCAGCTAAACTGGACACCAAATTTCAAATTATGTCCGTAAGGCATAACAAGCAATTCCTTGACTTTAACAGTTTGTATTCAACGACCGCATCTACAATTGTTAGAGGTATTCTATTATTGTTATCCCCTTCTAGATCCCAAGTCACGTGAATAATGAGCAAGGAAGTTGTTAGCCAAGATGATTATGATTCTAACAATGGGCTCAAATTCTGAAGGACTTTGTAAATGACATGTTTTGCAGGTATTTAAGTTCATTTCTGAAAGACGTTTTCCGTAAATGACATGTTTTGCAGATATTTCAGGTCAAATTCCGATGTACGTTTTCAGTAAGTGACATGTTTTGCAGATAACTAGTTTGGAGTCAATACGTTTTTGTTTATAACCTGACAGAGCTATTAATTCAGTGTTTGGGGAAAAGGGTTACATATTTTATTCACTATCACAGACGCTTTCAATCTCCTTTGCAGTGATCTCCCTTTTATAGTAATGACAGGAAAATAACAGCAGTGCTTTTAAGATTAACATCATCTAATTATGAATCAATGGTGCAAAATGTACTGTCTGGTGCAGGGATAAAAATTGGTCTCGTCACCAGATTGTCGTCGGTTCAAGTCCGTTAATGAATTTAAACCCAGTCTTTGGCTATACCTCCTAACGTTAACTGTTTATACCCTGAAAAAATATTTTTTTTGTCATAATGTCATGAAATAATAAACTGTGTTCAGTTATCAACGTTAGTTTTATTTTCTCAATCTGAGCATCATATTTCATCATTCGTGAAGCTAAATCAATTTAGCTAAAATCTAAATCAGTGTGACAACTTACTCTTGAAAGTCATAAGTTCAATATATCCGTTACCTAACTGACTGCAATATTTTTTGTGCCTGGGCCCCACTCCATCCCACCCCACCCCACTCCGCAGCAAATTCAGATTTGCTCTATTACGTACGTCATCCGTCAGTCTGTCCATCAAACGTAAAGTTTTTGTTCTTCGCTCAGCAAAAACTTTAAGGCCTTAGGCTATATATTTCAACACGGTATAGATCAGCATGTGAAGTTGCACATCTCTGGTTTCGTGCCCCCATCAGAATAAAAGTGTTATAGGCCTAGATTAAAATAAGTATATTTGAGTCGCATGTAGGAAAAACTATCTGACTTTAAGATACGAAATTTAAAAAAAGAGAGTTAATTTCGGCATGTGAAGTTGCGTATCTGGGGTTTCGCGCTCCCATAGGCCAATGAATAACAAAGTATTAACCCTTGACTGGTAAAAAATAGGTATATTTGAGGTTATGTCGCATGTCGAGGAAAAACTGTATGTATACGGCTTTGGGTTATGGAACTAAAAGAAGAGTGTTGTGCAACATTTAATCCAGGGGTTTCTCGTCCCCTTTTGCCAAGGGAAACTCGAATTATGGCTCTTGATTGATTGAAAATACATATATTTGAGCTTGTGTTGCATACTGAGCTATAACTAATAGTACATGAATTTGGGTTATGAAACTTGAAAAACTATATATTATCATGAAAAGCTGCGTATCCTGGGCCTGGCTTTCCCCTATGACAAATAATTACAGAGCTATGGTCCTTGATTGATTTAGATTGGCATATTGCAGCTTCTGTCTTGTTATGAGGAAGTATATGTTAGGTGGTGCTCTTTTCGCGTCACCCCTACTTTGGATAGCATGCAACCTCCACCTTTATTTATCACCATAATCCACTGCTGCTCACTGCCCTGCACGATATAATGACTAGCATACTGATAGAAACACGAAATTGGCGTATGGACACAATTCTAGCTTCCGTAAGAACAAGAGGGCCCAGAGGGAACTAGGTCGCTCACTTTAGTATCAAAACTCATAGTAGAGTTAATTATGGTTTAATTTTCAGATGGCTAAGATGTGTTTTTTTTTATTTTATGCCTACCAATGAAATATAGGGAAATATCAGTGAGATAAAAGTGATAATACACTGATTTGAATCAGTTAATTACCATTTTGATAATACATGTTCGTGCCCGAACTACTTTTTTACCTGATTCAGCCAAGAACCACACTGCTCCAATGATTGCAGAAAATAGTGAATCTGGTCCTGCACCAAGAGGATTTTTCATGAACAGTCACTTTCATGGAAATGTTACTTTCAATTTCAATTCCTCTAAAACTGCAACCCAGCAACTATCTCAACAGGTCATAAATTCCAGTCCAAAAGCTGGCCTGCTTGATGAAACTTCATTTCTTCACCACGTAAATACAAGAGAATCCGCTGTATTTCAGACAGTGACAGCGAGTGAAATTTATTTACCTTGTTAAATCCAGTTAAAATATTGAATTCCTTGTTGTGAACAATGATGAAATTCGCCATAAATTATTTAAAATGTCTGATTTGTTTACATAACTCACATGGACAATATCCAATATGGCCGACTTTCAATTCAACTGATTGAATATTGAGTATTAATCCGCTTTTATAATTAAAGTATGTATGGCAAAAATTCAATAAATATTGATAAACTGTGTAGACAAAAATAAATGTTATTTGATGAAAGTGTATTCAGTTTATTTCAGCAGAAGTAAAGTTATCATATGTATTGGAGATTGTCTGCACTTTTTTGTGCGCAGTAACAAAAGTACACATTAACTGATTTGGGGCTCACCATGGGGAATTTATTGAAGGCCCTGATTAAAAATGTCATAAAAAAAACCCATTTTTGACGTGTTGGCATAAAATAAAAAGAAAATTTGTTTGTTTTTTAGTGGAAGATGGGAATTTATTTCATCTCGTGAACACCATACGTTGATATTTTCACTCGTGGCTGCGCCACTCGTGAAAATATCACATATGGTGTTCACTCGATGAAATAAATTCTCATCTTCCACAAAAACAAACAAATATCCTCTATATCTCTGGTAATTTCATTTTAAAGGGGCTGTGCTCCAGATGACAAAAAAAAGAAAGTTTTCTTGTATTATAAATTTCTTGTAATATTTATGACTAATGCTTAAAAAATAACTTACTGACAAAACATAAGTCAAATAATTACATTATAAATTGATTTTTTTCCCTTTCAAAGTGCTATACCGTAACGCGACGGTATAACTATATCGTATAAGAATTAAAATAAAAATGTGTAATATCACAAGTGGCGATGGTGGTGACAGTAAAAGCGTTGGAAATATTTTGTTAACATGAGGGTCCAGAGTTCAAATCAGAGCGAAAATATTTTTTTTATTCTATTTTGACTTTTATTATCAGTTTTGAAGTAAAATTTTATGTTGTTATAATCTCACGGCATCTAAATATATAATTTATGAAAAATTATTTTATGTCAAATCTGGAGTACAGCCTCTTTAAAGTACCAATTTATCAACATATCCATTCATTAAAATGGAAATACTTTTTGTGCTGGGGCAGGCACAGTGCTTTAGGGTTTCCGAAATCGAAATGATTTAGTTCCTCTGAAAATTGAATTGTTATTGTCCAATCATTATACTCCTAGGACGGAGCCGATTTTGACGCCATGTATGTAATATTTACAAGCTTTGTAGAGGTCCACTAGAGAAAGCCTCGCATCAAATTACAAACGTTTGGGTCAAGCGCTTTTAGAGAGAAAGATTTTTGAAGTTTTGAACCTGATGTCTTTATTTGAAAAAACTAAGAGGTCCACTAGACAACACTACACACCATATATCTTACCTCTGGGCTTTCCGGTTTCAGATAAGAAGATTTTTAAAGTTTTTCCTGTATAAGTATATGTAAAATCAAGTGACCCCCCGGGTCGGGGCAAATATTGACCCTGGGTTAATGATTTGAACAAAGGTAGAGGCAATCTAGACAATGCTGCGTACCGAATATCAGCTCTATGACATGAAACTTTTTGAAGTTCTTTTCTATTGGTTGCCATGAAATGAAATTCTTTGAACAAATCGGAAAGAAAACCACCAGAGGAACATTCCTGTGAAGTTTCATCAAAATCAGCCAAGAAAGTTTTCACAAGAAAATTTGAACGGACGCCGGATGGACGGAAGGACGGACTGACGGACACCGCACGTTGGGTGATCACAATAGCTCACCCTGAGCACTTGCTCAGGCCAGCTAATTATAGAGGCCTTGTGTTATTACTTTCTGGAGGGACCTATCTACACTACTTGAAAGGTACGGAAAAAGTTTACCAAAGTACACTAAAACTAATATTCATTTCCTAGCACGTGACGAAGCTGCTGACTTCAGTTATAAATGAACATGTATTCCTTACCATAATTGTCAAAATCAGCCAAAGGTGGCTCAGTGCCGTAGTAACCATTATCACTGTAATGACTTTCTTCTTCGATAAACAGATTATCTACATGGTCTGCTCCTGATTGATATAAAAATGATATCAACTTAAACCTTTTCTGCACTTTATTTTCAAAGTTTCGGTGAAAATGTATTTTATCTAACTCAAAGTATTCTATTGTTCATGCACAACAACAACAATAGCAACAGGAAAACGAACTAAAACAATTTTGTTTTGAGCTCATGTTTCATTACAGAGTCTGATCCAACAAAGGCTTGCAAAAACTTCACCATTAGCTCTTAGCAAACACTAGTTCAGTTGCAGGTATGTATTTTTGAGACAAGCAGTTTTTAGTTTAGTTTAAACAGTATTTATTTCATATAGTTCAAACATATACAATTATGTACAGCAACATGATATTATACAGGATTGAAAAGGAAGTCAAAGACTTATATAAATTTCTTTCCTGTGGATAATAGGAGCATAGTATAATGTACAGTAACAACACGTATTATTACACTAGTTACTAACATGAAATAATTACACCTATCAAAAGTGAAATGAAGAACAATAGTACAACAAGCGAAACATAGTAAATACAATACCTATTGTGCAATCATAGTGATTTGTTATTTATTGGTGGAGATAAGTAAAACAAAAAATTGCTGATGTGTGGTTTTAAATTTAACAATTATTTTATAATTAATTGAAATTTCATTTCATACTTGCACATGGTAATAGTAAGGAAGTAGACTAGA
Source organism: Cyclina sinensis (assembly GCA_012932295.1). Taxonomy (NCBI): domain Eukaryota; kingdom Metazoa; phylum Mollusca; class Bivalvia; order Venerida; family Veneridae; genus Cyclina; species Cyclina sinensis. The sequence goes on from JAAONU010000016.1 coordinate 4,905,743, forward strand.
AAGTAGGATAGTTATAGAAGTGAAACTCAGAGAGCAAGATGAGGCCATTGACTTTGAAAGGGATGATAGGTCAGTTGTGAAGAGCAAGGTGTCTGTAATAGTTTTATATAGCTAGAACACAACTATGTTGCTTTAATAGATTGAGATAATTATTAGTTTAAGAGCCGTGTAACAAGGCACGCAGCAATGCACATATTGGTAAGATGAATGTATTGAAAAATTAAAAAATTAATTAATGCCTGATTCCGCTAAGTCGTCAAAAGATAGAATAGCATAGTGATTTGGGATGATACTTATAGTGTGTAGGAAACATATAAAGAGTTAGGCAAGATCAAACCGCTTTGTACTCGAAATATATTCGTGTACAAGTTCGAATATTTTGGCATTTGTTTCATCGCTGAGGCATGAGTCGCCATAAAGTAATGTTGACAATGTTACAGTTGTTATTTGTTGAAGCTCATCATTGAGAATGTTCACAAGCAGTTTTTATGATCGGCATACACGTCGGTATGAACATGGTCTCTATTATTGCAAATTTATATTACTGAGTATTACACATTTTTTAAATAGTTTTAAGACTTGTTAACTAACAAGATTGAACGTTTGGCAGATCTAGTTTAGAAATACAGCATGGTAATGGTTGACTAAGAAAGCTTTACCCGTCACGTCTCCCGACATCCAGGAGAGATTCTCGCCATATTTATTATCTGGTCAGTGCTCGAACGTGTCTGTTTCAGCCAGGTGATTGGCCCATTTCTGTGCATACTTTGATATTTTCATATTTGCTTTCACAGGTTTTACCTGAAAAATAACAATGAAAAATACAATAAAAAAGTTTTCATGAGGGAAATTAAGTTACTAGGTTACATGTTGAGTTATCAGTTTAATTTATTGAACTAATTTTGTATTTACTATTAGTAAATGAATCACGTCAATTAAAATATTTAAAATTTTCGCTTAGGGGATTGCATAACAACTTTTGCCAGACAAACGGTGAGCTGTGTTTGCACTGTACATTTTAATATTTCCCATATTGAACACATGAACTTATAAAGATCCTTTGAAGAAGATTTTTGAATCGTTAATAAGCACGATGGCCCGAAGACTTTGTTGTAACTTAAAACCTTGGAGTACCTCCCATAAATTAAATCTAACCTTACACCGTATGTGTTGCAATGATGCGAAAAGCAAAACTATACTTAAAATACTTTTGGTAAAGAGGCTACTACAGTTAAACACAATTGAAAAGCAACTACAATTTTCGCACGACCAGTTCGAGGGAAGTATCAAAAATGGTAGGTGAGTTATGGTCTGACAAGTTTTCGGACGAAGACCACCACTTTATTCCTGCAATATATTTCGCAGCAACTATATGTCCCTGCCTTGTTCGTTCGTTGTTTTTTACTGCGGTTTAACGCCAGTGTCAACCTTTTTAAATGATATTCCGGCGGTCAGATCAACTTACAAGTGTATCAAGTCAGCGTACTAACTAGTCTTTCTGTAAGTGACTGAATACTTCCTCACATGATTCAAAGGTGAGGGACAAATGACTTACAGACGTATTGTCTGAGATTAGTTATGACGAAGAAATTAATCGGCCCTGGTGGGATTTGAATCGACAACTCCTGGACTGACAATCCGATGCCGGGTCCGCATATGTCGCTGCAACTCCCGGTATAGTTTGCATAACCGTGCTATGAGGTTATACTAGTGGGACAGGCACAATAGAATCGATTGTGCAAAAAGGCTTTTAAGAATAAAATACGTTTTTATTGTTGCGAGACCGGAAACTCATCTATATCTGTATATAGTATGTATGATATGTGCTTCCTAGAAATATTAATGCTTTAAACATAACTTACACCATGCAAGGCTCTGTACTCGTTATGTCTCTTCGTGACTTCTTTGATAAATGCTTTGTCGAGTTTAGTCTGAAAAAAAGAATGATTTTTTTTTCATTGTCCCAGCTTTTTTTTTACTAAAGAATATTATAGCTGCATATTAAAATGACTGCCATTTTTTATCCGAATGGCTAGAATATCGAACTCTTAACCCGGATGTTGCGAACTTGAATCCTATCGGTCCGCCTAAAATTCGAGCTTTCCTTTTATGTGAGAATACTGCAGAAAACAGAAACTGAATGCAATAACAGAAGGGTGAAAGTCTTGAGGGTACATTACAATAAGTGAATATTATCAGTTCGATATTCTTTCGAATCGACAATCTGTAATAGTAGCAAAATATGTGAATAATAAAAAAAATCGTCAAAATCTCATATACCACGTTATTGGTTCACACAACTACGACAGTGTATTCTTCTTCAGTTTATCTTTGTTACAACATACTTATTTGAAAGTCAGTAAGGCAACAACATAAAAAATGCTGTATGTTTGTTCATTCAAGACATCAAGATATATTTAACTTTTGTCGACAACTCTGAACATGAAAGTTATCGTCTCGGCATGTAACGTTTTGATAGCTCTAGTCTGAAAGGTGACATTGCGCGACAGTTGTGCTGTACATATCTTCTCCCTCTGAAGACCATTCACATGTTGCATTTTACTCATAAGCTCTGAGATGGCACTGTACATACCTGGCCCAGGTCCAATCAAGAAATTGACCTGGACATACTTTGCCTTCTGGTATTGCCAAGAAAATACACTTTACAAATATTTCCTTTTGATGGCATTTAAAGATTCCACTGTACCAATATTTTCCCTCTTATACTTCTTAGTGCCTGTGCCGTACATACTTTCCGCCCGATGATGACAAAACGTTGCATTGTACTACGTTGTTCTAACCAGGAGGTTGCACTGTACTTATTTGATCTTGAATGCTCAAATCTGATAATCTGCATTCCTTTTGCTCTCAAAAGCCGCGATCAGGTAATCACTAGCGGTGTACACATCTTTCACCCTGATGCCACCGTTACAGCATTGTACATACCTTGCTATCTGATGCCGTCCCTGGGTTTTACAATTTAATGGGTGTTTCCCTCTTTCGCCAACAATAAGTTGCAATGTTTATACCGATGCCACAAAGGTTGCAATGTACTTACCATGCTCTCTGATGCCACCTAGAAATTGCACTACGTATACCTTGACCTCCGACGCCGCCGAAATATTGGACAGTATATTCTTCTGCCTAAGACCACCAAAAAGCTTGGGATATACACTCTGCTCCTTGATGCCGGCAAAAGATTGCATTGTTCATACCATATAGTTTGATGCCGGATAGAGGCTCCATTATACTTACATAGCACTGTACATGCCTTCCGTATGAGGACGTCAAGAAGGTACATTGTACTCACATAGCTCTTTGATGTCACCAAGAGGTTGAAGTGTACATACATACCTTTCCCTCTGTGGTCGCCACAAAGAGGCATAGGAGAAACAACAACTTTATCAGCATAGTTATTTTTTGCTTTACAACGAAATCCTGCAAAAAACACACATTCATGTATTTTAGTTAAAGACGGTCAGAAATGTTAACATCTACAGGAAGAAACTTCTCTTTTCAGTTTTGTTTTAAATGAAAAGAAAGCAAAACATACTTTATTCTCTAAGCAAGCAATCATAAAAGAACTTTCAGACGGTGTAAAGGTCATACTTCAGACAAAAGACCGAAAATGTTTGTCGGATATTTTAAGTAGACATAGGGGGTATATATCAATATAATGTAGTATGAGTTTAAAAACCTTGGTAGAGACGTGTTCCATATCATTCAAATATACATGAAAGTCAATGTGAATAGTTGCAAAAGCTAGGTCCTAATGTTCGCCGACAAATGTAACTGTGATTCAAAAGACTGGTCCTGTACTCTTAACTTTATAGTAAAACATGATCCAGACGCGCCTATAGAGCTCATGCGTAGCCTTTGAACTTGGAACTTGTTTCTCTTATCCTTATGAAGTTCTTGAAGGATTTAGGATTTAGCTTCGGTAGAAAATAATAGAAATAATAATAACAATTTACTAGTATCTTAAATGAGTAAATAACCTTTTTCCCAAATCTTCTAGCTCTGTTGAGTTGTTCGAGTTAACTCTTTCGCGCTCATTGCTTACAATCTTTTCTGAAGCAGTCAACGCAGATCAGCAGGAGCCATTATTTTCCCTGTTAAATGCCACTTTAGACGTAGAAAAGCTGAACAGTAACAAATAGAAACTAAACTCGTCTCATCTGATCTGCCAGGGTTATTATTTTTTGGACGTCTTTTATTTTTTAAGGAAAAGCAGTTTGAAACCGTTGTTTCATCTGCTTTTCACTTTTTTTAAAAAGACGTTAGTAATTTGTCTTCCTCGAAAACCGTATGGATTTAATAATCAGAAAAATGTAGACGTGTTCCTTCGACCTTGATTCACGTCTTTCACTCGTTTCTTTGGAAATAAAAATCATATATGTGATATTATTTATTGAAATGTTTGTCTTTCCTGAAAATGTGTCACTATTTTTCATCCAAATGGCATTTTTTCTACATTGAACTGCCACTGGAAAATCCTCATGTTCAACGCATTTTAACGGTTATCGGAAATAAAATGACATGACTCCTTGCCGAGTCTACCAAGTGTCTGTTCACGAAAGTTTATGCGATTGCTGTATACTTTCAAGTATAAAATATTTAAAAAAATATAGTGAATTATGCTTACCTTTTTTCACTGACCGTCTGTTGTAAAATGTCGAAAGAAAATTCGTCATGTACAAAGTAATTAAAATTTTCTGATCGAAATCAGGTTTTTTTTTCACATTTGATAAGTAATAATTAATATTATGGGAAAACGTTTATATAAAGTTTAAACATTAAAGTGATTTCCATTAAGGCGGTTCTTCAATATGTCGTAACATTTATAATTGGACATTAAGTACGTAAAGGCGATGGATGAAACGTGACTTATGGTTGTGATGCTCTCAGGAATGTTTGTTGGACATCCTTGATTTGATTACGATCAGTAAATCCTCAATAAATATTTCAAAGTGGAGTCCGTGATGTTGGTTCTACAGTCGCAGTTCAAAATCAGATGAAAGTTAAGAAAAATCAGATCAACGTTAAGAAAAATCAGATCAAAGTTAAGAAAAATCAGATCAAAGTTAAGAAAATCCGATCGAAGTTTAGAATTTTTAGATCAACGTTAAGAAAAATCAGATCAGCGTTAAGAAAAATCAGATCAACGTTAAGAAAAATCAGATCAAAGTTAAGAAAATCCGATCGAAGTTTAGAATTTTTAGATCAACGTTAAGAAAAATCAGATCAAAGTTAAGAAAATCCGATCGAAGTTTAGAATTTTTAGATCAACGTTAAGAAAAATCAGATCAGCGTTAAGAAAAATCAGATCAAAGTTAAGAAAAATCAGATCAACGTTATGAAAAATCAGATCAAAGTTAAGAAAAATTAGATCAAAGTTAAGAAAAATCAGATCAAAGTTAAGAAAAATCAGATCAAAGTTAAGAAAAATTAGATCAACGTTAAGAAAAATCAGATCAAAGTTAAGAAAAATCAGATCAACGTTAAGAAAAATTAGATCAACGTTAAGAAAAATTAGATCAAAGTTAAGAAAAATCAGATCAACGTTATGAAAAATCAGATCAAAGTAAAGAAAAATCAGATCAAAGATAAGAAAATCAGATCAACGTTAAGAAAATCAGCTCAACGTTAAGAAAATCAGAACATAGTTGAGAAAAATCAGATCAACGTTAAGAAAATGAGATCAACGTTAAGAAAATCAGATCAACGTTAAGAAAATCAGAACATAGTTGAGAAAAATCAGATCAAAGGTAAGAAAATCAGATCAAAGATAAGAAAATCAGATCAACGTTAAGAAAATCAGCTCAACGTTAAGAAAATCAGAACATAGTTGAGAAAAATCAGATCAACGTTAAGAAAATGAGATCAACGTTAAGAAAATCAGATCAACGTTAAGAAAATCAGGTCAACGTTAAGAAAATGAGATCAAAGATAAGAAAATCAGATCAACGTTAAGAAAATCAGATCAACGTTAAGAAAATGAGATCAACGTTAAGAAAATCAGATCAACGTTAAGAAAATGAGATCAACGTTAAGAAAATCAGATCAACGTTAAGAAAATGAGATCAAAGATAAGAAAATCAGATCAACGTTAAGAAAATCAAATCAACGTTAAGAAAATCAGAACATAGTTGAGAAAAATCAGATCAAAGGTAAGAAAATCAGATCAAAGATAAGAAAATCAGATCAACGTTAAGAAAATCAGCTCAACGTTAAAAAATCAGATCAACGTGAAGAAAATCAGATCAACGTTAAGAAAATCAGAACATAGTTAAGAAAAATCAGATCAAAGGTAACAAAATCAGATCAAAGATAAGAAAATCAGATTAACGTTAAGAAAATGAGATCAACGTTAAGAAAATCAGATCAACGTTACGTTAAGAAAATCAGATGAAAGTTAAGAAAAATCAGATCAACGTTAAGAAAATCAGATCAACGTTAAGAAAAATCAGATCTAAATTGAGAACAGTAATATGCAGATCGAGCTCTGACATGGTTATTAGACTGACATTTGGTACATGGGAAATTTAGCTCTAACGTCGCGATGCACACGTATTTTTTTTTTCGCCGTGACTGCATTAAAATCAATTTTGAGCTTCATTTGTAACGAATGGAGTTGTGACATTTAAAACCTTCAGTTTATTATTGGTTAAAAGTGTTGCTGTTATGAAAATTACGGGCAGAATTTGTAACTGTTGGGTTAATTGCCTCTAAAAATAATGAAATAATGATAACATTGATACAGCCGTAAATTAAATATATAAACTTTTTAACCAAGAAAAGTAATACTAAATGTAAAAAATAGATAATAAATTTGACTAAATGGTTGATTTATTTTACTGAAAATGATATTGGCACTTCTAGTCTTAAACTCAACACATTTGTTTAACTGTTATGGAAATAGGACCATTCAATATTTGCCTATGTCTGAAAACTATACACTTATGGGGCATACATTTTTTACTGTATCTACGCCGATCATCTTTTTAAAGATATTTTTTGTTTGATATAGATAATGAATCGATAAAGTGCGGATATTAAGCTGTTTAGAAGCTTACTACAGGAGCTACGGCTGAAAATACTGTGTTTTGAATGTATATCAGGGATTAACTTAAACTTCTGATGCACTGAAGGCAGATGAATTTTCCTATGAAAGATGATACTGACTAGTATATTTCCCAATCACTTATCAATTCGATGCGTGTATTGTTTTATCTGGGACGAAAACGGTCAAATGCTACTCAATCTTTAAAGTAATAGAAGGTTATGTAGAAACACATAGGACAATATTATTTGCCCTCTTTTGTCAAAGGCAATCTGAAGTTATTTCAACAAAAGCAAACGCTTAGAAAAATGTTAATAAAGCAATTGCACAACCTATCTTTTCAGATATAGCGGATTAATATCCGATTTATTTAGGTCGTGATCAATATCTTCTGTATTTCATAATGACAACAGGCTCCCATATTATGACATAACAATCCATTATAATGATATGTAAACGCCGCATAAGGATTAAAGAACTAAACAGAATATTATTATTACCACCAACAGTGATATTACAACATAACAAAATGATATCCCTACTCAGCATAATGATTTATCACTCATCATAATGATAACACGGCCTCTCATAATTATTATTGACCCATCATAATGACAACATAATCCGTTATAATGCTGATGAACTCTTGGTTGGCTCTTTGTTGTATTAGAACCCAGAAAAATGATATATCGACCAATTGTAATAATGCAACAAATCTTAATTTAGCTACGTCTCAATATTGAGAAGGTTTTACAGGTAAGACCATGCAAAACATTACTTTATGTGATGAAAAAGCTGTTGGTCACAGGGCCTCTGTATTTGAAACACTGCGCTCGAGTCGAGGGAGTTAGCTGAGATAAAGACATGTATGACAATGAGGAGTTCTAATATTTATTAACAACTCGAAAATCGAAACTGCAGTGACAATCTTCAAAACCATGCTTTAGCAGACGAACAGACATATTCAAACGCATCAAAACAAACTACTGGTCAACTCTGATTATTTTTCTTCTTCAATTAATAATTCATAATAATTAATTCAATTAATAATCATTTGTTCTGTAGTTAAACACGTCGTATTACAGGGAAGTAATCAAAATGCACTATCCGATGATTGATGTACCCTGTCTGCAAGCCTGGGTACATTCAGGGCTGTAGTCATTTGCGTCACAGAAAGTTGCACTACAGAATATGTCCAGTCCTTCATCAAATGTCAGGTATTCAAAATCTTGAAACACGAACTTTGTCTCGTGCGTGGATTGTGAAATGATATGAGTGCTACTGTCAACCTCACACCTGAAAGATATAATAGAAAATAGTCGTTATTTCTAATAATTCAATCATGTCATCAGTTCTATTAGAACCCGGTCACCGTTCAAGAATGTCTTTATTTTGTATGAAACAAGAAATATGAAGTAATATATCATTATGACTGGCCTTTGCACATTTCATGTAACGATTGGTAGATTTACATATAACAGCCAAGTGTGAAGGAATCAATAACTAGAGCTATATTAGAACCAAATATTTCGGCAAATATTCAAAGTTAAATAACTTTATATTTCCATGCACCTCAAGATGTAAAATGGTTTGTTCCATATAGATTTGGAGAAAGCTCAGCTTAAAGATTAAATGGGGGTAATGTCAGATATGAAAGTTACATAAGTCAGTCTACTGTACCCATCTGTTATGAGAAAGTGTTGCGTGGTTTTGTCAGATGGCCTCGTGTAACAAGTATGCAGTCGCATCTTCGTATTCCAGTCCGGTATAGCTGTCATCACCTTCACATATATCTTATCTCCGACATGAACTTTCAGTAGGTTGCCTGTAATCTGGTGTAAGAAGTTCTGGTCTCTGTAGAAGGCCAGCGTGATATCACGATGACCAGTTATATTTGTACTGTGGCTTTCTACACTGTGGTGCAAGTGTGCTGTTACAGTCTCTTCTTTGGTGAGATAGCAAGCGACACTGTAAGTCCAGACATGACGTCGAACCATATATGGGTCAACGGGATCAAAGATTGCGTAGAATAATGTATTTTGGAAAAGTGTTGTTCCGTCCACATCCTAAATAAATAAAACACTCAAAATATTCAATCTTATAAACTTTACTGGTCTTTTTTTATGAACAATGATCTGTAGAGATGTTTAACTTTTAACTTGAAGTTTTAAGTTTGTATGCCTTATTTACCAACATTAATTAATCGTTTTAAATATTTCAGAGAGCTCAGTTGACCTGTTCATAGTTGTACAAAAACGTATCAACAGTGAAGCAACATAAATTGAAATCGAGGCAATACTTTACAAACCGAAAATAACTAAACAACGCTTTTCTTCCTGAATCACAAACTTTAACAAGATTTTTAAGAGAAAATGCAACTTACTGATAATATTCAATTTATCACTTGCACAAAGTTTTACCTTTTCAGCGGTCATACAGGTGTCAAACGTCTGCTGGAATAAGAGAACGTTATCATATCGCGAACCGTGACATTTCTCCGGACCTAGGTAAATGTCAGTGTCGGTGATACCGGGGTATAACAGTCGTAGTATATTTATATCCATACTTATATTCCATCCAGTACTCGAGCAGTCAGCTTTGATTGCGTCTTCGAACCGCCAGTGCTGACCTTGAATGTAGGAAATATTTTTCTACTTTTTGGGGTTTGAAAATGGTTAGTTGTAGACTATGTAATACAGATATTAGTAATTGCTTTAGTCGATTACCAGCCTTGACAAGGGAAACACTTAACTCTTTAGTGTACTAAATGCTTCAGGTTCTAATGTACAGTATACATGTTTAGCGCTATTATATAATAACCTTCCCAGAATAGGAGTAACTCTAAGAAAATACGTCTTACGATTAAATCAAATTTTCGTTCTGGAGAAGCGATGATAACTTAACGAAGTCAGTATTTTGCCACAGAAGCATCATCAAAATTAAAGGCATTAGCTCGAACCTAGTTAGTAATGTTATATTAAATATATCTGTTCAAACACGAGTCGCGAAAATACAGAAAATACATGACAAATAAAATACTGTCTCCATTGGTACAGTGGACTTCTTTAAGCAGGCCATTATGCCATTGCAAGGTGGTATGTCTTTGTAGATATTTTTAACAGGCTAAGACAGTAAAATTACGTAATTATACTGTGCAGTTTTGGGTTTCTAAATCCTTTTACATTGTATTATATAGGTTGTTTCTTTTAATAATCGCAGTCATTATCAGAAGAAAAAAAAAGAAAGAAAGAAAGAAACAAAGAAAGAAAGAAAGAATGTTATCAGTGTTTTGGTGGGATTTTTTGACTGGCCTGAGGACGTTGTAGATGCTGTAGGGTTTAAACTTAGGTACGTGTCTGAATACATTCTCGATGTGCTGCTAGTACTCGTGATCGTGCCTGTCAGTATGAGATTTGTTTCCAGTTATCTTAACTGCTTGTAACTAACAACTGACATAAGTTCAACAGCGTTCGTAACAGTGTGAACGTTATTGGTGGAAAAAAAGAACTTTGGTAGCAGGACGTATGTTATAAATAGAATATTATACGACATAATTGTAACATGCAGAACATACGATATTTATTTCCGGAAAGTATTGTATCAAATAAATCTTGTAAAATCGACGAACCTTTCTGATTTCTCTGGTCAATGATAACTGTTTAATAGTGATTCAAATTATTCAAGGAAATAGATGCTCCTGTGTGCTGAAGAAACCTTACTTTAAGAGTCATTTCTTTCAGCATGTTTAAAGGTAGACGAATGTTTTTTACGTTCTCCGTCTATCTCACTTTTTCTCTTTAACATAAAAAATAGTGAGAATATACATTTAAAAAAAAATCTCACCCTCTGTCGAAGTGGTGGTCTCTGCATTTGTCGTTGTTTCAAGCAAAACCGTTTCTTTAGTATGAAAAATAATAATGATATAAATACACTAAATAAAATACTAACATTTTAAAATCAGAGCCTCTAGACCAAACTGTATGTATACATATATGTATGTTTCATAGTTTAAAATTAACGCCTTATATACAACTTTTTCGTTAGGAAGTTCAACATGAAATGTCTTATATATATATATATATATATATATATATATATCTATATCTATATATATATATTATATTACAGTGCTAACCAGTACATCATTGATCTGATCAAAGGTGGTAAAATATTTATTTAAAACCATTTTCTAGTAAGCACAATAGCACCATTATGTACAATTTTCTGTGCCTTAGTCTATTTTAAATTTTAAGGCAGTTTTTAGCTACTGTATGACAAGTTAATTCACATATTAAACCAAAACTGTCAGGAATCATGACTAGTTTCGCCCTTCATAATACTAAGCTATATACCTCTGAATAAGCCAAGTATTAACTCCCATTTTAAAAACAATCAAATTGTAAGTACATCTAACAATTTTTAGATGAAGTTAATTTTGAATAGAATTTCTAAGATATTGCGAATTGGCAAGAAGATGCAATCTACCGGGCCAATCTACCCTGAATATATAAGCTGAAATACTCCCTTTGTAGGTTAATCTTGTTTTATAGTAAAGGTTAGGACTGGTATGCTGTTTTTTTTTTTTTTTTTTTTTTTTTTTTGTTTTTTTTTTAGTGTGTAAAAATTAAATACATGTATATGTCAACTGTTTTATTTATGTATAGTCTCCTATAGATCTTTTAAGATCGGCAATGTACTACATTTTACTTTTAAATATTCAAGATATTACAGAAAATCTTAACTAAATTTCAATCGGAATTCCGAAGAATAGACACTAAATCCATTCTGCACTTACTCTGAAATTGAATTTCAAATTACTTTGACGGAAGTTTAAAGGGAATTAGACTTCCGCATTCGGTAGTTCTTAACAAATACATTTCCAATATCAGCCTTGGCAATCATAAATTAAATTTTGTTATTTTTTTCCGGAAAATATTGTTTTCTGGGCATGAAGCGCTAAACTGGAAATTGAAGATAATTGAGATATGGGAAGCATTTTGTTGTGAGCATTTTATATCAGTCATTAACAAGTTAATAGACATGCAAACCGGAAAAATAAACCTAACAATACGAGACAAAGCTCTGTGATTCAATAACTTTGCTACTAATTTATCTATATAACATGTAACAGGAACAGAGTAGTTGATTTATCACCTCGTTTATGCAGTTCATATATAACTCGTGCCCTCACTAGTTATCGTCACTCAGTAGACTTAGGCCAGACGAGGAGTAACAGTGCATTTGAAAGATAGAAAGCATTTTTACCCACCTGTTGTTAACGGCCTTCCTGTTAAAGTTGTTGAAGAAAAGCATATTTACACTCCATGGGCGTTGTTTGCAACACTGCTGCTATACGTGTAAAGTAGAAAAATAAAGTTTCTTTCTTAAAAAAGAGCAATTTTTCTCATAGTGTAAGTCTCATTCTAAATTTAAACTGACTTGAATTACTTTAACTTTTTTTTCTAAACAGTGACTTTTGAAACAGGTAAGTATCTTACTAGTCAGATATGCATTAACTATTTCGACATTATAATCATTAATTCATGGATCTACAGCATGGCTCTTAAATCTTTTAACAATAGATTTTACCAAACATTACCACGTGCTCTTTTGTTATATACTGGTTTGTGGTGAATATGTAATTGTACTTGTTTGTTAAATTCATGCCAATATGAGGGGTTAGGGATCATCAATTAAAATAATACTGTGGATTTCTTCTCTGTCTGCTCTACTTCATGGTATCATGAGTGATATGGGCTCACTGAATGCGAATAATATATACTATACTTACGTTTTTTGATACCAGCATTGACAAGGCTTGTTCGATCTAATGACCAAAAGTTAATTTCTGATACTTGCATATTAACAAGACTGTTGTTTGAAGTATAACTACAAACGATTGAAAGATTATTTATATTAGAAGAAGGCCTGCTTGGGAGAGGGATTGTGTGTTTGAACCAAGGCTGTGTCCATTGACCAGAATTTCTATTCCAAGATGTCTGTTCCACGTTAGTTCGAAGTGTTGCCACGTATGAAGCACTGGTGGATAATTTACGACCACTGTCCATGTTTGATGTTGTTGTACTAACTATATAGTGCAGTTGATTGTTAGAATAGTACAGATGCAATGCCACTGTGATCAGGGCAGGTCTCCGCCACTAGAGACAATGTATGTATTCTCAAGTAAGTTAGCAAAGTTGATGTCAACGGCAAGAGTAAAACCGTTGTTACAGTAGTTTATATCAATTAAACAGGAAGGAGTGAGGCTTGTCTCTCTCAGAATAATACAGCTGTCATTTACTGTTTCGACAGTTATATTTCCCTCTTCGACAGATGTTCCATTTCCAGAAACTAAAACTATCATATTATGTTCCTTGTTCACAAAAGTAATGTTGGTTTCTCTGATCTGATTTGCTGTAATAATAAAAATACATATTATTTACATGACCAGCTCAATAATTTTTTAAAGAACAGTTTTCAGTTAACTCTGTAACCGCTGGCGTTCTCTAAGAAAAGCTAGCGCATTTTCAAATATCTCTTTAAGTCTGCTTGTGAGGTATCACACCATATGAGAACATGTATTTTGATTGACAGATTACAGACAAGGACAGTGCCGAATACTCTTATAAGGTACAACGTACTGCCACCATTTGGTTGTATGTAAATCACCGTGTCCAAACGTTACAACATGTGGAAGGATTTAACAGCATTCGCTGTCCAGTAATGTTCGGACTTGCCACCGGTATGGTAATAATTAGCTCCTAACGTTTTACAACTTCTCATTTGTATTGTAAAAAAGAAATAGTGTAATAAAAGTTTTCGTGTTCATTCATTTCTGACTGTGCACATCTTTCAAAATCAAAGAATAAGATATACATAGTAAACCATATTATATATAATGAAGCCGAATTGTTTTACACTAAATTCTTCATTACACAAGCGAGATTTATAAGTCATAAAATACTTATATGTATATGTAAATCCCAAAACACAAACTTAAAGAGTCTTTCCTTTTCATAAGCTAGTTTTTTTCCTAAATGATCTCAAAACTGGCACAAATTCGAGATGAACTAGTTTCAGAACAAAATACTACAATGATTTTAGTTAATTTTCTCTCATGATTTCAAGGACAGATTGAAAAAAAATGATAAAAGTTACAAGCCAATTATATACTTTAGAGAAAAACCTTTAAAGAAAAGTACTTTGTTATGCATAAATCTAGTAAGATTATAGCATAACATAAATAACATCACAATGCGCGATGATCAGGTACCACAAGATGCAATGCACAACTGACAAAAGATCGTGTGAAGTTGCTAAATAATCAAATAGTGGAGATGAATCTAAACAATATGTTTTGGAGTATGTTATAAGTACTATATAAAGAAATACAGTATGACTGTGGGAAAGACGCTATGAAAACAATTAAGTAAACTATAGGTTCAACAACAAAACAGATATTATGTTCTTCATATAGTTTGTTCTTCAGATATTCATCCGTTTTAACTCGAAATATTTTAACAAAACTATAAGGACAAGCTTTGAACAGTGTTTTCGTTTGAGCTTTTCAGAATGCTTAAACAATATTAAAAAATATATATATGTAAAAGAACTGAGGCATGAATGTATGTGTTTTGTTTGCTTCTACATACCGGCAAGTTCACAGCGTCTTCCGACGAATCCAGATGGGCAAAGACAATCATTTTCACCCATACATGTTCCCCCATTCAAACAAAAGTTAGCGGAACACAGCGCTGGAATGGACATTATTAAATGCAAATTAAAAAGACTTGCGTCAAGTGGAACAGGCCTGACATATTCATTGATAGTATTTGTGATTTTGCCATGACGCTGTTGTGTATCGTACTGCAACAATGCCATTTCAATGTAAAGCAAATGAAAGCGACAGAAAACGTGTTTTTTTAAAGTATCGATGTGAAGTTATGACAAACTGGGCAATTGTAAACATACATTCACAAATAGAACCAGTGAAAGCACACTTCTTTTCTTCAGAATTTCTTTAGATGTTGTGACAAAGTCACATTTTAACAGAGCTCTGATAAACTGTGCTTGAAAACCCCGACAACAGGACACGTGTTTTTTCTGTAATTGTACGAAATTAATGTTCCTTTAAGCTTGTAATACCTTTTGGGTCACAACCCTGGATTTCGAGTTTAAAACACGGTCTGATGTCCCAGTTTGACGGTATAATACGAATGGTGTCGGTAACAACGACAGGGTCAATAGTCACTTGGAAGATGTGGGTGTTGTTCATGGCTGGTATGTTCTGTTTGTAGATGAAGAATAAATGTAGTTCCATTAATAATTTATCAGAATAGCTGCTTCTTTAAGCATTTATTCTATGATATAAAAACAATATAAGTGATTTGATATAGATCCGTTTAATTGTCCGAGGTCAGTTGCGTTGGTCCAAAATGATCACAGGGATTACTGGTACATGCATATCTAAACACTGTTTTTAGTGACAAATTTATTTGATAACATTCAATTGTCAAAAAGAATGATTTTCTTACTTTCTTAAACAAATTATTAAAAACAATTCCTGTCTGCTTGTGAAAACAAGAATCTCAATCTGTAGATAAAGCAATTCTTCTATTCCGAAGCATACCATCATGAGCTTCACACATCAATTTCACATGTATTAGTAAATCGTCATTGTTCAGGTTTAAAACATATCTCAATACATTGTACTCACTATGAATGTAAAATAGTGGCCATTTAAACACATTTCAATATCACTTTTTGGCCCTGTTGACCCAATCAAATGACTTCATACTAAGACCAATCAACAATCTGGTCAATTTTACGTCATCGAGAAAATGACGAGAATAAGTTGACGTCACAGACTAATTATTTATGCAAACACGATATTTTCTACTTTCTTCCATAGAGTGATGTCTTTGAAAAATGCGTGTCGTCTAAAGATATTGAAACATGGGTATAGTTCTCAAAACAACCTAGCAACGATATTGCATGTTGCATGTTACGAGGTATGACGTCCAAGTCGTCCATGATGTGAAAATGATAAATAAAAAAAAACTTATACATGTATATGATATTTATTGTTCTTTCCACTATTTCTGTAACTTCTGGCAGTCAGAGTGCGATTAAAAGTATATAAAATAACATCAAAATAGTCTATTATCTAAAAGTGAAGAAATCTTAAAATGTAAAATTTGACCACATTGTTGATAATCTTACGACAAGGCGGTGGCCGAGAAAGCTATTAATCTTTGCCCGATTATTAAAAAAATGTTGCAAAGAACGTGTACCTTAGAGAACGTCCTTAATTGTCTGGCTGAATCTACTGCTGCTATATACTGCAGTTCAAATTCTGTCATAATGGTATGACCTCCTTTCTGTGACCACATGAATATGAACACACTGACAGCTTTTGGCTGGTCAAGCTTTAACTGTACCCAGGGTGATTTGTCAGTTAATGATGGACACCATCCTTTCTTGTTATTAGCTGTAGAATGTATGTAAAACTATGTATAAATTTCTTTTTTTTCAGTTCAGGTACTGATTTCTTGACTGTTTGACTACTCTTACCTGACGTCTGATACTTATATCTGAGACATTTTGCCAATAAGCATACTATTTCAAATGTAAATGGTACATCATTTTTGAAATGGTGAAACAAAAAATATTGTTGTTACCATTTCCAATTTCAGCCTTAGTATATTCGGGATCCTGTGATGATACTGTGACATGGTCAGCTCCAATACGCCCATCGGCAAGTCCAAGATCCGTGGGTACACACGCTGAAAACAGAATAATTCAAAGGCTGCTAATGCTTGTCTATACGAAAGGCCCAGATGAAAAGCAGAACGTTGGACCATTACACTGTAATTACAATCATACTCAAGGTGTCTAAAATTCCAAAATTTGAAAATTCTGTAAGTTCTTGTTTCTAGCCATTAATGGGTTTCGACTCCGCACAAGTTACATCCGTACTTTCAGGTTTTTTTCTCTTTAGCGTTGGAGTCATGGTTCACTTTTCTCAATCTTAACAGAACCATTGTGCTTAAGACTGTCGACTATAGGTGATAGTGAGAGGTGACTTTTAACTCTATTGAAATCATCTACATGGAGCTTTAAGATTACTTTGTAGTCTGTTGATGCTAACTTCAAGATTTAATATTTGTACAAAAAATCATTAAAAGGAACATTTAGAAAAAAATAATTTAAAGTTATGCGATAGATAATGTCTGTGAAAATGAAAAGTCATCTTTTTAAGCAAAAAAGATAACGCCGGACATCAATAGCTGTACATCAAGCAAACATAACCTAATAAAAGGCAAAGAAAAAATATTTTACTATGAAATTCGTAATACAACATCGCGTCCTGCGAGATATTGAATTTTTGTCAAGATGTTCCTTTATATAATGACAAGAACGGTTTGAGAAGACGAAAGACATTCTGGTTACTTTTGTTTTAGGGCCGTTTCTTCCCGGTAGCTGCCGTTTCTTCTGACACGATTAATTTAATTTGATACATATTAGATTGATGAAATTGATGTCACAATTTTAATCGAAAGTTGTTGTGAAATAATAACGCTATGTAAGCGTCATTTGCAACGTGACGTTTATGAGCGCTGCGCCGTCATGTCGTCACGTCCGTTGTCGTTCAGTTGAAAGTAAAAGAACGTTAGTAAAAAGGTTGAACTTGGGTTGCGTTTTCGTTGTTTCTTATCCAACGCAAACCACACCCATAAAAAAAGACCAGAACAGTTCGGGAATGACTCGAATTCATTGAAATGAGTGTCGAACGTGTTTTTTTAAAGATATTTGAGAAACTATGTTCAAACGGAATAAGGTAGAAATTTTGTGAGTACCCACATGTTCAAAATCGAAACCGGACATTCTTTCCGCGAAATTTCTCGACACGCCTGAAATTGTCATTCGGGAGCGTTATCCCAGAGTATACCTCAGGCAAATACATACCTTTCAGCTCACAGTTGTCACCAAGCGTTCCTTGTGGACACTGACATATGTCTTGCGCGACACAAAGTCCGCCGTTTTGTTGACAGCCACCAGTGCACAACTCTGATCAGTATTATAGGAAAAACTGTTAAAATAATGTTCACTATCTGAACAGAAAACGTATTCGGCAAACCAAAGAATAGCTTAACAATATCATCATCGGAAACCCACGTTTTATCCATTCAATTTCACTCTGTACTCGTTACCGATTGTTGCGCAATCTCAGCCAATGAAATTATTCGTTACAATTTACTTTTCGTGGCTATTTTTAAATCCTGGGAAATACGTCTATTTTAAGTAACTTGTCGTTATGCCTACTTTCCACATTAAATAATAGTTACAATGTATTTGTAAAGCGGAATCTCATTGGGCGAAGAGCTACTTCCTTTGCTAATTAATATTCATGAAAACGAATAATCTGCAGTCAATTGTCCCAAGGTGCATAATGTAGTTGTGCGGAATATGTACCAGACGATGAACAATATAGACGATAAGTCTCACGTTTACGAGTATATTACATTTTAGAAAACTTCGCTACAATTATAAAACCTTTATTCCCTATCTTTAAACTTTAGTGTGAGGCCATTTATTGCTCTATCTACAACAAAATGTAAACGCTTTGATAGTCTTACATTTTAACTGGAAAAAACATCTTCAGACTGTGTCAAATTTACCGTTTATTGTACATCCTATTAGATCTATCTTAAAACAAGGTTCTCCATAGGAAACTTTGTATTGTGAACTGAAGTCTGCGGGCCTGCGATTCCCGTACCAAAGTCTGTTTGGACTTGACCAGGTTGAGACATCTTCACTACCTGAAAATATGTACATTTATTTAACTACAATTCATTTAAATGGCAAAATGAAAAGAATCAACTAAAATTGAAAAGGGTCTCAGATTATTCAAACCCTCATAATTTTTATAGGCTTTCAAAGATGATTCTATTTCTTGGATGAAATGCAGCCGTGAGAAAATTGTGCGTGCGTGCGTGCGATCGTGCACGTGTGTGTGCGTGTGTATGAATGCCATAGTACTTCTAAGTAATCCACCATTTTCTTGCAAATGAAAGTTAAAATAGAATAAAAATGTTTCTGTGTCTGAAATGACACTGAAAACATTTTGTTGATGGTAACAACATTGTTCCCTACCAATTTGCCCTCTTGTAAAGGAAAATCAACGAAATTATTGGCATTTCCACCATAAGGTACGTATTTGACGAGTACACTAGTTGGGTATGGGTTGCTGTCCCTGTTGGTTGGGCTTGCTACAACAATACCACTGATACCATAGGGGAGTTTGAAGTCAACGTCAAGATGCGGAGAACCAGTATCCGAGTTAGAGGCACACCAACCAACTGAAGTTTGTCGATATTAAAGGCTTGAAGAAACAGCGGTTAGTAAAATATTATCAAGGAAATCTGCACTTTTATGCAGAATAGTCTACACCAACAAATATACAATCTGTGCATATAAAAACGCGAAAAGGACTTAAATATATGATACTCAAAAAATCTACGTATTTCATGTACGACATAGTTTGTGTATAGAAGATTTTATGTTACAGATATTTTCTGCACATAACGTTAAGTCAGTATAAACATTTTATTTCTGTTCGCACATATTTCATTTTTCAGTTATGTAGAATGTGCTGATACATATTTAAATGATAATCAGATAAACGTTAAATAACATAATATATAGCACATTCATTTTTGTCATTGCTGAATGTTTTAATAACAAATGCAATATATAAATCCACTTTTCTAGAAAAGAAAGTGTCATAGCAGTGTTAAATACCTGTGAAAGCATCAGAAGCTTTGTTTTTTGTTGATTCGCTTGACGCTGAGAACACAAAATCTCGTAGGAATGATCCGTCACTCACTTTTGTTCTACAACCTTTAAATAGGTGAGTAGAATTAATTAAAAAGGAACATGCAACAAGATTTTAATCCTCAAATTTCTACTGATATTGAAATCAACAATTTTTCATCGTCATTTAGGAAACGGTTTGTTTCATTCTGTCAGTCTTTCTGTAAAAGTATTTCCACTATGTTTGCGAACTGTTAATAAAGTCATGGCTTAATATGAAAACTGGTCTTTAACAGATGACCATTTCCTACCATGAAGATCCAGTTTTAGAATATGGCGCTGAGGTTACAGACTCTTCAACAGTTGTAATATGATAATTGGAAATGTAACCCCTGTCTGGCGAGTCGGTAACATGCACGCAGTACAAGTATTTGATAAAGAATTCAGACTTATGTCCACGATAAAGTTAGTATAGGACTCTGAAGATAATTTAAGTGAAAACCTACAGTGTTCACCTGTTTGCATATTAATTACATATAATAAATATTTGTGCCAATAAATAATTAAATGCCACCAGTCTAACGCAGATCTCCGTTTATCGAATTACTGTGCACCATAATTTGATAAACAAATCAGTTAATACCGAACACTTACTTGTAGCACTTGACGCTCCGAACAGCGACACCAGAATAAAAAGCAGAATTGACAAAACCATGTTGTTTCCAAGTGATGATTTTAACAACTGAAATCTCCTGAGAAGCCGCCAGAATAATATAAAGAATATGTCAACAATAAACATGAAAATTTATAATATCAAATAAGCTCTCAGAAATAAAATTTAAAACTGGCAAATAAAATCCATCAAGAAAACTTTTACAGTAGTAAGGAAAATTTAACAACTTTAGACATTTTCTGTTGTAGAAATGTGTTGGAACCATTAAATAAATAAAACTGAATATTATTTTTATATCATCGTGAATTATATTCGATTCTGGAACTGAATGTCTTCTTCATAAAGTATAAAATGGTATCATATATAAATATATACTGGGCAGTTTAAAACACGCGACGAAGGTTCTTATTTACGTAACTATCCGCCAAATCTTAAATGAGCGTTGAGCTGCAATGTACGGAATACCGTTAGGGCCATCGTGGTTAGATGTTATGATCCAAAGGGCGACAATGCGATAGTGCGATAATGCGATGGCGACAGTGCGATGGCGACAGTGCGATAATGCGATGGCGACAGTGCGATAACACGATAGTGCGATGGCGACAATGCGATAGTCATATCGTACTGTCGCCATCGCATCATCGCATTGTCGCCATCGCACTATCGCATTGTCGTCATCGCATTATCGCGTTATCGGCACTGTCGCCATCGCATTATCGCACTGTCGTCATCGCATTATCGCACTATCGCATTGTCGCCCTCTGGATTATAAGGTCTAACCACGATGGCCCTAACGGTATTCCGTATTATAAAGCCATCCATTTTATGTTTATGCAATTGTTTTTATTTCGTAAAAATCGTTTGTGTACATACAAAAAAAAAACGATGTGCGCATGTGTACCGGAAGGCGATAGTCGACAGTGCGATAACGCGACAATGCTAGAGTGCGATAACGCAACAATGCGATAGTGCGATGGCGACAATGCGATAGTGCGATGGCGACAGTGCGAAAATGCGATGGCGACAGTGCGATAATGCGATGACAACAGTACGATAATGCGAAAACGCTATAGTGCGATGGCGACAGAGCGATAGTGCGATGGCGACAATGCGATGACGCGATGGCGACAGTACGATATGACTATCGCATTGTCGCCATCCCACTATCGCGTTATCGCATTGTCGCCATCGCATTATCGCATTGTCGCCATCGCATTATCGCACTATCGCATTGTCGCCCTCTGGATTATAACATCTAACCACGATGGCCCTAACGGTATTCCGTAGCAATGTGCATGCATCAAATGAAATTTCGTCAGCTGCATTGATTAATTTTAAGGGCAGAGTGTCTAAAATAGCAGTTAAATGGTTTCGATGTATTAATATGCCCGCGTTTTTAAAGTCATTAAGTATAAATATATACTCGTTAAACCCGGAATGTCGCTGTCTTTATACATATTTTAGTCGCTGTGCACGAATATATCCATTTGGATTATAATTCATCTTGTTTAAGGGTACGGTGAACTTTTCGACGAAAAGAGTCGATGAAATCCGCAATGGAAATTAGATAAGGTATCAACATGTGATAAGGTCTCAATATTAGTATACTAGCGGAAAAAAGAAAAGTGTGTATGTGTAAAATGTTCATGTATAGCTCAATTTATTTATTAATTCATCTCTGTGAACGACTCAGAACTGCTTCTTTGACGGCTAGAAGTATTTATGGCCTTAGAAGAATTAGTCCCCGAACGGTACGTAATCGAATGCTTGAATGAGGCCACAAAGTCCACGACGTCCAGCCATACGTCCTGTTCTCAAGCAACGTCATCAAGTAACACGTTTTTCCTGGTGTAGACGACACATACACTTCACGCAGCAGGACTGGGCACGTGTTTCTTTCACGGATGAGTCCAGGTTCCACCTCGACAGCAGCGACGGTCGATCTAGAGTGTACCGTCTTGTTGGTGAACGTTCCCATGACGGTTGTGTGATTCAACGACGTCAATTCGGAGGAGGTAATTTCATGGTGTGGGGTCTCATCCCGTGGCAGAACAGCTCTTGTGGTTGTGGACGGCACACTCACAGGCATTAGATACCTTGACAAAATCATCCGGACTCACTTCCTTCCCCATGCTGCAACAGGATAACGCTCGCTCGCACGTCGCGCGGGTCGTCGACGACTTCTTGATCCAAAACAATGTGAATGTGCTGTGTCGCGTATAGAATACGCGTGGGATGAGATTCAGCGTCGCTTAAGTCGCCTCCAAAATCAGCCGTTGACGTTACCTGAACTGTTACGTGCACTTTTGAGAATATGGAATTGTTTTCCCGTGGAATTTTTCAGCACACTTGTCGCATCAATGAGCCGTCGTTGTCAAGCATGCATCGACTCCAATGGTAGACATATTCGGTATTTATGAGCTGAAGCTTGTTTAGAGAACGTTTGCAAAAACTGATCTCTATCCAAGACGCTGCTGATGCAATAACCATTTCAATTGAGCTGATGTTAAATAAAGGTCAGATAGAACCCTGTTGACGATTTTTTTTGGCGATTTCTTATATACCTCCTAAGTTATAGCATATTATACCCATGCACAGTTTCTTTTTTCCGCCAGTATATGATACACTAAACGATAAACCGAAACATGTCATCCTTTGAGGTACTTGATAGCAAAATATATCTACCTACCAACTAACCTACCTACCTACGCGCGGCTACGAAACAGTAAAAATATTAATAAAAAGCTGTCTTGTGACCGCAGGATAATATAAAAGAAAAAGAAGCTATCCCGTGTTCACGAGAGATAAACAAAAAGGGACATATTTTGGTCCTTAAGCGCCCACCTGAGTCTATATGTATGCATAGTCATATGCAGATATGTCATTCATCTATATAAATAGAAAGAATTAAGGAAAAAGCCCCAGCCTTTGTGGCCAAGTTTTTTTTGAGATATCGAAGTAAGTTCCACAATAAATATAAAAGTTCACCCAAAGAAGTTTTTCCCAATATTTCAAATCAAAGCAGCAGTTTCTAAGGAGATTTTTAACTATCTTATATAGATATATAAAGAAATTATACTCCGGCCCTGGCGTCCAGGATTTTTTTTTCACAGAACGAAATTTTAACAATTTAAATTGAGGATCACCCAAGGAATAATTGTTCAAAACTGGGTAAGCAGTTTCTATTGAGAAAGTTTTTAAAGTTTACCGCATACAGACAGGACTAATTTTGATGCAAAGCATCAAAGACACCGCAAATACTTTTGAAGCATAATATAAAGGAAGCATAGACATTTCAGTAGAATAGTAGCATGTACAAATATAACTAGATGTTTTTTTGGTGAAAAACGCATGTCTCCCCCCTGCACCCGGTGGAGGAAGGCCAGGGAAGAGATATCACCTTTCTGAAACAGAAGCCTCTGTCATTTATTATGGTATATATATACATATGTATGGTTATGATAGTTTCACACCTTACTCTAGGCACAACTGACGTCACCTGACATCACAGTGGAACTGTTTGGTTCTTCAACTCAGCATGAGAAATTATCCTATGACGTTTGAAGGCTCTGGTTGCAACAGAACTCGAGTTATTGAGCAGAAATGGTTTTCACTCTTGAGCCCCTGTGACCTTGACCTTTGACCTACTGACCCCAAAATCTATAAGGTTAACCCATGGGCATAGGGAGAGTTGAGCACACAAGAGTAACTAAATATGGCATGATCATCTATGTATGTGGTTACTAAATGATAAGTAGATCATCAACGTAAGCTGTGCCTAAATAAAAGATCATTCAGGTAAGCAGTTTTCACTCTTCGGGCCGCTGTGATCTTGACCTTTGACCTACTGACCCCAGAATCAATAGGGTTCTTCTTTTCAATAAGGGCAATCACCCTATGAAATTTGAAGACTCTGGGTGAAACAGAACTTCAGTTATTGAGCGGAAACTGTTCACTCTTAGGGTCCCTGTGACCTTGACCTTTGACCTACTGTCCCTAAAATCAATAGGGTTCTTCTACTTAATAAGGGCAATCACCCTATGAAGTTTGAAGGGTCTGGGTCAAACACAGTGTGACAGACGGACAGACCGACAGAAGGACAGACGGACAGGGCAAAAACAATATGTCTCACTAAATATGGCATGATCTTCTATGTATGTGGTTACTAAATGATGAGTAGATCATCAAGGTAAACACTGCCTAAATAAAAGAACATCTATTCAAGCAGTTTTCATTCTTCGGGCCCCTGTGACCTTGACCTTTGTCCTAATGATTCCAGAATCAATAGGATTCTTCTACTTGATAAGAGCAATCACCCTATGAAATTTGAAGGCTCTGGATGAAATAGAACTCCAGTTATTGAGCGGGAACGGTTTATACTCTTCGGGCCCCTGTGACCTTGACCTTTGACCTACTGACCACAAAATCAATAGGTCTTTTTACATAATAAGGGCAATCACCCTATGAAGTTTGAAGGCTCTGGGTGAAATAGATCTCCAGTTATTATGCGGAAACGGTTTTCTCTCTTCGGACCCCTATGACCTTGACCTTTGACCTACTGACCCCAAAATTAATAGGGTTCTTTAACTTAGTAAGGGCAATCACTCTATGAAGTTTGAAGGCTCTGGGTCAAACGGTAGTCCAGTTATTGAGCGGAAACGTGTGACAGACGGAACAGGGCAAAAAATATGTCTACAAGACATAAAGTTACAGTTACGGTCTAAAACTCTTGAACTAAAGGCCAGTATATCTCTATATAGCTCACCTCGCTTCCATTGTCTAGATGTAACTCGAAGTAAATAAGTAACAATTGGTAAAATATAATTATGACAGTACCTAAGCGGTCAACTTGATGAAGTAAAAATATATCTATCAAATAGACTGACGGATCAGATTTGTTACAAACAAAAACATATATTTTGGTAAATCTTTGGGATTGCTTACATGTGTACTGTAAATTAATTGATTTAAAATACGCGCGACAAGTACTGTGAATATGGTACAGATTCCAGACGTCTGAAATGTATGGATTAGTTATTCTGATTATATCAACTAAAAGAACTTCAAACGGATTATAACAGATATTTAGGTTAATTTACAGAAAAAAAATCTAGAAAAAGTAGAAATATATATGTAAAAAAACTATTTTCAAGATAAGATTCATTTATCAGGTGTATCTATTTTGTGTTACTTAACAAACCCAAACAGACGTCAATTTATATAAGAAAATTAAAAGAGTCATGAAAACTAGTTTCGGTAACTAAAACACTAATTGTTGTCACAAGTGTCTTCTCTACCAATTGGTAAAGGAGATAATCAAACTCCACGCAATTTAATTAAGAAATCACTTAAGAAAAATGATGGGGAGGTCACTTCGTAGGAGATCTTGAGAAAATAGGGGCATATTTGCTCATCTGATCTAAAAGGAACTGGAAATGTGTCCATAGGACACAGATGCCCCCACTCAACCTAGCTACTCATATAGCTAGCAATAAGGCCAAGAGATAGTCATACACGCTGAATCATTAATAAGATTGGTTTAACAAGATGACAACTATAAGAAACCTGTTGTGGTGTGAATACTCAAAATACTGTCTCCAACACTGTGACCAATGGATGAATATTATCCTTCACAATTCTGTATGCATAGTTGGACATTCTTGGAGTTTGCAGATGGTAAACAGGTGTTTTCATGTCTAATTTGTACTTAGTTCCTAAGTTATATGTTCTGTAAGTCAGGCTGTTTATAAAATGTCCACTGTCATCTAAATAGTAAACAATTTTAAGCAATTGTTGGAACAAAATTTCACCATTTCCATACTTAAATGTCGAATTCTGCTTAAGCTGGTACTAACGGGCGTGGACGGTAACTTGCATTTTCCATTACTGTCCATGAATGTGCTCAATCAAACTGAGTCTACAATTTGACCATTGGAACAGCGTTAAACTCACTAAGAAGAAGAACAATTTTTTAGGTATCAAACTGTAGGGCAACAATGCTGTGGTCTGAGAAGTAGGTTGACAGGCAGGATAATCTGGGTTATAGAATATTATTCTGTATGTAGACAAGGTCAAGTGTAGAACCACCTCTTTGAGTTGGAAGCTGCACACACTGGGAATAGTTATTCAATTTCTGTGACAGTCTTGTATAATTTATAGAATTAAAAGCTAAGTTGAAATCTCAAAGTAGTACATCTGGAGAAGTTTGGTCTGCAAGATGTGTTAGATCATTAATAAAGTCTGTTATGTTCGAGGATGGAGATCTATAGAGAAGACAGAATGACCTTGGAAAAGAGCTCTGATGAGATGGTTACTGACACTTGTTCCATATGAGGTTGATGTGAAACACTGGAAGTTGTCACTGGCAACTTATCTCGTGTGTAGAACAACAAACCATTGCAGTTGTCTTCCCGTGACATAGGCAAACATGTCAAGCTCCACCCAACACGCTGATGGTACTGTACTTGATTCTCATAGAATTTTTTTTCAGTCAGACACAGTATGTCAACCCTGCTCAGAACTTGGTGACTCTAGCTCCAGCGCTTTTGCAGTTACAGGCGGCACAAGTTGAAAAATGCAAATTTTGAGAATGTAGTCACTGTATACGAGAACAGTATATCAGCCATGTACGGAATTTTATACAGACCTGTTTTTTCTGAGTATGTGGGAAATATCCATTTACGTATTTGTCAAGAATAGGGAGCAGTACGAAAATATACGAGTACCTAATTTCAGCCATATATAGGAGATTATCCATTGACTGTATCTGACATATATACAGGAGCCAAATACAGACTGATAATATACATGGTGTAAGGGATCATTATATGTAGTTACTATTTATTTCTAGTACGGGCTGGCCAAGATCCTCATCGTGTATACTTGAAGCATACAAAAAAATACAATGACTTGCAATGAAAGAGAGTACGGTAGGAAACATACCTTTTTAAATAAATATACTGACAGAATACTTGATTCAAGTCTACTTTGGCGAACAAGAAATGTGCCACACGATGAAAATAATTGAGTGACTTGTAAAGGATGAGGATTTGCCCGAAAAAGTAATTCAAATTAGTTCTAAATTCAATGAATAGAATTTTATTAACATGATTATTAAAATATGACGATAAAACAAGAATAAAAAATAAAACCAAGCATATTGCAAACATAAAACTTAACTGATTATCGCCGTTCCTGGACGGCGATATATACAATTAACAAGATTTGAACAGTTTTGCCTGTACACCGTCTGCCTTTAGCCAATCAAAGCAAAGCATTTCATATCACATGATAACAAAATGGACGTCAAAATTCTTCATCAAGGGGTGCGAAATGGAATCGCCCAACCGCCATATTTGTCGGGTTACTTATTCTTACAACTGAAAAATACCATCATCAATGTACGATCTTAGTACTAGTCTTCAGGCTCGTGTAGGATAAATATAGGATAATCGCAATATTATTTACTACATGTCATTTTTAACTAGAGAATGTAGTCTAAATAAGAGTATGGTTTGTTTGTTTTTTCCAAAACTTGCACTTAAAGAAAAAAATAAATGCTTGTTTCCGGGCGATTCTAATCAGGATACAAACTCCCCGCAGGGGTTACTTCCCCTGATTAGTACAGCGTGATGTAACCCGTGCGAGGAGTTTGATCAGGATTTTTCCGTGTTTTATATATGCTTGATTAGGGTCAGGGCAATATCGTATTTTTTACCTAAAATTTATTCTGTTTAAATTGTACATATAATATTCTTATGGCATTGAAGAACTTTATCTAGCTTTTGTTAAGTATACATTTTTTAGTAATAAAGTTAACAAACTACTCAGATAGTCAATTAATTATGCGTACACTGGTTTACAACAAAGCAATGTTTACAAGGTTTTAATGCTGCAAATTTTAACATGATGTATAAAGATATTGGGATGTTTTCGATAAAGAAGCTAAATCGTCCGCTTTCAAAAATAGTCCAGCTACAATAAAAATTACAATGTATATTTCATCTACTTTATAATTTCTGTGTGAAAATTATCAAATATAACTTCGCTTTTCAGTGCAAAGCATGTTGTAAGATTATCAAATTAATGAATGAAGAACATGAAATACATTCATCTATGGATAAGACGAAATGCATGGCTGAACAGCGATTTCAAGCATTTTTGGAAATGCTAATACTTGTATCAACCTTAAGTTATGCAAACAATGACTTGTGAATCTTGGCCACTTTAAAACATGCATTCAAATTACAATAACATGTGTATTATCAAAAATTTGTAAGCTCATGCCAATGATATTGTTTCATACGTTATGGTTAATGAACAGATATCCCTGTAGTCACTGTAAGTGTATATAGATCTAGTCACGGGTCATTGTTTAGCTGTACTACATGTATATAAATGAGAAATATTTGAAAACATAAAAATGTTATGTGTAAGTAGCATTTTTACTTGCTATGATTACAGCTCATATATAAGACCCAGTTCCAGTTGCACAGATAAACATACGAAATTTATAAGATTATTGTAAGTTATTACATGTCTCTAACAAGGCGGTCTGAAGGACAGCTATATCCTCTGCCGCAATAGAACATTGGAATGGATAACAAGTGTAAAGAGAGAAGGTTATACTTCCCAATATAACATAGGATAACGATTTCTACGGAAAATGGGCAGCTACATTTGGACCTCATATTTGTAGCAGTTTAAAATTAATGCAGCGGACACGAAATGTGGACTTTTTTATATATGACCTTTAAGTGTGACCTTGACCTTGGGGGTAGCGACCTGATTGTTGCACCTTGCACATTGTCTCATACTGGTGATCATTTCTGCCATGTAATTTTTAAAACTTTAGAACAGATTAATAGTAACGGAGCGGACACGAAATGTAGACTGTTTATATATGACCTTTAAGTGTGACCTTGACCTTGGGGGTAGCAACCCGGTTGTTGCGCTCTGCACATTGTCTCATAATGGTGATCATTTGAGCCAGGTTTTTTAAAACTTTCAAGCAGTTTAATAGTAACGGAGCGAACACGTGGACTTTTTTTATATAACCTTAAGAATATAAGAAGCAGTAAGGATGCATAAAGGTAAGTAAGGATGCGTAAATAAAAAAAACAGAAATAAGGATGCGTTAAGTAGGGAGAAGTAAGGTAAATATAAGAAAAGCGAAGAAAAGATAAGCAGAAGAAATGAAAGTAAATCTTACTGCCATTATCATTTTCATGAATATTGAATGTGTGATTTATTTAATTGTTCTTTACTAGTATTTTCTTAAATATTGAAAGATATACCTGATATGCACGTGACCTATCGAAGCAGGTTAAGGGATGATGTGTTTCATAGAATTACGGGTAAGAGTTTTAGTTTATTTTCCACTCACAAATTCATTAGTTGTATTACACTGAAGAAAATAAATTTATGAAAGTAAAACGCAGGAAAGTTAACGTTTATTACTTAAAGCTGTTATTAAAATGAAAGAAAAGTAAAAATATCATTAAAAAATACCCATAATTTTACGCTTCTTTACACCGTAAAAATGGAAGAAAACGTTTTTGGCCTAACGTGCCTTTCAAATCCGTAAATCTTTTATCGCTAGGTATACCACTGAACCATGGCACTATTTATTTTTACTGAACATTATTTACATTAAACGCTTTTGTATTAGTATAAATTAACAATATCTAGTTGTTATTTATGAAACTCATTCTTTAAAGGCATAGTATACATATTTAGCTAGATTTTAAGGAGTTTTTGAATTCCTTGAGCTAATTAATTCAAAGTCCTGTAATGTTGGCCATCTACAATAATATGGATTCAAGTATTGTTTTCGTAAACTGTAATATTTTGAACAAATCAAAAGGAAATGAAACTCGTTTTCAATTACGTTCATACAACAATTTAAACATTTTCGGTCGTGTTTAGGTATGTTACCATGTCTACCATTTTCAATCGCTAGGGTTTGAGAAGATAGCCTGAATTTTGTCTGTGATATTCTGTATATACTAAATGCTACATGCTTTAAATAATCTTCTACTTTTAATTCATGTTTATATAAACTGTATGTTGACAACCTTTTGGCGTTATTTATATTCGAGTACCACGTTTGTTTATAAATATCTAGTATCCGATTTCCAATTATTTCATAATTATACAGAATGTTTATATTCTTTTGGTTTATCCAAATATATACCGATTTCGTCTAGGATTTTTTTTGTACTTGGAATGATGCCCAATTTTTTCCTTTATAGCAAGAATTATTTTCAGCATCAAGCGCAAGCATGTTACACATATGTTTGAGTAAACAATTATTATTTAGCTTTAATGTTTTAAACTATTATTTTACGTTGTATTATCATGGGGTGTTTTCCTAGTTCTCCATACAGACCATCAAGATTGGTAGATGTTTTAACACCAAGTGTTTTCCTCAAACATTCATAATGAATATTTCTATTTGTTTTGTCCTTCATTGTACCTAAACACTTCCGTTCTATAATTAAGTATGGAGCCAATTAAGCTATAAGCAAACATCAGATGCAACATTACATTTTCTTACTGAAGATATTCAAAGATCTCATCTTTTATACAAAAAAATCCATGGGCAGAGGGAATTTCATGATAACAGCTTGTGAGGACATGTCATTTGAAG
This sequence comes from Cyclina sinensis, assembly GCA_012932295.1. Lineage (NCBI taxonomy): Eukaryota > Metazoa > Mollusca > Bivalvia > Venerida > Veneridae > Cyclina > Cyclina sinensis. The sequence continues at coordinate 4,936,946 of JAAONU010000016.1, forward strand.
CAATATTTTGAAGAAAACCTATTTTTAAGCTTGGTGGCCATTTTGTTCAATGGAGCAGAACCGTTTTAGCAATTTTAACGCAGGGGTATGTAAGGAACATTTCCGTGAAATTTGATGGAAAATTACCTTGCCATTGAGGAGGAGATGCTGTTTGATTTCTTTTTTACTTTTAGCTTTTGCAGCCCTTATGTGCAATGGTTTGATAAATTTTAGAAAAGGACATTATAAGAAACATTTCTGTCAAATTTGGCTTAAAATAGCCAAGTGGTTTTGGAGGAGATTTCATTTGACGCCAAATATTGACAATTTTTTTTTAGCTCTGGCGGCCATTTTGATCAATGGAGCAGAACCGTTTTAACAATTTTAATAGAGGGCCAGGTAAGGAACATTACTGTGAAATTTTGTGGAAAATCTCCCAACCGTTTAGGAGAAGATGTTGTTTAATTTTTTTTCTATTTTTAGCTTTTGCAGCCCTTATGTGCAATGTAGTGGAACGGTGTAGCAATTTAAGAAAAGGGCATGATAAGGAGCATTTCTGTAAAGTTTGGTTTAAAGTGGCCAAGTGGTTTAGAAGGAGATGTCATTTGAAGCCAAATATTGACAAAAATATATTTTTAGCTCTGGTGGCCATTTTGATCAATGGAGCGGAAGTAAAATGTTGACGACGGACGACGGACGCCGGACACAGGGTGATCACAATAGCTCACCCTGAGCATTTGCTCAGGTGAACTAACAAGGAGACTGAAGCTAGGGTCTCCCTGTTTCGCACTGGTGGTCAATGTTTGATTCAAAGAAGGGAGATAAATCATGGTTGAATCTAACATCAGCTTTAACTTTAACTGTCAGTAAATGTTTCACACAGACCCTTTCCAATAAATTGTAAACGAAACTGAAGCAGGACAATATTTGACCGAAGAAAGCTGGCAGTAGAAGACCCTTTTCACAATTGATAGAACGTTTTAAAGAAATAAGCCATTCCAGATTTCCAGATAAGTATGCCAAGTGGCCTTTATGTATCCTTGGCCTTGACTCATGTCTGCCGTTTTCTCATTGTATGAATTCAATACTAGTAACTGGTTCTTTCAAGATGTTTTTAAAATAGTTCTGCCAAATAGAATTTGCTGCCGGACAGACATGCGTACAGACTGACGAACAACCAGAATATTAACATGATATGTCCTTTTTGTAAAACTTGTCTGCAAAACAGTTTCAATTTCCTTCAATCGATTCAAGAAATAATTATAGAGCTGACCAAAAAAAAAATCACAAATTGTGCACAAAAAAAAAACAACAAACAAAAAAAAACAGGAATATGTGTGACCTTAACCTAAAGGCGAACTAGCCGGAACTTAAGTTCTGCACATCGTTTCTGTAAGGTTAACATTACAGCCAAATATTTAGAGCGGGAAAATATCACATATCAAATCATAATGACTTTGTGTGATCTTGACCGTGACCCACGAAGGCTGGAGACTTTGCTCTGCTTATCGCCTTATAATGGTTAACATTTCCGTAAATTATCCCAAATTATCTTCAGTCAGTTCAAAAGATGCAGAGCGGACACAAAATATCATATATTAAATCATAATGACTATGTTTAACTTTGACCATGGTCTCACATTATCAACATCACAAACAAAGCAAACAATAGAATAAGATTCCTCAGACGAAATGTTAAAACACAAAGCAAACGTCTCTTATAAAGCAGCATACAATACATATGTACGACCCCAGGTCGAATATTGCTCAAACATATAGCACCCATGGCAGAAATACCTCTCTCGCAGAACTGAAATGGTCCAGAGGTCAGCCGCATGGTATGTTCATAATGAATACCACTATACCAGCACTAAGGAATTAAAATGGTCAACACTACAGCAACGGCAAAACCATGCCAGCCTTGTCATAATATACAAAATGATAAATAAACAGGTCACTGCAGATCAAGTTTCAAGATTCACTTTGGCTAACCATGTACGCTTCGCGAACGGCACTTCACTGCGATTACGGCATATGTCACGCTCTTAACCGGCATAAACGGTGTACAAGTAGAACAATTTAAGAGGATCGGGTAAGAAAATTCAGATTTTTAATTAAAAATTTTGAAAATAATAACCTAAGCATTAGGTTCATATGGCTGCCAAGTCCTAAAACTTTACGTTTCTAGCCGCCTAAATGTCAAGGACTTGGTAGTCTGTCCAGGCACCAGATAGAAACGCAGTGTTGAATTTTAGTATGTTTAAGCTGTACTTAGCATGCATTTTACAAAAATTGTGAGGCCACGTTCATTTTGCTACGCCGAGTGTCACGGCATTTTATGCGATGCTGGTATGAAAATATTGTAAACCTCCCACCAAAACTTTGGTGGGCAGAATATTTTGTAAAGTTTCTTCAGACATAATTCCGACATCAACCTTTTTAATGGTATTCTTGTAATAACTTAAGCAGTGAAAAGTGTGCAAGTAAGAAATTCTTACGTGTTTGAATGTTGGTCAGTAAAGACTTTTTTCTATGTATAATATACCTGTGTACAATAATTCAACGGGTCGGTGTTCGAATTTCGAGTTGTGGATTTTTTTCAAAGTGATTATTAAAATAAATGTACAAATCTAATACTTCTGAAACTTCGATGTTTTCATATCTGCATATATAGGTGAAGTTATCTAAATGAATTCTTCACTTGTTTAGGGCGTTACTTCGTCTTGAATTATCATTATTTGTTTTTACGGTACAAACATGGTAGCGTGAAAATCGTTTTGTATAAATTACCAAATATCTTTTGGTAATGATTCTGTTGGTTTGTTGAATGTAATGCGTGATTACTACATAATAGTTTATCTTACTTAAGTATTCAGTAAAGTAAAGTTTTGAGTCAAACATTTGCAAGGAAAACTTCTGCATTCACTACAAACAACTGAGCTTATATATCATTTTTTCATTTAAAATGATTTTTACGGTATAAAGTATAAATATATATGTACGGTATATATATGTTAAGGAATCAAAGTACCAAAGATGATTCTAAACTCGTGTACAGTGCAGTTTCGCTCTAAGGCATCTAAAACTTAAAACTGCTCGACAATCAGATAATTTCATTCGATACCGTTACACATTGAAGTTCATTACTAAGACGTAATCTGTATTATGTAAACATTTTGTCCACTTCACTGTATTCTAAAATTTCGGAAGTGTTCCGAACTGATTTACAATAATTTGACCACCAGCGCTACGGCAGCGCAAACTGGTATATGAACTAAAGATAGCTCAAACCAGCTTGTTGATGTTGATATTTCTAAGTATATCAAACCATATTTGATAAATTACAAGACAAAAAACTATAGTCCAAATATATATTCGAAGAAACCGTCAACAGTGTTCTGACAACGAAAATATTTTGAATACCAGCATTAATATAAAGTGACGTAATACTCAACAACTGCATAAACCAAACTAGGGTATCAAACCCAGGGCATTCGGTACAAAACATGACCATAACACAATGAACTATCGATATATATCACACTTTGGATCACATACTCGAGTGTACGAACTATATCTGAAAACATACCCGTGTTTCTGATTCAGTTAAAGCGACTGAATCACAGAATTTAGCTGAAAAAAAAAAAAACTTTTAAATTTAAGAAAAAATAATATACTACTGAAAAACGTAATATTATGCTTCTAGAAACCCCGAAAACTGAAAAAGAAAGTTTTGATTCCATTAGGATTCGAACCCATGGCTTAACGGTGAGAAAAATATATAGAGCGACGATCTACACGACCGAGCCACAGACTATATTTCGCGAATTGTCAAAATTAATGATATAACTGAAGTATTTATACCCCGTGACTTACGGGGTAATTTTTTAACGATAGAAGTGTGTAAAACTTTATATGTTTTTTCTGTAACAAAAAAATGACTCAGTAACTTAGATATGTCCTTCACAATAATAGCTGGAATTTCTAGACGTATAAACATTTTTTTTTGTTTTGTTTTAATAAATGTTGTAAATGTTATTGTCCCATTTGGGTATACTAAGCCCCTCTATCTGCCCCTTCCTATCATGAATGTATTACCATTAATGTTATTATTATTTCTTGTATTGTATTTCGTACTGTATTTTGTATTGCACATTTTGTATTGAGCCTGTTATTGTTGTTGTTGTTTTGATAAATGTTGTAAATGTTGTTGTCCCATTTGGGTATACTCAGCCCCTCTACCTCTGCCCCTTCCTATCATGAATGTATTACCATTAATGATACTGTTATTTTTTGTATTTTGTACTTTATTTTGTATTGCACTGATTATTTCATTGCTTTCAATTGTACCTGCTATGGCCTCTAAATGGGGATGGGTGTCTTCATACAGGACCTGTCTTGCATGGTAAAATTGATCTGCCACATCACTTTTATTAATTACACTGCTCATATTTGTGTTTTTACAGTCCGTGCACCTTACAGACACAAGAAACAACAAATTCCTCATCCCGCAGTCAAAAAGACAACATCACATGAACTCATTCTTGCAAAGTACTAAACGACTCTGGAACGAATTACCAACTGAAATTTAGACTACCCCAACAGTACCAGTTTTTATCAGTTGACTAAACAAGCTTTATGGATTTTAAATGTTCATTATAATGTTTAATTGAGGTCTTTAGTAAAAATCTTGTTAACTTTGTTTTAATCTTTTTCAATTTTAATATTCCTGACAGGCGCCTGCCTAGTATAGTCAGCAATGGCTTTTAGCAGTAATAAGATGAAGTTGAAATTAATAAGTCTTTAAACACCCCCTGTCTTTGTTAGATGTCTAGGTTGTGATAATAACTGAGAGGACCTCTTTGGAAGTAAACTGTTAGCCTTTAAAAAGCTGTTTTTAATGTATGAATATTGATCATTACCGAAGATCTTATATCTGCTTCTGAAGAGTTAGCGTATATATACGAAACATCAGAAGAAGGCCCCAAGAACCAGTCTGCTGGATGTTCAACGCAGATGTTTTATTCTTTACCTATTTGCCTTGCATATTTTCAAATTTGTGGCTGTTTTCTGTTCAATCAGAAAGTTTTTATTTCGTTGACAAACCATTTCATCTTTTTTACTGAATACGCTCTAGCATTTGGTTTTGATACGAAAATATCAAATATCTAATGCTGATAATTAATTCAGCCCAGGTAGTACTTTTTGCTAAATTTACCATTAAGATATTGCCACCATCTATTGACAAACGACGATACACGCAGTGACAAGTATCCATTAGTTTAATGTAAGATAAGATAAGATAAGATAATTTTATTAAAGTCTCATCATCGTACATATAGATAAAAGCATATATCATTCATTTCAATTTGATAATGAAAATAAACATGTACAATGCCATTCACTGATGAATTATAATAGACTAGCATAAAAAATACCAGTACCACAGTAAAAAGACATGCATATCTTAGTTTTAAAAACAAATAATATTCCACATTTTTGGGGGGATAAGATACACTTATTGATTAAAAAATAAGTTTACTATTTAATTTAAGAGATATAAATAAATAAATAAATAACTAAATAAATAGGAGAGTAGCAAAACAGTGTATCTTGTCCAGTTTACATATTAAATTCTTCAGTCTTAGGCTATTTCTGACATCGTCGGAGACCCACGGTTGTTGATCTTCATACAACACTTAGGGTTTAGTGTTGTATGAAGATCAACAACCGTGGGTCTCCGACGATGATTTCTGGAGACTCAACTAAAACATTTACTCCATCTAAAAAAAAAACAAAACAAAAAAAAAAAAAAAAACAGAATAAATACATACATGTACATACATATATGTACAAACTTAGTATGCAACCTTTTTTCCACACCATTTTAATCTATCCCCATGTCAATTCCATTCTAATAAATTTCGTTTGAGTTAAAATACATTTTGAATGTTGCATAGCGCAAATCTTTCCATACATGTTCACCCGATTTACAAATTAGAAATAGACATTTTCTTTCTAAATTTGGTTTTAACCTTAATAAGATGGGAAACTTCTAACGACTTTGCTAATGGTCACATTCCATGTACACGGACAGAAGAATGGCTGCAACTACTTTTTGGAAAGCCGGACAAAATCCCCTTAATATTTTTGTTTGCCAGATGGATAAAACACCCCGTGATAATTTTAGTTTTACAGTATAATGTGTTATTTCTTCCTTGTGATAAAATAAACATGTGATTCTTTGAGCTTCTTTTGAAATTCTTATTCGTATGTATTTACAACTTTTAATTTGTTTTATTTTTTTGCGTACTTGTGAACTTTTGTTATATAAATGTCAAACTGATCTTTATGTGTTAAAACTTGACTGATTATTAGATTTAAGGTAACTCTATGATTCATCTAAGTACTGCAGTTTGTAAACGCTATATATGATTATTCGTTTTATATCTTAATTGATATCTCATAACAAACGAATTTTGTATTCCTTATTATAACAAACGGCAAACTGTTTCACCAGAGTGACCTACATTAAATCTCAATGTCGTTTTAAGACAATTAAGCTCATTATTATTATAAAATATTATATCAGCATGCTAAGGCACGGTTTGATAAAATTTCTTTACAAGTTTGAAAACCCTGCTGTGAACTCTGATCCATATCCGGCTTTAATCATGCAATACTCCTATTGGGTTAAGACACTATGGCACATCACTGATCATCAAAGAGATGAAAATTATAGAACAGACACGGGCAGATTAATTAAAGTTCAGTCGGTTTAATTTAATTTCGTTTTAAAGTAAGAGACCACTGCTGCGGATTATGACCTATATCCGGTGTAAATCAAGAGTGGAATTTAGCTTTGACTATACAAAACAACATTTTTACAAAAAGAAAGCATTCTTTCTATATAAAGATCATAAGTCAAATAGTCATTATAACTGTATTTAACTGTAACTGTATAAGTATGACCGATATTATTTCTCAAGGTTTTGAGTTTAAAAAAGAAATGACTGAATTGAATTAAATGTAATTCATAATACTTTTTTTGTTACGTTTTTTTATATTGTACAAAATTACGATAATAAATGATAATATATGACATAACCACGTTACTGATAATTTTCATGCATGAGATGTCTTATAGGCGAGGAATGGACAATAGCCCACTGTGAGAATAGCCCGTTAGGACAATAGCCCATTGGAAATATCTCAAAGGACAAAAGCCCACTGCTAAATTTGGATCTGGATCTGCTGTTTGTTTAAACAGAAATATCAGAATTTAAAAAGAAAAGCCTACACTGTTAACTTATGAATACTTATTTTTAAACTCATAACGTACTCAATTTCTTAATTAAATGTATAATTATGCATATAAGTTGGCTATAGTCCCAGTGGGATATTGTCCTAGTGGGCTATTGTCCAGTGGGCTATGTCCTAGCGGGACATTGTCCTACACTCCTTATAGCCCACTAGGCTAGGTATTTGCATTTTGAATGTAAATATTTTATCTGTAGTTTCATGATGTACTTGACACTGTCATGAAATATTTACTGACTTAATATAATTCTAAAAACCAATGTGCATTTAAAACGACTTTTATGTAAAGTAATGCACAGACGAAGTTGGATTTTATTTGTATTACTATACTACTGTGGCCCTGTCCAGTTTTCATGGAACAACATAAGAAATATTTTTTGAGTTGTTTCCTTTTAATTGATGAAAAAATGTCGCAGCAATTGTTCAACTAAGGATATCACTTGTAAAACCTGTATGGGAGTCTTGAAATATCTAAGATTTGTATAAGATAGTATTACAATCTAGTTTCCAGTACTTATACAGAATCCCGGTTTTTAGTAGTATACAGACTGTATTTTCAAATGTACGGAACGTCGAGTAATATACTGACTTTCAGTATTTGAAAGTATACAGAATTCCGTATTTTTTGTATGCATTAAACCATCATATTCTTCTTCTTCTTCTACATACAAAATGAAATAGAATAACAAAACAAATTCATTTTGTTCTACAAACATACTGTAAATGTTGTTTGTTTTGTTCAAAAAAAATACCGAAAGAGTTTGCGTCGACCGACAAAAGCTGAGGGACAAAAACATGAACTGCAATTACACATGTAAAGCTCGTGCAAATTGATAATAATGCTACTGTATTCCACCAAGAAAAAATAATTTCCTTCTAATTCATATGCATTCAACCGAAGAAAAGCATATTTCCTGAAAATATTACGAACATGATTTTCCCGAATAAATTTTCAGAAAATGTTATATTTTTCTGTCGAACATGTTTATAAACAACAATTTTATTCTACGTCTGTGTAGTCTATTTCCGTGAATAAATCTAGTGTAGATACAAATTATTTCAAGCTCGCTTCAGTATTGTAATTAATAACTGCCGACGGTTGTATAAAATATTTGAAACCTGTCTGACCCTATGGACAAAACCGGTACTTGGAAGTACGTCATCTGAAGAAACTTAACAGGTTCAAAGATAATGTCAACAGAAATCTGAAAACAAAAGCGGGGTTAACAACGGGAGCTTAAAAGATTTAATGAAGACATATGGTTTCCTCAACACAAACATCTCAGCTTTGGCTCAGTGGTCAGAGTGTTGGCCTGTCACGCGGGAGGTCGAACTTCGAATCCTGCTATGGGTTGTGTAATCTAAGATGCATGATAGTCAGAGACAAAATAGTATGACATGTAATAGAGTAATAGACGGGTAGACCAGTGCTCAATGAGAATGTCTGCAGTGTAATAGAGTAATAGACGGGTAGACCAGTGCTCAATGAGAATGTCTGCAGTGTAATAGAGTAATAGACGGGTAGACCCGTGCTCAATGAGAATGTCTGCAGTGTAATAGAGTAATAGACGGGTAGACCAGTGCTCAATGAGAATGTCTGCAGTGTAATAGAGTAATAGACGGGTAGACCAGTGCTCAATGAGAATGTCTGCAGTGTAATAGAGTAATAGACGGGTAGACCAGTGCTCAATGAGAATGTCTGCAGTGTAATAGAGTAATAGACGGGTAGACCAGTGCTCAATGAGAATGTCTGCAGTGTAATAGAGTAATAGACGGGTAGACCAGTGCTCAATGAGAATGTCTGCAGTGTATTTACTTTATAAATGGTTTCATATTCTTCCATATAGTTATTATCAATTACATTATGATCATTATGATTTGTTTCATATCTATATTCATTTTTTCTTGTTATTTGCAACCAAACAATAAAAAGTGTGCAAAATTTTAACAAATAAGTGATTTATGATAACAGTCACTGTAAAAAATCAGCATGTGAAAAAAAAATTAAAATTGCATTTTAATTTGATACTCTAGAGATGAAAAATTAACTTGTAGAGATAACCAGCCGCCAGACTTTTTTCGTGTACCGATATCTTAGGCACTTAAGCTTGTTTTATGTAATTTGATTATATTAGAAGATTTCAACTTTGATAACAAACAGGATGTTGTGGTATGTTTCTGGTTATTATCATTTAGCTAGAGTTGTCTCTCTTTCCATTTATAAATTCCAGTGCATGTGCTCTAATGAGTAGTTCCATTAATTGTGGTAGTATGAGTATAATTTAGTCCTATATTAAACCAGTTGCACTGTTTACACGTTGTGTGTTATAATTTTTAGTGTATTCTTATTATGAGATTATTAGTTATATAACCAACAATTAACACTGACGTCTAACATATCCAATTACTTTAGAGCTACACAGGACCGATGCAACGTAGTCAGCGAGGGTTTTAGTATTTCTTGACTTTGTTTTTCTTGTCCGTCGTCGATACATATGATCAGAATGAATTAAAGTACCTTTTTGTTCTTCGTTCTTATAATTTTGATTGTAAATCGTGCAAAATCGTGCAAAATGTGGGACAGAGAGTGATAATATGTACCTAAATGCCTACGATTTGGCGAATCCGCTTGAGCAGCTGCAGATGAAAGCGAGACGTAGAAAGTGAACGAGCATAAAATTTTTAACCGTAACATCGGTTCACCTTCGGAGGTGAAATAGTAAGACTAGTACTAATAATAGTGTTATTATTTGTAGAATTGGTTTGAAATAGTGAATGAGAATGCAAGCCATTGTATGTGATTGAAAAAACTTTTAAAAAAGGCAAGCCCGACATTTTAATGTTGTTTTGTAATTGTAACATTTTATTTTTCAGGAAAAGCAAGACAAAACAGAAAATATTATAAAAATGTAAAAGAATAAAAGTTGGAATTGTGTGAACATTTTTCAGAACAACATATAAACATGGATGTATAAGCAACATTCACCAAGTTTAGATGATTTAGTTGATAAAGTTAATATACAGAGTTTTATTTTTCATTAGAGTGTGAAAAGTTTGTGACAATATAGGAAACTGGATATTTATATTCACAATTTATAAAACTGGAAAAGGAACAAGGTGTTGCTGTGCTGACAGGGAGTTAATTGAGTAATTATTTTGTGAATTCATCCTGCGATGAAAATTATGAGGGGAGCAGACACCAGATTGTTAAGTTTGCTTTTAGTCCTTGCAGCTGTGGCTGGTACCATTTGTGCACAAGGTAAGTTTGACGTCTAGCTGTTGCTGGCTTCTTTGTATGAGTTTTATGATTTATGCCATTACTATGACGGACTTTTGACATTTTTACAGTCAGGGCCTCATCATTAAATGAAAGAGGAAATGTTAAAGTAACGTGTGAAGATGCGATTCAAAATAAGTTTTTAGCTCTGTGAAATTTATTCCTTCCCATCAAGAACTGGTTACTGTGGCAACATAAATTCTAATAAATTTTAAAGCTCTTCTCCTTCGCAATCCCATGCAGCATGATTTTTCTTTCGCACAACAGTTCTGTTAAAGGCCCTCTATAACTTTTATGAAATGTATTGTGGTCCATAAAAACATGGCCGCCAAGTTGTTTTGCTTGTTTTCTTTACATGAGCACACTTTTGTCCAGCACTTTCTGGTTACATCATTAATCCTGAGTCGTCCAATAATTTTGACTTTTGGCCCTTGATTAATTCTCTATTCGAAAGACTCGTTTAGGGGGAAAAAGAATCCTTTTGCTTTTCATAAAGCATTAAAACTTCCCAGGAATGGTCCTTGTATGAACTTCAACCAAGTTTATCCAAGTAATTTCAGTCAGTCACAAACTGTAATTGCTATGGTAACTTAACTGTAAAAATATGAAATCTATAAAAAAAACCTTCTATCGAAAACCATCAAGCCTACTGCAAGGATATTTGGTATGTGGCATCCCCTTGTGGTCATATACAGAGAATATTGAAAATTAAGGTCTGGGGCCAGAAAAGGTCAAACATTAGAGTCGAAAGATTTAGACAATTTAATACGAAAACGTGAAAAGTACTTCCTTTCCAAAACCACAAGGCTCTATTAGGACTTTGAAATTTTCATGTGACTTGGTTTCTGGTTTTGTTCAAAGAATAATTAATTCTGTCCCCTGGGATCTGAAATGACTATGCCCCGAGGTCAAGTATTCTGACAAGTTTTCATAACATTTGGAATAAAAATGTGGCCTCCAGAGTGTTAACAAGGTTTGTCTATGTTTTGAACCTGTCTCCTAGGTTTTGATATCGAGATGACTCATATTCGAACTTGACCAAGATATCATCAAGACAAACATTCTGACAAGTTAACATGACATTTGAACAAAACAGCTATGGTCTCTGGGATGTTAATAAGGATTTAAGCTCACCTGATCACAGCTCATGTGAGCTTTAGAATCAGTGGTTGTCCGTCGTATGTAGTCTTCGTGTACTATTACTTCAAAGGATACTAGTATGTCTTCTTAAACCAGCAGGCCAAATTTTATAAAACTTGCCTAGATTGTTCCTTTGATGAAGCTCTATCAAAATTGTCCAAATCTTCTTCGAAACTGCATGGCCTTAAGCTGATATATTTGGTTTGTAACATTATGTGATAGTCCTGTACAGAGTTTGTTCAAATCATTGCCCTAGAGTCCAGATTGGCCGCGCAACATGCTGCAACATGATTTTACATGGTTATTTAGGGAGAACTGAAAAAAATCTTGTATGATTGTTCAAAATCGACTCCGCCCCTGGGTTCATTTGATTTTCCAAACAGTTGCATAGGGACATTTTTTTAGAAATATATATTGTCAGAAACAGCAAGGCTTAGTCTTAAGAGTTTTGATGTCTAACATGAGCAGCTGGTGGACCTCAACCAAGTTTGTTCAAATCTTGACCCTTGGGTCACCAAGACTAAAACAGACTTTCCAATTTTTGTAATACAGCCTTTATTTACCGACCAATATCTTAGATATTTGGTCTGTAAGCATTTTATATGAATCTCAACCATTCACTGGGGTCAAGGTCAAGGTCACCGAGACTTAAAAAAGATTTTTGTACTTTTCCTTATAGAGTCCTCATTTATTGACCGATGTCTTATATATTTTGTATGTAGTTAACTTGCAAGGACCCATACCGTTTGTTTTATGTTTTTCACTGGGTCATGGTCAAGGTCACAGAGGCTTATAATACATTTTTTTACTTTCTATCACAGAAGATATTATTATTGACCAATATTATAGATAATTTTTTATAAGCACCTTCCATGAACCTTTACCATATACTGGGGTCAAGGTCACCAAGGCATAAAATAGATTTTTCTACTTTTCGTTATAGAGCTTATATTTATAGACCCATATCTTAGTTAAACAGTTTTTAATTACCTTGCATGGATTTATATCACTGGGTTGTGGTTGAGGTCACTGGCGTCAAGATCAATGTCACAAAGGTGAAAGCTAAATTGTTTTAACCTACGTAATAGTATTTTGCTGGCATTCGATTCAAGTTTAACCAAACTTTCACAAAACATTATTAAACAATAAATCTCCTTTCTTTTCTTGAACTACTCTGATCCCATCATAGGTTCCAGAGGTATGGATGCAATAATAAGCTTATTTTGCCATGTCTGCATGATAGTGGTTTCACAGTTTTGATAATCTTACAAACCACAGACTTGAGTCTTCATTTGTTGACCGATATTCAAGATATTTGTTATGTATGTGCCATGGACATCCGCCCATGGGCTGGATTTTAGGTAACTAGGGTCAAGCTCATCCAGGCTATAAATCAAAATTGACCTCACGTCAGGGGTCATTTTATTGTATATAGGCTGACATATGAAAAAACTAAGACAATCTTATCGTCAGAAACCACTAGGCCTGGAGTGTAGATATTTGGTGTGTAAGTGAAAGTAGTTGCAGTATTACTTAGGTGAGCGATGAAGAGGCCGTCATGGGCCTCTTACTCTTTGATTTGACCAAGAGATCTTGTTTTAGTCCAAGATCCTAATTTATTCAAGATTTTTGTAGACAATTAATCTGAGTTTCATGTTATTTGGGGCAAAAATGAGACCTCTAGAGTATTAATGACCAATGTAAAGCGACGGATGCCGCACATTTGACGATCCTTTCAGCTGACCCTGAGCTGTGCTCAAACGAAACTAAAAAGTTAAGAAGCTAAATTCAAGCGTTTATTGATATAAGTTAACCTTCATTAGTAAACTTCTTTTTGTGGCATTGCAATACCACTTAAAAGGAGTATATGCTTTCAGCCAATTAGCTACCAATCCATATGCTATAGTGCTTGTTACATGGTATGGCATTTTGTTTTTTATTGCGTGCATATTTGTTTGCATGCATCATGCCATTTAAATCATTTTCAGACCGTAATTGTTGAATTTCAGTTTTTCGTACCACAAATATTGTAAAAGAAGTTTCTCATGAATTTATGAAAGATCTTTAACCAACTTTAATTATTCAGTAAGAGAAACTATAAAAAAGAGAACAATGTCGGGTTGGGAAATTCTGGATGCAGTGTGAAAATCCATAAGAGTTCCAAGTAAAAAATATATGTCAAAACAAGATTTAGGGAACTGAGAATTTCCCTCAGCTATTTGTCCAAATTCATACACACATTACGAAAAGGATCGGTAAACCAGGACACCCTAGTGTGAAGTGACCTTAGAGCTCGCCATAGTTACTCATTAACAGTCTTGGTGTTTACACTTGCTATATACAGTTATTGTTTACAAGAATGTTAAAATGTTGAAAAAATTGTCAAAGTCAGTTTTGAAAGTTCTTTTCAAGCATATTTTGATTTCAAACAGACCATCACCATAATTCAGTGACAATGTTTCTATAATATAATGAAGATTTTGACTGTGACCTTTACGATACAGAGCAAACTCCGTCAAAGGTACACTTCTGACATTTTTTTTTTATTCTGGTTTTGCTGAATTATCTCCATTACTGTTGCCAGGCCATCTGGCTGTGTGATTAGCAGTATGCCCTGCAACCCAAAAGCTGCAGGTAAAAGCCCTTACCCGATCACAAAACTTCCATGGTAATTGCTCATTTTCTATTTCAATGGACTTTTACTCTCGATCCTCTTCTTTTGTGTAGAGGTTGAATGAAAGACTGATGGGTAACAATGTTTTTTCATAATTAAAGTTACAAGAAGACACAAAAGCTTGTGCATCAAATCAAAGATTTAGACATGATAATGTCCTTGAAATAAACAAATACAAGTGAAAACATAACATAATTTTAGGATTTATTTAACTTATAAGTAAAAAGTGTTCAGTTTAAAGCATAGCTCATTAACTGCATAGCATAGGAACTGAAATTCGCAATACTCTTCAGTACCTACAAAACAGAGTGGGTAACAATAGAACATTTTGAATTTTAATATAACAGAACAGTCTAGAGCCACATAAACAAAGATTGTTCTTTAAGTTCTTTGAAAATATTTTTACACAAAATAAAGAAAAATTGTTTCTGTTCCAAATTCCACTTCCTGTAAAACTGAACCCGGAACATTCCGTTATCTTTTGGCAGCTGAACATCTGGTTTTTGAAAAACATGAAATTTAACCTAAGTTTCGAGGAAGTATTCAGTGATTATCTTTGCATGAGGTTAAATGTTAGGCATATGTTTTAAAATCTGAACTTGTTTACAGCAATGTATAAAAAAAACTTGTTAACAGACAAAATGAATAGCACTTTCATGTCCTGATACCTTTCTTGAAAATCTGTAACGATTCCTGATTATTTTTGGTTTGAAAAATATCATTCTAGATATCAAATTATAAGACAATAAATAAGTGAGAAGCAAAAGAAAGTAACAGAAAGTAACTTTTGCTTTGTCAATACAACAACCCAGCAGAATCCACACTGCTGCACTGTTGAATGAACTAATTTTGAAATACAGTAACATAAAATGATTCTGTAATTTGGTCTAAATATAATTATAACCTAAAAACAGTTTGAAACAACTGGAATGTTAATCTTAAATAAGCATGTTTAAATCTATGTTGAAACATTTAGGCCATATCAATCTTGATAACATTTGTTATGCCCCCGAAGGCTTGCATGTAGTAATCGAATCAGTCCGTCCGTCCGTCCCCATTTTATCAGGAGGATAACTCCAAAAGTATACAAGGCATTGAATTCAAACTTGGAATATCAAGAACCATTACACTAGCCATGCTAATTCTTGAGTTATCTCCCCTTTTCAGTTTTTCCTGTCCAGCCATTTTTCTCACAAAGTTTACATGGGATTGGGTTCAGACTTGGAGTATAGATTGTTGGTGATGAGGCGGAGTGCAGTCCACAAAAACCATAACTCAAGCTCACATTTTGAATAATAAATGTGAAAAAAACAAAGATATGTATTTTTGAAAAAAGAAAACAAAATCAATTGTTTGAGTGGTTTATTGATAATGAGAAAATAGAGGTTGTTGATCAATTTTGTTATTTAGGCGCAACATTTTTGTACACGGGTAACATTAAAAATATTGTGAAATCCTTATCAGAACAGGCACTTAAGTCCTATAATGGTTTAGTCTCAATTTTCAGTACAGTATCTTTAGATATAAAGACAAAGCTACATTTATTTGACACCATGGTAGTTCCAATTTTATTGTACTGCGCAGAAGTCTGGGGGATTTACGATATTAAAGAGGTTGATAAATTACACATAAAATTTTGCAAGAAAGTACTAGGTGTACGTCAACAAACATCAAATTTGGCAGTTTTTGGCGAATTAGGTAGATACCCTTTATCGAATATTTGTAAAGAAAGGGCCCTTAAATTTTTGATAAAGATAATGAAAAATAAAAATTTACCTATATACAGAACATTATAGAACAGTGTTATAGTAATGACAACAATTGCTGGGCACTGAAGATAAAACACTTGCTAGATTCTTTAGATCTAAGCTATATCTGGACCGACTTTAATCAAGATGTAAATTATTTTCCGTTGATTAAACAACGGCTAAGAGATCAATATATTCAAAACTGGCAAGCTCAATTAATGACATCTCCGAAGTTGAAGTATTATATGAAATATAAACGCAATTTTGAATACGAAAAGTACCTTGATATAATATCAAATAATGCAATAAGAAACGAATTAACACGTTTTCGGCTTTGTTCTCATGATTTTGATATAGAAACGGGTAGATGTTCTGGTATTGCTTGAGACATGCGCAGTTGTAAATTCTGTCAATATTATAGGTTAGAATCCGAATATCATTTTTTATTATGTTGTCCTTATTACTCAGATATTAGAAGAAAATATTTAGGAATTATTTCTTGGCCTAACATACACAAATTTGTTGCACTTTTGAGTTCTACAAATAAAAAAGCTATTTTGAATGTAGCAAAATACATATATGAAGCTGTTAAAGAACGAACCGCAACCCTTGTCAATTTACCTGCTTCTTAGACTTGATACATGTGTATTTCATTTTTTTTTTTTTTTGTAATTAGGATTTTTGTTAATACTTCTGGTTTATGTCTTGGCCATATTTGTTGTATTTCTATGTGAATGGCCAAAGGCAAGCAATTGCCGATTTGCTTAATAAAAACTGAACTGAACTGAACTGCTAACCCCTGTAAGCTAATTTTGTCACACCGTCCTCCTCTAATTACCTCTGAAAGTTGGCAAGAAAACAAGATTTGTTCCGTCATTAAAGACAATGGTTTGACAAGTTCCGTTTGCACATGCGGGTGACAACATATTTTTGGAATTAACGACTTTCTTTTTCCTTCAATAAATAGGCCCTGCTGTAACCAAGTTTCTGTGTAAGGTGATTGCTTCAACTCTAAAAGGCTCAGAGATTTTTTATGATAATTTTTGAAAAACAAACATAAAGATATAATGTAGCGTGATTTTAAATTACTTTGAGTTTGAAATATGTCTAACAACATACCAGGAGGACCAGGGTTGGTATACATGTTTGGTCGCAAATACTTTCGGTATGAACTACAGAAGTGCCTGGCTCACTGTAGACAATGGTAATTTCTTCAAATAAATTCTATTTTTGTGATTTAAATGTAGATGTATGCTTCTAACACAGCAAAGGTTAATGTAATAGCTAGCCTTGCATTGTAAACGCTGTACCGGTACCCTTTGATAGACTGGGTTACTGCGGCTGAGACTTCCACAAATTGCTAGTCATATTACTGAAGTATTTTTGTAGGATATCTAATGAGAACAAATCCACGAAATATTGGTTCGCCGCCTCGATTCAAGCTGAAACCTACTCTCGATGTTGTGGCGTTTGTTGATAGAAAACACAAGTTTGTGTGTAAAGTCAGAGGATCTCCAAAACCATTCCTAAGTTGGTATCACGGAAATAAATTGATAGGTCAGAGCAAAAGGTAAGTTGAATTTAATCGAACACTACTGAGTCGCAGTCAAGCTATACCATTTTTTCATTCACAATTTTCAGATTTCATAAACAATTCAGAAGTACAGACTTCAAAATAGGCCATTTTCATGGAATTCCTACAATTGGCGTGTTATCATAGAGAATTGGAAATAGAATATGGGAGAATCAATGCATAGTTTAGGGGCAGGATCAGCGCTGCATATGTCACTGTTGCACAGGCCTGCTAGAAAAATATGTTTATCTTCAGTTGTTGCATTATGCTCCCTCAGAAAGTTGTAAGCCTTTAAAACTGCTCTTGTTTTGTCTTCCAGAGTCAAGATAGGCAAATATTCTCTGCAGATTTCAAACTTGAACAAGAATGACAGTGGCGAGTATTCATGTAAAGCATTCAATCGATATGGTATACTCTGGGGTAACTTCAGTCTTCATGTGGTTCAGGATGAAGGTACGAACGTAGTAAAGAATATATTTTGCTGGTCTTTTGTAATTGTCTTCTGCTTATAGTTTGCTACTTACCTTTTGCTATTGATTATCTTATACTTTCGCTTCTTGTTGTTTAGTGTAATAAGATATATTGTGTGCCAGTTACGGGAAAAAGGTTTTCATTTGTTTGGATTTATTTTCTGAAGATCTTAAACTGTAAAACCTACAGTTGAAGACATGGTGGTAGAATCTGAGTCACTGAATATTTCATAAGTGTTTAGATTATTTTCATGTAACATGTTTTACAGATAAAGTAAATGACCCAGATCAGTATGAAGAAAAAGACAACTCATTTGAAGATGATTTTGCGGATCTGGAAGGTGAGTTCTTTGTTTCTTTTTAATAAATAGTTACATTCAGGTCCATCCATTACTCATAAAATAGTCCAGCATAAGAGTATGCCACTGCAGCTATATTCCAACGTGATTTTTTTTGTATTCTATTCTATCATATCACTTCAGCAAGCATTGTAAGTTAACCCTCATCCTAGTCTTACCCCTCTGTCAACCCTCTCCTTCTACTTTGTCCCAAGACAGATTCATAAACAAGGTCATGAAGCACATTAGACTTATAAATTTGGCTGTAAGAGGTGGAGCTTTAAAAATTTCAAATAGGTCAGATAATTTTAAAATTAACTTGACGAGAATGAGGTCTGCTAGTGTAGCACATGCATATATCAGATTAACAGATGATGATTAAGGCTGGTGTGACTGGCTCCACAATGTTCATATTATGTAACTGATATAGAAGATCTGTCTGTTCTTGCAATCCTAAGGTTGAAGAAAATCTGTTTCACGCTAACATAATTTTGTATAGGTATATGTATAGGTATTAATTATCTTGATTTTAAAGGACCTCCAGAGTTTAAGAAAAGACTAAACCAGGTCGGGTACCTTTCGCGGGCAGCCACCACATCGGTAGATTTTAACTGCGATGCAATAGCCTACCCAGCTGCATCCATAACATGGTGGAAAAACGGTCAGCAAGTGCATAAAAAAGGAAAGGTATTTAAAATGAGAGACACATAATTTTCGTCCAGAACCATTGTGCATTTAGAACCACCTAGTCTACTATAATGATGTAAAATATAAAAGATGTGTTAACTAAACGCAAGTATCAAATGATGTTTCAAATTATTGAGATTGATAAATTTCACGATATAGCTAGTCGAGAGTATACTGTTGTTGTAAAAGGGAAGTCAGCAAAATTTGCAATTGTTTGCTGCGTACCTTGCTTTTGGAAAATTGTCTTATAGAACATCATTTTGGTCTTGGGACGTGACAATTTGCTTTTGTTCTTCTGTTTTGGATATGTTGGTGATTTAATTGCAAATTCTGATTCTTGTCATATATTCATAACAAATACCTAATTTGTGAAATAATTAGTAAGCTAGTTTGTTGTTATGTTGTAAATTACCTATTATATCATTTAGACTGATTGCTTTGCTAAACATTTTACTGTTATTTACATTTTAAAGGTAGTAGAAGAAATATATCTAGAACTCCTCGAGTCGGACGTGTCGCCTGACGATAGCATAGCAGTTATTTAACTTTTTTTTCTATGGAATGGAGAATTTATAAGCCCCGAACAAGAAAAAAAGTAATGAAAAATTACAAAGGGCAATAACTCAAAAACTATTCAAAAGTGAATATGGTTAGTTGGTTCTTGGGCACTGCAAATCACAGTGAGATGTATTCACCTATGAAGTTTCAAGTTGATTTCTTCAATACCTTTCATGTTATGCCTCGGACAAGAATTAAGTATGAAAAGTAACAAAGGGCAATAACTGAAAAATTACGCATTAAAGAGTTATGGTTCTTTGGCACTGCCCCTCTCCACAACTAGAGCTATCACTAAATGTGATTAATACCCCTGCAAGACTGCTTCGAACTGAGGAAGTTATTAGTAACAGAATACTTTGTAAAAATTGAAATAGAGTGATGGTAGTGGGCAATTAAAGATAGTTGTGGTTCTTGTACATTGCATTTCCTTTCACTGTGTTTGACCATTTGTAAAGTTTTATTGAATTTCATGTGATAAAAGGCATATCTATAAAAAGGGATTAAGAAAAAGGGTATGAAAAAGACCATCATTTCTGCATTATGTTGTTTTTTCTTCAGATGTTTCTGTATTGAGTGATATTTTTAATCCTTTTCTCCATAAATTATGCCCTTTTGTGCAATTAGTTTAAACATTTAAGCCATCACTTATTGCTAGAGCATTTAAGCATGCTACATTTTCACGTCGACACTTACAGGGATTGCGTATAATGTGTGTCAATGAGTTGATAGGCGGTCAAGAGCGGGTGGACAGTCGGGTTTCTCACATTTCACACTCTGTCTCTTATGTCTTAGCATGGTAACTGAGCTGTGTACTTTTCTATGAGTCCAAAGCAATGTTTGTAATACACAATAAATGAAACTGCAAATGAAACTTTGAATGGGCTGAACTGCTGCTCATGACATTTATTATTGTAAACTCCATTTCTCTCATTGATGCTTGATCATTGTATGGAACTGTATTGAATCCAACCAGTACATTTTACAGTATGTTCCTTCAAGTTATGCTCAGGAAAAGGAAAAGCAAAAAGTGGTAATAGCTCTGCAAATACTGAAGTTGGAGCTATGGCGCTTGTACAGTGCATTTGCTCTCGTTGTGCTTGGCCGTTTTGTGAAGTTGCATTGAATGCCAACCTGTAGTTTTCAAGTTATACTTCGGACAAGAAAAACCAACAAACTGCAATAACTGTGCCAATAGTGAAGATAGAGTTAAAGCTCTTCTACACTGCACTTACCCTTGTTCTGCTTGACCATTGTATGAAGTTGCACTAAATTCCAACCAGTAGTTTTCAAATTATGCTTCGGACAAGAAAAACCAACAAA
The DNA here is from genome assembly GCA_012932295.1 of Cyclina sinensis. Lineage (NCBI taxonomy): Eukaryota > Metazoa > Mollusca > Bivalvia > Venerida > Veneridae > Cyclina > Cyclina sinensis. The sequence continues at coordinate 4,958,030 of JAAONU010000016.1, forward strand.
GGGCTATAACTGTGCAGATAGTCAAGATGAGTTATAATTCTCAAACAGTGCACTTCCTCTCATTGTGCTTCATCATTGTATGAAGTTGCACTGAATCCCAACAATTAGTATTTACGTTATGCTCCGGACAAGGAAAACCAACAAAGGGCAATAACTCTGCAAATAGTAAAAACGGAGTTATGATTATTAAACATTGCACTTCCCCTCATTTTGCTTAACCATTGTATGTAGTTGCACTGAATTCAAACCATTAGTTTTCAAGTTCTACTCCGGATAAGAAAATTGCAACAGACTGCACGCAAGACCGACCACCGGGTGACTCCTATATACTGCAGCCCCATCCACCGTCAACTTCTTTTAGGGGGTATAATGAGATCTATTCACCTATGAAGTTTCAAGTTGTTATCTTCAATACATTTTTAGTTATGCCCCGTACAAGAATTAAGTATGAAAAAATGCAAAGGGCATTAACTATACAAATAATGTGAAGACAACTACGGTTTATGGGCACTGCACCTTTCCACAGTGAGATCTATTCACCTGGATTTATTTCGGTTCTGGAAACATACATAGTAATACATAAAAATGACAAAAACATTAATATATATATACTATGACATGCACCCACTACCAAGGATAACACAAAAAGTGTAAAGTCTTATTTCCATTGTGGTCGTCTGTGTGGTGGCATGACATAGAGAGAGGCAAGATAACAATGTTTATTTGAAGTATCACAGCATTACATATTTTTGACACATATTATTATCACAGTTTTCTGTAATTAATCACAGAATTGCCCTAGGACCTCACGTGGACTGAAATACTACCAATCTTAAGAAGTATGATTTAAATATCACATGTATTATCTCTTTCACAGTGGATTAATAGTCAGATTTTACATGTCAATATATACAAAAACATAAAAGTATTTTATGAACTAGCAGCTTCCATTTATAAATCACAATTATAAAAAACTCTGGTACAGGCAGCGATACAGTTAAAAATTACTAGTATCTAAAAGATGTTGTTTTAAAACCGTCTTAAACTGAGACAAGTTTGTAATTTCATTAAAAGTATGTGGTGAGGAATTCCAAAGTTTACATCCATTGTGACTGAAAGTTTTTGACCAGATGACTTTACTTTAAGAATTACAAATGCACCTTTGCTACTATGTCTAGTGTTATAGGAGTGAACAGTATCTAAAGGGATAAAATGTTCTCCCATAAAATGAGGAAAAAGACTTTTCTAAATTTTATGAACATGACACAGAGTAAGATGTTCCACTCTAGAATGTACTGGTAACCAGTATAACAATTTAAAATGTTCTTTACTGATGTGAACTCTACTGTCAAGATCTAAGACAAAACGTATTTATTTATTATGAGTGGTTTGAAGTTTGTTTTCCAAAGCTTTGTTTAGACCATAGTACCAAATACAACAGGCTAAATCATAATGACATTGGATCAAAGACATGACTAATAGTTTTTTAGTGTGCTGAGTAAGGTATTGCTTATATCTATACAAAAACTTCAACCTTGTATTTACTTTTTTCAACAACAATTGAGCCATTTCACTGAAAGACAAAGTTTGATCTAGGGTGGCACCCAAATATTTAACAGATATAGTAGACTTGATAACAGGGCCATTATAGGCAACATCAAGACTTGAATTAAACTTGATTTTATACGGTGAGCCAGAAAGTATGGATTCTGTCTTGCCCAGGTGAAGAGAGAGTTTATTATCAATTAACCATTGACTCAAACGGTTAAGATCTTAAGTAAGATGCCTGAATCATCAGCATATAAAAGAAGCTTGTTTTTGACAACTTAAGACATATCATTCACATTCTCACATTCTTTTCTTGTAAAGGGGAACAACTCCTATGAAGTTTCAAGTTAATATCTTCAATTCTTTTCAAGTTATGCCTGGACAAGAATTAAGTATGAAAAATTACAAGGGCGATACCTAAATAATATAAGAAATAGCGTAATGGTTCTTGGGCACTGCACCTCCCCGAGGTGAGATCTGTTCAACTGTGAAGTTTCAAGTTGAGAACTTACACACCTTTCGAGTTATGCCCCGGACAAGAATTAAGTATCAAAAATTACAAAGGGCAATAACTCAAAAAGTATGCGAAAAAGGCTAATAGGTTTTTTTGCACTGCCCCTTCACACAATGAGATCTATTCACGTATGAAGTTTCAAGTTGACATCATTAAAACCTTTATAGTATGCCCCGGACAAGACTTAAGTATGAAAAATTACAAAGGGCAATAACTAAAAAATTATGCAAAAAAGGGTGAAAGATTTTTTGCAGTGCACCTTCACACAATGAGATCTATTCACCTATGAAGTTTCAAATTGACATCTTTAATACCTTTCGAGTCATGCCCAGGACAAGACTGAAGGATGAAAAATTACAAAGTGTGGTAACAAAAAAATTTTGTGTAAAAGTTTAAGGTTCTTTAACACTGCATCTTTCCACAGTGAGATCTATTCACTAATGAAGTTTCAAGTTAATATCTTTAATACCTTGCAAGTCATGCCCAGGACAATAATAAGTATGAAAAATTTCAGTTAAAGGCAGTAACTTAAAAAATTTGAATAAAAAGAGTTATGATTCTTGGTTGCTGCACTTCCAGAGAGTGAGATCTATTTACATATGAAATTTCAAGTTGAGATCTTTTTCACCTTTTCTGTTATGCCCCGGAAAGGAATAAGGTCTGAAAAATTACAAATGGCTATAACTAAAAAATACTAGTATGGCAGAGAGAGTTATGGTTCTTGGGCACTGCACCTTTTCGCAGTGAGATCTATCCACCTATGGAGACTCAAGTTGATACCTTCAATACTTTTCAAGTTATGCCCCTGACAAGAATTAAGTATGAACATAACATAGCCAATAGCTCAAACATTACGCATACAATTGTAAGAGTTCTTTGGCACTGCACCTTTCCACAATAAAATCTAGACAAGAATTAAGTATAAAAATACAAAGGGCAAAAACTCAAATATTATGCAAAAGAGTGTTATGATTCTTGGGCACTGCACCTCTCTACAATGAGAACTATTCACCTATGAAGTTTCAAGTTAATATTTTCAATACCTGACAAGTAATGCCCCAGACAAGAATTATGTATGAAAAATTACAAAGGGCAATTACTCAAAAATTATGCAAAAGAGTGTTATGGTTCTTTGGCACTGCACCTCCGCATAGTGAGATATATTCACCTGTGAAGTTTCAATATAATACCTTTAAACCCGTTCGAGTTATGCTTCGGACAAGACTTAAGTATGAATTATTACAAGACTTAATTATGAATTATAATATGCGAAAGATAGTTATGGTTCTTGGGTGCTGCACCTCTCCACAGTGAGATCTATTGACCTGTAATATTTCAAGTTAATAACTTCAACACCTTTTAAGTTATGCCCCGGACAATGAAAAATTACAAAGGGCAATAACTCAAAAATTGTGAAAAAGAGAGTAATGGGTCTTAGACATGCACCTCATCACAATGAGATGTATTCACCTGTGAAGTTTCAAGTTGATACCTCCAGTAGTTATGCCCCAGACAAGCAAAATGGGATGCCGTCGACACCGCAAGTAACACCTGTATGGCCCCCGACTATAGTCAGGCGACACTAAATGTGTTATTTGAGTTTGAAACACAAACAATAACTTATTCTATGGAAGAATGTATATTTATTTCACACAAAACAATGTACATTTGTTTGCTTTTGGGCAGAAAGTTCTGTTTTTGTTCTTTTTCTATAATGCTATCCTAGAAACTAAAGCTATTAATAAAAGGATAAACCATCCTTAAAATCAACCACAAAACTTAACCGGCCTTAAAATGAAAAACAATATGTTATTAAAAACAATAAGTGATTGACATATTTCTCTAAATTTCTTAAAATTTATGAAAACAGTTGCTGGCTGTAAAATTATTGTATAATATACAACTTTGAATCTTTATCGGAAGCCAAAACATGTTTGTTTGCTTCGTACACAGGATTTCGTTTGGCATGAAAATGAAGAAAAACGGAAAAGATTTTCTTAATCAGTCGTAGTACACAGAGTGACAATAATAAAAAAATATCAATTTCTGGAACGTGGAGCAGGTAATGAAAATACTTGCTTTTGTCGTAGCTGGAAGTCATTAGTGTTGAATGGGAGGTTTTGCAACCACTTGAATGATATAACGCCCACTAGTTGATATTTGTAGCCTATATTTCTACCAGTTCAGTACAAAGTATATGCAAGCATATTTTTACGGTTAAGACCAAAGAAATGTAAAGCTCTATAGTCATTCTTCATTAATTGAAGTTGCATAACGGCAGCTTTTCAGGTGAAATAATGACATAAACTTTGTATTTTATTTTCAGTATATCATCCAGGATTTCATGTTGACAGTGAAGTCATCTAACCCTTGATGACACTGGTGATTACACATGTGTTGTTGAAAATGAATTTGGGGCTGTGAACTGGACAACAAAACTAGAAGTTATGCGTAAGTTCTAAAGAGCCTTAAAAATCTGAGCTTAATGCTAACTATAAATCAGATCAGTTACTTATTATGTCCCCCTGCGAAGAAGCGGGGTGCTTTGCACATGTCTGTATGTCGGTTGGTCAGTATTTAAAGGATGATCGTTCTTATTGAGTAGAAGATCCCTATTTGTTTTGGAGTCAGTAGGTCAAAGGTCAAGGTCAGTGTCATATTGAATTCGAAAACCATGTTCGCTCAATAAATCAAGTAAAAATTGATCCACAGCATTTTCACTTCATTGGATGTGTGCCATTACAAGTAGAAGATATTTAATGTTATTTGGTCGGTTGGTCAAAAACGATCACCTTCAATCAATTACTAGAGAACAGTTTGACCTACAGTCCTCCAATTTGGTTGGGAGGTTTGTCATTACCGGAAGATGACATTTTTTCATTATGAGGTCAGTAGGTCAAAGGTCAACGTCATCTAGACCTTGACCAATGAAAGATTGTCCGAAAAATAGCACAAAAAGGCTTTGGGTTACAATCCACAGGTTTAGTTAGAAGGCTGGTTATGACCGGTAACTAATTACTGTTGATTTTAAGGTCATTTTTACGAACATCTTTTGTTATCAATTAGTCTGCCTCCTTCCAGGTTATACAGTATTTTCTTGTTTACCCATAAATAAATGTCTGGATTTCTGCTTTTCAGACAAGTCTTTAAAGCATGATTGTGTTTAAATAAGGATTTCATTTTCAAAATATGGGACAGTGTAACCTATTGCTCAGAATAAGAAATATAAAAAGCAGATTACTATTTAGTTTTCATTTATAAGTATGATACAGGCGCATTAAACCTGACGTTCCTTGATCTAGGGAAGAACTTATATCATAACTATTATCTATTTATCTGTAATTGTATAATCTCATTCTTTTAGATTATAAAAGCAGTTTGTGAGACAGGTTAAGCTGTGAAAATGATAAATTAAGTGGTTGTAAATTAATGATTATTGGACTCATGGAGTAGTTCCTAAGAATTATATTTTCCGACTAGTGTTGTTTCTTAAGTGTTTTCAGTGAATGCTAATGCAGATTGAAACTGACAAATGCAAATAGATTGGCTATATTGTTCTGTGTCTCTGTAACCAACTGATTTAAAGTCAGGGATTTCAAGGCACAAGTAAGAAAACATTTTCTGTGATACACCTGATTTAATGAGCTTCCAATACGAGTAAGAAAAGGATCACATGGACAATAATTTTAACAGGAAAGTAGATCTGTAGAAACTGCTGCGATTGTTTCATTACAGTAACTGGAACGCTTATTTTGTTATGAGTTCTAGAATTCCAGCAGTTTTAGAAATTGATATTTCTTTTTGCACCAAATATCTAAAGCGGAAACTGTAACTGTCATGAATCTAGATGATTGCGGTTTAGAGTTGAGTTGTGAGCAAAAATGGCAAATTTTGATACTTCCCCAGAAGTAAAAAAATACAAAATCTGCCAGAATATTAATATTGATATTTTGGAAAACATCGTTCCATTCTCTTTCGTCAAAGGTTTAAACATTCCACCAGTGAAAGTTCATATTTACTCTTTATTTCCCTGACGTTCTGTTTTTACATGACAGCTCTGTGTACTGTTTCAAGTATTAATCAGGTTTTAGGGGCGTGTTTACTTTGTGTTTATTTTGACTTATGCTGATTTTGTGATTTTGGAATTTATATTTAATAGTACGTTCTGGAACATGACTTTATTTGACATTGTTTTGTTGTTTTATTGCAGAAAGTATAGCTATAGCACCAATAATGGAAGATATCAAGAACCAGACAGCTTTAGTCGGGGAAAATGTCACTTTCACTTGCCAAATTGTAATGAGCGATTCCCAGCCGCTTCTTCAATGGCTGCGGCATTTCAAAAAGAACAACTCTTTTGTAAATGAAAAAGGTGAACCCTATGTTAAAATATTACAGGTGAGAAAAAGATTTGGGTTCTTTTTTGATAAACTCCAGTCATCGGTAAAAAGGTAAACTAGACTGATTTGATTCGAAATCCACTTTCAGTCTACCTGAAATAGTGTGCAAAGAAGTTTCTACTTCCTAGAGGAGCACTGGAGTCATCCAGTTACACTAGCTTTTTGTAATAAAACTGATTCTTGCTTAATTAAAGTACCTCTGAAAATCACATAAAATTAGGTGAAGCTGTGTGAAGCCGTAATAAATTTTTTAAAAAAATACGGATGGTTGGAATTCAGTAAATATTTTACTGGTGATGGACTTTTTACTACAGTGAACTTACACTTAAGGGGCCTACTTGTGAAAAAAGAATACTCAATTTTTATCAGTGATTTTAGAAAAAAAGTGAAAGTATTTAACAACAATTTTATTTCATATGAAAAGATCAACAGTAGGTTCCTTTCTTTCTTGCAACTAATTGGTTTTGCTGACATTGAAACTCAAATACTTGTTTATTGTTGTTTAAACACAATTGAGATGAACTTTCAAAGTTGTAGTTAAGGTTGGATAAACAAAATAATGTATAAAGTAAGAACCTGTTTTAGATGACCGATTTTATTTCTTCTTTCATGTATTTAATGCAGAGACATGTACATGTATATTTAACTTGATATTGTTTTAATTTAAAGTCATTGTTTAGATAGCATTTACACTATTGCTTAGGTTTATAGTTTATTACAAAACTATTGCAGGAAATGAAACTTTAAAAGTGGCCATTCCCATAAAATTGTCCAGAAAATTAGAGGAAAATTAACAACTTCGTACCTAAATAATTGACCTAACAGGGACTTCAGCTGAATTGGGTTCCAAGCATATAGTAGCTGTTGAATCTTAGAAACATTCAATAAAAAACCAGGGCCTTAATTGAAGCGAATCGACACTCTTTATCTATCGAAGAAAATAATCAAAATATAGGAAGGTCGGGAATTAAGAAAGTCGCAAATTTTATAACCAGACATGATTACATAACTAGTAGAGTGCGATCAAATCCAAGATTAGTGTCTTAATCAAGCCTGTTTGCACTGATAACACCCGTTATTCACGTTATTCAGTACAGTGTTGACCATTGGGGCACTGTTTTTGATAAAACTACTATGTTCACGATGCTCTATGTCTTAAACAAACCCTGGTATAGCAATAAAATACATTGTAGATGTCGGTTCTATGACAACTTACCAACTGCCTACTCCTGCCAACTAATTTTGTGATCACCACCCAAGTTTAGCAAGAAAATCATGAATTGGTATATACCTCCGCTATCAAATGACAATGGTTTTACAATGCTGTAACCCAGTTTCAGAGTAAGGTGATTTAGGCTCACTTTTTGGAAAGATAAACATAAGGGTATAATGAAGGGTGATTTTGAATGATTTTCAGTATGAAATATGAAAGGCAACGTACTTATATTTTGTATTTCCCTTAATTATGTTTTGCACAGGAACAAACACGGAAGGTATAATACACTTAAAATTGTTGGGAATGCTTTCAACAAAATGAAGTTGTTTATTTGAATTAAAATGTAGTTGACTGATTGATAGCTATAAATAGTTTTGTGATCAGGTTACTCCCTCCACTAAAGGTAACCAGTATGCTGTGGCCAGTCACTAAAATGACAGCACAAGAAAAGATTTATCAAATGTGCAAAGTTAAACTGTAAAAGCAGTTGCATGAAGGAACATGAGTATGATTAACCTTTTTGAAAGAAAAAGATAATATTTTTCAGTATACACTGTATATAGACTTGTACACCATATTGATTGCACAGGTCTGATTAGATATTTTGTTGGAAGTACAGATAAAATGTATACTTAACAATTTAAAGCTGTATAATATCTTAGCGAGTAAATTAAAATGGAAAAACATTTCAAACTTTGAAAATCATCAGTCGAAGTTTTTTCTCCTTTTTTATCAGTATGAATCTATAGCAGAAATTAAACAAAGTGAAGTTTTTAATAGGTCCACATTTTTTACTGGATAGCTAAATAAAAGCACCGCATGCTAATTTAACATAGATTATTACTTTGAAGAGAGAAACTTCACTTTGTAAGAAAGTACTTCAGGATTATTTTTGAATATGCAAAGTTTGATAGAAATAACATTTGAATGTTTTGCGATAAGAAGTAGAATTATAAACCCATTTTATATAGAATTGGAACATTTTATTTCTGTGTTTTTTAAAGTCATCTGGATTCAAAAGTACAATAGATGACCCTCAGCATTTGGTTTTGCATAATGTCACCAAGGAGGACCAGGGTTGGTACACATGCTTGGTAGCAAATACTTACGGTATGAACTACAAAAGTGCCTGGCTCACTGTGTACAATGGTAATTTTTTCAAATTAATTTATTTTTATTTTTTAAAAGCAGATGCTTGTTTCTGACTACGCATAAGTTTAAGGTATGTAACATCTTTATCTTTAAAACACTGTACCGGCATTCCCTGACATACTGGATTATGGGTATGAGATTTCCACCGATTGCCTGTCATATTGTTGGGTTTTTTGTTGGGTTATAAATGAGAATAAATAAAAACAAATGGTTTTCAATTGTTTTATAAATTTTCAAAAAATGAATTGATAAATAAGTTATAAATTTCATTCTTAATCATGAACACACTTTTATTATTTAAATTCAGGAAGTCTAGAAGTTATATAAAATATTATTGGACAACCATCATTTCAGAAACAAAATGGGAAAAGGAAATGTACATGCAAAATTAATATGAAACAATGTATTTATTAGCTTCGTTATAATTTTGAGCTAAAGTGATACATTTTAAAATGTTGTGTATTGTATATTAACAGCATTTATATATCTCAGGACCCTTATACCATAAATTTATTGGCTTAATTTAAAGTTTTTTAAACCTCAAACTTTCTTTCGTCCGGCGTGCGTCGTGCGGTGTGCGTCGTGCGTAAACAATTTGACTTGAACGACTTCTCCTCCTATACCGCGGCCCCAACTTTGACAAAACATGTCTGAGATATTCCTTACAGGAAGCTCTTCCAAAGATGTTCGAAGAATTGAATTCTATCAAGAACTCTGATTGCTATGGCAACAAAAAGGAAAAATCTTCTTTTCTGAAACAACAAGGCCTAGATATCATGTCCTATGGGTCATTAATGAGCCTGCCTCGTAGGTAATTTTATTTAACAGGCTTAAATAGGGAAAACTTTGAAAGTCTTCTTGCCTGAAACCACAAGACATAGAGCTACAAAGTTTTGCATGGAACATAAGCTAGAGGACCCATACCAAAATTGTTCAAATAATGCCCCTGGAGTCCTTTATAGCCTTGTTTCATGGCTCAATTGATTACTAGCTCATGTGAGCTATATTTATCGCTATAGTGATGTTCGTCGTCCATCGTCTTGCGTTAGTTCGTCAACATTTTGATTCAAAAGACATCTCCTCTTAAACCACTGATACATAGTTATAAATCTTGGCAGGGATGTTCCTTGCATGAAACTCTACCAAATTTGCTCAAAGAACTTAGTTTCATGCAAAACTCTGGTTGCTATGGAAACCAAAATAATTAAGAAATGATTCAAGAAGTGCAGAAGTGCAGATTTCAAAAATCTTGTCTGAAAGCAAAAGACCTAGAGCTTAGATATTTGTCATGGTGTATCATCTAGAGGTCCTCTACCAAAGCCGTTCAAATTATGTCCCTGGAGTCAAAATTGATCACGCCCTAGGGGTCACATGTTTTACATAGAAAAATATGGGAAAAATTAGGAATCTTCGTCTCTGAAACTACAAGGCGCTAAAAGTTCTAAAATTTTGCACAATGTATTGTATTGTGAACCACTATCGAAATTGTTTAAATATCCATGTGGTAAAAATTGACCTCGACCGTGGGGGGGGGTCACTTGTTTATAGAGACATATATAGAGAAAATCTCTTGTCTGAAACAACAGAGCATTAAACACTAATAAAGAAGTTTAAACATTTTTGACTTTAGAATTGGGTCAGAGTTTTGGACTTTTTTGTAACCAAAACCACAAAGACAACATGATTATTTTAAAGTTACTTTTTTGTAATCATTTGTTTCTAACCCGTTTCCTTTTGTTAGTGGAGCTATGACTATGTATCTTTATTGAAAAGGTGCTAAAACATATAGAGTTTAAGATCAAGGTACAAATTATGCTTGGAAGCATTTTTTTCCATTGAAAAGGTATAAATAAATAAGAATTATTTACTACTAATTTAAGAAATGTGAAAAAGAATGTTATCTGTAACTAATCATAGTTGGACTCTTCTTGAAAGTTTAATGTTACACACACAAATGACATACATGAGACTTTTATAAAAAGAACATGTAAATTTATTCTAATACAATTTTTTAAAGAAATATATAAAATAAAATGCTAATTTGTAAAAAGGACTTGTGGTGTTATTCATTTGAAAATGTTCAAATGTTATTAAAGGTTCTTAACAGTTGAGGTGTTTTAACTTGCTAGAAATGAGGATGTTAATATTTTAGGATATTCTTTGTCAAATTAAGTTATTATTCTTCTACAATTTATAGCTATTTTAGATTCTATTTAAGTCATCGTCATAGATTATTGTCAATGTGTTATAGCTGCTCAAACTAACAAATATGCAGTAAATGGCATAATTTAGGAGTAATTGCCCTTTGTTATTTTTTATACTTTAAAAAAATACATAATTATTAAACAATAGCCCTTTTGGAATTGGCATTTATTCGGGGAGCATCCATCGGTTCTACCGATTTCTTGTTTTTCTAAGTTTTATTTACAATTTTAGACGGATCGTGATTTTTTTAAAAAAAACTAAATGGGACAGTGCTTACATGTTGGCTAATTATATATTAAAAATGTTACCTGGGTGTAAAGAATTGCCTTCTGGAGGCTGGGGTAGGCAGCTGAAATTCGGTAAAGACTTCTATCAGAAGATTATTGTGTCTTCTAAATTAAATACTTTAGTTCATTTACAGTTTTTGTGATGCTTTTAAATATTTCTTAACAGTAATGATATGCAGAACTAATCTGTTTTGTGCCAAACTGAATAAATGCATCCATATCAAACCTTTCATTCAGTATGTTCAAGCTTTGAAACTAGACTGTATGCATGTTTCAATGTAACCTGAATTCACTTCTCTTAGTCCATTGGCTACAAATCATGGGCTTAGTTGGAAACTGTAATAACTGTATAAATATATATGCAGAAGGTAATACGCAAGTTTGACCTCCAACCCTTGATTGAATTTACCATCCCTTGGTAAATACAATTATACAAGAACACAAAGAAATACTTTATACAGTGATGAGCAGTTAACTTGACCTATTAATTTCTGTTTCAGCAGGTTCGCCGCCTCGATTCAAGCTGAAACCTACTCTCGATGTTGTGGCGTTGGTTGATAGAAAACACAAGTTTGTGTGTAAAGTCAGAGGCTCTCCAAAACCATTCCTAAGTTGGTATCACGGAAATGAATTGATAGGTCAGAGCAAAAAGTAAGTTGAATTTAATCAAACACTACTGAGTCGCAGTCAAGCTATACCATTTTTTCATTAAATTCAAAATTTTCAGATTTCATAAACCATTCAGAAGGACAGACTTCAAAATAGGCCATTTTCGTTGAATACCTACAATTGGCTTGTTATCATAGAGAATTGGAAGTAGAATATGGGAGAATCAGTGCATAGTTTAGGGGCAGGATCAGCGCTACATATGTCACTGTTGCTCAGGTCTGCTAGAAAAATATGTTTATCTTCAATTGTTACATTATGCTCCCTCAGAAAGTTGTAAGCATTTAAAACTGCTCTTGTTTTGTCCTCCAGAGTCGAGATAGGCAAATATTCTCTGCAGATTTCAAACTTGAACAAGAATGACAGTGGCGAGTATTCATGTAAAGCATTCAATCGATATGGTATACTCTGGGGTAACTTCAGTCTTCATGTGGTTCAAGATGAAGGTATGAACGTAGTAAAGAATATCTTTTGCTGGTCTTTTGTAATTGTCTTCTGCTTATAGTTTGCTACTTACCTTTTGCTATTGATTATCTTATACTTTCGCATCTTGTTGTTTAGTGTGAAAAGATATATTGTGTGCCAGTTACGGTGAAAAGGTTTTCATTTGTTTGGATTTATTTTCTGAAGACCTTAAACTGTAAATTGAAGACATGGTGGTAGAATCTGAGTCACAGAATATTTCATGAGTATTTAGATTATTTTCATGTAACATGTTTTACAGATAAAGTAAATGACCCAGATCAGTATGAAGATAATGACAACTCATCTGAAGATGAATATGCGGATCTTGAAGGTGAGTTCTTTGTTGTTGTTTTTTTTCATAAATAGTTGACTTACATTCAGGTCCATCCATTACACATAAAATAGTCCAGCATAAGAGCATGCCATTGCAGCTATATTCCAGTGTGAATTGTAGTGTATTGTGGAGAAGTACGACCGAACGCAGTGGGTTCTTATACTAGACTAATTTAATAATGATATGATACAACAGATATAACAATAACAACGAGGTTCTGGAAGTGGTATTACTGTTGAATACACTACAATATTTCCCCCTTTAAAATAAAAGATGTTACTAAAAACCCTGCTTTACAGTTCAAGTCTTATTTTCACTTGAGTGTCGTATTTTCCAACGTCTACAGTCATTAATCAAAGTTGTAATGTTATGTCCAATATAAAAACCATTAACTTGTATCTGTAGATAAGACTGGAGAAACACTGACAGCCATAAATTCAATGTAACAAGCCTCTTGCTAATTAGATTAAGCATTAGTTCATATGACAACTTTATCTAATTTTTATCTCGCCAATACTTACATTAATTTTATTCAGGAATTTCATTCAGAAAAATGAAGCATGTGGCTTGCTAAAAGTGAATTTATGTTTTCAGCATCAGAAATGAGATATTTCTCATTCTTCATTAATAAGGGATTTATTATTACCCTTGCACTTTTCATTTTGTATACTTCACAAAATTAATCCCGTAAATACATTTTTCACTTTAATGATATGTTAATCTGTCTGGGGGTTTTCTGTTCCTCTGTGGATAACGACGTTGTGGTATGCTATCGTGTGCCTGTTCTGGGGGCTGTACATTTGTTTCGATTGTCTCGGGAATACCCGGAAGTTCGATATTTTCTGCACTATCGTTCTTCATCGCGTCGGCTGCTACCCCTGTGTTCTCAATTTGATCAATATGCCTACGCCAATGTCCACCTTCACTAGTTTTTAAATCATACATTAACGGTCCCGTTCTACTAGTAACTTTAGCAGGCATCCACTTTTTGCCTTTTTGACGATAATCACGCACCATAACGTTATCTCCTTCATTGAAATTCCGTGTTTTTCTGTGACTTTCCGTGATTTTGAACTGCTTGTTTTCTACACAGTCCTTTACACTTGGTTTTACAAGATCCAACTTGACCTTAATTTCCGTCCTATGAATAACATAGCTGGCGATTCATTCGTAGTACTGTGCGGAATGTTCCTATAAGCTAACAGGAAGCTTGCCACCTTTTGATGTATGGAACCACTCACACTAGCTGCTGATTTCATCGCGTTCTTAAAACTTTGTACAAAACGTTCAGCTAATCCATTGGTACTCGGATGGTATACTGCTGTTGTTTTATGCACGATTCCATTGTTCTTACAAAATGTTTGAAATAGATCAGATTTGAATTGACTTCCATTGTCACTAACTATTTGTTTTGGCACTCCAAAACGTCCACATAACGTTCTTAAAATATCAACTGTTTTCGACGCCGTTGTTGTGTTCATAAGTTCCACCTCTGGTCATTTAGAATGAGCATCAACCATAACGAAAAACATGTGCCCCATAAATGGTCCCGCGAAGTCAATATGAACCCTATCCATTGGCTTTGAAGGCATTCCCACGGATGTAAGAATGCTTTTTCAGGTGAGTTTTGGTTTGACTGACAACCACAGCATTGTTTTGCCATTTGTTCGATATCACTGTCCAATCCTGCCCACCATACATAACTTCTACTGAGATTTTTCATTTTTACAACACCAATATGTCCGTCATGAAGTTCTTCTAGGATTCTTGCCCTTAATTGTTGTGGTACAATAACTCTCGAAATCCACATCAAACAATCGTTTTCTACTGAAAGTTCGTTTCTACGCGTGTAGTATGGAGTTAACACACTATCTGTTGGTTTGCTTTTCCAACCATGCAATGTATTTTCTATCACTTTTGACAAAATGACATCCCGGTGTGCTTCCCTTTGTATTGCTACAGCATTAACTGGCAATATATCTATTTGCTGTAAGTGGAATACGTCTTGTTCCTCCTCAACAACAGTGGTCTTTTGAGGTAGTCTTGACAATCCGTCAGCATTTGTATTTGTTTAGAGTTTTTAAACTCTATATCGTATTCGTATCCTTGAAGATAAATGGCGTACCGTTGCAGACGTGCTGCTGTTGTAGCCGGAATTCCTTTCTTTGGACCGAATATAGTTAGTAACGCCTGGTTGTCTGTCACTAGTGTAAATTTCCTTCCGAATATGTAGTTATGCCATTTGGTAACTGACCAAACGACAGCTAACGCCTCTTTCTGTACTTGTGCGTAGTTTTTCTCTGCGCTATTTAATGTCCTACTAGCGAATGCAATAGGTTTCTCATCTCCATTAGGCATTATGTGAGAAATAACAGAGACTAGTCCATACGCGGAGCTGTCGCACGCAACTTTGATCGGAAGATTTGGATCGTAGAGTGTTAAAACGACATCTGACGTTATCATTTGTTTAATTTTGTCAAACGCATTTTGTGTCTCTGCTGTCCATTTGAACTTTGCATTCTTTTGTAGAAGCTGGTTCAACGGGTACGCTATTGTAGCCATGTTTTCTATGAATTTGGCGTAATAGTTGGCCAAGCCAAGCCATGCACGTAATTGTGTGATGTTTTCTGGTCTTGGAGCTTTGACGATATCTTCAATTTTGTCCTGTGTTTTATGCAGACCATTTTCGTCTAGGGTATGTCCACAATAAATGATTTCTTTTTCGAAGAACCTACACTTTTCAAGCTTAGCGCGCAAATTGTAGTCACTTAGACGTTTCAAGTACGCTCTCTAAGTTTTGTAGGTGTTCTTCATCTGTGCTACCTGTGATGATCATGTCATCTAAGATGCAACTAGTCCCAGGTATGTCCTTGAGAATCTGGTCAATTGTGCGTTGCCAGATTGCAGTGGCTGGAGATATACCCATAACGAGCCGATTCTGTAAATACAAACCCTTATGTGTATTGATAGTGAGATACTTTTTTGAGTTCTCGTCCAGCTCTAATTGAAAATAAGCTGACCTAAGGTCAATTTTTGAATATCGTTTACCATTGGCTAGTTGTGCAAATATGTCCTCCACCTTCGGAAGCGGGTACTGATCCACATTTAAATGAGGATTCACAGTAACTTTATAGTCTCCACAAATTCTTACTTCACCATTTGGTTTCAATACGGGCACAATGGGTGTAGCCCATTCGCTATGATCAATTCTTTGAATGATCCCTTCTTTTTCAAGACGATCTAGATCTTTTCCACTTTTGGCTTCAGCGCATATGGAACAGATCTAGCTTTGCAAAATTTTGGATTCGTGTTTTCTTTCACCGAAAGCGTTGCTTTTATTCCAGGAACCAACCCAATCTCTTCATTGAATACATTCTTGTACTTTTGGACAATCTCGTTTACTCTTTCCTTTGTGGGTTTGGTTTTCCGGACAACGTGTATTGACTTCCAATCAATCTGGATATGTTTCAGCCATGATCTACCGAACAGTGATGGGTAATTCTTATTTACTACAAAAAGTTCGAGGTTGTGATGACGGGCCTCATTTTGCTCACTTTTTACATTAACATGAATCACTCCAGCTGGTCTGATAAGTTCGCCTGTAAATGTCCTGAGAACTGTGTTGGTTTTTGATAAGCTCTTATTTCTGAACATAGTTTTGTAAGTCCTAATTGGTATCACTGATATGACTGATCCGGTATCAAGTTCCATCTTGAGCTTTTTGCCATCAATTATGGGTGTAACAGTTATGCTATCACTATTTCTCTTCGGATTTACATTTAATGTCAGCACATTGTTAATATCCACATAATTGGTTTTCTTGGATTTCTGTTTTTTGGTTTTTCTGCTGGTCGGAGCTTCCTTCTTTTTTGCGAGACATGCTGACTCGATATGACCAGTTTATCCCTCATCCTAGTCTTACCCCTCTGCCAACCCTCCTCCTTCTACTTTGTCCCAAGACAGATTCATAAACTAAGTCATGAAGCACATTAGACTTATAAATTTGGCTGTACGAGGTGGAGCTTTAAACATTTCAAATAATATTGATGGGATAGATGTTACATTTGGAAAAGAAACATAACTCTTACTATTGGGTCTAGCATGTTCTTCCAAATAATGTAAGTGATGCTTAAGTAAAAGGCCTCCAAAACTGAAATATGGTTTGACAGCTTGAAATAACGTTTCGTCCAACAAAACAAAGAAGATATAATTAATAATCTTGATTTTAAAGGACCTCCAGAGTTTAAGAAAAGACTTAACCAGGTCGGGTACCTTTCGCGGGCAGCCACCACATCGGTAGATTTTAACTGCGATGCAAAAGCCTACCCAGCTGCATCCATAACATGGTGGAAAAACGGTCAGCAAGTGGATGAAGAAAAAGGAAAGGTATTTAAAAAGGGAGACACATAATTTTCGTCCAGAACCATCGTGCATTTAGAATACCCAGACTACCAAAGTGATGTAAAATATAAAAGATGTGTTAACCAAACGCAAGTATTAATGGCTCAAGATATTTTCCTATTTTAAAAATTGTTTCCAGAATAATTAACACAAATAAAGAAAGAGCAAATTCAAGTTATTCTTAAAGCATTCCTTTTTGCCAGGAATCCTGGGTGCTAAATGTGCTTACTATATATTTTACTCTTTTAATTCATTCTGAAACTATTTACGTGGAGGCCTTTTCTTGTTTTTGTTGTGTTATTTAGTTCCGAACGTATAAACCAGTCAGAATATAAATTATGTTTTTTAAAAATTATATGCTGTAATTTGTTAAGGGAAAATAGTAGAATATCGCTTTTATGTCAATATTTTCAAATCTCAGAAAGATAAATCTGTTTTAAGATTCAGTTGAACTTAACAGTTAAGCTCAAACAACTAATGAAAGAACATACACTCTCAACCTATGGTTCAGTATTTTGGCTACTCTTTAAGTGCATGTCAAAAGACTAAGAAGAAACTCTGTAACTGTCACTTCAATATATGCACTTAAATCTAGTACAAATAATGTCTAACATAGATAAGAGTATAAGATTACCAAAAAGTCACATAAAGTCACATTTTCTGATAGCCCAAACAATTACATAACAGTAGCTGCAGTTTTAACACTTAACAAGAAGCTGCTTAATCTGCATTTGTTAATATATTGTTGAAAAATCAGCTTTAACTTCTTTTTCTCCTGCATTGAAAAAATAGCAATATTTAGTCAAATGATGACTCACATTATTGAGATTGATAAATTTCACTATATAGCTAGTCGAGAGTATATTGTAGTTGTAAAAGAGAAGTCAGCAAAATTTGCAATTGTGTGCTGCGTACCTTACTTTTGGAGAATTGTCTTAAAGAACATCATTTTGGTCTTGGGACGTGACAATTTGCTGTTGTTCTTATGTGCTGGATATGATGGTGATTTAATTGCAAATTCAGATTCTTGTCATATATTCATAACAAATACCTAATTCGTGAAATTATTAGTAAGCCAGATTGTTGTTATTCTGTAAATTACCTATTATATCATTTAGACTGATTGCTTTGCTAAACATTTTACTGTTATTTACATTTTAAAGGTAGTTGAAGAGATATAACTTGAACTCCTCGAGTCGGACGTGGCGCCTGACGATAGCTTACCAGTTATTTAACCTTTTCTATCGAATGGGGAATATATAGGCCCTGGACAAGAAAAAAAGTATGAAAAAATTACAAAGGGCAATAACTCAAAAACTATTCAAAAGTGAATATGGTTACTTAGTTCTTGGACGACTCACAGTGAGATCTATTCACCTATGAAGTTTCAAGTTGATATCTCCAATACCTTTCAAGTTATGCCCCGGACAAGAATTAAGTATGAAAAATAACAAAGGGCAATAACTGAAAAATTACACATTAAAGAGTAATGGTTCTTTGGCACTGCCCCTCTCCACAACTAGAGCTATCACTAAATGTGATTAATACCCCTGTAAGACTGCTTCGAACTGAGGAAGTTATTAGTAACAGAATACTTTGTAAAAGAATTGAAATAGAGTGATGGTAGTGGGCAATTAAAGATAGTTGTGGTTCTTGTACATTGCATTTCCTTTCACTGTGTTTGACCATTTGTAAAGTTGAATTGAATTTCATGTGATAAAAGGCATATCCATAAAAAAGGGATTAAGAAAAAGGGTATGAAAAAGACCATCATTTCTGCATTATGTTGTTTTTTCTTCAGATTTTTTCTGTATTGAGTGATATTTAATCCTTTTCTCAATAGATAATGCCCCTTTGTGCAATTAGTTCAAACATTTAAGCCATCACTAATTGCTAGAACATTTGAGCATGCTACATTTTCACGTGGATACTTACAGGGATTGCGTATAATGTGTGTCAATGTGTTGATAGGCAGTCAAGAGCGGGTGGACAGTCGGGTTTTTCAGATTTCACTCTCTGTCTGCTATGTCTTAGCATGGTAACTGAACTGTGTACTTTTTTATGTGTTCAAGGCAATGTTTGTAATACAGAATAAATGAAACTGCAAATGAAACATTGAATGGGCTGAACTGCTGCTCATGACTTTTATTATTGTAAACTCCATTTCTCTCATTGTGCTTGATCATTGTATGGAACTGTATTGAATTCCAACCAGTACTTTTTACAGTATGTTCCTTAAAGTTATGCTCAGGAAAAGGAAAAACAAAAAGTGGTAATAGCTCTGCAAATACTGAAGTTGGAGCTATGGCGCTTGTACAGTGCATTTGCTCTTGTTGTGCTTGACCGTTTTGTGAAGTTGCATTGAATGCCAACCTGTAGTTTTCCAGTTATGCTTCGGACAAAAGAAACCAACAAACGGCAATAACTGTTCTAATAGTGAAGATAGAGTTATAGCTCTTCTACACTGCACTTACCCTTGTTCTGCTTGAACATTGTATGAATTTGCACTAAATTCCAACCAGTAGGTTTCAAATTATGCTTCAGACAAGAAAAACCAACAAAGGGCTATAACTGTGCAGATAGTGAAGATGGAGTTATGATTATTAAATATTGCACTATCCCCTCATTTTGCTTCATCATTGTCTGAAGTTGCACTGAATCCCAATCATTAGTTTTTACGTTATGCTCCGGACAAGGAAAACCAACAAAGGGCAATAACTCTGCAAATAGTGAAAATGGAGTTATGATTATTAAACATTGCACTTCCCCTCATTCTGCTTGACTATTGTATGAAGTTGCACTGAATTCAAAACATTAGTTTCAAGTTATACTCCGGATAAGAAAATTGCAACAGACTGCATGCAAGACCGACCACCGGGTGACTCCTATATACTGCAGCCCCATCTACCGCCAACTTTGTTTAGAGGTATAATGAGATCTATTCACCTATGAAATTTCAAGTTGTTATCTTCAATACCTTTTGAGTTATGCCCCGGACAAGAATTAAGTATGAAAAAATGCAAAGGGCAATAACTATACAAATAATGTGAAGACAACTATGGTTTATGGGCTCTGCACCTTTTCACAGTGAGATCTATTTACCTTGATTTATTTCGATTCTGGAAGCATACATAGTCATACATAAAAATGACTAAAACATTTAAAATATATATACTATGTCATGCACCCACTACCAAGGATAACACAAAAAGTGTAAAGTCTTATTTCCATTGTGGTCCTCTGTGTGGTGGCATGACATAGAGAGGCAAGATAACAATGTTTATTTGAAGTATCCCAACATTACATATTTTTGACACATATTTTTATCACAGCTTTCTGTAATTAATCATAGAATTGCCCTAGAACCTCATGTTGACTGAAAGACTATCAATCTTAAGAAGTATGATTAAAATATCACATGTATTATCACATTCACAGTGGCTCAATAGTCAGATTTTACATGTCAATATATACAAAAACATAAAAGTATTTTATGAACTAGCAGCTTCCATTAATAAATCACAATTATAAAAAGAACTCTGGTACAGGCAGCATAAAAGTTAAAAATTATCTAAAAGATGTTTTTTTAAAACCGTCTTAAACTGAGACAAGTTTGTAATTTCATTAAAAGTATGTGGTAATGAATTCCAAAGTTTACATCCATTGTGACTGAAAGTTTTTCGACCAGATGACTTTACTTTAAGAATTACAAATGCACCTTTGCTACTATGTCTAGTGTTATAGGAGTAAACAGTATCTAAAGGGATAAAATATTCTCCCATAAAATGAGGAGAAAGACTTTTTTTAATTTTACAAACATGACACAGAGTAAGATGTTCCACTCTAGAATGTACTGGTAACCAGTATAACAATTTAAAATGATCTTTACTGATGTGAACTCTACTGTCAAGATCTAAGACAAAACGTATTTATTATGAGTGGTTTGAAGTTTGTTTTTCAAAGATTTGTTTAGACCATAGTACCAAATACTACAGGCTAAATCATAATAACATTGGATCAAAACATGACTAATAGTTTTTTAGTGTGCTGAGTAAGGTATTGCTTATTTCTATACAAAAACTTCAACCTTGTATTTACTTTTTTCAACAACAATTGAGGCATTTCACTGAAAGACAAATTTTGATCTAGGGTGGCACCCAAATATTTAACAGATATAGTAGACTTGATAACAGGGCCATTATAGGTTACATCAAGGCTTGAATTAAATTTGAGTTTATGCGGTGAGCAAAAAAGTATGGATTCTGTCTTGCCCAGGTGACGACAGAGTTTATTGTCAATTAACAATTGATTCAAACGGTTTTAAAAGATCTTTAGTAAAACGTTTCTCTATTTCTTGTTTGTTTTACCGGACACTAGGATGCCTGAATCATTAGCATATAAAAGAAGCTGTTTTTTGACAACTTCTGACATATCATTCACATTCTCACATTCTTTTCTTGAAAAGGGGAACAACTCCTATGAAGTTTCAAGTTAATATCTTCAATTCTTTTGAAGTAATGCCTGGACAAGAATTAAGTATGAAAATAACAAGGGCAATAACTAAATAATATAAGAAATAGGGTAATGATTCTTGGGCACGGCACCTCCCCGATGTGAGATCTATTCCGCTGTGAAGTTTCAAGTTGAGACCTTATACACCTCTCGAGTTATGGCCCGGACAAAAATTAAGTATCAAAAATTACAAAGTGCAATTACTCAAAAAGTATGCGAAAAAGAGTAAAAGATTTTTTGCACTGCTCCTCCACACAATGAGATTTATTCACGTATAAATTTTTCAAGTTGACATCTTTAATACCTTTCGAGTCATGCCCCGGACAAGACTTAAGTATGAAAAATTACAAAGTGCAATAACTCAAAAATTTTGTGTAAAAGTTTAAGTTTCTTTGGCACTGCAACTTTCCACAGTGAGATCTATTCACCCTTGAAGTTTCAAGTTTATATCTTTAATACCTTGCAAGTCATGCCCAGGACAATAATAAGTATGAAAAAATTCAAAAGGCAGTAATGTAAAAAAAATTGAAAAAAAAGAGTTATGATTCTTTGGTGCTGCACCTCCACAGAATGAGATCTATTTACATATGAAATTTCAAGTTGAGATCTTTAACACCTTCTCCGTTATGCCCCAGAAAGGAATACGGTCTGAAAAATTACAAATGGCAATAACTAAAAAATACTAGTATAGTAAAGAGAGTTATGGTTCTTGGGCAAAGCACCTTTTCGCAGTGAGATCTATCCACCTATGGAGATTCAACCTGATACCTTCAATACCTTTCAAGTTATGCCACGTACGAATTAAGAATGAACATAACAAAGACAATAGCTCAAATATTACTCATACAATTGTAAGGGTTCTTTGGCACTGCACCTTTCCACAATAACATCTATTCACCTATGAAGTTTCAAGTAGATATCTTGAATAACTTTTGAGCCATGCCCCAGACCTATGAAGTTTCAAGTAGATATCTTGAATACATTTTGAGCCATGCCCCGGACAAGAATTAAGTATAAAAATACAAAGGGCAATAACTAAAAAATTATGCAAAAGAGAGATATGATTTTTGGGCACTGCACCTCTTTACTATGAGAACTATTGACCTATGAGGTTTCAAGTTCATATCATCAATACCTTACAAGTAATGCCCAAGACAAGAATTAAGTATGAAAAATTACAAAGGGCAATTACTCAAAATTATGCAAAAGAGCGTTATGGTTCTTGAGCACTGCACCTCCACATAGTGAGATATATTCACCTGTGAAGTTTTAAAATAATACCTTCAAAACCGTTCGAGTTATGCTCCGGACATGACTTAAGTATGAATTACTGTGAAATCATTTAAATTCGAGGGCATAAAATTTCGTGGTTTGCCGGCAGAAGGCAATTTCGTGGGGTCGTAAATTCGTGGAATTCTATTGCCAGGTAAAAAAAATACGGGGCCGTAAATTCGTTGATTTCAACTTTCGGCAATATCCGGCATTTGTGCTTTGAAATTGTTGACACGTGAAAGTTAACGTTTTTCCACCTGACCAAACAAACTATGGTAATTAACCTATCGATCGGTCTTCTCAATTAACAAGTGTCAATTATACTTTGTGATATGTTGCGCATCTTTTTCATTGTTAAAATTTAAGGTCTGTAAAAACGGTCTTTATGATTTTTTTAAGCTGTGAAAAACGTCGGCCTTCCGTCTTTGAGATGGCAACCTAAATTAGCGCCAATTAACCTTTTTGTTTGCAGCATTGTAATTAGTACAACAAAATACAGTAGTCAATTAACAATACTAAGTAATAAGTTCCACAGTAATAATAGTTTACTCAATATCAGTAAAAGTAAACATTTCATTCAGGGACCGTATAACTGCAAATAGCATCCGCAGTATAGTGCGGTTTGACAGACACGTGACGCTACGTCACTACAATTTCTACTTACAGTTTGGATGAACTTAGTAAAGAAACAAAATACGGGTACACACCTGAAAAAATCATCTCTCGGTTTAGTATCAGATTCATACCTATGTTTATCGTTGATTCATTGAATGAAGTACAAAAAAGCCGCGGTTAAGCACACAACTTGTCTACGGACGATGTATTAACTACGAACCACGTCTCGCACCTTTTTTGGTGCTGCTGACTGATTGAGCATACTTAACATTATCTTTGGCACAATTTGTTCGTCGGGACTTGATTTCATGGGTTACCTGAACCACGAAATCCACGAAAATTAATCCCCCACGAATATTAATGATTTCACAGTATTACATAGGGCAATAACTCAGAAAAATATGAGAAAGATAGTTATGGTTCTTGGGTGCTGCACCTCTCCACTGTGAGATCTATTGACCTGTAATATTTCAAGTTAATCACAATGAGATGTATCCACCTGTGAAGTTTCAAGTTGATACCTCCAGTAGTTATGCCCCAGACAAGCAAGTAACATCTATATGGCCCCCGACTATAGTCAGGCGACACAAAATGTGTTTTATTCGCGTTTGAATCACAAATATTAACTTATTTTATTGAAGAATGTATATTTATTTCACACAAAACAATGTACATTTGTTTGCTTATGGGCAGAAAGTTCTGTTTTTGTTCTTTTTCTATAATGCTATCCTAGAAAACTAAAGCTATTAATAAAAGGCTAAACCATCCTTAAAATCAACCACAAAACTTAACCGGCCTTAAAATGAAAAACAATATGTTATTAAAAACAATAAGTGATTGACATATTTCTCTAAAGTTTATAGAATTTATGAAAACGGTTGCTGGCTGTAAAATTATTGTATAATATACAACTTTGAATCTTTACCGGAAGCCAACACATGTTTGTACGCAGGATTTTATTTGGCATGAAAATGAAAAAAAAACGGAAAAGATTTTCTTAATCAGCCGTAGTACACAAAGTGACTATAATAAAAAATATTAATTTTCTGGAACGTAGGGGCAGGTAATGCAAATACATGCTTTTGTCGTAGCTGGAAGTCATTAATGTTAAATGGGAGGTTTTTTAACCTCTTGAGTGATATAGCGCCCACTAGTTGATATTTGTAGCCTATATTTCTACCAGTTCAGTACAAAGTATTTACAAGCATATCTTTACGGTTAAGACAAAAGAAATGTAACGATCTATAGTCATTCTTCATTAATTGAAGTTGCATAACGGCAGCTTTTCAGGTGAAATAATGACATAAACTTTGTTTTTTATTTTCAGTATATCATCCAGGATTTCATGTTGACAGTGAAGTCACTAACCCTTGATGACACTGGTGATTACACATGTGTTGTTGAAAATGAATTTGGGGCTGTGAACTGGACAACAAAACTAGAAGTTAAGCGTAAGTTCTAAAGAGCCTTAAAAATCTGAGCTTAATGCTAACTATAAATCAGATCAGTTACTTATTATGTCCCCCTGCGCAGAAGCGGGGTGCTTTGCACATGTCTGTCTGTCGGTTGGTCAGTATTTAAAGGATGGTCGTTCTTATTGAGTAGAAAATCCCTATTGGTTTTGTAGTCAAAGGTCAAGGTCAGTGTCATATTGAATTCGAAAACCATGTTCGCTCAATAAATCAAGTAAAAATTGATCAACAACATTTTCACTTCATTGGATGTGTGCCATTACAAGTAGAAGATATTTAATGTTATTTGATCGGTTGGTCAAAAACGATCGCCTTCAATCAATTACTAGAGAACAGTTTGGCCTACAGTCCTCCAATTTGATTGGGAGGTTTGCCATTACCGGAAGACGACATTTTTTATTATGAGGTCAGTAGGTCAAAGGTCAACGTCACTGTGATTTTTTTTCAATAAGTCTGCCTCCTTCCAGGTTATATAGTATTTTCTAGTTTACCCATAAATGAATGTCTGGATTTCTGCTTTTTAAGACAAGTCTTAAAAGCATGATTGTGTTTAAATAAGGATTTCATTTTCAAGATATGGGACAGTGTTATACCTGTAACCTATTGCTCAGAATAAAAAATATAAAAAGCAAATTACTATTTAGTTTTCATTTCTTAGTATGATACAGGCGCATTAAACCTGACGTTCCTTGATCTAGGGAAGAAATTATGTCATAACTATTATCTATTTATCTGTAATTGTATAATCTCATTCTTTTAGATTATAAAAGCAGTTTGTGAGACAGGTTAAGCTGTGAAAATGATAAATTAAGAGGTTGTAAATTAATGATTATTGGACTCATGGGGTAGTTCCTAAGAATCCAGATGGATTGCGGTTTAGAGTTGAGTTGTGAGCAAAAATGGCAAATTTTGATACTTCCCCAGAAGTGAAAATACAAAATCTGCCAGAATATTAATATACCTATTTTGGAAAACATCGTTCCATTCTCTTTCGTCAAAGGTTTAAACATTCCATCAGTGACAGTTCATAGGTTACTTTTTATTTCCCTGACGTTCTGTTTTTACATGACAACTCTGTGTACTGTTTCAAATATTAATCTGGTTTTAGGGGATGTTTACTATGTGTTTATTTTGACTTATGCTGATTTTGTGATTTTGGAATTCATATCTAATAGTACGTACTGGAACATGTCTTACTTTGACATTGTTTTGTTGTTTTATTTCAGAAAGAATAGCTATAGCACCAATAATGGAAGATATCAAGAACCAGACAGCTTTAGTCGGGGAAAATGTCACTTTCACTTGCCAAATTGTAATGAGCGATTCCCAGCCGCTTCTTCAATGGCTGCGGCATTTCAAAAAGAACAACTCTTTTGTAAATGAAGAAGGTGAACCCTATGTTAAAATATTACAGGTAAGAAAAAGATTTGGAATCATTTCTTTGTTAAACTCCAGTCATCGGTAAAAAGGTAAACTAGACTGATTTGATTTCATTTTATTTTTTTTAAAGTTTTGATAGCGTTACTTTTGTGATAAACCACATACTTGTTTATATTACTGAAAGTAACTGATTAAATGATATTTGGTATTGATGGCCGAATGGTTTGAGATCCACTATCAGTCTACCTGAAATAGTGTGCAAAGAAGTTTCTGCTTCTTAGATGAGCATTAGGGTCATCCAATTACACTAGCTTTTTTGTAATAAAACTGATCCTTGCTTAATTAAAGTACTTCTGAAAATCACGTAAAAGTAGGTGAAGCTGTATGAAGCCATAATAAAATTCAAAAACAAATTACGGATGGTTGGAATTCAGTAAATATTTTACTGGTAATAGAGTTTTTTACACTTTTCACTACAGTGAACTTAGATAAATGGTCCTACTTGAATTGTGAAAAAAGAATACTCAATTTGCTTTAAAGATTTCAGTAAAAACGTAAAGTATTTAACAACAATTTCACACCATATGAAAAGATCAACAGTAGGTACCTTTCTTTCTTGCAACAAATTGGTTTTGCTGACATTGAAACTTCAATCTTTGTTTATTGTTGTATAAACGCAATTATGATGAACTTTCAAAGTTGTAGTTAAGGTTAGATAAAAAAAATAATTTATAAAGTAAGAACTTGTTTTAGATGGTCGGTTTTATATCTTGGTTTTATGCAAAATACATAGGTGGTTTATTTCAATTATTTCATTCAGAGACATGTATATTTAACTTGACATTGTTTTAATTTAAAGTCATTCTTTAGATAGCATTTACACTATGGCTCAGGTTTATAGTTTATTACAAAACTATTGCAGAAAATAATACTTTAAAAGTAGTCGTTCCCATAAAGTTGTCCAGAAAGATATTCCTACTACTTCTCAGTAACATTTTGAGAGAACATTCACAATTTCTTACCTACATAAGGGACCTTATATGAACTTTCATCTGACATGGGTTCTAACCATATAGTAGCTGTTGAATCTTAGAAACATTCAATCAATAACCAGGACCTTAATTGAAGAGAATCGACATTTCTTATCTATCGAAGGAATAACCAAAATATAGGAAGGTCGAGGTTTGAGGAATTCGAACTTAGTAACCAGACCTCAATATAAATCTAGTAGAGTGCAATCAGATTCAAGATTGGTGTCTTAATTAAGTCTGTTTGCACTGATAACACCCGTTATTCAGTTGAGTGTTGAACATTGGGGCACTGTTTTTGATAAAACTGCTATGTTAACGATATCTATTTCTTAAACAAACCCAGATATAGCAATAAAGTACATTGTAGATTTGGTTCTATGACCACTTACAAACTGCCAACTCCTGCCAACTAATTTTGTCACATCGTTCTCGTCTGATTACCTACGAAAATTTGCAAGAAAAATATGAATTGGTATATATCTCCGCTTTTAAAAAACAATGGTTTTACAAGTACCGTATGCACATGCGCGGGACAGCATATTTTCGGAATTTACTGTCTTTTTCTTCAATGAATAGTCCCTGTTGTAACCCAGTTTCAGAGTAAGGTGATTTAGGCTCAGTTTTTGAAAAGGTAAACATAAAGGTATAATTAAAAGTGATTTTAAATGACTTTTAGTATGAAAAATGACAGACAACGTACTTATATTTGTTTTATTTCCTTTAATTATGTCTTGCACAGGAAGAAACAAAAAATGTATAATAAACTAAAGGTAGTTGAGAATGCTTTCAACAGAATAAAGTTTTTATTTTATGTAAAATGTAGTTGACTGATTGATTATTATAAATAGTGTTGAGATCATGTGACTCCCTGCACTTAAGGTAACCAATATGCTGTTGCCTCTCACTAGAAATATGACAGCAAGAAAAGATTTATCAAATGTGCAAAGTAAAACTGTAAAAGCAGTTGCATGAAGGAACATGAGGATGTTTACCCTTTCTGAAAGAAAAAGATCATATTTTTCAACATACATTGTATATAGACTTGTACATAATGATTGCACAGGTCTGGCTACATATTTCGTTGGAAGTACAGAAGTCCATACTTCACAATTAAAGTTGTATTTAAATCTTAGCGAGTAAATTAGATTCCAAAAACATTTCAAACTTTGAAAAATCATCAGTCGAACATTTTTTCTCTTTTTTTTTGTCAGTGTGAATCTATAACAAAAATGACACAAAGTGAAGTTTTAAAAACTTCACTTTGTCAGAAAAAAATTCAAATTTTTTTTATATGCAAAGTTTGGATAGGAATAACATTTGAAAGTTATTATTTGTAAGTTTTGTGATAAGAAGTAGAATTATAAACCCATTTTATGTAGAATTTGAAAAGATCTAGAAATTACCAATGGTACCATTGGTGATTTCTAGGTCAAATCTGAGTAGATATTTAGATATTTGGTATGAAGCATTGTAAAGCTGACCTGAACAAAGATATTCATGTTATTAGTGTAGGGTAAAAATTGACCCGCATGGGGTTCTTTATTTCATATTTGGTTGTGTAAGAAAAACTGAATAGCCTGAACAATTAATTCAAACAATACCTACACTCAAACAACCTGTTTAAACACAGTTACCTAGAAAAAAACACTAACTACACCAGAGCTATATGTCACAAAATATGAAAAACATGTTACAAGGAAAGTAATTCAATCTATGTGACAGTGATATAAAAAGCACTGTGAAATAATGAGGTGATGATATGTTATCAAGACAATTAGTTAGTTGATGCTAACTTTTTTATTACATTTCTCACTCGAAAACAATCTCATTATTCTTACATTTGATGTAATGTCTGTATCTGCAACATGCGGATTTTTATCGTAGGTATTGCAATAATTTTTGTGATATGAGATCTTTGTTTTAAATTTAGTGATGAATTTCATTTATGAATAAACTGACTATGTCGCAATGAATTTATTAGGAAATGAACACCCCAACAACTTTTAAATTAAGTGCAGTTTACATCATATATTTACTGTCATGTGCTTATTTCTTCCATTTATGAGAAGGGATAAGTTCTGTTACAGAATATATATACCTGTTCTAATTATTCTATAAAAAGAATTACTCATTTGAAAAATATACACTAATGTTTAAACCTCATATAGATTCTTGTCTCTCTGATAGCAACATGAACCAGCTGTAACTTAGGAAATTTAGCCCAACTTACATTTTTTCTTCATTTTTGTAAAGTAGGTCATTCAGGTGAGCGATATAGGACCGTCATGGCCCTCTTGTTTTTGTTCTTTTTATCGACTTGAATCGTTTTGCAGAACAGAAACAACGTACATTTTTTAATAAAAGCACAGTTTTTTTCTGAAACAGCTCACTAAAACCATGTTTATTTAAGAAGAATTTATAATCCCATTCTTTTATGTAAGATTTGAACATTTTATTGCTATATTTTTGAAGTCAGCTGGATTTAAAAGTACCATCGATGATCCCCAACATTTGGTTTTGCGTAATGTCACCAAGGAGGACCAGGGTTGGTACACATGTCTGGTCGCAAATACTGTCGGTATGAACTACAGAAGTGCCTGGCTCACTGTGTACAATGGTAATTTCTTTGAATAATTTTTGTTTGTTTTTGACACAGCAGGGGTTAAAGTTGTGTGATATTATAGCCTGGTAAAGGTGAAACACTGTACCGGTACCCTCTGGTAGACTTGGTTGTGCGTCTGAGCTTTCTGTCATATTGCTGAAGTATCTTTAAAGGGTATTTAATGAGAACAAATCCAAAACCTATTGTTTCCGATGGTTTTATAAATTTTAAAAATATTAATTGATAAGTTTATATACAGCAGTAGTTAAAATCAGGAACAGAAATTTATATTTTGAATTCAGGAATTCTTAAAATTATATAAATATTATTGAACAACTCATGATTAGGCAATGTATTGCATTTCAGAAACTGAATGGGAGACTCTATTGAAAATGGACATGAAGAAATGGATATGAAAATTTGCACTTGTTTTTATTGTAATTGCGTACTTAAAATGATTCTTTTTAAAATGTAGATAATACATTAGCAAAATTCATATATTTCAGTACCCTATGATCGTATTAAATGTGAACAATTGTTGCTTAATGGCTACATTAAAAGCGTTTAAACCTTCTACTAAATTGCTCTTATCTTCCCATGAATTTTCCCTTTACTTTTGTGATATAATCATATTGTTACAAATGGATATTCTCGAATTGTGCACTTAGCAACTTTTATGAAAAATACCAGGTAATTGAGAAGATGAAAAAAACTCCAAGGCATTTCTTAAATTCTTGTTCATAACCTTTCATTGTTAGTCATTAAATATCTTTTGAAAAGTATAGATATTTTACACACTTGGTAACAATTTTATCTTTTTGTATGGCAAATCTCAGCTTTAAAGTATACTTTATTGACGGCTCAGCTTTCTACACTTTTATTATATGACCTATAAATAGACGCGATCCCATTGGTTCAAAGCGCAGTCGGCGACCAACAATATATCGTTATATTCCTGCATTCTAGGTTTTTCCCATGTTATATTTTAGGTCTAAAAATTGATTGCTGTTTATACTCGTAGTAGTGCTGTCTGGTGCCTAGCACTCAGTTAACAAAATAACTCTAATGCCGGGAAATAAACAAAAAACATTCGGGGACTTAGACTTTTTCTAAGAAATGGCATCTGGTATGTGTGTGTGTGTGTTTTTTTTTTTTTTTTTGTTTTTTTTTGGATGTTATATTGGATTTCAAAATCGCCTGTCAGACTTCTGAGTATTATTGTAATGTGAGAATGAGTATAAAATGTCCTACAAAAAATTAACACATTGTAATGAATGTAAATCAGTCTGGAAGAAAACTTAGTAGAAACAATTGTATGTAGTCATATAATAAAACAGTTATTGACTAGTGTGCCATAGAATATGATGTGATATTCACACGCCAAATATTATATTGGCCTCGGCTTTGCCGGTGAATATCACATCATATTCAATGACAGACTAGTCAATAATTGTATAATATTGTTCTACAAGTAGATATTTCATCGTTTCTTTTGTATTAAAGTTTCAGTGTATTTTTTTTAAGTTTATACATAATGAAATAATTTTAGTAATTAAAAAATATTTAAGTTTTCGCAAATAAAAAGTTTTTGTTTTTGTCATCGCTTGATAATTCTTTTTCTATTAAAACAAAAACACAAAACACCATAAACACAACGAAAACAATACTCAACAGTTTTCAGTTAAATTTCTAACTTGAATCTGGTGATTTAAAACCTGTTGACGTTGTGTTTCCTTTAATAAAATAAGTACAAAATGTATTATTACTCCCTTATTAACAATTTCATTAATTTCATATATTGTAAATGTGCTGGAAGATTCATTTATATATACTGTTTACGTTAGCATTGGTTGGTTTTTAACACCATACAGTTGTTCAAAATGATATATGACAATCTGTACAACCGCAAGTTTTTACCAAGAAGATGTTATGACTGGATATAGGTGAAGATTTCCAAAGTCAAAAGTTTTGATAGATATGATTTCACGTAGTTTTTAATTAAAAGGTTTGAATCTCACATAATAATATTTACTTTTATGGACTCAACTTAGGAATATATTTGTCTGAAACAATGTGAAATTTTGCATTTGAAACCGTAGCGTTTACATTGCACAATGTTTTATATTAAAGAAATTAATTAGATCACTTTGTAGGTCATTCTAACATCACAGCTGCTTTATCGAGATGCAGAGACAGTTGTGTCATCAGCGAACTTTTTAATGATATATAAAGAAAGATCATTCATGAATAAAATGAACAGTTTAGGACCGAGGACATAGCCCTGGGGTACATAAGAAACAATCTGATGTGCTGAGATAAGGTGGCAGGTATAGTGATTTTCTGGGATCGATTATTTATTATGACCTAAACCATTTCAGTGCATTAGTGCTGAATCTGCAGCATTTTAGTTACTCATTAAGCAAAATCAAAGCTATTTGTAAATATACTACTATAGAAGTATTTGAGTATTTGTCTATTAAATAAGCGTGATCGGAAAACAAAGCTCCATTTTCACTGCAGATGTTTTAACTTTGAATTGGTTCGGCTAACACAGATTCAGTCATTTAAAGGTTTTCATTGGAGGCACTGAGGAGGCGATCATTCTTTACATCGGGCACATTGTCCTTTTAAATGAGACTGGTACTTTTCTGCTATTTTGGATAGTATATCGCCTTCTGAGATATTGTTGATCACATTATTGTGTTTAACAATAGTATCTGCAGCCTGTGAATTAGTGCGGTTAGTTAGATTCAACTCTTGTACTACATTGGAGAATTACAGTTACTTTCATTTTAAAGTGAGACATTTTTTCTTCGCGAAGAGACTTTGTAACAGAATCTCAAAACAAATAACACACGTTTCAGATTATGGCTAGATGCGCGGTGTTCAGCTGGATTGTAATGCTTTTCGTTGGTTCGGTCCTTGATGACATTTTTCTTGCTGCCAAGAAGGTTGTTCATAGTACCATAGCAGCCAGAGATCTGCATGGAATTAAATAAATTTCACAAATCTAAAAGGAGGCCGTGAAAGGAGCGTTCTGGTAAAGATACGTTGAAAAAGGCTTAGTGGTTTCAGAGACGACGTTTGAATATGATTGTTGACGGAAGAATGCTGATCCTGATAGTTCATTTGAGCCTATCGACTCAGGTGGTATAAAAAAAGAAAAAGAAAAACAAGAAGCTAGCCCGTTTCCGCGCGAACATGAACAAAGATTCTTCTGTACAATTCTGTTTAAATCCATGAAGTATTATATTTCTGTTTATTTGCCTACTAATATTGAAAATGTTACAAACAAATATTTAGATGATTTTCTCGAGTAAATGTTCAGAAAATGGTTCGATTTTTTTCTGTCGAAGGGGTTCATACTCAGTAATATCATTTTACGTCTGTACAGTCTATTTCCTTGAAAAAAAAATCATATATAAATACAAATTATTTTAAGCTCGCTCCAGTGTTGTAAATAATAAAGGCAGACGGTTGCAGCAGGCATTTAAAACCTATCGGGCTCTACGGACAAAACCGACCTTGAAAGTTTCAAGACCACACTCATAGAAAATGTACAAAAAAGACTCAAAGTTATATACACAAATCTTTAACTGAATACCTTTAATGAAAGAAAAATATAAATAAAATGTTAGTATACAATATATCATACTACCCCGATACTTATACTAGAGACTTCCGAAGTTTCACAGAGCAAAGCAAGGTATTTTGTGGTAAACAAATAACATGAAACGAGAACAAAACATACAGCGAAAGCTTAAAAGAAAACAAAAGAGTAGCACGATCCTTGAAAACATGTGGTTTCGTCCGCATAAAACTGCTCAGCAAACACAAATATCCTCAATGAACTGTTTTGTTCCGTTTGTTTTAAATACACGTCTACAATACAAGTAACTCGGATGCCAGACACTCTTTATCGAAATTGAGGAAAACTAGACACATACTTATTTAAGCAGATACACCATAAAAATGTCGCTTAAAATGTTACGGTACAAGTCATGACATATGGTTGCAAGGCATCGAACCGTAATATTTCGATAGACTGAAAACACGTTTCACAGTATTTTCTGTACTGCTGCCAAAACTTTAACTGTTATTTGAGATGTGTTTGCAGGTAACAAATTTCCATTTGCCTTGACCAAAATGGGAATGTATGGCAAACGGCTTTTAATGTCTTACACACTTCTGTATTTATGAACCAAAAAAAGAAGTTCCAATAATAGTTGGATTAGAACAAATAAGCAGATTCCATAATTACTGAATAACACCGCTTCCTTGTACTACTATCCTGGTCATGTTTCAGCTTACTAGCTATAACACAATAAGGGAAGTTATTCTGCGTTGAGTTTGGAGTAATATGTACGCAGATTTGCTCCACCTACCATATCAATGACCATTGAAATTACAACCTTATTGGATATTTTCATGTTACTGTTTTTAAGCTATTTAGCTTCTTACACTAATTCATTCAGTACGTGATCACTGGCGCGATGGAGCAGATGTGGATAACGCTGATGTGCGCATTTATAATGTTAGAACGGACGTGGCTTGCGTTGATTGATTTGCATTTAAAGTACAACTAAAGTCTAAAGCCATTGACTTTACAATTTATTTCAGACCTACTCCCAAAGCGGTACCTCAACTAAAACCTGCCATGTAAACATTCATTATACACCAATATTTTTTTTTAATTTACCAAAGATAGCATACAAATCTATCGAAGTCGTTATATAAAGCATTTTTCTCTCTACAGAGAGTCATCACAGCAAAATTTGGACTTTTATTCATATAAAATATTATAAAAATTCGAAAAACATAAACCATGTTTTATGGTGTTTAAAAAATAAAGATTTTATAAAAAGGGATTGAAGTAAATTCATTTGGCTGGTATTTCGTGTTTAACTTAGTAATTAATAATTATTGCTACTGCAAAACTATCAGCAAATAAGCCATTTAATGCTATATTTTAAATCTTAAATGACCCGATGTCATTTCGCTGCAAGAAAAATGCTATTCTGCCTTTTCAATGCCGTCTAGGGGTATGGAAGCGTAACAAAAGCAGCCATTTTCAGAAAACTATAGTTTTGAGATGCACCTGCCAGTCACACAGAGAGCGGTGTGCGTATATTTTAACGCGCCACACTCAATATATCGAAGAAGACGAAGTTTTGTTCACTTCTAATGATAAACAATCTTTCTCTGACATCGTTAAAAATTGACTGCTAAAGTACACTTACATTTTGTACAACTTAGATTTTAACCAGTAAACATAAAGGTCCACTAAATAAAGGTCCTTCAATAATCAACAGAAACGGAAAATGTATGTGAAAGCCTCGGCTGCTTTTGATATTGGTTATGTTTAATTGGCAGTTGTGACACTGAATGACATGTAAATATCAAACAGTCTTGTAGACTTTCCCTTGTACTTGATACAAACTCCAAGATGTTTGTGTTGATTTCAATTGGTCATGCGCACCTTTGCAACCAAGTAGGGTCAGATTTTAATTTGCTTAATGTATCAGACGGTTAATGTTCGACACATTGAATTAACAATTCGTCTGATTTATTTTACAAAATTAACGATCCTGTGCAATGTTCAGACATAAAAAAGAGGTTATTCGTACATAAATAGATCAGTCAAAATCCATCTGCGTGAAGAAATTGAAATAAAATTGTTATTTGATAAAAAAAGAATTGTAAACATATATTTGAGTTGATTTAGATTCAGTTGAACACTTGTATACGAAACAAAACAAGTATTTGTTGACAAATTAATTCGCAACATGAAGTAAATATGCATTTATATTATACATGAAAAACTTAAATAGATATGTAAAGGCTATAGATATATATAATAAATGTTTATATCAGAGCTTTTGTATAATTTTTTTCTCATATCTGACACTCTTATTTCGTTAAAATTATTCTTTCTACATGACTGTATTCTGTTCCCATTGACAACTATTAATAATTCATTATCGAAACCAGATAAAATAAATGTAAGCTTAATTTAGTCGAAAATTTGTAAAATTTTTTATAACAAATGGTAAGACTTTTTTTAAAATATGAAAAACAAATCACAAAATTGAAAATAAAGCTAAAATCAAAATGAAAGTACAGGGATTGTCCTGTAGGATTACGGGAAGTACATTTTGTAAATCGAAGTACTGTTTACCTTTCCTCGTTAGCCATTAGCAAGCATTTTGATCACTCTAGCACGTCTGCTGAACCAAAATAAATAACTACAGGAATTATATGTTTTCACTTTTTTCAATAAAAATGATTAAGAAAAATATGTCATTCAAGGAAGAATAATTTTAAAAAAAACCATCTGGATGCTTAAAATGATCTCCGGGGAATACATTAATAGAAAAAATCCTGTACCAAATTTTATTTCAACAACATGAGAGAAAATTATTTCATACATCATAATGCAGCTATATTTCTAAATGGATATTAAACAAACAAAATAAAATTCATTATTGTACGTAACCCATGAAAGAGGTATTTACGTCTCTAAGCCCTTTTTCTTGAAATTATTTTTACTATATTTTCTTATTTATATTTTCAAAATACCTCATTATATTTAAACTCTTTTCATATCATTGTTATCAACATCTTATCATTTTCACAGTACAGTGTAATTCTTTTTAATCAAAATCTTGTTTCTAAACAAAACCTCTTTCAGACTTCACAACATAGAGTATAACTTCTTAAAGCTGTCTTTGTAACTGAAATCTTTCAAAGCGTCTGTTGATGTCTTAAACGAAACAGGAAGGTGCTGAATTTGATGAAAAGCTGGTTGCCCAATGCACTAATTTTATCAAATATTTCCCTTTGTATTAGAAATCGCCTTTCTCTAGTAACGTGACTACAAGGCGATGAGATTGGTTGAATACAAAATTGGCGCGGAAGAGTAACACCAGAACTGACAGCCAGTTGATTAAGTGAGCAGAGTTTCCTATGTGCTACTTTTTCCAAACAACTGATAACACCATTCTGTTGATAAGGTCTCCTACCTTCCTTGGTGAACTTAAAGGCTGACAGAATATCTTTCAATGTAGTAAATATTTCGTTCAAAGCCCCAGGAAGCTGCAAGGTAACAAAAAATATAAAAGAAAACATTTAAAACAAAGACCTTAATTCCACTGTTTGAAGTCTTTGATTAGTAATTATAATATATTGAACGTTTTCTATGTGTTCTCATTCATTGCCTGACGCACAACATTATCATATAATAGATTAGTTTTACTGCTATAAAATCTTACTTTTGATGAACACATGATTTCTATTTTCAGGGTTTAATGTTTTTACGAATTCAAGACAACAGTAAAAATTTAGCTCAGTAAAAAGTGCAGTTTTCAAATATAAACTATTATTCAAAAAAACTATGATAAAAAAGTGGTTAAAATACTGGTAAAATGTCATATGAGTACAAAACTCTCATTTTTAGCTTCAGTTAATTTTGAAATAAATCAGTTTATTTTACACTAAAATACTTTGTCTATGATCACTGCATCTTTAAAGCAATTTTTACAACTTCAGGTGTTTATTGAAAGTATAGGTCGCACTGAACTAGACACTTAAAATTTAAGGGCCTCAATACAGTAAACACTAGTGGTACTTGATGATAAGCTTTATCACAACATCAAGTTTTCTGAAAGTCAGAGGAGGTAATGACGCGATGGAATTGTCAAATCCACATATTCATCTTTTATAAATCACAGATAACTCAATAACATTATAGACACAAAAATGATACAAAACAAGACCGCAAAAATCAAAACTATCTGCATCTCAAGGCAATGGTCAAATGCCAATGAAACTGGAAGCTGACGATCAAATCCAACTCACGTAAAACTTCTAAATTTCTTATAATTCTAAGTACTTTCTTTTTGATAATTTGTTAATTATGTCAAACTTATATGTGTACGTTAGTTGTATTTGGAACATTGCTAATAGAACAGAGATCGTTAAGGAATAATGAAAAGCTCACACGTTTGCTAGATATCCTTCCTGTTTCAATATCCGGTACCATTTGCATTACACATTCCAAATCTTTGTCCGAAATTCTGTCGGCGGACAGAAAGAAACTGCCAGTGCTCTGAACGAAACAAAGCATTGGATAATGCCATATTTTCAAAGTTCTGAAAAAAACTCCATAAAGAATATACTGTACGTGCAACTGCTTTACATTTTGAACACAAACATCCAAAACGTTTCTAAACAGAGTTAGTCCAATGATCATAATAAATCCTCATTGATTACCTCAATACGTGTATGGACATATAGTTTTTATTTCAACAAGAACTCATTTTGATTATATCTTAATTGTTAGTTTTAATTTCCGCAATGAGTTTAGTTTGTCCAATAATCATTATCACGTTTTATTTTTTTTTATGATCGGATAAAGTAATATCGTGGTGATCGGCCACAGACAAACATCGATTTCTATATGAGATCTGCTAATCATAAAAAAATAAACATGTAGGATCAAATAAATACACGTTCAAAAACGAAATAATTAAATAAGTTACGTAATCTTGAAAGATGTCAAAACTTCACTCCTGCATGGACTGAAACGTCTCGGTTAGAATATCCAGAGCCCGAATACTATCCATTGTCCGCCTGACATTGTGTCGAAGTCGTCCGCCACATAAGGATACTTTTTGGCAGCTTTCCGAACGGGCGGCTCTGCTTTTCACTGAGGTAGTGTGAAATAATACAATGATAACGGCATTTGAAATTATTTGAAATGTTTTCAGGGTAAAAATACCGTTAGTTGTAATAACCGCATCTACGTGAACCAAATTTTCTTATTTCTGTAAATGTGTTTGATATTAATATTTAATATTCAGAGCTTTTGTGAAGTTTAACGGTTGTCTGGAGTGAAAAGAAATGCGAAGAGGTCGAATTCATACATGTTCACATTAAAAAAATTAAAATCATATTTAAGTATGTTTTAGTGAAATCTTACACAATGAAATATTCTTATTTCTCTGTATATCCTTTTAAGTCATATAATGTCTTATGGTTTTTGCAATAGTTCGTTTTATTGAAGAATCTGTTTTATACATACCCTCTCTGGGAATTTAAAACAGAAAAAGTTTGTCTGGATTTCCATGTCCATTTCCGTCGTTCCAAATAATCCAGTGACGAATTTGCTGTGGACAGGTCAACAAAAAGTTCCCTACTGTCATAGGATTGTCTGTGTGTGATATATTCTGAACAATATCTCAAAGTCTCAACATTCCTACTTTCTAGAGGCGTTTCTTCAATACATTCTACATATGAATCACTATTAATTAGCGAGTTTCGCGTCAAAAATATATATGTGGTCATTAGTATTCACAAAATGATTTCAAATATTTTCTTCTTTGTGAAGGATTATCATGAAACTTGAAAACCGTACCCTGTACTTGAGCCGACAGTTAAACTATTTGCTACAATAGTAGATCATGATTGTCCTCGATTTTATTTCAAATCATGACAATTGGTGGGATAAGTGAAAGATTATTTTCTAATAGGTTATGTCAATTACAATAAAAGAAATAAGTAAAACTGTTTAATTCAGTAACTGAAATGCTAACTTGACTAACCTCAAGGTAATTAAGCCTCAGCCTTCTACTTATTGAATGGCCAAGGGACGGCAAAATATTTTCATGTGTTAAAAAGTCAAATAAAATAATAACCAGGACCTTAATTGAAGAGAATCGACATTTCTTATCTATCGAAGGAATAACCAAAATATAGGAAGGTCGAGGTTTGAGGAATTCGAACTTAGTAACCAGACCTCAATATAAATCTAGTAGAGTGCAATCAGATTCAAGATTGGTGTCTTAATTAAGTCTGTTTGCACTGATAACACCCGTTATTCAGTTGAGTGTTGAACATTGGGGCACTGTTTTTGATAAAACTGCTATGTTAACGATATCTATTTCTTAAACAAACCCAGATATAGCAATAAAGTACATTGTAGATTTTGGTTCTATGACCACTTACAAACTGCCAACTCCTGCCAACTAATTTTGTCACATCGTTCTCGTCTGATTACCTACGAAAATTTGCAAGAAAAATATGAATTGGTATATATCTCCGCTTTTAAAAAACAATGGTTTTACAAGTACCGTATGCACATGCGCGGGACAGCATATTTTCGGAATTTACTGTCTTTTTCTTCAATGAATAGTCCCTGTTGTAACCCAGTTTCAGAGTAAGGTGATTTAGGCTCAGTTTTTGAAAAGGTAAACATAAAGGTATAATTAAAAGTGATTTTAAATGACTTTTAGTATGAAATATGACAGACAACGTACTTATATTTGTTTTATTTCCTTTAATTATGTCTTGCACAGGAAGAAACAAAAAAATGTATAATAAACTAAAGGTAGTTGAGAATGCTTTCAACAGAATAAAGTTTTTATTTTATGTAAAATGTAGTTGACTGATTGATTATTATAAATAGTGTTGTGATCATGTGACTCCCTGCACTTAAGGTAACCAATATGCTGTTGCCTCTCACTAGAAATATGACAGCAAGAAAAGATTTATCAAATGTGCAAAGTAAAACTGTAAAAGCAGTTGCATGAAGGAACATGAGGATGTTTACCCTTTCTGAAAGAAAAAGATCATATTTTTCAACATACATTGTATATAGACTTGTACATAATGATTGCACAGGTCTGGCTACATATTTCGTTGGAAGTACAGAAGTCCATACTTCACAATTAAAGTTGTATTTAAATCTTAGCGAGTAAATTAGATTCCAAAAACATTTCAAACTTTGAAAAAATCATCAGTCGAACATTTTTTCTCTTTTTTTTTGTCAGTGTGAATCTATAACAAAAATGACACAAAGTGAAGTTTTAAAAACTTCACTTTGTCAGAAAAAAATTCAAATTTTTTTTATATGCAAAGTTTGGATAGGAATAACATTTGAAAGTTATTATTTGTAAGTTTTGTGATAAGAAGTAGAATTATAAACCCATTTTATGTAGAATTTGAAAAGATCTAGAAATTACCAATGGTACCATTGGTGATTTCTAGGTCAAATCTGAGTAGATATTTAGATATTTGGTATGAAGCATTGTAAAGCTGACCTGAACAAAGATATTCATGTTATTAGTGTAGGGTAAAAATTGACCCGCATGGGGTTCTTTATTTCATATTTGGTTGTGTAAGAAAAACTGAATAGCCTGAACAATTAATTCAAACAATACCTACACTCAAACAACCTGTTTAAACACAGTTACCTAGAAAAAAACACTAACTACACCAGAGCTATATGTCACAAAATATGAAAAACATGTTACAAGGAAAGTAATTCAATCTATGTGACAGTGATATAAAAAGCACTGTGAAATAATGAGGTGATGATATGTTATCAAGACAATTAGTTAGTTGATGCTAACTTTTTTATTACATTTCTCACTCGAAAACAATCTCATTATTCTTACATTTGATGTAATGTCTGTATCTGCAACATGCGGATTTTTATCGTAGGTATTGCAATAATTTTTGTGATATGAGATCTTTGTTTTAAATTTAGTGATGAATTTCATTTATGAATAAACTGACTATGTCGCAATGAATTTATTAGGAAATGAACACCCCAACAACTTTTAAATTAAGTGCAGTTTACATCATATATTTACTGTCATGTGCTTATTTCTTCCATTTATGAGAAGGGATAAGTTCTGTTACAGAATATATATACCTGTTCTAATTATTCTATAAAAAGAATTACTCATTTGAAAAATATACACTAATGTTTAAACCTCATATAGATTCTTGTCTCTCTGATAGCAACATGAACCAGCTGTAACTTAGGAAATTTAGCCCAACTTACATTTTTTCTTCATTTTTGTAAAGTAGGTCATTCAGGTGAGCGATATAGGACCGTCATGGCCCTCTTGTTTTTGTTCTTTTTATCGACTTGAATCGTTTTGCAGAACAGAAACAACGTACATTTTTTAATAAAAGCACAGTTTTTTTCTGAAACAGCTCACTAAAACCATGTTTATTTAAGAAGAATTTATAATCCCATTCTTTTATGTAAGATTTGAACATTTTATTGCTATATTTTTGAAGTCAGCTGGATTTAAAAGTACCATCGATGATCCCCAACATTTGGTTTTGCGTAATGTCACCAAGGAGGACCAGGGTTGGTACACATGTCTGGTCGCAAATACTGTCGGTA
Organism: Cyclina sinensis; assembly: GCA_012932295.1. Taxonomy (NCBI): domain Eukaryota; kingdom Metazoa; phylum Mollusca; class Bivalvia; order Venerida; family Veneridae; genus Cyclina; species Cyclina sinensis. The sequence continues at coordinate 5,000,301 of JAAONU010000016.1, forward strand.
TGAACTACAGAAGTGCCTGGCTCACTGTGTACAATGGTAATTTCTTTGAATAATTTTTGTTTGTTTTTGACACAGCAGGGGTTAAAGTTGTGTGATATTATAGCCTGGTAAAGGTGAAACACTGTACCGGTACCCTCTGGTAGACTTGGTTGTGCGTCTGAGCTTTCTGTCATATTGCTGAAGTATCTTTAAAGGGTATTTAATGAGAACAAATCCAAAACCTATTGTTTCCGATGGTTTTATAAATTTTAAAAATATTAATTGATAAGTTTATATACAGCAGTAGTTAAAATCAGGAACAGAAATTTATATTTTGAATTCAGGAATTCTTAAAATTATATAAATATTATTGAACAACTCATGATTAGGCAATGTATTGCATTTCAGAAACTGAATGGGAGACTCTATTGAAAATGGACATGAAGAAATGGATATGAAAATTTGCACTTGTTTTTATTGTAACTGCGTACTTAAAATGATTCTTTTTAAAATGTAGATAATACATTAGCAAAATTCATATATTTCAGTACCCTATGATCGTATTAAATGTGAACAATTGTTGCTTAATGGCTACATTAAAAGCGTTTAAACCTTCTACTAAATTGCTCTTATCTTCCCATGAATTTTCCCTTTACTTTTGTGATATAATCATATTGTTACAAATGGATATTCTCGAATTGTGCACTTAGCAACTTTTATGAAAAATACCAGGTAATTTAGAAGATGAAAAAAACTCCAAGGCATTTCTTAAATTCTTGTTCATAACCTTTCATTGTTAGTCATTAAATATCTTTTGAAAAGTATAGATATTTTACACACTTGGTAACAATTTTATCTTTTTGTATGGCAAATCTCAGCTTTAAAGTATACTTTATTGACGGCTCAGCTTTCTACACTTTTATTATATGACCTATAAATAGACGCGATCCCATTGGTTCAAAGCGCAGTCGGCGACCAACAATATATCGTTATATTCCTGCATTCTAGGTTTTTCCCATGTTATATTTTAGGTCTAAAAATTGATTGCTGTTTATACTCGTAGTAGTGCTGTCTGGTGCCTAGCACTCAGTTAACAAAATAACTCTAATGCCGGGAAATAAACAAAATACATTCGGGGACTTAGACTTTTTCTAAGAAATGGCATCTGGTATGTGTGTGTGTGTGTTTTTTTTTTTTTTTTTTTTTTTTTTTTGGATGTTATATTGGATTTCAAAATCGCCTGTCAGACTTCTGAGTATTATTGTAATGTGAGAATGAGTATAAAATGTCCTACAAAAAATTAACACATTGTAATGAATGTAAATCAGTCTGGAAGAAAACTTAGTAGAAACAATTGTATGTAGTCATATAATAAAACAGTTATTGACTAGTGTGCCATAGAATATGATGTGATATTCACACGCCAAATATTATATTGGCCTCGGCTTTGCCGGTGAATATCACATCATATTCAATGACAGACTAGTCAATAATTGTATAGTATTGTTCTACAAGTAGATATTTCATCGTTTCTTTTGTATTAAAGTTTCAGTGTATTTTTTTTAAGTTTATACATAATGAAATAATTTTAGTAATTAAAAAATATTTAAGTTTTCGCAAATAAAAAGTTTTTGTTTTTGTCATCGCTTGATAATTCTTTTTCTATTAAAACAAAAACACAAAACACCATAAACACAACGAAAACAATACTCAACAGTTTTCAGTTAAATTTCTAACTTGAATCTGGTGATTTAAAACCTGTTGACGTTGTGTTTCCTTTAATAAAATAAGTACAAAATGTATTATTACTCCCTTATTAACAATTTCATTAATTTCATATATTGTAAATGTGCTGGAAGATTCATTTATATATACTGTTTACGTTAGCATTGGTTGGTTTTTAACACCATACAGTTGTTCAAAATGATATATGACAATCTGTACAACCGCAAGTTTTTACCAAGAAGATGTTATGACTGGATATAGGTGAAGATTTCCAAAGTCAAAAGTTTTGATAGATATGATTTCACGTAGTTTTTAATTAAAAGGTTTGAATCTCACATAATAATATTTACTTTTATGGACTCAACTTAGGAATATATTTGTCTGAAACAATGTGAAATTTTGCATTTGAAACCGTAACGTTTACATTGCACAATGTTTTATATTAAAGAAATTAATTAGATCACTTTGTAGGTCATTCTAACATCACAGCTGCTTTATCGAGATGCAGAGACAGTTGTGTCATCAGCGAACTTTTTAATGATATATAAAGAAAGATCATTCATGAATAAAATGAACAGTTTAGGACCGAGGACATAGCCCTGGGGTACATAAGAAACAATCTGATGTGCTGAGATAAGGTGGCAGGTATAGTGATTTTCTGGGATCGATTATTTATTATGACCTAAACCATTTCAGTGCATTAGTGCTGAATCTGCAGCATTTTAGTTACTCATTAAGCAAAATCAAAGCTATTTGTAAATATACTACTATAGAAGTATTTGAGTATTTGTCTATTAAATAAGCGTGATCGGAAAACAAAGCTCCATTTTCACTGCAGATGTTTTAACTTTGAATTGGTTCGGCTAACACAGATTCAGTCATTTAAAGGTTTTCATTGGAGGCACTGAGGAGGCGATCATTCTTTACATCGGGCACATTGTCCTTTTAAATGAGACTGGTACTTTTCTGCTATTTTGGATAGTATATCGCCTTCTGAGATATTGTTGATCACATTATTGTGTTTAACAATAGTATCTGCAGCCTGTGAATTAGTGCGGTTAGTTAGATTCAACTCTTGTACTACATTGGAGAATTACAGTTACTTTCATTTTAAAGTGAGACATTTTTTCTTCGCGAAGAGACTTTGTAACAGAATCTCAAAACAAATAACACACGTTTCAGATTATGGCTAGATGCGCGGTGTTCAGCTGGATTGTAATGCTTTTCGTTGGTTCGGTCCTTGATGACATTTTTCTTGCTGCCAAGAAGGTTGTTCATAGTACCATAGCAGCCAGAGATCTGCATGGAATTAAATAAATTTCACAAATCTAAAAGGAGGCCGTGAAAGGAGCGTTCTGGTAAAGATACGTTGAAAAAGGCTTAGTGGTTTCAGAGACGACGTTTGAATATGATTGTTGACGGAAGAATGCTGATCCTGATAGTTCATTTGAGCCTATCGACTCAGGTGGTATAAAAAAGAAAAAGAAAAACAAGAAGCTAGCCCGTTTCCGCGCGAACATGAACAAAGATTCTTCTGTACAATTCTGTTTAAATCCATGAAGTATTATATTTCTGTTTATTTGCCTACTAATATTGAAAATGTTACAAACAAATATTTAGATGATTTTCTCGAGTAAATGTTCAGAAAATGGTTCGATTTTTTTCTGTCGAAGGGGTTCATACTCAGTAATATCATTTTACGTCTGTACTGTCTATTTCCTTGAAAAAAAAAATCATATATAAATACAAATTATTTTAAGCTCGCTCCAGTGTTGTAAATAATAAAGGCAGACGGTTGCAGCAGGCATTTAAAACCTATCGGGCTCTACGGACAAAACCGACCTTGAAAGTTTCAAGACCACACTCATAGAAAATGTACAAAAAAGACTCAAAGTTATATACACAAATCTTTAACTGAATACCTTTAATGAAAGAAAAATATAAATAAAATGTTAGTATACAATATATCATACTACCCCGATACTTATACTAGAGACTTCCGAAGTTTCACAGAGCAAAGCAAGGTATTTTGTGGTAAACAAATAACATGAAACGAGAACGAAACATACAGCGAAAGCTTAAAAGAAAACAAAAGAGTAGCACGATCCTTGAAAACATGTGGTTTCGTCCGCATAAAACTGCTCAGCAAACACAAATATCCTCAATGAACTGTTTTGTTCCGTTTGTTTTAAATACACGTCTACAATACAAGTAACTCGGATGCCAGACACTCTTTATCGAAATTGAGGAAAACTAGACACATACTTATTTAAGCAGATACACCATAAAAATGTCGCTTAAAATGTTACGGTACAAGTCATGACATATGGTTGCAAGGCATCGAACCGTAATATTTCGATAGACTGAAAACACGTTTCACAGTATTTTCTGTACTGCTGCCAAAACTTTAACTGTTATTTGAGATGTGTTTGCAGGTAACAAATTTCCATTTGCCTTGACCAAAATGGGAATGTATGGCAAACGGCTTTTAATGTCTTACACACTTCTGTATTTATGAACCAAAAAAAGAAGTTCCAATAATAGTTGGATTAGAACAAATAAGCAGATTCCATAATTACGGAATAACACCGCTTCCTTGTACTACTATCCTGGTCATGTTTCAGCTTACTAGCTATAACACAATAAGGGAAGTTATTCTGCGTTGAGTTTGGAGTAATATGTACGCAGATTTGCTCCACCTACCATATCAATGACCATTGAAATTACAACCTTATTGGATATTTTCATGTTACTGTTTTTAAGCTATTTAGCTTCTTACACTAATTCATTCAGTACGTGATCACTGGCGCGATGGAGCAGATGTGGATAACGCTGATGTGCGCATTTATAATGTTAGAACGGACGTGGCTTGCGTTGATTGATTTGCATTTAAAGTACAACTAAAGTCTAAAGCCATTGACTTTACAATTTATTTCAGACCTACTCCCAAAGCGGTACCTCAACTAAAACCTGCCATGTAAACATTCATTATACACCAATATTTTTTTTTTTAATTTACCAAAGATAGCATACAAATCTATCGAAGTCGTTATATAAAGCATTTTTCTCTCTACAGAGAGTCATCACAGCAAAATTTGGACTTTTATTCATATAAAATATAATAAAAATTCGAAAAACATAAACCATGTTTTATGGTGTTTAAAAAATAAAGATTTTATAAAAAGGGATTGAAGTAAATTCATTTGGCTGGTATTTCGTGTTTAACTTAGTAATTAATAATTATTGCTACTGCAAAACTATCAGCAAATAAGCCATTTAATGCTATATTTTAAATCTTAAATGACCCGATGTCATTTCGCTGCAAGAAAAATGCTATTCCGCCTTTTCAATGCCGTCTAGGGGTATGGAAGCGTAACAAAAGCAGCCATTTTCAGAAAACTATAGTTTTGAGATGCACCTGCCAGTCACACAGAGAGCGGTGTGCGTATATTTTAACGCGCTACACTCAATATATCGAAGAAGACGAAGTTTTGTTCACTTCTAATGATAAACAATCTTTCTCTGACATCGTTAAAAATTGACTGCTAAAGTACACTTACATTTTGTACAACTTAGATTTTAACCAGTAAACATAAAGGTCCACTAAATAAAGATCCTTCAATAATCAACAGAAACGGAAAATGTATGTGAAAGCCTCGGCTGCTTTTGATATTGGTTATGTTTAATTGGCAGTTGTGACACTGAATGACATGTAAATATCAAACAGTCTTGTAGACTTTCCCTTGTACTTGATACAAACTCCAAGATGTTTGTGTTGATTTCAATTGGTCATGCGCACCTTTGCAACCAAGTAGGGTCAGATTTTAATTTGCTTAATGTATCAGACGGTTAATGTTCGACAAATTGAATTAACAATTCGTCTGATTTATTTTACAAAATTAACGATCCTGTGCAATGTTCAGACATAAAAAAGAGGTTAATCGTACATAAATAGATCAGTCAAAATCCATCTGCGTGAAGAAATTGAAATAAAATTGTTATTTGATAAAAAAAGAATTGTAAACATATATTTGAGTTGATTTAGATTCAGTTGAACACTTGTATACGAAACAAAACAAGTATTTGTTGACAAATTAATTCGCAACATGAAGTAAATATGCATTTATATTATACATGAAAAACTTAAATAGATATGTAAAGGCTATAGATATATATAATAAATGTTTATATCAGAGCTTTTGTATAATATTTTTCTCATATCTGACACTCTTATTTCGTTAAAATTATTCTTTCTACATGACTGTATTCTGTTCCCATTGACAACTATTAATAATTCATTATCAAAACCAGATAAAATAAATGTAAGCTTAATTTAGTCGAAAATTTGTAAAATTTTTTATAACAAATGGTAAGACTTTTTTTAAAATATGAAAAACAAATCACAAAATTGAAAATAAAGCTAAAATCAAAATGAAAGTACAGGGATTGTCCTGTAGGATTACGGGAAGTACATTTTGTAAATCGAAGTACTGTTTACCTTTCCTCGTTAGCCATTAGCAAGCATTTTGATCACTCTAGCACGTCTGCTGAACCAAAATAAATAACTACAGGAATTATATGTATTCACTTTTTTCAATAAAAATGATTAAGAAAAATATGTCATTCAAGGAAGAATAATTTTAAAAAAAAACCATCTGGATGCTTAAAATGATCTCCGGGGAATACATTAATAGAAAAAATCCTGTACCAAATTTTATTTCAACAACATGAGAGAAAATTATTTCATACATCATAATGCAGCTATATTTCTAAATGGATATTAAACAAACAAAATAAAATTCATTATTGTACGTAACCCATGAAAGAGGTATTTACGTCTCTAAGCCCTTTTTCTTGAAATTATTTTTACTATATTTTCTTAATTATATTTTCAAAATACCTCATTATATTTAAACTCTTTTCATATCATTGTTATCAACATCTTATCATTTTCACAGTACAGTGTAATTCTTTTTAATCAAAATCTTGTTTCTAAACAAAACCTCTTTCAGACTTCACAACATAGAGTATAACTTCTTAAAGCTGTCTTTGTAACTGAAATCTTTCAAAGCGTCTGTTGATGTCTTAAACGAAACAGGAAGGTGCTGAATTTGATGAAAAGCTGGTTGCCCAATGCACTAATTTTATCAAATATTTCCCTTTGTATTAGAAATCGCCTTTCTCTAGTAACGTGACTACAAGGCGATGAGATTGGTTGAATACAAAATTGGCGCGGAAGAGTAACACCAGAACTGACAGCCAGTTGATTAAGTGAGCAGAGTTTCCTATGTGCTACTTTTTCCAAACGACTGATAACACTATTCTGTTGATAAGGTCTCCTACCTTCCTTGGTGAACTTAAAGGCTGACAGAATATCTTTCAATGTAGTAAATATTTCGTTCAAAGCCCCAGGAAGCTGCAAGGTAACAAAAAATATAAAAGAAAACATTTAAAACAAAGACCTTAATTCCACTGTTTGAAGTCTTTGATTAGTAATTATAATATATTGAACGTTTTCTATGTGTTCTCATTCATTGCCTGACGCAAAACATTATCATATAATAGATTAGTTTTACTGCTATAAAATCTTACTTTTGATGAACACATGATTTCTATTTTCAGGGTTTAATGTTTTTACGAATTCAAGACAACAGTAAAAATTTAGCTCAGTAAAAAGTGCAGTTTTCAAATATAAACTATTATTCAAAAAAACTATGATAAAAAAGTGGTTAAAATACTGGTAAAATGTCATATGAGTACAAAACTCTCATTTTTAGCTTCAGTTAATTTTGAAATAAATCAGTTTATTTTACACTAAAATACTTTGTCTATGATCACTGCATCTTTAAAGCAATTTTTACAACTTCAGGTGTTTATTGAAAGTATAGGTCGCACTGAACTAGACACTTAAAATTTAAGGGCCTCAATACAGTAAACACTAGTGGTACTTGATGATAAGCTTTATCACAACATCAAGTTTTCTGAAAGTCAGAGGAGGTAATGACGCGATGGAATTGTCAAATCCACATATTCATCTTTTATAAATCACAGATAACTCAATAACATTATAGACACAAAAATGATACAAAACAAGACCGCAAAAATCAAAACTATCTGCAGTTCAAGGCAATGGTCAAATGCCAATGAAACTGGAAGCTGACGATCAAATCCAACTCACGTAAAACTTCTAAATTTCTTATAATTCTAAGTACTTTCTTTTTGATAATTTGTTAATTATGTCAAACTTATATGTGTACGTTAGTTGTATTTGGAACATTGCTAATAGAACAGAGATCGTTAAGTAATAATGAAAAGCTCACACGTTTGCTAGATATCCTTCCTGTTTCAATATCCGGTACCATTTGCATTACACATTCCAAATCTTTGTCCGAAATTCTGTCGACGGACAGAAAGAAACTGCCAGTGCTCTGAACGAAACAAAGCATTGGATAATGCCATATTTTCAAAGTTCTGAAAAAAACTCCATAAAGAATATACTGTACGTTCAACTGCTTTACATTTTGAACACAAACATCCAAAACGTTTCTAAACAGAGTTAGTCCAATGATCATAATAAATCCTCATTGATTACCTCAATACGTGTATGTACATATAGTTTTTATTTCAACAAGAACTCACTTTTGATTATATCTTAATTGTTAGTTTTAATTTCCGCAATGAGTTTAGTTTGTCCAATAATCATTATCACGTTTTATTTTTTTTATGATCGGATTAAGTAATATCGTGGTGATCGGCCACAGACAAACATCGATTTCTATATGAGATCTGCTAATCATAAAAAAATAAACATGTAGGGTCAAATAAATACACGTTCAAAAACGAAATAATTAAATAAGTTACGTAATCTTGAAAGATGTCAAAACTTCACTCCTGCATGGACTGGAACGTCTCGGTTAGAATATCCAGAGCCCGAATACTATCCATTGTCCGCCGGACATTGTGTCGAAGTCGTCCGCCACATAAGGATACTTTTTGGCAGCTTTCCGAACGGGCGGCTCTGCTTTTCACTGAGGTAGTGTGAAATAATACAATGATAACGGCATTTGAAATTATTTGAAATGTTTTCAGGGTAAAAATACCGTTAGTTGTAATAACCGCATCTACGTGAACCAAATTTTCTTATTTCTGTAAATGTGTTTGATATTAATATTTAATATTCAGAGCTTTTGTGAAGTTTAACGGTTGTCTGGAGTGAAAAGAAATGCGAAGAGGTCGAATTCATACATGTTCACATTAAAAAATTAAAATCATATTTAAGTATGTTTTAGTGAAATCTTACACAATGAAATATTCTTATTTCTCTGTATATCTTTTTAAGTCATATAATGTCTTATGGTTTTTGCGATAGTTCGTTTTATTGAAGAATCTGTTTTATACCTACTCCTCTCTGGGAATTTAAAACAGAAAAAGTTTGTCTGGATTTCCATGTCCATTTCCGTCGTTCCAAAGAATCCAGTGACGAATTTGCTGTGGACAGGTCAACAGAAAGTTCCCTACTGTCATAGGATTGTCTGTGTGTGATATATTCTGAACAATATCCCAAAGTCTCAACATTCCTACTTTCTACAGGCGTTTCTTCAATACATTCTACATATGAATCACTATTAATTAGCGAGTTTCGCGTCAAAAATATATATGTGGTCATTAGTATTCACAAAATGATTTCAAATATTTTTTTCTTTGTGAAGGATTATCATGAAACTTGAAAACCGTACCCTGTACTTGAGCCGACAGTTAAACTATTTGCTACAATAGTAGATCATGATTGTCCTCGATTTTATTTCAAATCATGACAATTGGTGGGATAAGTGAAAGATTATTTTCTAATAGGTTATGTCAATTACAATAAAAGAAATAAGTAAAACTGTTTAATTCAGTAACTGAAATGCTAACTTGACTAACCTCAAGGTAATTAAGCCTCAGCCTTCTACTTATTGAATGGCCAAGGGACGGCAAAATATTTTCATGTGTTAATAATGTCAAATAAAATAATATCTGAATTCCTTAACGTTTCGTCTATTTTTTTCTTTATTTTATCATGAATTTGATGGGCATCTTCGTATGTACTTTGCTCTATTAATCCTTTTAAGCCAAAATGACGTGCCAAAGGACAATCATTTTAAGGGATAGAAAAAGGAATAGGGAATTCATTTCATTTTAATCCTCTGGCACCTGGTGATGGGGTAGAACTAATGCTCCTAATGACTATTGTAGAATATTATAATCTACGGAGATTTTTAATGCTGGTACCGGTTGCACATCATTTGACTCAAAATTGTGGAACGTACAATTGTTTTATGATCGGGAAATAATGCAAGATATAGAAAAGGGTATAGTTCGAGAAAACAAGTTCATATTCCTGATCGGTGATTAATTTTGTTCAGGGCTTATGTTCTCATCAAAAATATCATGTTAAAATCAAACATCAAGCAGGTGATTGAACCTGTGATCTCTGTTCAGTAAAAGATTTTACAAACCGACATATGTGCCACGCTATCAGATTTGTGCTTTCAAACACAGACATATTCGTTCCTTGTAAATGTCAGTACATAGCGATGTCACAAAAGAAAATAGCATTTTTAAGTTAATCGCTTCAATTACTGCAAATTATCTAAATCAGAAATGATTTCAAAATTTTCGAAACCTTTATCAAATGTTTGATGAGGTGTCATGTAAAGATATGAAACTGCCTTTAACATATTGTCGCTTTTGCCTTGTATTGTTAGAGGTAATACTGAGTGTATGGAAAATATATTAAAGTTTCAAAAAAGCAATTTTTCGGATTTTTTAGACAGTTGCGTTGACTGATATCAATGACACTTCTGTTCTGAATGAACTAAAACCGGGTACAAAAATATCAAAAATTTTCATAATGTATCCCTATCCTCTATCAGCGAATACAGTACACTAAAGGTGGGTCGACACAGTTTAGAGAAACACCATTGTGCTGTAATAAGGCATTTTATCTGCTGTCTGTTTTCAGGACAATAGATTTTTGGGAAACAGTATGCTTTCAAGTCAAAAAGAAAGTTTTCCGTTAAACACCTGTTATATACCTTCAGTACACAAGGTACTGTGTATATAAATTTAAGGAAGAGGAACCCGTATTTAGGAAATAACGGACATTCGATTTTTTTTCTTTCAATTTTTAAGGAATGTGAAAGTAACATATTGATAAATTTATCTTTTGTAAATCATTTTTGCCAAATTCTTATTTTGTTTATCTTCTATTATACATTTAACGAAATACGTAAATATTTGACATTGAATTATTACTATTGTTTCTTGCATTTTAATAAATGGAAATCGTAACTTAATATATGTTTTCCATAATTAATAAATAATAAGTACATACTTTACATAAAAAGGATAAAAAAGACGGATATTTATAGAAATCTAAATTAAGACATGATCTGGGTTTTCTTTAAAAGTTGACAATATCGATATTAAGTTGGGATAATCGTCTTTAGAAAAGAACATATTGTGCAGAAAAGACTCGATATGTTTTTTAAGTTTACTCGGAAGAAAAGTTGTCGACTCAAAAATCCATTTTTCCTTGAAGTAACCATTATAAATGACTATATTTCTAATGTTCGCATTAAACATGAGGTCAAACATTATTAAACAATAAAAAAGAGTCTACATATATGCAAAGACCTAAAATAACATGATATACCCTGAAAATTACAGTCCCGCTCATCTAACCTTGGCAATTTTGACTTATTATTTAAATCAATACACCATTCATTTGCATAAATAATTCAATGAAGTAAAGGCCTTTTTTTCATTTTTGCCTCATTAAAATGTGTTCTCCAATGACTTGAAACGCAAAACATTTGCACTTTTTTGTCACATTCACGCTCAGTTTTCAAAAAGATAAGGATTTATTTTTTTTAATGTTTTCTCAAAGCTGTAATGATTTTTCACATTTGAAAATTCTGTCGCAAGTTTTACAAAACGCTGTCATCGTTTAGGCGCTTTTATGCGTCTCTCTGACAAAGCATAAAATATTTCGAAAGTTTTATTGTACGAAAATAACATAAAAAAGAGATATATCTTTATGTTTAATTCATTTCTGCAAGATAGGAGTATAAGTTATAGTTATCGTTCGAGGAAGAGGTCCGCATGGTGTTTATAGACCTGTGAGGGGATTTGTGAACCGAGCGAGCGTAGCGAGTCTATAAACAACAAGAAGAACTCTTCCGAGAATGATAACTGACTTATCTAATGGTGTTTTTGTCTTGAATGACACCAAACACTGTTCACTATTTGTGTGTACTTCTGAGTAAATATTCTTAGGGAACAAATACAAATATCGTAAAATTAAAACTGTCACATGATGAAAATGTTCTGCTTTCTACGCACTCGTAAAATAAATTGCAACGTCTCTGAAAACATTTACCACCATAGAATTCTCGTGCATTTGGTTGCATTAAATGTATGAATTAATGATCACTGCACAATAGCTTGTGCCTTCTGCTTGCTAGTGCAGAAAGTCTTTGTTAACAACGTATTCGGCTTGTGACATGAAAAGTAAACAGGTGCATTGTTATGGAAGGAAACATTTACGCGAAAATCTTAAGTTTGGCATTGCTGTTTTTCTCTTAATATAAGTGTTTAATATGACAATTTAATCGCATACCACACTCGTCCGTAGATCGGGGAGTAATTCAGCAAACCGGTGCTAGACGCCGGGTATAAACGTATAGGCACAGACAGGACGCAAGAGATACTCTTCAAGCCCTTTAATGCAATATACTTGTATGAAATTTCATTGGCACTCCCGAATTCTACATTAAATACAGAATGAATACCGACTGTTAAGGCAAAGGGCCGGTCGCCGCTCAAACTGCATTTTGTTTTCGTTACGTTTTGATTATCATATGAAAAGTGTTTCACATAAATGTGTTTCATAGAGAACACCATATGTTTAATAAAATTAAATAAAGTTTAATAATTTGTTATGGTGTTCTCGTGAACACCATATGTTTATATTTTCACTCGTGGCTGCGCCACTCGTGAAAATATCACATATGGTGTTCACTCGATGAAATAAATTCTCATCTTCCACAAAAACAAACAAATTTTCTTTTTATTTTATGCCAACACGTCAAAAATGGGTATTTTATGACATTTTTACTCAGGGCCTTCAATAAATTCCCCATGGTGAGCCCCAAATCAGTTAATACGTACTTTGGTCAAACCGTTACTCCGCACACAAAAAAAGTGCAGACAATCTCCAATACATATGATAACTTTACTTCTGCTGAAATAAACTGAATACACTTTCATCAAATAACATTTATTTTTCTCTACACAGTTTATCAATATTTATTGAATTTTAGCCATACATACTTTAATTATAAAAGCGGATTAATACCGAGTAATTATTCAATCAATTGAATTGAAAGTCGGCCATATTGGATATTGTCCATGTGAGTTATGTAAACAAATCAGACATTTTAAATAAATTATGGCGAATTTCATCATTGTTCCCAACTACTTAGGCTCAGGAATTCAATATTATAACTGGATTTAACAAGATAAATTAATTTCACTCGCTGTCACTGTCTGAAATACAGCGGATTCTCTTGTATTTACGTGGTGGGGAAATTCCTGAAGTTTCATCAAGCAGGCCATAAATAAGTAGTTCCGGCACAAACAGTGGATTATCAAAATGGTAATTTCACTGATTCAAAACAGTGGATTATCACTTTTATCTCGCTGATATTTCCCTATATATTAGTGGTAGGCATAAAATAAATACACCTTAAACAATTTGAAATTAAATCTGTGGACATTCAATTCTGAATTTCAATTTAAAAAATATTTGTAATGCTTCTGTCATATTCTTGGCAAAGTTTAACAATTCTGGTTTATTTTTCACGATATTAGGTAATCAAACTTCTGATTACTAGGCCATGAACATCGGCTTAAGTACTTGGATCTCACACATCTATACCTAGAGCATCACAATATAAAATGGCATATTGACTTAATAAAACTTTGATTTCACAATTTGCAAAGTCTATGGTTTCTATCAATACAGTTATATCTCCCTAATTCTGTCTCTTAAGTGTTTTCGTAAAGTATCATTTTGTTAACATGGAGATATTGTTTGAAACAAATTCGGTTTTAAATTTACTATAGCTATCTACTTTAGACATAGAATTTATACAAAAACACCATTCTTGTATGAACGGATCACGAATCTAATTTAGACATAGAATTTATACAAAAACACCATTCTTCTATGAATGGATCAAGAATCTAATTTAGACGTAGAATTTATATCAACACACCATTCTTGTATGAACGGATCACGAATCCTTTTTTTTAATGTGATGCAATAATTAACATTCATATCGAAGTACAATCTTATGTTTGAAAAAATCGATAACTGAGTGTAGTCTATTAGTCCACGAAACATAAGTATTATTGTTGCATAGTTCTCTAAATACATGATAAATAGGGGAGTCCGCATTTTTCATGAGCTTTTCATCTGCTGTTTATCAAAAAATCGACCCAAACGTAGGTCATGAACATAATCCAGAGCAGTGCTCGTGCGGCTATTTACATGTAGGTCACCTTGTAAATGAACATCACGATTATGATAGTATTTACGAAAATCACCGTTCAAAGATTGAAAATAGTGGAAAACATACAAAGTAGGGTTAATGTGATACACTGCCGAATCTTCTGGAGGAATGTAACAAATGCCAACATAAGCATCATTTTTCGAATGAAACCATCTAAACCAAATAATATTCCTCTTGTCATTTTCCTAAGAAAAGGTAAGATTTTTTTTACACTTTTTGTAGTAAACGATTCAACCCTCCAACAGGACGTTTAGCATTCTGATTAAATTTAGATCGGGGATAGTTAAAGAACTCGTACCATCCATATTTATATATCTACACGAAGCATTCAACGTTTCAAAAAATCAAGACTTCAAAATCATAAACAAATTCTACAAAGTCTTAATCTTCCAGTTTAGAAGAAATATCATGAATATTCCACAAAAGGGATGTTAAATGTCAATTATCAGATCCCTAACTATTCAGGTAGGCTGATTCTACCGTATCTACATAGTACATTTTATTTACAAAGTAGAGTTTGTCTCGAGACAAGTTGGCTGCTTTATCCCCTTTTTTGGCACCAAAGCTGGCCGGAAATAGAACCTTTCTTCTTTCCTGTATCGATTTCTGGAACTGGTCACTTACTTGGACCAAAGCCAGACCCGGTTTAACAGTATTATTAACAGAACACTGGGGCTTAGTCGTAGAATTTCGAACCGATTTCATTTCCTCAGAGAAAAGCGACGTCGGCATGTCGGGATTGTATGACACCTGATTATCTTAAAATGAGTTTACGGCCTCATGATGGGCTTTGCAGAGATTCCGCGATTTTTGTTTTCTTAAAGTTTATCAAAATAGTGATTGAACATAGCCACCGTGGGCTTAATTTTGCGACTGTCGTATTTCGGGGAAACCCTGCGGGTTCCTTCAACCTTTATTGCTTCAATGCAGAGGGTACATCTAAGGCATTCGCCAAGTAGTCAAGCACAAGAATAGCACAGTTTTCTTCTTTCCTCACAGCAGGAGTTTCTTGCTTAGGAAACCCGAGAAACAACAGATTACATCGCATTGAACGAGATCTCTTGTAGTAATTTTAAATGATTTTACACTCACAAAATTTGTTTGCATCATTCTGTCTTCATGCATTCGGCAATCTGATTAAAATCATCCTAAACATCGCTATGCTTACCGTAGGAAGATCGTGAACTTCAGTCAGATTGTACATTCGGTTTCAATCGACACGACCCGGCCTTGTCAAAATTTAACAATTATAATACAATTATCGAAACCGCATAAACTGTTGTAACAGGAAGCTAAATTTGGGTGACAATTTTCGTTTCAAATGATTCGAACTTTTCAAAGACGAAAAACATATGAAAGAATTGAAATTAAAGATAAAATCAAAACGTTCTATAAGATTCAAGAGGCGCATTGGTAAGTCGAAGTATATAACTACCATCTGGCTTCCTTTCCTCTTTAGCCATTAGCAAGCATTCTGATCACTTTAGCATTTTTACGTTACAAAAGTAAATAATTACAATAATTATATGTTTTCACTTATTTCATTAAAATTATTCGAAAAGTAGTTTCATTCAATGAATAATCATTTTGATAAAATATAAGTTTGGCACCTGAAACGATATCAGAGGAGAGAAGAAATTATTGAAAACATGGCGTGTCCAATTTTATTTCAATTTCATACAAGATAACACAGTCATACGACTAAATGAATATTTAATAAAAATATAAAACAAACTTTATTATTGCACGTAACCCACATGAGGAGTAGTTACGTCTTCGAGCCCTTTACTGGTGATTCATTTTACTACAATCTATTGTGATATATTTACAGGAAATCTGATCATAGCTTAACCATTATTGTCCACATCTTTTTACTTTCACAGTACAGAGTAATTCTAAGTCTTCCTTTTATACAAAACATTTTGAGGCAGTAATTATTTACTTCACAATTTAAAGTTTGTAAAGCTAGCTTTGTAACTGAACTTCTATAACGAATGTTTATATCTTAAACGAAACAGGAATGTGCTGAATTCGATGAAAAGCTGATTGCCCAATAAACTAATTTTATCAAATAGTTCTCTTTGCATCAGAAATCGTCTTTCTCTTGTAACGTGGCTGCAAGGCAATGTGATTGGTTGAATACAAAATTGGCGTGGAAGTGTAACACCTGCACTGAGAGCCAGTTGATTTAGAGAGCAGATTGACCGATGGACTACTTTCTCCAAACGACTGATGACACGGTTATGTTGATAAGGTATTGTACCTTCCCTTGTGAACTGCAAGGCTGACAGAATATCTTTCAGTGTAGTAAATGTTTTGTTCAAAGCACGAGTAAGCTATAATACAATGAAACAAAGATTAAACAGGTAACACTAGTGGCACAGGCTCAGTTCTTTATAACGCCATCAAGTTTACTGATTCTACAATTCAGAAGAGGTTATGTCATGATAGAATTTTATAAATCACGGAAAACTCAACAACATTAATGACACATACATGATCGAAGGCAGAGACCACAAACATCAAAAATATATGTAGCTTAACTTTCAATTGCAAGTGAAACTGGAGGCTGAAAATCACATACCACTAATCGGTACTACCGATGAGGCCGGTAATCAGAAAAAATATGGTTGACGTTTTCAAAAAATACATTTTACTTTTTACAAGTATGTTAATTTTCTTTATTTTCTGAGCTCCTTATAAATTTATTAGACAAAGTACGTTTTTTTATTGTGTCAAACTTATATCAAAAGTTTTCTTGTTTTTGGAAAAAAAACTTTAATGAATAATCGTTAAGGAATAGCAATGCTCACATTTGTGCTAGATATCCTTCCTGTTTCTATATCCGGTAGCATTTGGCTGACACATTCCAAATCTTCGTCCGAAATTCTCTCGGCAGACAGAAAAAAACTACCAATGTTCTGAATGAAACAATAATTATCAAAGGGCTAAATACACTGAAAGTACAACTGTTTTATATTTTGAATACATAAAAATACAGAAGGTTTTTAAGCAGGACTTCAATGCTTATAATCAATTCTCATTCTGCTTATACGTGTAAATGCATATAGTTTTAATTTCAACAATGAATTTAGTTTGTCCAATAAATCACGATTATGTTTTATTTCCATGAGCGGACAAATTGATGCCATAGTGATCAAATGACCACAGAGAGGCACTGGTTTCTTTGAAAACTGCAGAAAAAGCTCTATTTTGAACACTGTTTTAAAATTTTAACATATAGGGTCATATATACAGACGTTCAAAACCGAAAGAATTATATAACTTACGTAATCTTGAAAGATGTCGAAACTTCTCTCCCGCATTGACTGAAAAGTCTCAGGCTAGAATATCTACAGCCCGAACACTATCCGTTGACCGTCGGATATTGTGTCGAAGTCGTCCGCCACATAAGGTTACTTGTTCGCAAATTTGCGCATGGGTGGCTATTATTTTCACTGAGGTAATGTGAAACAACACCATAAATACGGCGTCTGAATTTCGAGAATAAATAAAACACTAATTATATATTCACATCTACGTGAACCAAATTTTCTCATTTCAGTAAGTTTGTTAGATTTATCTATTTAATATTCAGATCGTTTTGAGAAGTTTAACGGTATGGTTGTCTCAAGTGAAGAAATGCAAAGAGATTGAAGTAATACATGTTCATGCTAAAAAAAATAAAGTCATATTTAAGTATGTGTCAGTAAAATCTTACACAATGAAATATTCATATTTCTCTGTATATCTTCTTAAGTTATATAAATTTCTTATAATTGTATTTGAATGTTCGTTTTAATGAAGAATCTGTTTTTATACGTACCATCTCTGGGAATTTGAAACACAAAAAGTTGTCTGGATTTCCATGTCCATGTCCATTTCCGTCGTTCTAAATAATCCAGTGACGAATTGCTGTGGACAGGTCAACAGAAAGTTGCATAGGATTGTCTGTGTGTGATATATCTTGAACAGTATCCAGAAGTCTCAACATTCCTGCTTTCTACAGGTTTTTTTCTAACTTATGTGCATATGAATCACTATTAATTAGTGAGTTTCACGTCACAAAAATATATGGACACTAGTATTCATGGAATGCTTCCAAATATTTTCTTCATTGAGAAATAACAACATGAAAATTGAAAAAGGTCAAACTGTACCTTGTACTTGAGTCGACAATGAAAAGATTTGCTACAATAGTACGTCATAACTGTCCTCGATTTTAGATCAAATGTTGACAATTGGTGGGTTAAATGAAAGATTATTTTAATAGGCTATGTCAACTACAAAACGAATGTTGAAGAAAATCGTTTAATTCAATAACTGAAATGCAAACTTCAGTAATCTCAAGGTAATTAGATCTTAAAATCTTTATCATTTTACCTTTTAAGTGGCCTAGCGTCGACAAAATATTTTCATGTGTGTTTAAAAGGTCATTTAAATTGATATCCATATTCCCTCAAAGTTTCGTAGATTGCAATTTAGAATATATTTTATAAAGAATTTGAAGTGAACATTCGTATGTGCCTAGGTCTTCAAAAGTCCTGTTGAGTTAAACAGACGTGCCAAAGGAAACCTTCTGGAATACAGTAATAAAAGCGCCACCCTTTCACTTCACTTCACTACACTTAACTCCTCTGGCACATGGTGATGGGGTAGAAGACAAACTGATGCCCTTTATGTCTACTGTAGCGTGTTAAAATATGGCATACGGAGACTTTTTAATGCTGCTAACGTATCCACATCATCTGACTCCAAATTTGTGGAACGCACAATTGTTTTATTGACCAGGGAATGATGTAAGATATAGAAAAGGATTTAGTTCGAGCAGCAATCCTAATTCATGTTCCTGTTCGATTATTAGTTTTGTCCAGGGTTTATGTTCTCAACAAGAACACTATTAATAACAATAATATTAGCAAAAATCTACCGGCGATCTCTTTTTAGTAAAAGGTTTTAAGAACAGACATGTGCGCCACGAAATAAAGACACATTTTTTTTCTTGTAAAGGACAGTACATAGCGATGTTATAAAAGATAACATTTTTAGTAAAAAAGAAATTCTTAAAGCTAATCACTTCATTTACTGCAAATTATTTTAAGTCAGATATGATTTCAAATTTTTCGAAACCTTTACCAAATATTTTGTAAGGTTACATGTAAAGATACGAAACTACTTTTGACAGTGTCGCTTTGTGTTATATTGTTAGAATTAATACTGAGTGTGTGGAAAATATATTAGTAAAGTTGCAATACTAAAAAAGCAATGTTTTTGGTTTCGTAACTGTTACCACACCGGGGGTGGATAAACACTGAGATACAACAAATGCAGAGTTATATGTAACATTTATATTATATATTTTTATATGTAAACTTAACCTGTGTCAAGATCAGAGGAGCCCGATTCTTTGATTGCCTATTGTGCAGTAATTTTAAAACTGTGGATTGCAACTGAAGCACTGTTAATTAGTTATTTACAGCGCAAAAAGATAACACAAAGAACAATATTAACATATTTGCAACTGCCTGCCTCTCGTATATGATACTTTCTGTTTATTTTCAGATTAAAAATGGGTGTCTTTAAAGGGAACAGATCTAAAGGGACTGTCACGAGTGGAACGTTCTTAGTTTGAGAAAAAGAGAAAATCAGCAAAATACTGTTCACCAATAAAATCTCCAAATACAAAAAGAATGAAAATTTCATCTTCAACTTCGATACCGCGTAAGGTAACTAGATATCTTACACTCTTCGAAGTCAGGGGTAAGGGCACAGTGATTAGAAGTGAAAACGTTGACCTCTAGACAACGGACTTCACTAAATTATTGATTATCGTTAAGGGAAGCAATGAAAGAGGAACATCCTATATTATCCTATATTATCTACACTATATAACAGTCGAGTAGTAGCTGTAACAACCTGGGCAAATGTATCAATCCCTTAACACCGTTGAAAATAGAAAAATCCTATTATGGAAGGATACTCGTCTTTTAAAGCAACCTCTGTGTGTCAGTTGATCAGATATGAAAATAAAAAATACGTTTCTTTATCATGAGTTTTGAAACACTACGAATGCTGGAATATTACATTTACGATCGGATTATACACCTCAGAGACCTTGAATCGTATTAATGAATTCAGAGAGTTAGATTAGCAAGCATTTGTGTCTAGCTTTGTTAATATTTTGATTTCTCTTCCCAACCTGTTCAGCATACAAAAGCATTTTATTTAAAAGATGTTTTGTACGTCGGTTAACAACTGCTGGATTTTTCTCCCCGACCTGTCTAGATTACAGGACACAAAGTGTTTTGTTTAGATGATATTTCGTGCGTAAGTTAAAGACTATTATTTCGTGCATTATTTGGCAAAGATAGTGCGGAGGAGCTATTGAATTAAATATGAGGAATAAAAAATAAGATAAAAATAGTGAGAGAGCATTGATTTCATTATATTATAGAAATCGGCAGTCTGATATGGCACTCCACAGCCTGATATGGCACTCCACAGCCTGATATGGAACCCCACAGCCTGATATGGCACTCCACAGCCTGATATGGCACTCCACAGCCTGATATGGAGCTCCACAGCCTGATATGGAACCCCACAGCCTGATATGGCACTCCATAGCCTGATATGGCACTCCACAGCCTGATATGGCACCCCACAGCCTGATATGGAACCCCACAGCCTGATATGGCACCCCACAGCCTGATATGGCACTCCACAGCCTGATATGGCGCTCCACAGCCTGATATGGCACTCCACAGCCTGATATCCACAGCCTGATATGGCACTCCACAGCCTGATATGGAGCTCCACAGCCTAATATGGAACTCCACAGCCTGATATGGCGCTCCACAGCCTGATATGGCACTCCACAGCCTGATATGGAACCCCACAGCCTGATATGGCACTCCACAGCCTGATATGGCGCTCCACAGCCTGATATGGAACTCCACAGCCTGATATGGCGCTCCACAGCCTGATATGGCACTCCACAGCCTGATATGGAACCCCACAGCCTGATATGGCACTCCACAGCCTGATATGGCGCTCCACAGCCTGATATGGAACCCCACAGCCTGATATGGCACTCCACAGCCTGATATGGAGCTCAACGACATTTAACAAATCCCTCAGTAGTCGTAGATCTGTTGCCATTAAATTTATACAAGGTGAAACGTATCATCCGATTTCACACAATCTTGCATAGATGTTGTCACCTAAGAAAAATAAAAACAACATATTATTTCAAAAAATGTTTCAAGAGGGCCCTAGTGATATTGTCAAACATCGATATTTTTCATCTTTTTACTGTCGATTTTGAACTGATCTCAAAACGACTAATATCATCTCGTTTTTGGTTCTCAGGAGAGTCGAATAGCTTTCGAGTTTTTCCTGAAAATAAGCTCGAATTTATGTAATCCGTGAAAATTGAGGATCACCTACCTTTTCCATATGATATGGAACCCCGGAAGGGGATGATATGATTTTGTCGGGAGCGGAGGATCCGTTCCATATCAGACTTCCACCGGCGAGGTTACGCTGACTGAGATCAATGACATATCTGTTCTGAAGTTCTTTAAACCAAGTGTATATGTATTTAATAAAAATATATTTGTCCCTTATCATCTGTCCTCTGTAATAAATCATAACGCCCAGCGTCCCTTTTCCAAGTAATGATGATCTGTAAATGTTTGCGACTTTTTCTGATTTTGTTTGGGTGGGGGAGATGAATGGCATGCTCCCAAGTAAAAGCTTTGAACGGAATCTTTCACCAGATAAACCTGGATTGACAATTTTGAATGGAATTCAGTTAAGCCAAGTCGAAAAAAACTAATATGTGAACTCAATACAAAGTCATCTGAATAAGATGTTTTGCCAACACATATCTTAAAACACTTTACGGCAATATGTTGCCAAATATAACAACATGAGTAAATCTTTCTCTTATACATTCTGTATTTTCGGATAAATATAAACAGGCTATTGTAAGACCTCTTCTGAAGAAAACTGGACTAGATTTAGAACTTGCAAATTATAGACCAGTGAGTAATCTACCGTTTCTATCAAAACGTGTAGAAAAGACTGTTTTGCTAAGACTTAACGCGCATGCGGTCGAACGTGATCTTCTACCTAAACACCAGTCAGTTTATAGACGCTGTCATTCTTGTGAAATGGCGCTTCTGCGTCTTGTCAATGAAATCTTAGGCTGAATAGAAAGACAAGAAGTCACTACGCTGATCGCTATTGACTGAAGTGCAGCATTTGATACTGTTGATCACAGTATTTTGACTGACGTCCTTAATAAACAGTACGGCGCATGTGGCACTGCGTTGAATTGGCTAGAGTCGTATTTGAGATAACGAAGTTGTAGAGTCAGTATTAACTCGTTTCTATCATCACCCCGTCCATTAGAATGTAGTGTACCGCAAGGAATCTGCTTGTCTCCTTGGTTTTACCTGACCTATGCTGGCATATTTTTGATGCCATCCCGTCGTTAAATGTGTTCGCTGACGATCATATAGCGCACACACGTTTTTGTCCTTTGTCTTTGAACAGTGTATGAACAACAAAATATACACGAACTGGAAGAATGTGCTGTTAGTATTAACAAATTAAAAATGAACACTTCTAAAACAGAAAATATTATGTTTGGCAGAATGGCTCAATTGATCAAGCGTGTTACAACTGATATAGATATTGCTGGTGATATTGTAAAGCGCGAAAGTTGTATCAAATACTTAGGTACTTTTCTGGACGAGACTTTATCTTCTTCCGGTAAAATTTAAGATTTCGACATCGTATACACCCGCCAGTCACACAAAGAGCTGTATGCGTACATTTTCAACGCCTCGCTCAATATATGCAAGAAGAGGAGGTCGTGTTCGCTTCTACAGATAAAAAATCTATCTCCAACACTGTTAAAAATTCTATTCAATTAAGATTTTAACCAGTAAACATAAAGGTTTACTAAAAGAGACTCTTTTCGATAATGAACAGAAATGAAAAATGTATAGGAAAGCCTTGGCTGCTTTTGATATTGGCAACTATAACATGAATGAAATGTTAAGATCGTGTACTTGATACAATTCCAAACCATTTGTGTTAATTTCACTTTGTCATGCGCACCTCCGCTCACATGCTGAAGTCAAATGTTAAAATTTGCTTCATGAATCAGACAGTTCATATACGAATATTGAGTTGTTGTGTACATTGAACTGACGATTCGTCCGATTTATTATCGCCGTTCCTGGACGGCGATATATACAATAAACAAGATTTGAACAGTTTTGCCAGTACACCGCCTGCCTTTGGCCAATCAAAGCAAAGCATTTCATATCACATGATAACAAAATGGACGTCAAAATTCTTCAGAAGGGATGCGTAAATGGAGTCGCCCAACCGCAATGTTTGTCAGGTTACTTATTCTTACAACTGAAAAATACCATCATCAATGTACGATCTCAGTACCAGTCTTCAGGCTCGTATAGGATAAATACAGGATAATCGCAATATTTTTTGCTACATGTCATTTTTAACAAGAAAATGTAGTCTAAATAAGAGTATGGTTTGTTTGTTTTTTTCAAAAACTTGCACTTAAAGAAAAAAATAAATGCTTGCTTCCGGGCGATTCTAATCAGGATACAAACTCCCTGCAGGGGTTACTTCCCCTGATTAGAACAGTAAAAATAGCAAAGCGTGACCTAACCGGTGCGAGGAGTTTGATCAGGGGTTTTCCGTGTTTTATATATGCTTGATTAGGGTCAGGGCAATATCGTATTTTTTACCTAAAATTTATTCTGTTTAAATTGTACATATAATATTCTTATGGTATTGAAGAACTGTATCTAGCTTTTGTTAAGTATACATTTTTTAGTAATAAATGAAGTTAAAAAGCTACGCAAATAGTCAATTAATTATGCGTAGACTGGTTTACAACAAAGCAATAATTTCAAGGTTTTAATGCTGCAAATTTTAACATGATGTATAATGATATTGGGATGTTTTTCATTAAGAAGCCAAATCGTCCGCTTTCAAAAATAGTCCAGCTACTATAAAAATTACAATGTATATTTCATCTACTTAATAATTTCTGTGTGAAAATTATCAAATATAACTTCGCTTTTCAGTGCAAAGCATGTTGTAAGCTTATCAAATTAATGAATGAAGAACATGAAATACATTCATCTATGGATAAGGCGAAATGCATGGCTGAACGGCGATTTCAAGCATTTTTGGAAATGCTAATACTTGTTTTACAAATGATCCTGTGAAACGTTCAAACATGAGAAAAGGGGAGCTTATACATTCATAGGATCTGAAACGAGTAAACATTTCGTATTATCAAAGACCTGCCTTTGGTATAATCTTTCATTTAAAAAAAGAAATATGTTATCTATCTATGTTCTATGTAGTGCAATAATTCGTTGCTATTTAGAATACAATGTATATGTTGTTCTTCGTTGCTATTTAGAATATATGTTATTCATCGGCTGTTAACCTACTCATTTGTGTTCCGGTCATAATCTGGTCTAGAAGATAAGCATATTCAAGCATTATGCATTATAATTAAACATCTTGAATGTATATTGCTTTTATTATTTATTTTTATTTATTGATTTATCCGGTTGTACTTACATGGTATTTTTATCTATCTGTTTAGCCTTTTAATGTCTAGAGCGTAGTTACAAAACGTGGCGGAGTTTGCAAAAACAAATTCAAAGAACATCCACCTATCAGTTCTTTGTAAACTTTCATTATCACATGAAAAGCATTTCATTTAAATGCGATTTATAATTTATTTAACTTATACTGTAATCCGGATATTTTTTAAAAAGCATCCGCTAAGAAAATAGTTCCAGCCAACAGTCAAATCTACCTGCATGAAGACACTGGAATAAAGTTTATTATTTGATAAAATGAATTGTCAAAATATATTTAATTTGAAACACATAGCACGATATAAAGCATGTATTGATAACAAAGTAATTTGCCACAAGCAGTAAAATGCATTTACATTACACACGTAAAATTTAAATAGATATGAAAGGTTATATAGAATTTAGTACCATGTGATAAATGATTATATTAGTACTTCAACATAAAATTTATCTCTTATCTGAAACTCACAATTTGTTTGAATCATTCTTTCTACATGTATTCGGTTTCCATTGACACTACTCTGTCCTTGTCAAAATTAAACTATTAAAAATCCATTATCGAAACCGCATAAAATATAATAACTGGGAGCTTAATTTATTCGACAATTCGTACAATTTCAAATTGCAAATGATACGTCATTTTAAAAGATAAAAAACATATCTAAAGCTAAAATCTGTTTTCTTTTCCTCGTTAGCCATTAGCAAGCATTCTGGTCACTCTTTCAGGTCTACTCAACCAACGTAAATAGCTACAGGAGTTACGTAAAAAGCTACAGGAGTTACGTAAATAGCTACAGGAGTTACGTAAAAAGCTACAGGAGTTACGTAAATAGCTACAGGAGTTACGTAAATAGCTACAGGAGTTACGAGTTACGTAAATAGCTACAGGAGTTACGTAAATAGCTACAGGAGTTACGTAAATAGCTACAGGAGTTACGTAAATAGCTACAGGAGTTACGTAAATAGCTACAGGAGTTACGTAAATAGCTACAGGAGTTATGTTTTCACTTATTTCAAAAACGATGATGACGAATAATATATTTCATTCAAGGAAAAAAATGAAAAATACCACCTGGATGGTTAAAATGATGTCCGGAGAATACAGTTACCAGAAACCATGGCGTGCTCAATTTTATTTCAACAACATGAGAAAAATGATTTTATACAACACAGCACAGCTATAAGTCTAAATGTATATATAACAAAAACAAACTTCATGATTGCACGTAACCCACATAAGAAGTAGATACGTCTCCAAGCCCTTTTACTTGTAATTCTTTTTACTATAAATTTTATTTATAAACTGTGATATAATTTCAAAGTATCTCATTATATTTGAACACTATTCTTATTATTGGCCACATCTTATAATGTTCACAGTTCAGTGTAATTCTTTAAAGCCAAGTTTTGTTTCTAAATAAAACCTTTTTTAGACTGTCACCTTTTACTTCACAACAGCTTCTTAAAACTGGTTTTTGTAACTGAAATCTGTTATAACGTTTGTTGATGTCTTAATCGAAACCGGAAGGTGCTGAATATGATGAAAAAGCTGATTGGCCAATGAACTAATTTTATCTAATATTTCTCTTTGCATTAGAAAGCGCCTTTCCCTAGTGACGTGACTGCAAGGCAATGTGATTGGTTGAATACAAAATTGCTGCGGAAGTGTAACACCTGAGCTGAGAGCCAGTTGGTTAAGTGAGCAGAGTGCACGATGGACTACTTTCTCCATACGACTGATGCCACGGTTATGTTGATAAGGTCCCGTACCTTCCTTTGTGAACTGCAAGGCTGACAGAATATCTTTCAATGTAGTAAATATTTCGTTTAAAGCATCAGGAAGCTGCAAAAATAAATGAAATATTTAATACAAAGACCTAAAATACCATTTTTCTTTTTAAGTTTTTGATTAGTGATGATATATTGAACGCTTTCCTATGTGCTGACATTCATTGCATGATGCAAAAGATTATTGTATAAAGGGTAATTTTCACTGCTGTAAAGTTTTACGTTTTTATGAAAGAGATCACGATTTCATTTTTCACGATTTAAGTTTTTACGAATTCAAGACACTAGTAAAAAGTTAGCTTAGTAAAAGGCATTAGTTTTCAAATATTACCTATTATTACTATAAAACTATGATAAAACACATGTAGGGAAGTCCTGGTAAAAATGATATATGTGTACAAGACTATTGTTTGTAGTTTTACTTGATTATGAATCGAGTTGGTTTATAGCACTTTAAAATAGTTTAACCATGATCACTCTGTCTTACAAGCCATTTCTTACAACGTCTAGTCTTTGCTAAAAGTGCATGTAGCACGTTACAGTAAATGGCTTCAATAAGATAAACACGAGTGGTGCAGGCTCAGTTGTTTTATTGCAACATGAGGTTTACTGACTTTAAAAGTCAGAAGAGGAAATGGCGCGGTGGAATTGTCACATCCACAAATTAATCTCTAGTAGATCACGAAGAATTAAACAGCATTTTAGACACAAAAATGATCCAAGGCAGAGACCACAAACATCAAAAATATCTGCGGCTCAATGGTTGAATGCCAGTGAAACGGGAGGTTGACGATCAAATCCCACGCAAGTGAAACTTCTGAACTTCGATTTTAAGTACTTTATTTTTAATAATTGTGTAAATTTTGTCATTCTTATATGAATAAGTTTGTTATTTTTGGAAAACTCTTATGGAAACAGAGATCGTTAATAAATGGTATAAAGCTCACATGTTTGCTAGTAATTCTTCCTGTTTCTATATCCGGTACCATTTGCCAGGCACATTTCAAATCTTCGTCCGAAATTCTCTCGGCAGACAGAGAGAAACTGCCAGTGTTCTGAATGAAACAGAGCAGTGGATAATGCCATATTATCAAAGTTCTGAAAGAACTCCATAAAGAATATAAGGAACGTGCTACTGTTTTATAATCTGAATACTTAAACATCCAAAATGTTTTTAAACAGCAGTTAGTTCAGGTGATTCTATGATCAATTCTTATTCTCCTTAATATATGTATGTACATATAGTTTTAATTTCAACAAGAACTCATTTTGATAACGTTTTATTAGCTTTAATTTCAACAATGAATTTAGTTTGTCCAATAAATCATGATTACGTTCTTTTTAATGAGCGGATAAAGAGAGCCATGGTGATCACAGACAGGCATCGTTTCTTTGAAATCTATAGAAAAATCTGTTATGAAGATTGTTTTATGAGACTTGCCAATCATAGAAATAATAAACATGTAGGGTCATACATATATTCAAAAACGAAAGAATTAAATAACTTACGTAATCTTGAATGATATCGAAGCTTCTCTCCCGCACTGACAGAAACGCCTCTGTTAGGATATCCAGAGCCCGAATACTATCCGTTGACCGTCGAGCATTGTGTCGAAGTCGTCCGCCACATAAGGTTACTTGTCGACAGCTTTGCGCAAGGGTGGCTCTGATTTTCACTGAGGTAAAGTTAAATAGCACCATAATAACGGCGTCTGAAATGATTTTAAATGTTTTAAGGCAAATAAACTGCTAAATGTAATTATTCACATCTACATAACCCATATTTGTTTCATTTTAGTAAATTCGTTAGATATAGATATTTGATATTTAGTATTAAGGTATGGTTGTCTCGAATGAAGAAATGCGAAGAGGTCGAAGTAATACATGTTCATGATAAAGTAATTCAAATCAAGTATGTCTCAGTAAAACCTTACATAATGAAATATTCATATTTCTCTGTATATCTTCTTAAGTTATATAAATGTTTTATAATTTTTGTGACAGTTCGTTTTAACGAAGAATCTGTTTTTATACCTACCCTCTCTGGGAATTTGAAACAGAAAAAGTTGTCTGGATTTCCATGTCCATTTCCGTCGTTCCAAATAATCCAGTGACAAATTGCTGTGGACAGGTCAACAGAAAGTTCCATACTTGCATAGGATTGTCTGTGTGTGATATATCCTGAACAATATCCAGAAGTCTCAACATTCCTACTTTCTACAGACGTTTGTTTTTCCAACACCTTCTACACATGAATCACTATTAATTAGCGAGTTTCACGTCAAAAAGTATATATGGACTCTCGTATTCCCAGAATGCTTTCAAATACTTAAATGAGAAATAACTGTCATGAAAATTGAAAAAGGTCAGACTGTAGCTTGTACTTGAGCCGACAGTAAAAAGATCTGCTACAATAGATCATGACTGGCCTTGAATTAAGTTCAAATGTTGACAATTGGTGGGTTAAGTAAAAGATTATTTTCCAATAGGTTATGTCAATTATAAAAGGAATTTTAAAGTAAAAGGGTTTAATTAAATAACTGAAATGTTAACTTGAATAACCTCAAGGTAATTAGATCTTAAAAGATTTAACATTCTACTTATGAATGGTCTAGCGTGGGTAAAATATTTTCATCTGTTAAAAAGGTCATATAAATTTATATCTGTATTCCTCAAAGTTTCGACTATTGCAATTTACAAAATACATTATTTTATAGTGAATTTGGTGAACATCTTCGTATGTGCCTTGCTCTTCAAAAGTCCTGTTGAGTTAAACAGACGTGCCAAAGAATAATCTTTTTTAAGGGATACAGAGAGAGAAGAGGGAATAAAATAGCCACTCTTTCACTTCACTTCACTCCTCTGGTACCTGGTGATGGGATAAAAGACAAACTGGTGTCCTTTATGTCTACTGTAGCGTGTTTAAATCTGCTTACGGAGATTTTTAATCCTGGTACCAATTGCAAATCGTTTGACTCAAAATCTGTTGAACGAATAATTTTTTATGGATCGGTGAATAATACAAAATACAGTAAAGGGTTTAGTAACCCTGGTTTATGTTCTCATCAAAAAGACCGTGTTTGCAGTAATTTATAAGAAAAGAAATGTGTCTGTACGAACACATGTTTTCTAGTAAATTACAGTGCAAGGGAATGTTACAACAGATAACATTTTTTTAAATAAAAGAAATTCTTACAGTTAATCACTTCGGTTACTGCCAATTATTCTAAATCAGAAAATATTTCAAAATTTTCGAAACCTTTATCAAATTTTTGATAAGGTGGCATGTAATGATACGAAACTGTCCTTGACATTGTCGCTTTTGCCTTGTATTGCATGGTATTGTTAGAATTAATTCTGAGTGTGTGGAAAATATATAAGTAAAGTGCAATACTAAACAAGCAGTGTTTCGGGTTTTGTCAGACTGTTACGTTGACTGACATCAATGACATATCAGTACTGATTTTTCTTTAAACCGAGTACAGAAATATTTAAAAACTGTTTAATGTATCCCTATCCTCTATTATCTGTCTCTCATAGATCGAATACAGTAATTAAAGTTAGATCGATACAGTTTAGAGAAGCACCATTGTGGTGTAATAAGTCATTTTGTCTGCTGTTTGTTTTCAGAACAAATGATCTGTACAGTTTGGGGGAAAACATAGATTTTGGGACAATGGCGTGCTCCTAAGTGAAAAAAGATTTCTTTCCGTTAACCACTTGTTAAATACCTTCAGTACACATGTTAGCGTGTATATAAATTTAAGGAAGATTTTAATCGTATTTAGGAAATAAGGGACATTCGATTTTTTCCAGTTTGTAAGGAGTGACTTTTATTCCAAGTGACATACTGATTATCAATTTTTGATGATATTTTTTGTCAAATTATTTTTCGTTTATTCTCTAATTTACATATTTGACATTAAAGTGTATTTGCATTAAAGGAAATCACAACTGAGGGATTTTCCTCAAAAATAAAAACTTTTAAGTACACATGTGATGCTTTAAATAAAACTAGTAACAAGATCGATATTTAGGCATATATAAATCTAAAATAAGACATGTTTTGGCCATTCTTTAAAAGTTGACAACATCGATATTTAGTTGTTATCTTTAAAAAGAACATATTGTGCAGAAAGGACTTCAATTTTTGTAAAAGTGTACTTGGAAGAATTGCATGTCGACCCAAAAATACGATGATATTTAAATTAAATATTTAATATGCAGTATAATTATATACCACCTGCCTAGTATATGTAGTAACCTGGCCTATGAGGTCAATCTGGGACAGCCATCCAAGTACTAACCATGGATAACGTTGCTTAACTTAGCAAACGTGTTAGGTATAAATAACTAAAATTTAGTATTGACTTTTGGCATAAGCTGAAGATGTTTAGATTGCCGCGTTAAGTGTATCGCTCATCTGTAATCTCGCGGTACTTACCGTTTGGCTATCTTTAATTAAAAAACAAACAATAAACATTAATAATTTTGGTAATCATTACAATATTTCATCCTTTTTCCATCGCCGAATGTGTAAAATGCCATTTAAATATGTCAAGAAAATCAATCATGTGGAAAATTTATCACAGTGGGCAGCCATATTGTTGAATTACGTCATATCACTAATCTCGCGGTAAATAGGTCAAAAGGTTCTAGAACATTATATTGCAGTTAATGTTTATAGTCTGTCAACGAAACATTAATGGGAATGATCAAACATTGCTTAAACAAGAAAAATTGTTATTCAACATATAAATTAATACTAAATGAACGCTGTTTACTGAGTCACTGTCACAAAATTACTCGTCTGGGAAACGAATGCATCGTAATGGGATTTTTTTAAAGTATGGACTAGAACTTTCCAAGAAACTGCTCATGATTGCAAGTCAGAGCATTTTATCTTCGCGGGAGAAAAATGGGTCACAAAGTTTGTTTGTAAACACAGCCCATATGGCGCGACTGACATACCGCGAGATTAGTGATACCGCGAGAATAGTGATGTCGGGTATATATAGAATTATTAATTCAGCAGTTCAATATGATGGTCCAAATGTTTTCGGTACAAATTATCTAATCAGCTGAAAACAATCACTATTATCAAATGGCACAATTGCCTTCCATCATGGTTTATTACTCTGCTCATTTCAAATACAACAACAGTTGTCTCCCAGTAAAATGGTTTTCAATACAGGAGGCGCGATCTAGGAAGAAACAACCAGGAAGTTTAGAAAGTTTGCAAACTTAAGTACTTCCATGAAAAAAAGCTTTAAAAAGTCGTTGTTATTTAAAATAAAACACATATTCCTTTGGTTATTGTGTTTCAAGCGTTAAGAGGCTGTCATTGCCTTCGTGTGGAATTAACTCAAAGAACAGGTGAGATAGGTGGGTTGGGTAATCATAATGTAAACATAGCTACTCCTAACTTTACCTTCATTTCTTATTATGTTAAGATGTGATCATTGGCTAGAGTATGTTTGTAATTACGAACTTCTAACAGCTGCTTATGAACTAGATATATTATATTAAATGTCGCAGGACTAATATAGGTGATATGGTTACTTACGTACTATCACCAGCCCTGGTAGCTCAGCTGGAAGAGCACCTGACATGCAAGCGAGGGTTTGCAGGGTTCGAGTCCCACCCTGGGTAAATGATTTTTCTGACCCCGCGACATTGGCACCCAAAATAGTCTGTGACTGTTACATTGCTTCGCATGTGCTTCAGTTATAAATCTCTATGTCTGTGAATTCGAGGACAAATACTTATAGAGCAGGGGAGAATGTCACAGGACTATCACCAGTCCCCGGTAGCTCAGTTGGTAGTAGCACCTGACTTGCAAGTGGTGGGTCGCGGGTTCGAGTCCGGCCCTGGGTAAATGATTTTTCGGACCCCGCGACATTGTCATAACCTGGCCAATGAGCTCACCCTGGGTCTTTCAGATAGGATGGTCTTGAAACGTGCTATGTAACTTCTTATCGCTGTGATTTATCATGTCACGGTATTGATTTTTTACCTATGAGTGATTATCATATAGGTGTAGATAACATGCCGCTACAAATTCCATAGGAAGCGGTAAAGGTTTGTACAGTAGGGACGATACGGTTTAAGATCTGCATGCATACATCAAATGCGGAAACATGGTGGGTAGTAGCAGAGAAGTATATTACAAATCTATGTCCCTGGTAGTAGAAACTATTTGTGTGTTTATTTCATAATGAATTTAATTTAAAACACAACAACATACATTGGGTAATTTTAATCTATAAAATGCAATCTATCTAATTGTTTAAACCACATAGAAGGTTTTATAGTCCAGTTGAATTAACAAACAAATTAAATAGATGTCCATGTCTTGGATTGTTTGAAATGTCCATGAAAAGTAAACAATAACATTTCATTATCCAAATAAAATCAATTAAAGAGCTCAAATAAAACAAATGCTTATAAAGAAAAAAACACACCATTTACAGCGACTATTAAATGATTTCAAACATTTTGGTTTGTTAATTTTTCAAGCTTTAAGAGATTTTGAGTTAACTTGGGTATGAATATCTACATAGTATCTATTTAGCACTTAAGCTATAGGTGTTTATTTCTGTTTTTGAAGTTCAAATTAGATTAAACTTTGTTGCATGAACAAGTACACTTGGACCCCGTTACTACGCGCCCCGTTATAACACTAACCTCAGTATAACCCTCAAGGGTCATGGCTCCCAAAAAAAAAAAATCTTTCACCGACTAGAATTATTTTACATACATATCTTACGTGCTGTATCCATAACAATGCTTGTTTAATGTGTCAGCCAAATACAATTAACTACGTAATTAGGACGCTCTAGGGCAGGAAAAGTGTGAAAAGCATGCAAAGTCTGGCGTTAATCCACTTCTTTGTTCGTTGTGATTGATGATCAGTCAGGTATCAAGCTGTTATGAAAACCTCAAATTCGAAGCTCTGACGCGCAAACATCGATGAACTAAGTAAAACACAAGCCGAAAATCTGTTTAAAAACCTTGCGTTTTTAACGAATGGCACAAAATTTGTTGTATCTCGTGAAGATATTACAGGACTGCATCTAAGAATCTGAGAGTTGTCTTTCAGTGTTTACTTTATTACAGTGCAGCGTTATACATTGTAACTTAACAATTTTCACGGTTTTACTTACGTGCTGTATCCATAACAACACTTGTTTAATGTGTCAGCGAAGTACAATTAACTACGTAATTAGGACGCTCTAGGGTGGGAAAAGTGTGAAAAGCATGCAAAGTCTGGTGTAATCTGCTTCTTTGTTTGTTGTGATCGATGCTCAGTCAGGTATCAAACTGTTATGAAAACCTCGACGCGCAAACATCGTTGAACTGAGTAACAAACACAAGCCGAAAATCCGTTTAAAAACCTTGCATTTTCTATGGACCGGCACAAAGTTTGTTGTATCTCGTGAAGATATTACAGGACTGCATCTAAGAATCTGAGAGTTGTCTTTCAGTGTTTACTTTATTACAGTGCAGCGTTACACATTGTAACTTACCGATTTTCACAGTTATACTTTCGTAACGCTTACACCGCGGTTTTCCCGGGAATTGCTTATGTTTCCATTTTTCTTATGCGATTTTTATCTGTTTTTTTAAACAAACAAACAATATTTTTCTCTATACAAAATGTATCTTGAGTGGTTTACAAACTAATTTCTTCTTCGAGGGTTTTAAACTTTAACATAATATACAGTTTGTTAATAGGTGGGTTGGGTAATACTAGCAAATTCAAACAGGTCAACTATACGTCTCGGTAGGGGCGCCGTTACATAGTGCAGAACCCGTTCTGTGTCTGTCGGTCCCTGGAGGTTGATCCCCACAACATCTCGCGCTCTCATAAGGATTTTAGCCCAGTGTATTTTAAACTTCTGTGCTTATTCAAGAGAAAATTTTTTTTTCATTGTGATGCTGGATCATAACTTGAAAATACTTTCTTGGAAAGTATCACCATGTATGTAGTGATGAGATTCTTTTGGAAATAAACCCAGTGGTCAAAAGACTTCAAACTTCAATTCATCGTACTACATACTTCTGGGGGAGACATAGGTTTGTTAAAAACCCATTTTCCTACATCACAATTTCTGGAATAAGAAGTCATATGACATAAAAACTTGGATTCACACATGTAAAGGGTAATTTATTTTCACATTTCTATATCAAATTTTGAATAACTAGATGTTCTTTTACCTCTGCAGCTGTCCGTGTTATTGTATTCCTTTTCAAAACCTGTGAGGATAGGCCAGTTAATTGTTGGCAAAACATTTTTTATAGTCCCCCCCACAAAAAAAAAAATTTGACAACAAGTTGAACAAATTAAATAGTCCAACTAAAGTATGTTAGATCAATGTATTAATTATGTAAATTATGTAAATTACATTGTATTAAATTTATTAAATTGTAAGTGTACTTTTTTTTAAATATCAAAGCTGAGTAAGAGCATTATAAACATGCATCCAAAGCACTTGTATAAATAAAAAACACAACTACAGTACATGCAG
Source organism: Cyclina sinensis (assembly GCA_012932295.1). Taxonomy (NCBI): domain Eukaryota; kingdom Metazoa; phylum Mollusca; class Bivalvia; order Venerida; family Veneridae; genus Cyclina; species Cyclina sinensis. Next base: position 5,035,605 of record JAAONU010000016.1, read on the forward strand.
CACAGACTTTGACAACGAACACCCGTCCCCACAATTTACTGTCCGCATTGAGGACCAAAATGACCACCGCGTCGAGTGTTCATTTGTATAAAACCTGGTGGTCAGCGCAGCCGCTCATGGTGTTCAGTATCGCGCCATGTCGGATCGTGGGGTTTGCGGTGTCCGAAAAAAGGAAGTCACAACACAATTTTATTTTCCCAAATTTTTTTTTTTTCAGATGAGTTACAAAGTACATGTAATTATTACCAGTTGAAGTTGTTTCTTTTTCTTTTTAATACCCCATCTGGTTGAACTTTTATTTGTTGACGTTCGATGTTTGGTTGTATGATTGAGGGTATTTGTAGAAAAGAGACAGGCGATTATGAATAGATTTACACACATACATGACGTCTTGTAAATTAACTTTAATGCTGCAATTGATATATTTTCAAGTCTTCAATTGATACTGCTCTTGCATTAATCAACTCGCTAAATAAATTACACGCAAATAAATTACAAATGATAATCAAACTGCGAAAAGTTAATAGATCTAATTTAAACAGTCAAAATTTTAACAAATCCGCTCTAATTCCAATGCATTTGTGTACAAACGCTCCTATTTGTTTATGCAAAAAAGACAATTCAAAGCAGTTGCTTCTGGAAAAATCTGATCATATTTTCAGAAAATGAATCGATCAACAAGTGTTTAACTGCTTTCGACATCTGTATCGTCTAGGCCTAGGCAAAATTATTGATGGAATTTTGCTATATAATAACAAGCGATTTTCAAAAATTCCGAAAATGAAAGTACACAATAAACCTACATGTACACCGCAGATGTATTTGAAATTTGGTTGGCCACAAAATGCATGTAAGTAAAATAATTAATAGTAAAAAGAAAACCATGTACATGTACTGTATGCACAATATGTTTAAATGCAGCAATCTCCAAGTCAAAACATCGCGGGGACACACGGCGTTCTATCACCGCGACACACGGTGATCATACCCCTCGGCAGTAGTCGTGGTGGTCATTTTAGCGGATACCCAAAATTTCGGGTGTTCAGTCCACCGCGACTGGCCACCAGGAGACAATACCGCTCCCCCGCATCAATGTTTACAATGTCAAAGTCTGCGCTGTGTGTACTGTATGTTAGTTAAGAACTTAGGACATATTTGATATATATTCATTTTCATTATTTACACAAGATCATGAAAGCTGACAACTTCCTTCTATCTATGAAACAAAAAGAAAATATAAACACAGGATACAAAATGTATTATGCTGACTTGTATAATTCATATTTTGAAAATACTGACAGGTGTCACTAAGCTTCTAACATTAACATATAATAGTATCTTGTTCTATTTTTGTAACTGGAAGCTGCACACTTCTAGATGAATAAACAAATTTTCATAAAATCAGACTTAAGATAAATGTATTTCGTTAAAAAATGTATAAATTTTCAGTGTCTGTTTGAGCCATTTCAACTTGAAATTTTTGGTTCTCAAACACCTTGTTACCAGTGTGGAAGTGTAGCAAGTCTTTCTGACTAGTGAGGTGTTTTAACATCACCATTGTTTTGCTTTCTGGCTAACATTACTCTTAAATTTCCTCTGTAAACTTGACAGCTCTTACTCTTTGCTCTTAATTTGTTATAATCTGGGCCATTCTCAAAGGAAGATTCAAAATGTTCATCTTCATTATCCATCCCAAATCCTGAATATAGAAACATCTTCTGAGGAAGTGATCACTTGACTATGGTATAACTTCTGAAATAATAAAATAAACACTATAGTCATCGTACTAAGTGATGCAAATGTAGAAACAAGTACTCCAAATTTGAAGTGAGTATCATTCTGTGTTTTGAGTACTCCTGGGATTTAACCCTAATGTCAAGAACAACAACAACAAACACAACCATTTACACATGTAAGTCTTAGGCAGTGGCAGAAAAATTAAAATCTAGTCCAATTAAACAATTAGCAATAAAATATCAAGCTACCTGTATGACAAGATACTGAGAAAATTTACTATAAAAACATTGTTAGCTATTTTAAAAATTGTTCATCTTAAAGTAAAAAGATAAACATATGTGAAGCGTTTGTTTCTTAGTCTGAAATTAGCCATGAAATCAAAAGGCTTTGCTTAAAACATGTCTGAAAAAATGGTGCCATTAAAAAAATGCGCAAATTAAGCTGTCAATATTGGAATAAAAAAGAAAAAATCTTTGCATAGTTGCCTTTAAAAATTATTTTTGCACATGAAATTAATCTTTATTTGATAACATAACACTGAATGACTTAAAAAACCTTAAGAAATGAGCCCTGTTTTTTGGCAAAATTTAATTTAACATTTGGGGTAGATTTTTACCCCAACACTGCAAACAGGAAAACAGGAAATCTATCGCAAATCACTAAGAAAATAACTTTCATACATATATGATATTTACCTTTTCTTTTGAATAATTATTTGATTGATGAAACAAGGTATTTTGAATATGATTTTCATATTTTAATGGCGAGGTTCACTTTTGCTTTTTTATGGAGTCCCATGATCAGCTGAGACAGCATATTCGCCAAAATCCTCCTGTTTCCAGACCATCCTATTTGAAAGACCCTGGCTCACCCAAGTATTAACCATGGATAACATTGCCTAACTTGCTAAAGTTCTCAGACACTCAAACCATGTCACTAAAGAGCTAGCCAAACGGCGAGGTTGTTGGAAATGCCTTATCTATCTGGTATCCACTACACTCCTCCCCTCTTTAACCTTTAGGAGCTGGGCATCTACTTTTCAGCTTCCCACAGAGAGCCCTATTCCACTCCAGCCTTGCAAGTGACTCAGCTCAACCCTGCACTTCCAGTGCACACAGGCACTAACCAAGGTAAAGAGCCGCTGAAGATTCGTGGAATAACTGCTGCCACCAATGAAGTATCCTGGCCAGTAAGCTCAGTTTAGGACAGCCTTCCAAGTACTAACCATGGATAATGTTGCTTAACTTGCTTACATTCTCAGACACTCAAACCATGTTGCTAAAGAGCTAGCCCAACAGCAAGGCTGTTGAAAGTGTCTTATCTATCTGGTGTCCACTACATAATAGATGAACACACATGTCTGTGATCGATTCTCAAAAACTGGACAGTGATTGTCCTGATTATTAGTGGGAGCTCTTATTATTCAGACTATATATACCTAGCAAAATCTCATAGACATGTCTGATTCCCCGTTATTATAATTTTGAGGAATAACAGCAAAATTTTTTACATAAAATTAAATAATATGCCATCCAAAACATATTTAGTGCGAAAAAATAAATGATATTAATATAACAAAATTATAATTTATTGTCATCATTGACAACATGAGGCCATTTTGACTTTATATAACTACTACTAGCGAAGGCTTAAATCACAAGAAAACAGAAAATTTTAAGTAGCTTGATGAGATATTTACATGTACATACTTGGAAAGATAAATAAGTTCCTCATAGTCATTGTTTTTCTTCTGACATCATGAGGCAATGCATGTTCTCATAAACATAAACTTTATAAATCTTATTCTTTGTACCTGCATGGGAGTCTGGTGTTTAATGTGTAGCATTATGCCTAGTAGACCTCTGCCAAGAATATTTAGATTAATGTCCCTGGGGTATCTATTGGCCACACCTTAAAGACTGTAAAATTTTTCTCTGGAACTGCAGGGCCCTGAGTTTAGATACTTAGATATTTGGCATATAGCATTGTTTAATAAACACCTACCAGGAGTGTTCGGATGATAATGCTAGGGTCAAAATTGGCTCTACCAAGGGGGTCAGTTGTTTTTAGATAGAATTCTGCAGAAAAAGTACCTTCTGGTCGGAAGTCAAAAGGCATAGAGTTAAGATTGGGGCATTGTGTTGTGGTCCTCAACAAAACTGGTTGAAATTATAGATCTTTGGTCAAATGGGTAATTTAAATTTAAGTAATGCAGCAATTCAAAAAAATTTCTAAAACTGAAAGTTGCAGAACTTTGATATTAGGTATATAGCATTGTCTAATGGTTCTGTACCAAAGTTGTTCAACTTATCGCCCCTGCATCCAAAAGGATCTGACACTGGGGATCAGAAACTTAGCCTAATACAGGAAAGTTTTCTCTCAAACAATTAGACCAAGAGCCAAGTTATTTAGGATTAGATTAGCATTGTGGTACTGTATCAAAGTTCCTTAATCATGGCCACTGGATCATAGGTGACCCCACTCCTATTGTCAGTATTTTAACTTATATATAGGTCACCCTACCCTGTGGTCAGTATTTTAACTTACATAGGATTTTGGGTTTTTTTTCTCTGAAATCATAAAGCCCTTAGGTTAGATATTGGTATATGTAGCATTGTTTTGTGGTTCTGTACCAAGTTGTTTAAATCATGGCCTCTGGATCATCCTGAGGTCTCCAATTTAACTGATATAGGATTTTTAAAAGTCTTTCTAAAACTGTAAGGCCCAGAGTATTAAACCGTTTATAGTGCTTTTATACCAGAGTTGTTCAAATTATGGCCCCTGGGTCAGAAGTGACCCCGCCAAGGGGGTGACTAGTAATATTTGACTTATAAGGAAAAACAAAACATAGGCTGTAAAATTTTACGATGAACATTCATGTGCACATTGTTAACTTTGTTCTTGACCTTACTGTGACTTGACCCACTGACCTACATCGTTGTTATTGTAACTACAGCATTGAAATTTGAACTGTTTATATAATTTTGCATGTAGATTTCAAGGTTGGCCTTTGCCAACTTAAACCTATTAAAATGACTGATTTTCTTTTTTTGAAGCTATGTGTATGAAATTTAGACCATATGTACAGTTTGGCATGCAAATTTCAGCTTCAGCTGTCTTCATATACTTTCTTGTTTTTAGCTCACCTGAGTTGTAGGCTCATGGTGAGCTATTAGGATCGATCAGTGTCCATCGGACGTCAACACTTTTTATGTTAACACTTTAGTGGTGACATTTTTTCCTCAGTTGTCATGAAACTTAGTCAGGATGTTTGTCCCAGTGATTAACAGGACGAGTTCGAAAATGGGTTATCTGGGATGAAAAACTAGGTCACATGGCCCCAAAAATAGAAAAACCTTGTTAACAATCTAGAAGCTACATTTTCAGTCCAAATGTCCTGGAAATTTGTCAGAAAGGTTGTTTCGATAATTTTTAGCTCAAGTTCGAACATGGGTCATCTGGAAAAAAATAGAAAAACCTTGTTAACACTAGAGGCTACTTTTTTAGTTCAGATATTCTGGAAATTTGTCAGAAAGGTAGTTTCAATGATTTCTAGCTCAGTTTCGAATATTGGTAATCTTGGGTCAAAAACTAGGTCTCAGAGCTCAAAAATAGAAAAACCTTGTTAATGCTCTATAGGCCACATTTTCAGTCCAACTATCCTTGAAATTTGTCAGAGAGGTTGTTTCAATGATATCTAGCGCAAGTTTAAATATGGTTCATCTGAGGTCAAAAACTGGGTCACAGAGCCCAAATATGGAAAAACCTTGTTAACACTCCAGAGGTAACATTTTCCGTCCAAATATCCTGAAATTTTGTCAGAGAGGTTGTTTCAGTGATTTCTAGCTCTAAATTGAATATGGGTCATCTGGGATCAAAAACTAGGTCACAGAGCCCAAAAATGGAAAAACTTTATTAACACTATAGAGGCAACATTTTCAGTCCAAATATCCTTGACTTTTGTCAGAAAGGTTGTTTCAGTGATTTCGAGCTCAGATTTAAATATGGGTCATCTGGGTTCAAGAACTAGGTCACAGAGCCCAAATATGGAAAAACCTTGTTAACACTTTAGAGGTAACATTTTCAGTCCAAATAACCTGGAAATTTGTCAGAGAGATTGTTCTGATGGTTTCAAGCTCAGTTTTGAATATGGGTCATCTGGGTTGAAAAACTAGGTCACAGAGGCCAAATGTGGAATAACCTTGTAAACACTCCAGAGGTTACATTTTCAGTCCAGATATCCTGAAGATTTGTCAGAGAGGTTGTTTTGATGATTTCTAGCTCTGTTTTGAATATGGGTCATCTGGGGTCAAAATCTAGGACGAAGAGCCCAAATATATAAAAACTTTGTAAACACTCTAGAGGCTACATTTTCAGTCCAAATAGCCTGGACGTTTGTCAGAGGGTTTACTTTAATGATTTTTAACACTGGTATTATATTCATGCTATTAAGCTTGAAATGCAGTAAATGCCCAAGTTGAGGTCAATAGCATTCTGCACATTTATATCACATTACAAACTAAATTGTTCACTATGTTTCTTAAGTCTTCTTCAGTTTTTGTTCACAGGAAAATTATAAATTTATAAATTGAAAACAACGTATTGTTTGGTTAATTTGGTTAATGAGAAGGAAAAACATGAAAAAAAATGGTGACTGGGTTGAGTAGTATATCATGGGAGAGAGACATCATTTTGTTTTGACAACTTCTGTCATTTACAATAGTTCATGAGAAATTCCATGATTTATCATCATGTTTGTTTAATCTTATTCATTTTACATTGATTGGGAAGCAAGTTCTTGCTACCTATACTAATCCGTCTCAGTGACCTCTTCCTGGTTTCAAACCAGTGCTCATGCCGACAGTGCAGAAAGTCACTCACGGTAGACTCTCACCTCTGGTGGGATTCAAACCAGCAACCTCCAGTTCTTAAGTCTGGTGCTCTGATTCCTTGACCACTGCTCCTCATGCAGTATCATGTTAATGATGTGCAGTATATTTCTGTTGCACTGGTTTAGTCTATTATTTTACAGGAAGAACAAATACTTAAGCATAGAACAGACTGTTGTTATATACTATTGGAATAAATTTATCTAGTCTCAGAATTTTTGACAGAACTTTTTTTCTTCAATATTTGACAATTTTTGTTATTAAAACAGTAACGAATGTTTCACTTTAATCATTTCATCTGATAGTTAAGTAAAAAATAATAATAATAGATAAATAAATAAATAAAAAATAAAGCTTAGGGTGTACTATATCCAAAACGTTTTTTGTTTGATACATGTATATGTTAGCAGTAAGTATTTAAGTTGTAAATACTGGCCTTTGCATAGAATTTTAGATGTTTGGTAGGATACAGTAGCTGTCTGAAATCTTCTAGAATAAATTTAGACTGTGAAATCCCCCAAGTGAGTTGTATTCTGTTACATTTCAAATCTGTTATCTGGGGAATTTTGATAAATTTTTGGTCCTTGTTTATATCACAACCTGGACAAACAGATTAAATTTTCTTCCCTATGATGTTACAACTCAAGAACATTCCTTACTGAAATTTTGCTCATGTTTCTGTAGTAATTAGTTTTTTTTTTTACCCAAGAGGGAGGGAATATTGTTTTTGGTCTGTGTTTTTGTTTGTCACAAAATTTTAACCTTTTTTTTGGGGGGAGCATGGCATTCATTTGAATGTGGGGCTTGTTATGAACTTTATTTTCCGTAAGGTCCCATTTTGCCATTTTGTATGAAATGTTCCATCTGAGAAAAAAAGGGCGATGACTCTCTTTCAGATTATAATTATTAATATGCTTGTTCTTATAGGTAGATGAAGTTAATAATTTTCTTTTTCCAGAAACTTTTTATATCTTGGAACAAAACTCTGTAGAATCTCAGATTAGTGATGAGTCGATCTCGACTGCCACCACCACCAGCTCGAGGAGGTGGAAGACCACTTCCTCCAGAGGTGAGTAACCCATTAGATATAGGGTAAGGGGGTTTGGCATTGTGAGATTCCAAGCCAGTTCTGTAGATGTGGGGTATCCTTGCACATATTAATACACATAAGCCACACGTGTCACAGTCCAACTAACTTGGAATGCATGCTTGTGGTAATTAATGTCTCTAATTATTTCTTATATAAATTATCTGTATTGTCATGTGTTGAGTGTCAAAAGGAAGATTTTGCATTTGGAAGAATTCTAATTGAAATGGAGACACACGTAAAATAAATTTCTATATATATTGTGTCTTATATTTGTTTATGTAAGCTGGTGTAATGACTTCATGTATTTTTCAGTATTATTATCATTATGAAATTGTACATTTTGATCCGCAAGTATTTAAAACATGACTCGTGTTGTTGTTTGTAGCCTACCGCAGGGGAATCTGAGGAAGCTCCTCCCCCTTTGCCATCACGCCCAGGACATGGGGGTAAACCAGGTGGTAGCATGAGACCTCCCCCACCCCCTGTGGTTAATGGACAGGTATGTTTCTAATTATAAATACGTTAGTCTATGTTGACTTGTTTTTGTTTTTTTTTTGTAAAGGGGACGGTAGAAGAAGTTGTTGACAAACAAAATGACAAAAGCATGTTTATGCAGGTGAGAAAATGTGTATGGTTAGCTTCAGGACATACATTTTTATACCCCGAAGCAAAGTTTAGGGGGTATATAGGAGTCACCCTGTGGTTGGTGGGTCCGTTCGGCAATCGTGCAGTTGGTCGGTCCATTCCTTGTCCGGAGCATAACTTGAAAACCAATGGTTGGAATTCATACAGCGGTCAAGCACAATGAGAGGAAGTGCAGTGTTCAAGAATCATAACTCCATCTTCACTATTTGCAGAGTTATTGCCCTTTATTGGTTTTCCCTGTCCAGAGCATAACTTAAAAACTACTGGTTGGAATTCAGTGCAACTTCAAACAATGGTCAAGGACAACAAAAGGAAGTGCAGTGTACAAGAGCTATAACTCTATCTTCACTATTAGCACATTAATTGCCCTTTGTTTGTTTTCCTTGTCGGGAGCATAACTTAAAAACTAGTGGTTGAAATTCAGTGCAACTTCATACAATGGTCAAGCTTAATGACAGAAAGCACTTTGTACAAGATCCATGACTCCATTTTCATTATTTGCAGAGTTATTGCCCTTTGTTGTTTTTCCTTGTCGGGAGCATAACTTGAAAACTACTGGTTGGAATTCAGTGCAACTTCATACAGTGGTCAAGCAGAATGAAAGGAAATGCAAAATACAACAGCATGTAACTGTATCTTCACTATTTGCAGAGTTATTGCCCTTTATTGGTTTTCCTTGTCTGGAGCATAACGTGAAAACTACTGGTTGGAATTCAATGCAACTTCAAAAATGTGTCAAGCTTAATGACATGAAGTGCAGTGTATAAGAGCCATAACTCCATCTTCACTATTTGCAGAGTTATTGCCCTTTGTTCGTTTTCCTTGTCTGGAGCATAACTTGAAAACTACTGATTGGAATTCAGTGCAACTTCATACAATGGTCAAGCACAATGAGAGGAAGTGCATTGTTCAAGTATCAGTAACTTCATCTTCACTTTTTGCAGAGTTATTGTCCTTTGTTGGATTTCCTTGTCTTGAGCATAACTTGAAAACTACTGGACAGGTCTGAATTCAGTGAAACTTCAAATAATGGTCAAGCACAATAAGAGAAAGTGCAGTGTTCAAGAATCATAACTCCATCTTCGTTATTTGCAGAGTTACTGCCTTTTGTTGGATTTGCTTGTCCGGAGCATAACTTGAAAACTAATTGTTGGAATTCAATGCAACTGCATACAATGGTCAATGACAATAAGTGGATGTGCAGTGTACAAAAGTTTAAACTGTATCTTCACTATTTGCACAGTTATTGTCCTTTTTTGGTTTTCCTTGTCGGGAGCATAACTTGAACACTTCTGGTTTGAATTCAATGCAACTTCATACAGTGGTCAATCACAATGACAGAAAGTGCACTGTATAAAAGCTATAACTCCCTCTTCAGTATTTGCATAGTTATTACCCTTTGTTGGTTTTCCTTTTCCAGAGCATAACTTGAAAACTACTGGTTGGAATTCAGTGCAACTTCAAACAGTGGTCAAGCACAATGAGAGAAAGTGTAATGTACAAGAACTATAACTCTATCTTTACTTTTTGCTGAGTTATTGCCCTTTGTTGTTTTTCCTTGTCTTGAGCATAACTTAAAGACTACTGGTTGGAAGTCAGTGCAACTTCGTACAGTGGTCAAGCACAATGAAAAGAAGTGCAGTTTACAAGAGCTATTACCCTATCTTCACATTGCACATTTATTGCCCTTTGTTGGTTTTCCTTGTCGGGAGCATAACTTGAAAACTACTGGTTTGAATTCAGTGCAACTTCATACAGTGGTCAAGCAGACCGAATGGAAGTGCAATGTAAAAGACCTATACACATGTAACTGTATCTTCACTATTTACAGAGTTATTACCCTTTATTGATTTTCCTTGTCGGGAGTATACCTTGAAAACTACTGGTTGGAATTCAATGCAAGTTCAAAAAATGGTCAAGCTTAATGTCATAAAGTGCAGTGTGCAAGAGCCATTTCTCCATTTTCACTATTTGCAGAGTTATTGCCCTTTGTTCCTTTTCCTTGTATGTAGCATAACTTGAAAACTACTGATTGAAATTCAGTGCAACTTCATACAATGGTCAAGCACAATAACAGGAAGTGCAGTGTACAAGAGTTATAACTGTATCTTCCCTATTTGCAGAGTTATTGCCTTTTGTTGGATTTCATTGTCTAGAGCATAACTTGAAAACTAATTGTTGGAATTCAATGCAACTTTGTACAATGGTCAAGCTCAACAAAAGGAAGTGCAGTGTGCAAGAGCTATAACCTATCTTCACTATTTGAGCATTTATTGGCCTTTGTTTGTTTTCCTTGTCTGGAGCATAACTTGAAAACTACTGGTTGAAATTCCAATGCAACTTCATACAATGATAAAGCTTAATGACAGAATGCGCAGTGTACAAGAGCCATAACTCCATCTTCAGTATTTGCAGAGTTATTACCCTTTGTTCGTTTTCCTTGTCTGGAGCATAACTTGAAAACTACTGGTTTGAATTCATTGCAACTTCATACAGTGGTCAATCACAATAACAGAAAGTGCACTGTACAAGAGATCTAACTCTATCTTCACTATTTTTAGAGTTATTGCCCTTTGTTGGTTTTCCTTTTCCGGAGCATAACTTGAAAACTACTGGTTGGAATTCAGTGCATCTCTTTAAAATAGTCAAGCACAATCAGAGAAAGTGCAGTGTACAAGAACTATAACTGTATCTTCCCTATTTGCAGAGTTATTGCTTTTTGTTGGATTTCCTTGTCTAGAGCATAACTTGATTGGAATTCAGTGCAACTTCATACAATGGTCAAGCACAATGAGTGGATTACAATGTACAAGAGTTTTAACTGTATCTTCACTATTTGCAGAGTTCATACAGTGGTCAATCACAATGACAGGAAGTGCACTGTATAAGAGCTATATCTCAATCTTCAGTATTTGCACAGTTATTGTCCTTTTTTGGTTTTCCTTGTCCGGAGCATAACTTAAAAACTACTGGTTCAAATTCAAGGCAACTTCATACAATGGTCAAGCACAATGACAGGAAATGCAATGTACAAGAACCACAACAGTTACTATCTTTAATTGCCCACATCCGTAACTCTATATTAATTTTTTACAAAGTATTCTGTTACTAATAACTTACTCAGTTCTGAAGCAGTCTTGCGGGGGTATTAATCACATTTAGTGATAGCTCTAGTTTTTTTAAGGGTGACATCACTTCTTTTATATTAAAACAAGTTTATTATGTTAGTTAGATATTGCAGTGTAAAAAAACATAGTAGAAGATGCAGTACTTATGCATTACTAAAATCAGTATATCCTTTGCTTTTGATCTTTTGGAATGAAAAAAAAAACTTTATGTAATGACAAATTGAATAATCTGTTTGGACTGAAGCTTTAGGTTTGTAATCTTGATAGCAGCTTAGTCTGACACAAGAAAATCTTTTTCACTGACTTTAGAGCTCAAGAGAAAGAAGGTGTAGGTAAAAGTGCTATCTGGTAGTTTGGTATTGATAAAATAAACAGTACAACTTAACTTTGATTTTTGTCTAGAGTTTAATTAGCTTGTAGTAACATGGTTTACATTTTTTTCCAAGCATTGTTTTCAGATAAAAATAGAATTAGTTGTTGAGGATGGATATTTTGAAAGAGAATTAAATATTACATGTATATTAAAATCATGGCTTCTGTCTTTATAGAGTGGATAAGTTCTTCAGCAGTGTCTTTTGAGAGAGGTTTTATAGTATTTGTGTCATTTTAAGCTCATGAGCACAAAATAGTCATGGTGGACTTTTCAGCTATAATTGTGATCATCCTTTGTCCATTGCCTTTCATGTGTTTTTTTGTCAGCAGTTTGCTTCAAGTAACATATCCTCCTCAACCACCTGGTAAAAAATAATTGAATTTGGCAGTAATGTTCCTTGCATGAATTTCTACTTTAGTTGTTCCAATCCATGAGGCAACTAGAATAAAAAAAACATTAAAAATCCCTTTTCCTGTAACTAGAAAGCAAGAGCTCTGAAAGTCATTGTTAGACACTATGAGAAGTATATATTTAACAAAGAAATATACAAGAAAATCTTTAAAACTCCTCTAGTACGATAGCAAGATTTCTGAAAGTTTGCATGTAGAATTGCCTTAAGTGGACTTTTAAAAGAACTTTAAAAATTTGCCCCAGGAGTCATTATTGGGTAAACCTAAGGGATTATCTGTTTTACTTAGACTAAAATTGACAAACTATTTAATCTCTAATATTTATGTTTAAAACCAGTAGTTGAGACTTCTGCAATTTGGTATGTAAGATTGTGTAGTGAATCTCAGATAATGCTCTTGGGACCATTTCTAGCTCCACCCTGAAAAGAAGGTTAGGGGTGGGAGGGTTATAGATGTTTCATAGAAATTTATGAGAAACCTTTTAAACTTTCTTTCATTAACCAAGTAGCCCAAAGCTTCGATATTGCATAACTTCCAGCATATTTAGTTTTTTCTTTTATCTTGATAATAAATCAATATGTTGCTCTTGTAGTTCTGGGCAGTTAGTCTTAGGTGAGTGATTTAGAGCAATCATGGCCTTTCTGTTAGAGTTTTAAATTTTTTGAAGTAAAATATGCTTTCTTTATTGGTTTATATCTTCTAGACAATAGAACTCATGTTAAGTGTACGTCTTGCCTCTAGGACGAACCAATTGATGACTACATGGAGCCTGACGACTTCAGCAGCAATGGACCACCAGGTTATCCCACCAAAAAATTTTGTATGCTTTTGACTGTTTAGTTTTGCATGCTGTTTACAAATTTATGTTGTTTATATCTTAATGGTTGTGACCCTACCTTATATAAACATTTACGGGTGATTTGTATTTATAACAGAACAGTTCTTACTGGAATACAATGAAAATGTGGGGGAGTAAGTGGTTTTTTATCTGTTTCTGTTTTTTTTAACTTAAATATACCTCACTAAAATTTCTAAAATGGACTATTTTTGACCATGATTTGTACTGGGCAGAAATTCTTTGAATGTAGTAGAGAAAGAGTTATGTGTTGTGTGGAAAGCTGACTTAGTCACATATTTCCTGAGATGCTTGGATGCAGTAGACAGATGAGTAGAAAATATGTTAATCCAGCATAATGGACAAGTGGGATTTTTTTGTTTCATGCTGTTCTTCCCAAGTTACTATATCTGCACAAGTTTCCAGGTGACCAACAAGCTTAGGAGGGGGTGGGGAAGTGTAAAAACTGGAATCTGTCCTCTTGGTTTTTTTTCTCCTATCCATTGAACTTTCCTTACACCCCTTAGTAGGTTCTCTTTCTGAAAAGCAGATCTCACTTACATTGTGAAACAAATTTTAAACCAGAATTGCATTTAGAGATATTTTTCTGGTCACAGATCTACAATTTCAGACAGAGAACTCCCTATTTACAGGTTGTTTTGCATGACTGTTTAGGTATAAACAACATTAATTTGTCATAGCTTTGATCTGGCTAGGAAATATCACTCTAAATGCTAGAGCTTCACATCGTCAGAGCTTTTGTTTTTCAGTTTTGTTTATATTAATTATTAAGTTTAGTATAGTTTATACCATCTGCTGGTACTGACACAAAATAAGTCATTCCTTTCTGATGCTAATGATATAGAATTGTGTCATAGTTCTTCCAAGAATCTATATTTCAGCTACACAGTGAGTTTTTATGCTAGATTTGATTTATTGTTATATAATTTTCTCTTTAAACATTTGCGTTTTAGTTCAACACCTGTCTGAACTGTTGTTGTCTTTATATCAACACCTGTTTGTTTGTTTGTTTTTGGGTTTAACGCCGATTTCAACATATAGGTTATATCTCGGTGGTCAGTCCACCAAACGGGTTTTCCTGGATAACTAACCAGTAATTGCCAATTTCTCCGCAAGTGACTGACTACTGTTCCCTTAGATCAATTGTCACGGAGAAATTTTGCCCTGCCCAGGGGTCGAACCAACGACCGATGGATTACCAATCCATTGCTGTACCTATTGAGCTAAGCAGGCGGGCTCAACACCTGTCTGAGCTGTTGTTGTCTTTATATCAACACCAGTCTGAGCTGTTATTTCAACATCTGCCTGAGCTATTGTTGCTGTTTAGTCCAACACCTGTCTGCGCTGTTATTCCAATGCATCCCTGAGCTGTCATTTCAAAACCTGTTTGAGTTGTTATTTCAGCACCTGTCTGATCTGTTATTCCAACACCTGTCTTAGTTATTATTTCTACACCTGCCTGAGCTGTTGTTGCCTTTTATTTCAACCCCTGCCTGAACTGTTCTTGACTTTGAGTTCAACACCTGTCTGAGCTGTCATGTCAGCACCTGTCTGGTCTGTTATTTCAACACCTGTCTGAGCTGTTATTTTAGCACCTGTCTGATTTGTTATTTCAACACCTGTCTGTGCTGTTATTCCAACACCTGTCTTAGTTATTATTTCAACATCTGTCTGAGCTGTTATTTTAGCACCTGTCTGAGTTGTTATTTCAACACCTGTCTGATCTGTTATTTCAACACCTGTCTTAGTTATTATTTCTACACCTGCCTGAGCTTCTGTTGCCTTTTATTTCAACCCCTGCCTGAACTGTTCTTGACTTTGAGTTCAACCCCTGTCTGTGCTGTTATTCCAACACCTGTCTGAGCTGTCATTTCAAAACCTGTCTGAGCTCTTATGTCAGCACCTGTCTGGTCTGTTATTTCAACACCTGTCTGATCTGTTATTTTAGCACCTGTCTGATTTGTTATTTCAACACCTTTCTGATCTGTTTTTCACCACCTGTCTGAGACAAGAAGTTAAAAGCTTGTGTCTCTATGGTGCATTTTTGAAAATAAGATAAAGATGACAAGTATTTTCTTATAACAGCCAAACTTCATTAAACTTTTTAATGCCAGTATAATTTAAGAACTTTGATGAACATAGTATGACTCTTTACAAAATAAAATTTAGAATTCATCTTTTATATAATGGTAACATAGGTCAAAAGTCCAGTGTATTTACTATGATGTATTTCTGTACAGGAGATAGAAGTGCAACCTAATACTGTGTTTCATCCAGTTTTCCATTATTCTTTCTTGAGCATCAATGAAAACAGTAGAATGAGTCGGTGAAGTGTAAAATAATAGGGAAAATTGAGAAGGTATATTTTTACTATAACTGCGTGGGAAAGCTGGTTTTGAAAGTAGAAAATAAATCTTTCAAGATCATGTTCATTTATGAAAGTGTTTACTTTTGCATGTAAGACTTATCTTTGATTTTTGATCATTTCGTTTCGCATAGAAATGTGCTGTGCAAGCAGTAAAACCTAATTACAACTCCCTATCTTTTGAGTCCCGAGAACATCCTCCCAAACGAGTGGTTGGGTGTTTTCTAGGTGAAAAAATAGTGAATAAAAAACAAGGCAAGAAATAAGTTATAGTTCATAATCTATTTAGTATATTTTCATAATAAAACATTCTAGAAAAAAATCTAATTAAAAATGTTAGAGAATAGTGCCTAGCCAAAAATCATAAATAAGATAAGTTTGTGAAAGAGTAGCACTTTTTTGGAGATCATGTTTGAAACTATGATGTAAGCTTTAGATTTCCGATTTTGCTTTCTTATTTAGATTTTATAAGATTTATTACAATATTAAATTTTGTTTCAAGTATTAACGACTGACATTAAGGATACGTGTTCATTGATGTATTAGTTTCACAAAAACTATAAATGAAATTTGAATTTTTTCTCAACTGTTGTCAGGTTGTTTCATTATTTTTGTTATGCAGTGGGAATTTAAATTAAGGTTTTTTTTTCTACTACTTGATTAATTAGGCATAAAAACAACAGGCTGTATCAGGTACTTTCGATATTGTAACCCTGCCTATAGAACATGCATATGTTCGGAAATATACAACTTGATTGAAGAATTGCTAAGGTTTTAGGGTTGGAAGTGGGGTAGGGGTGTGATCAGAAGGATTTAGAAACATCTTTTCTAGTGAAAGCTCTAGTTAAGTAACAAATGGAGTGAATCATAATCTCATGCCATAACTTTTTTGCATACCGATATTGTAGAAGATGGTTACTGCTGATAAATCATCAGTAAATCATTCCAAGTAACCTTCACCTCCAACAACATATAAGCAGAGATATTGATTTAAGAGTTGTTGTTCAGATCTTTTGCTGTGTAAACATTTTTATTTATGTATAAATACAGCTGAGAAAATAAAACTATATTTGATGATATCTATCATTACCACTAGTTTGGATTTGATTTTTAGTTTGATGTGTGAGGTCCACTTTTCTTCCTTGTTATGTAGGATGTATATGTATGTATGTACATGGTCTGTACCATTGGACAGCTCCTCTTATAAGAATACCACATACAAAATGATAAAATAATAAAAGGTTAAAGCTTCCTTGTTAACAACCTCAAGATGCTGCGATCTTTTTCACTTCCTTAATTTAGTCTGCATGCATACATGTCTCTCTCCATTTTTAACTCGACTATATGAAGTAGATGGAGAGCTGTCCTACTCACCCCAGTGTCCAGATTTCTGATTTAAGTTTTTGTGCAGTAAAATATTTTTTACTATAACTTCCTTATTTCTTTAAGGATTTACTTCAAACTTCAATTATATGTTTCTTTTCAACTCCATCATCATCATAATTGTATGTGGTAAGGTTCATAAGTCTAGCACCCATATTTTTAGTATTATCTTCCATTTAAACTTAGAATTTTCCTTAAAAATTGTAATATTTTACTATAACTTCTCTATTTCCTGCGGGATTTTCAATGATAAAATAATAAATATTTTATGACCATCGACACTGGGAAAAGGGCACTCGGACATTTGTTCTACTATTGAAATTAAGTGAATTGAAAATCAGCAAAAAAACGACAAATTTCTTGTCCTCTTCAAAAACAAAGCTAAAAGAAAAATTTGATAGCCTGAATATTTCCCTTCATAAAAATGCCTATTTGATTAAATGTCTTGATGACAATTATCATGGCAACAGTTTTTATGCTCCCCGAAGGGAGAGCATATAGTTAACGATAATTGCCGCCTTGTCTGTCTTTCCGTCCTTTTTGTCCGGAGCATAACTTGAAAACCCTTAGAAATAATTTGTTTAAACTGCACACAGAGGTAGAGGGCATTGAGGTGGAGTGCAGTGCCAAAGAACCGTAACTCTATTTTGCCACGTTTTTGAATTATCTCCCCTTTTAGAAAAATCTTGTCTGGAGCATAACCTGAAAACCCTTGGACATAATTTGTTTAAACTGCACACAGTGGTAGAGGGTATTGAGGCGGAGTGCAGTGCCAAAGAATCATAACTCTATTTTGCCCCGTTTTTGAATTATCTCTCCTTTTAGAGAAATCTTGTCCGGAGCATAACCTGAAAACCCTTGGACATAATTTGTTTAAACTGCACACAGTGGTAGAGGGTATTGAGGCGGAGTGCAGTGCCAAAGAACCATAACTCTATTTTGCCCCGTTTTTGAATTATCTCCCCTTTCAGAAAAATATTGTCCGGAGCATAACCTGAAAACCCTTAGACATAATTTGTTTAAACTGCACACAGTGGTAGAGGGCATTGAGGCAGAGTGCAGTGCCAAGCGAACCATAACTCTATTTTGCCCTGTTCTTGAATTATCTCCCATTTTAAAAACTATATGAGATAATTACTTTAAACTTCACACACTGGTACATGGCATTGAGCAGTAGTGCAATGCAGGAGGAACTGTAACCTTGTTTTGCCAGGGTTTTGAATAACCTGCCTTTTACTAAATGTTGTCTGGAGCTTTACTTAGAAACTATAGCTGATAATTAGTTTAAACTTATTATAGTGGTAGATGGCAGTGAGAATGAGTGCAAAGCACATAAAGCATATCTAAATATTCCCTCGATTTTGAATTATCTCCCTTGCAGACTGAAAAAGATGTAATCGGTAAACATTCACTTTACATTTTTATTTGTTTATGAAAAATGTGCCCACTTTATGACTTTGCCTGCATGTTCTTGCCTTGCATATGTCCATGCCTTGCACATGTCCCTTTGCCTCCTGCTTCGGGGAGCATATGTCAGTTTTACCGATCGCCTTGTCTGAGACAGTTCTTTCTTTTGCAAAAATGATGTTACCTGAATAAAATGCAGAGTTGAATGATAACATTTATAGTTTTGTAAAAAGGTAGGATACTTTGAAAAGGTGTAGAATTTTATAATAGAAAAGCTAAAATCTAAGTATAGTAAAACTGCCAGTATTAATTGACTGCCGACAGGAACTTAGATAGAATCTTACATCTAGTTAGGGTTTGTGACGTTATTTTAAGGAATATGTATTTTGCAGCGTCATGTTCCTCTTCAGCATGATAGTTTATCATATCTCTTCTATGCAGAAAGCTAAAACTTTCAGACCATAATCCTGGGATATCATTCGTTCAAAATAAATAAAAAGGCCAATTTAAAAAAAAATATGTCAAAGTGCCCATTTTCCTGTGTAGGTCGGACTCGGTCATATGATATTTCATCTACCTTGGAGAAGATTCTTGTCTATATATCTACAGATCTTGAATTAAATTGATTTTTTTATAGTTATCCCTTTCTTAACTATCCAGTACTTAAATAGTCAAGCGTGCTGTCTCTGGTGACAGCTATTGTGTTGAGTTCCTGTAAACATTGCAGATTGTCATGTTAAAGACAGGTTGGATGGGATGTACATTTCTAATTAATTTTGTGCTTGTAGAACTGTTTTTGAAAAATTTTCATACTTACGTTTCCATGGTATGTATTATTTTCCTAAATAAATGATATGAAATTTTAGAAGGAAATGTGTAGTAAACTGCATACTGTATTACTGCCCAGGTGTGGCTCTGATGTTTATTTGTGAGAAAGTTGACATTGGATGGGGATCTCGTTCTGGTCCATTCCAGGAACAATCGTTTGGTAAACAGCTCAAAAATGTGTTAAACTTAGGTAAGGTAAACAGCTTAAAAGGGTGTTAAACTTAAGTTAGGTAAACAGTTTAAAAAGGTGTTAACTTAAGTGAGGTAAAGATATTAAAAGGGTGTTCAACTTAAAACAATGCAAATTAAATCAAGAGTGAAGGTCACTCAGTGTAATCTGCCTAGATCATGAAAAAAGGGTTGTATGATTATAACTACTAAGTCTGGTCCTTAGTGCCTATTTCTGTTGATATGTTTTTTTGTTGTTGTTGTTTTTTGTATTGCCTATCAAAAGTATGCAATATAATTGTTATTATTCAAGTAATGAGGTAATAAGTCTTTGGCAGATCCAGTAGACAGTTCTTCAGTTCAATCCTTTTATGGTGTGTGAAGCTTAAGTTTTAGAATTCTTGTGGTCTTAGTTATCTAAGGTATCTTAGAACAGATAAAAAAAAAGATCAAAAGAAGAGATCAAATAAGTTTCAATTAAAAGCCAATAATTATTAGAGGTGATTTTACATTTAATTACATAATAAATGAACATAATAGTGAATGAGTTAAAAAGTTTAAAAAAGGGAATTTATATTTTTTAAGAGGTTATTCATGCTCCAAAAGTCATGTAAAAAGTTTAAATTTACACCTCTAAATTACCTCAGTAATTTAGTTGCCCATGTAAGACAGAGTAAAAATCCCATTTTTAATATTAACCTCTGAGATTTCTTTCACTGTTGATTATTTGATTAGATGTAGATTTCTCAAAACAAAATAAAATTCAATATTTATTCATGTAATCAGGTGATAAAATGATTATTTTTGACAAGATGTTACAGTAACCTGAGCCAGAAAATATACCTGGTCTGATTTCATTTCTCAATCATTTCCCATCTGTTGGCCCCAGGCACTGAAGTTGTGTCTAAGTGTAGCGGAAATAAAACCTTATTTTTGACCTGTCAGTTGATTTATTGAACATTACTTATTGAGTTGAAATTAATAATTATGAAACATGACTGTTTTAAACAATGTTGCACATGTTGATTGTTAAGTAAAAAGTATTAATGAATACAGCTTCATTGTCAGTTTTGACTTCTGAAAACTGATTAAATCAACAACTGTGATTGTTTCAACAGATTGTTTTAAGTTTGAAGTAAAAATATATCCATAGGGATAATGAAAATAAACTCTTAACAACAAAAGTTTTTTGAATAGTGCACTGTGAGATTCATATTAGTTACTGTGAAGAATGGAAATATTATGAAAAAGAAATTTTGTGCACAGGATTTTATATGTGTGTTGTGTCATACTCTTGTTTGGTACATTAGAAAGGTTGTAACTTAAGGACAGGATTTGGTGGAACAGAGATATATTTGGTTGGTCTGTGATTTAGGGATTCATAATGTTTTGTGGAGGTTGTAACAGATTAGTGGAATTATTTGTCAGAAAGGAAAGTAGAATTGAGAAGTCAGAAAAGGTTGAGAGATTATCTGAAATAAGCAGTACCGTGGAAACTGACAGTGACTTTGTAAGTTCTTTAACACTGCAGTATTCTGTGTATTTGACATTGCTATATCTTATAAACCTTTCCCCATTAAAATTTTAATATTGACTCATCATTATACCCCCACCACAAAATGTGGGGGGGGGGGGGGGGGGGCTATAATGGATTCGCTTTGTCGCGTCCGTTGGTCGGTCGGTCGGACGGTCCCTCGGTCCATCCGTCTCCATTATCGTGTCCTCTCTATAAATCCTATACCAATGGAAGGATTTTCTTCAAACTTGGCTGAAATGTTCACCTCAACAAGGGGATGTGCAGAACCCATGATGCCCATGTGTAAGCTCAAGGTCAAGGTCATAATTGAAGGTCAAATATCAAACAATCAAATATTATACATTATGTCGTGTCCGCTCTGTAAGTCCTACACTAATTGAAAGATTTTCTTTAATCTTGGCCCAAATGTTCACCTGAACAAGGGGATGTGCAGAACCCATGTTACCCTTTTGCCAGCTTAAGGTCAAGGTCACACTTGAAGGTCAAAAATTGACTTAGAAAATATTCTTAAATTTTAACATGTATTTGAATATTTCTGAAACTAGAAAATGTATTTGCTTCAAACTTAAAATTTATATGAAGTGTCACAATTTGGATATGCAGGTCAAGTTTCATAACTCTGTATTGCATTTCGACAAAGTTATACCCCTTTTTAAGTCTTCAAATTTACATACAATCAAATATTAGACAATTTGTTGTGTCTGCTCTATAAATCCTATACTAATGGAAGAATTTTTTCAAACTTCACTCAAATGTTCAACTCAACAAGTTTATGTGCAGAACCCATGTGACCTTTGTGCCAGCTTAAGGTCAAGGTCACACTTAAAGGTCAAAATTGACTTAGAAAATGTTCTGAAATTTTAACATGTACTTGAATATTTCTGAAACTAGCAAGGTATTTGCTTGAAACTTAAAAGATATATGAGGTATCACAAGTAAGATATGCAGGTCAAGTTTCATAACTCTGTATTGCATTTTGACAAAGTTATGCCCCTTTTTAAGTCATATAATTTACTTACAATCAATACTAGACAATATGTCGTGTCCACTCTATAAATCCTATACAAATTGAAGGATTTTCTTCAAACTTGGCTGAAATGCTCACCTCAACAAGGGGATGTGCAGAACCCATGTTGCCCATGTGTCAGCTCAAGGTCAAGGTCACAATTGAAGGTCAAATATCAAACAATCAAATATTATACATTATGTCGTGTCCGCTCTGTAAGTCCTACACTAATTGAAAGATTTTTTTTAGTCTTGGCTCAAATGTTCACCTGAACAAGGGGATGTGCAGAACCCATGTTACCCTTTTGCCAGCTTAAGGTCAAGGTCACACTTAAAGGTCAAAAATTGACTTAGAAAATATTCTTTAATTTTAACATGTATTTGAATATTTCTGAAACTAGAAAATGTATTTGCTTCAAACTTAAAATTTATATGAAGTGTCACAATTTGGATATGCAGGTCAAGTTTCATAACTCTGTATTGCATTTTGACAAAGTTATGCCCCTTTTTAAGTCTTCAAATTTACATACAATCAAATATTAGACAATATGTCGGTCCGCTCTATAAATCCTATACTAATGGAAGAATTTTCTTCAAACTTTACTCAAATGTTCAACTCAACAAGGTTATGTGCAGAACTCATGTGACTTTTATGCCGGCTTAAGGTCAAGGTCACACTTAAAGGTCAAAATTGACTTAGAAAATGTTCTTAAAAAACTTGATATATGAGGTATCACAGGTAAGATATTCAGGTCAAGTTTCATAACTCTGTATTGCATTTTGACAAAGTTATGCCCCTTTTTAAGTCTTTTAATTTACTTACAATCAATACTAGACAATATGTCGTGTCCGCTCTGTAAATTTTATACTAATGGAAGGATTTTCTTCAAACTTGACTCAAATGTTCACCCCAACTGGGCAATGCATGAATGTGCAGAACCAATCTTACCCTTTTGCCATCTTAAGGTCATGGCCAAACTTGAAGGTCAAAAATTGACTTTGAAAATGTTCTGAAATTTTAACATGTACTTGAATATTTCTAAAACTAGAACAGATAATCATTTGAAATTTCAAATATATATGAAGTGTCGCAAGTAAGATATGCAGGTCAAGTTTCATAACTAAATAAAGTGGGGGGGGGGGGAACTTTGTATTGTATTTTGACAAAGTTAAGTCCATTTTTCTGTCTTTAAATTTATTTACTATAATACTTCTTAAACCAGAAGCAGATATTTACTTGAAACTTAAAATTTATATGAATGGTTACAAGCCAGCTCAGATGACGAAAATTCTACAATACCATTGAATTATGACACAAGTTATGCCCCTTTTAGGCTTAGAAAATGTTCTGATATAACCATTAATACTTAAATGTTTCTGAAACCAGAACAAATATTCACTTGAAACTATATAATGTATAAAGGGTCACAAGTAAGCTCAGTATGCAAAGTTTTTCCACTCTTAATTACATTTTGACATAATTATGCTATTTTCTTAACTTCACTGCTTTTGTTTGTTTTAGTACATTAGGAAAATGAAAGGTTATTTGTAACTGTTTCGAACATGATTTGACAATATATATTTATACTATTACCTGTACAATTTGTTAGTTTTTTTCACCAGAGATAATTTCTTTTTATGTATATGTATTTGTGCCACTAAAGTTATTCGCTTAACCACCTTTCCATGTCATCTTCTGTCAAGGACATTGGTGGGGGTATGAATCGCATTCAGCGATAGTTCTAGTTCATTCAATTTAGACATACCAATATTATAGAGGATGTATCTTGATAAAACTTAATGACTGAAAATCCGACCTTGCAGACTGTTCTGAGACTGCACACAAATACAAGTATGATTTCTATGGCAAGCGTAAAGGTTAATATCTACTGACTTCTGTAGGTCAGACTGGCAAAGGCTTTAACAATAAATTACCAGATACCTTTTTTGGTTGATGAGCCAACAGTCTTAAGCACAGCACATTAAATCCAAGTATCAAGAGACACATTTATTTGAACATTGGTTGATTAATATTAAGATTATTGTGTGATGTTTCCACATATGCACAGTTAATCTAGGGGTCATGAATTTGGATTAAAGAAATAACACAAACATTGTTATCATAGACTTTAACAATTAATACAAAACATTATCATTTTTTGCTTGTTTCAGTTTTGCTTTTCTTTTGTATCAGCAGCATACATTTTCAGATAAAATAATAAGAAAAAACAAAGATAAATGAAGGGTTAGTCTGAAATTTGGATAAGGATCATCCAACTCTCATAAATACTATTTTCTTTTTTTTAAAAGAAAACAAAATATAAATTTGAGGATTGTATGACTTACAGAGCAGCTTCTGGGTATGATTGTAACCTATGGCAACTAGTATTGACAAAACACCCGGTTGCAATAGTTTTGTATGAAATGCTGTATTTATTCCCTCACAAAAAATGTTGGAAGGCTTAACATATGGAGTCCTTTTTTTTTTCTAAAGTCAGTTTTAGCACAAAGCAGTACTTCAAAAGTTGTTTTCTTATATTTTCCTTTAGTTCCATGCCAGTTTTACTTTATTTCAATTTTGTACTAATTCTTCAGTGAGTTGCTTCTTTTGACTCGCATTTTGGTGATTGCCTCTGACTGTCCTTAAAAGTACATGAAACATATATAAAATGTTATCTTTTAAAAACTTCTTACATTCTTTAAGCTATTTCTAGTTTATGATATATCCCTACCCCTTTTTTATATTGAGAGCATTATTTCAGGAAAGGTATAATATAAAAAGTTGTAAATCTTTAATTTAAGCTTGCTTTCAGATCACCAGATGGATTGTATACAATAATGCACCATATTAGCTTAGACAATGGGAGTATTAAAGACAAGTGTGAAACTTTAAATTTGTCTGCTTCGGAAGTAATTGAATAACATTTAAAATGAAATGTGTTTTTCTAAAACCTATTATGTTAGGAGCATGGTCATACATTGTGTATAATATTATCTTCTTCCAGAAAGTATTTGCTGTGTAGATTACTTGCATGTTACACATAAGTATATTTATTTTAGTCACAGAGCAGTGATGACGATGATGAGGGTTTGACTTATGAGGAACCAGATTTAACTCCAGATCCACCCGTGTCACGGCACCATCAGCCTCCGCCACCACCACCTTCAGATGTAGAACAGGAGACGTATGATGATTTAGAAGATGTTCAACCAGAACCAGTAGATGAACCAGTGGAGGTAACCATGACATTTTCAAAATTTTGATGTCTGAAAGGGAGTGGCAAAATATTGCCTCTGTGGTTTTAGGATAAAAAGTTGCAGATTTGAGGTTTTAATGTTAGGTTTTTCTTTAAGTAAGTAATTTTCTTACACAGAAAATATTTCTTATAAGTACAGCATAAGTAATGTAAAATTGAAGTATATGAGATGAAGGAACAATTTAAATCTGACAACTAAAATACACCTTTTCATTGTGACTATATCCAGTTGGTCATAATTTTGCTCAAATTGATTCGGAGTTTGAAAATTAACTAGAAACAAAAATATCTTTCAGACATATGATGACTTTGATGTAAAACCGGTTCCTCAACAGCAGCAACAACAACAACAAGAATATTGAAGAGGATCTCTATGAGGTATTGAATATCTCATATTCTGCTTGAATAATGTTGTCAGATTGGTTCATAGTAATCCCATGAATAAACCTTTCATTCTGAAGTCCCATGAATAAACCTTCCATCTTGAAGTCCCATGAATAAACCTTCCATCCTGAAGTCCCATGAATAAACCTTCTATCCTGAAATCCCATGAATTAATCCTTCCATCCAGAAGTCCCATGAATAAACCTTGCATCCTGAAGTCCTGTGAATAAACCTTACATCCTGACATACCATGTATAAACTTTTCATCCTGAAGTCCCATGAATAAACCTTCAATTCTAAAGTCCCATGAATAAACCTTCCATCCTGAAGTCCTGTGAGTAAACCTTCCATCCTGAAGTCCCATGAATAAACCTTCCATCAAACTTCCATTCTGAAGTCACATGCATAAACCTTCCATCCAGAAGTCCCATGCATAAACCTTCCATCCTGAAGTCCCATGAATAAACCTTCCATCCTGAAGTCCCATGAATAAACCTTCCATCCTGATGTCCCATGAATATACCTTCCATCCTGACATCCCATGAATAAACCTTCCATTAAAACCAACAAGAGCACCACTAGGTTTTTCTAGTGTTTTGTAAATATTGGGAAAAATAAAAACCTGAAATTGTGATTTGTTTTCTACTTTTGGTAAAATTGCATTAGGTGGGTTTTGCAAACCAATTAGTATGTAAGTAATGGCCTAGTTGTGTGCTTGTAGCTTATTAACAGTTTCGAGTCATTTTTAAAAATTTCCTATCAGGTTGCAAGCCATACAGATTATTCAGGAATGTCAAGCTGGTACTATTTGTAAGATTAAGGTTAATTTGCAAAAGACATTTGATAAAATCATTTGCTGTTAATGGACATAATGAAGTGTCATAATTACAGATAATAATAGGAATTAAAAAATTTCAAAATGGGTAGGTGTCATTTTATTCTGCAGAAGAAAGGCAGAAAGTAGTAAAAACGTGTATCCTATACATATTGCATTGTACAGAACATAACTAGTATGACAGAGATTTTAAGCTGTTAATAAGACAGCAGAGGTTGTAGAAACTGTGTCGAAACAGGATCCAAATTTTGCACCTATCAAGTACCGGTATGAAGGCATGTAATAAGTTAGTAAATTAGCCTCCCTTGAATAACTCGGTGTCATGGAATTGAGCAAAGAAGTATTACAAAAACATGACTGAGTCGCAGGTATTTGTCATGTTACCAATGACAGTTCCCAAGCACAAGAAGTATACATTCTAATAGCAAAAAAAGGCATGTTAAAATTAAAATAACATAAAAAAAAATATAATTGGTAACATTAAATTACTCAGCTACAACAACAACAAAACCAAACGATTAATCCTAAACTGCAATGACAGTCTGATAAAACAAGCCTAGTTGACAATGGTTAAGGATTAAATGACCTTTGTCTGACCATCATCTACCACAGTTACCCAGGCTGACCATGTAATATCATTTACAACCACTGTTAAAATCATGGTACTTGATAGTTGACCATGTTATTTCATGGTTGGCCTGTAAACCATGGTGTACTTCTTTGAGTAGCTGTTATTATAGTTTTAACTGAACACAAACTTTATATATCTTTTTATCTTTTAATTCCAGGCTATTTTAAACAATGCAAAATTAACAACATAATTAGAAAATGGAAATGTAAATATTGTATTCACCAAGTATTATTATCAAAGCCAATTTTCTATCATTTCAGTTAACCCATTTTAACCAAACTTGGTCAGTTGATCTTTTATCAAGACCATGTATGGCATTGCCCCTGAGGTCACTGGGTTAAAGTGGTCACTCACTAAAGTAGATTCTAGGTCTTCACTCGGAAAAAAATTGTGTGTTGTTCCTAGTGGGAAATACGCAAAAATCCGTCCTAAGCAAATGAAAAGGATTTTACGCTATGAACAATAAAGGATAATTTGAAGCCTGAGTGATTACTTGTATGTTGAAGTTTACTTTGATATCATTCCCTTATCAGAATGTAGGTTGGATTAATTGGTACCAGGTTTGTAAATACTTTTTTGTCCATTATTTTCCGAGTGTTTTATTTTGTCATAGGTTTATATTGCGGGTTTAGAAAAGCTTACTTAGTCTATTCATTACCATTGGTAGACCTTGCAGTATGAATTTAGTACATCTTTTACCTTTGCACATATTTTACACCACAGGAGGAGCCAGCTTCCCAAGATTACCCTACTTCAGAACAGTATGACGAGGAGGATGGTCAGCTGTATGAGTTTATGCCAGAGAATGATGAGCCGCCTCCACCTCCCCCTGTCACACATGCACGCCCTCATATACCCCTACCCCCTGAACCTAACTCAGCACCCAACCTGCCTGCTAGACCACCACCTTCCAGAACTGAAAGGGTAAACAACAGTAATAGATAATTTATATAGCTTTAAATTGTAAATGACATTTATTGTTGAGATTATAAGTGTAGTTTAGTGTTGGTAAGTTCAAAAGCCCCACAAATTAATCTATAAATGGGCATAATATAACAGTTCAAAAAATTAGATTTGGTCTTGAGTTTCTTGGTGTTTGTCTTCAGATTGTCCAGCCGTCTGTCTGTCTGTGAATTCATCTTTTCATTTATATAGTTGTTTGTTTTCAAAGTGACAGACAACATGCTCCTCAATTGTTTTTTGAGTTACTTTTTTGTAATCTCATTACACTTTTTACCAGTTTTTACCAGTTTCTGGCCCAGCCCTAATTTGCACTTGAGTAGTATTTTGGTGATCAGCATTCCTGAAAAGAATTTGTGTTGTCATGTTGATATAATGATACCATGTTATGATGTATGTATGACAATGGCATCATGTTAAAATCATGTTTAGTCATTATGATGTCATGTTATGACCCATGAATTCTTATTTATATTTTAGGAACCAGGACAAGAAGCAGTACCAGGTAACCATTTCTCCCCAGTTTTCCATGCATTATTTATTTATTTGTTTTTACACAACTGCAGTTTACTGGTACCTGATAAATAAAGTTTCGGTTCTTTTACAAATCCAATTTATTAAGTCAGTGCTCATGAGAACGCTAACTATATTTGATTGGAAAAACTATTCAAAACCATCAGTTTATGCTGTCAACAGGTAAGCTAGGAGGGAACAGACATTTTGTCGTAAAATTCATTGTTACAAAATGTTTCTAGGAGATGGTTGTGGCTCAGCTTTTTATAAAGTTGTTTTATTTTGGTTTAGATGAGAGGTGTAATTTGTTATTATTAACTGAAGAAATAATATACTTAAGCCATGAATTAACTGGTGTCACAGGAAAACCAGATGCATGCTAGGTTAGATAACTTGCTCCAGAGACATGCATCTAAAGACTACCAGTGGTTGTTGGATATTTGAATATATGGCTTATTGTGATGGAATAATTATTTGGATTCTAGAATGACACAAAATTAAATTGACACAAGATTTGTTTTTGTATATTTGCATAGTAAATGTTGTTGTTGATTTTTTTCTATCTGGTGCTTAGCATCATTACCATGTGAACGTACAAAATTATTACATCTGAATTCTGTGAAGACATAGTTGGTCATGTTAGAATATTTTGTTTTGCATGTAAACATTGTTCACTTCACATTTTACAAGTCTCAGTTCCATGTCTGTCTGTCTGTATTCATTCTCAGTAAAAATCAAATATTTTTCATTGGCAGTGGGAAATCAGAACTTGAATAGTTCTTAGGTGTGTTTAGCCAAGCCAGTATTTGAACTCTTCTTGTATCTGAACACTACCCTCTAGAATTAGAATGATTGAATATATTTGAAGTGTATTATCTTTACTTAATGCATAGCAAATAGTTACCGGGAAGCAAAAACTTCATTGCAGCTGAAATATGTGGTAAAAAGAACCTCCCACAAAAATATCCCATTATATTTTGAAATTTAGATAAATACATCTGTGAAGGTAAATGACTGTGTCCAAATTGAGATAATGGGCAAGTCTGTTTCAAATATTTAGGAAAGTCAGGATTAGGTTGAACTGAGACTTGATCTGCACTGTATGCATGGCAATTTGTTTTTGGTGGGTTTTTTTTGTTATTTAATTACACAGATCTTCCACCAGGACGACCATCACCCTCTCAGCCATCTGCAAAACTTTCTAACATAAAGAAAATTTCTGGTGATGGTCCACTAATGCTTGGTATTTCGCAAGAAGCGATCGGTTTAAAAAGGGCAAATTTGAAAAAAGTGGTATCTGAGGAGCTGAAGGAACCGGACCCGGTTCCAAAAGAACCAGCTTCAAATATAGAAGATGCAAATTCAGTGAAGGCTAGAATAAATATGTTCAAGCAAGCGGAAAAAGGTAAAGATATTTCTTTTAAAAGATTTCTTCTTATGAACAGTGGTAAAGCACAAGGAACATAGGCAGAGAATGTGAGAAAAATTCAGATGAATTTACGGAAGAAAATGATATGATAGCATTTGGATGTGTCTTGTTCTAGTTATGTTCCAAGATTAAAATTTAATCACTTTAGTTATGGAATGTGGTATAAACTAGAGTATAAGATAAATATTTTATTTATTCCACTGTCAGTAATTGTACAAGAATATCTGTTTCACACGAAATATTTGGCCGACATTTAATACATTGCAATTCGTTTTAATATACAGTATCAGCTGAATAAGACATCTGTTTTCTAATGAGAAGAATTTCAGTACCTGACTGTGGAAGTAATGGCATAATGTTTTATACTTCTGCACAAATATTAGAACTGTTACAAATGTTGTGTGTTTATATGTTATCTCAGAAAACTGCTTCTTTGAAAGCACCAGGATATTTTGTAGATCATACATCAAGTTCTGCTAACTTCTTTGATAAGTCTTAAAGGTAACAGTCAGTGTCTTTCAGAATTAAATTTTAAAATTGTTCAGAGAAACTTTGTTGAATTGTGTGAGGTTTGTGTTTGTTTTGACAGTTCAATATACAGAAACACCCTGCTTATAACACTATAAAAAATGGCTTATTTAATGAAGTAGTCTTCTTAACAAACTTAGATTACTTTGGTTCATTTGAATTGTTGATTTTTAGCTCACCTGAGCACTGCTCATGGGTGAGCTTTTGGGATCGTTGATTGTCCGGCGTCCGTCGTGCGTCATCAACAATTTGACTTGAACAACATCTCCTCCTAAAGTGCTAAGCCAACATTGACAAAACAGGCCTGGGATATTCCTTGCATGAAGCTCTACCAAAGTTGTTCAAAGAATTCAATTCCATCAAGAACTCTGGTTGCTATGGCAACTGAAAGAAGAAACTTTGAAAATCTTCCTGTCTGAAACCAAAAGCCTTAAGGTTTAGTATGTTGCATTTTCTAGTGGACCTTTACCAAGTTTGTTCAAATTATACCCCTGGGGTCAAATTTGGCCCCACCCCGGGGTCAATTGATTTTAAGGAGAAGGCACCGTGGTCCAGGGGTAGAGTGCAGGGCTCCAGATCGAAAGGTTGCGGGTATGAATCCCGTCAGAGGCGAGATTCTCTCACAATCTTCACATTCCGACACGCTGCACGAATACTGGTATGGAACCCAGGAAGCAGTCATCGAGCGTGATGAATCTAAGTTGTAAGAACTTGTATCGCAATCGATGTAAAATAAATGAGTCTAAACTAATTGATTTTACATAGGCTTATAAAGTGAAACTTCGAAAATCTTCTTGTCTGAAACCACAAGGCCCTGAGCCTTAAGATTTGGTATGTAGCATTGTCTAGTGAACCTCTACCAAGTTCATTCAAATTATACCCCTGGTGTCAAATTTGACCCTGCCCGTGGGTCAAATGATTTTACATAGGCTTATAAAGAGAAAACTTTGAAAATCTTCATGTCTGAAACAACAAGGCCCTGAGCCTTAAGATTTGGTATGTAGCATTGTCTAGTGAACCTCAACCAAGTTTGTTCAAATTATACCCCTGGGGTCAAATTTGACCCCACCCTGGGGTCATTGGTTTCACATAGGCTTATATAGGAAAAACTTCGAAAATCTTCTTGTCTGAAACAACAAGGTCCTGAGCCTTTAGATTTTGTATGTAGCATTGTCTAGTGGACCTCTACCAAGTTTGTTCAAATTATGCCGCTTGAGTCAAATTGGCCCCACCTTGGGGTCAATTGATTTTACATAGGGAAAACTTTAAAAATCTTCTTGTCTGAAACAACAAGGGCTTGAGTCTTAAGATTTGGTATGTAGCACTGTCTAGTAGACCTCTACCAAGTGTGTTCATATTATACCCCTGGGGTCAAATTTGGCCCCACCTGTGGGTCAATTGATTTTACATAGGTTTATATAAGGAACCTATAAGAACTCAGGTTGCAATGGCAACTGAAAGAAAAAACTTTTAAAATCTTCTTGTCTGAAGCCACGAAGACCTGAGCCTTAAGATTTGGTATGTAGCATTGTCTAGTGGACCTCTACCAAATTTGTTCAAATTATGCCACTTGTGTCAAATTTGGCCCTGCATGCCCTGGAGGTCAGTTGATGTTACATAGGCTTATATAGGCAAAACTTTAAAAAACCTCTTGTCTGAAACCACAGAGCCTAGAACTTAGATATTTTTAATGGAGCATCAGCTAGAGGTCATTTACAAAATTTGTTCAAATTATGCCCCTTGAGTGAAATTTGGCCCTGCCCAGGGAGTCACTTTTATTCTTATAGATTTATATAAGGAGATTCTTAAAAAAGCTTTTGATGTTAGCTCAATAGCAGACCCAAAGGCAAAGTATTCAGGTGAGCGATCTAGGGCCATCATGGCCTTCTTGTTTTTAATAATTTTGAAATATTTAAAATGAATTTATAAGCAGAACTTTACTGTATATTGTTCTATTTTAACCCTTACCCTGCTAAATTTTTAAAACGAACTTGTCCATCTTTCAAATTTAGAAGTTTTATTTATCATAATGGAGGTTTTTAATTTGGAACAGAATGACAACAATTGTAGATCATGCTGAAAAAGATTAGTTGGCTTATCATGGTCTGCACTGGTTGCAAAATCAAAAACAGCTACTGCCAGCAGGGTAGAGGTTGTTAATGTTTTTACCTTAATTATCCCATCCAAAAATAATGAGGGGTATTATTTTAAGCATTGTCTGTCTTTCCATCCGACAATCATTCCAGTGTGTCCATCCATAACTTTTTGTCCATACTGAGCCTTAACTCATAAGTGTTTGCATGAATTTAGTTGTTACTTGGTGGGCTTATATACGATAAATAGGGGAAAGATGGATGTCAGTTGCTGTCATGACCTGCAGCTGATTTATAGCCCTTTGTTTTACAAATGCAGGCAGTATGTTCATTTTGAGAGCCATTTGGTGGTTTGATGGATCTAGTCGAAACTTAGGGGGATTTTAAATGATAATAAGGGAATGATGCATGTCAGTTGCCAGTACAGTTAACACCCTTATAGCTGAATTATAGCCCTTTGATGATTTACAAAATGTAAGCAGTAGGTCCATCTACAGCCATTTATCTGCGGCTTTGTTACAGTTGATTGTAACTTTGTATGCTTGTCTTTAACAATGGGAAAAACTTGAAAATCACAAGGACACTCAATCATATAGTCAGCTTGATCAGTAAATTACATATTCCTTAATTACTTTAAAGCTATGTTTGTCTTATGACTTGCACAAAACACAAACATATTTTGTATGTTTTGTTTCACATTTGTGAATATACATGTTCAGTAAATCTGTTGGTCTATTAAGCTCTTACTGCAACTTCCCAGTGCAACTTATCATCTGGTGGGGGATATAAATTTTTTCTAAAATTTTCCTTTTATATTTCATAACAGCTGTGTTAATTTCAGATAATACAGATTCAAGTGATAGTTCGGACAGTGGAACATTTCAGACCAATGTCTCTCATTCTAGCCATTCCCCAAAGCCAAGTTTAAAAACTCATCATGATAACTCATCTTTAGCAGACAAATCAAAAGTTCATATTCCCACTAATACATCTAATTTATCTGTTCAAGAAAGAATAGCTTTAATGTCAGGAAAGTCTATAGGTGGATTGATCATTAAAAATGACTATAAACCCTTGACACCTCCAAAACCTAAGGCTGCTTCCAGATCATTACCCCCTTCTAAGCAAAATAAACCCCAGACACCATTGAAGCCTCGAAAGGAGTTAAAGCGAGTCAGTCAGGGTCCTAACAATATAGCACCTAGTGCCACACTGCAGCAGATGGACATAAAACAGGCACCTGTTGAGCTTCAGACTACAGTGACGGTAACAACACATGCCTACTCAAAGCATTATGAATATGCCTTATCTAGTGCATGTTGCAATGGCAACCATTGTTGCAAACTGTCACTTTACTCTTGATAGAAAGTAACTTTTCATAAGTCTTTAACAACATTGCCATTATCAACCTTTGTTGCTGCCAATACTGTTGACAGTAATTTCTCACCTTTGAGTCTTTATGTACTTTCGGAGAATTTTGCCATCTGTTAGTTTTCATCCAGATTGCACAATGTTGGCAGTTTCCTCTTTCTCCCCATTGCCTGATGTTTACTGCCTCCTCTTCCATCATATGAAATCTTAAAAGAGTAGACAGAGAGAAAATGAGACCCGTTAACATGTTTATATGATATTGGTAAAAAAAAAAAAAACAAGGTTGCTGACTACTTATTATTCTGTAATTCATATTGCTGTTTTCTGTGCTATAGATACTGAAACCATCTGTGTGACTGCAAGATGAAAAATGTGTATAATTTAAAAGAATGTCTCTCCTTTTCAGGTACTGCAGTTCTTAAGCATTCATCACCACCCTGCAATTCTGTATCTATTTCCTTTGTTGCATGATTAATATGTTGAAGAGCTTATTTATGCAAAGCCTGCAAGTTCGAAACAAGAAGGCAGATGTACTATCACTGGTTCCTGCAAGGAGTAGTGGTTACCTAAAGTAATATGACCTTGACTGCTAGAGAGCAATAAACTCGATTGAACCAAACTGACAGAATGCAGAACTTTTGTCCTGTATAACACATAAGAAGGCAGGTCATTCTAATGCCAGCATAATACATTTTACATGGATTGATTATCCATAATTCTCATAGATTTCGCATATGGTCCCTCATGAAAAGTCCAAAGATTTGGTAAGACTGTTCTAGAATTGTAATGGATACAGGTATACAACTAATGGAGTATATAGTCATGATTCTACCAATTGTTAGCCCAAGTCAGGAGCTCTCATGAAAAGAAAAAAGAGATTCAGATGAATACATTATGGATCATAGCTTTAACCCTTGATCTGTCATGGAAAAATATCTTTCTAGGTATCCTTTGAATGTAATTTTATAATTGAATCTTTCCTTTGTCCTCTGCTGTCATTGAAATTATTAGAGATACAGCATACACTGAAGTACTTGATCAAAAAGGAAAACATCTGCTTTCTCAAGTAACAGTACTCTTGCATTCCAGTTATGTAAAAGAGATCTGTTGGGCTTTGTATATAGTTTATAATCCTTTTACATCTTCATGTTATATTGTGAATTTCATAGATTATACCTTCTTACAGGTGTAAAGCCATCAGTGGCTAACAAGCCCCTGCTTCCTGTCAAACCCCAGATGACTTCTGTAAGGCTTAGTAGTTAAACATGGAGTTGAAATATAACCAGACACTTCTTGTTTATTTTTAGTGTAGTTTTTGATTTTGGTAGCAGTAGGCAGCAATGTCTTTATGTAAGGTAAACACAACCAAAGGATTACAGTTCCTGAAAGTAGACAAATCAAAGCACTAGAAGGACTAAATCAACAAAGGCATCTGTTTATAAATATGGTTTACTGTAACAGTATTGAATAAAACAGTGTAATACTATGAAGTTGTGCGGTTTTTTTTACTAAGTGAACGTTTTTAAAGTGCTTGGACATATTATATTAAAAAGTCTTGAAACTTGGCATACAAATAATTTGAAATAAAGACCTTGCTGTTGTAATGAGGAACCTTTTCAAGCTTTCAAAATCATCATGATAATAATGATGAAAAATGGATAAACTCCTTCCTGTTTTACTCAGATGGAGTCAACACTTACAATCATTTATATCTTTTTGGAGCACATGCAAGTTGAAAATTTTTATTTTTATTTTTGTGGCAAAAGACTAATTTTAAATTGAGCACTTAAACTGCTTTCAGTAACAGTCATCTAGACGATACTATTTTGTATGGAAGGATTATCTGCGCCTGCTTATGTTAACGGTTCTGAAGAGGTTCTTCATATTGCTTGTTGCTTTAAATCCTTGACCTTTGCATACTTTGAAATCTAATGTCCTTTATACTAATTGTAGCCTGTGTTTTGTTGATGCAATTTTTGCAGGGTTGATAAAAATTGGTGTAAGCATTTGGATTGTTTACAGTTTTGCGTGTCTATGCTAACTGAAATATTACATGTGTTCTCTTCTTAGGCTTTTGTGCATTTGTTGCAGAAATTTTTGTATGGTGAATTTCTGCTGTTAGCTCAGCTGTTATGTGTTTTCAGCTGAAGTATAGAAGGATTTTATAGCAAAAAAACTTTTACTGCAGAAACAATTCAGAATCTTGTAAACAGTATTAAATAGGACTGTTCTGATATATCATGCAGTTAAATAATTTTGTAAACTTAATGAAGATCGTAATGTTTTGTATCTTATTCTGTATATACGTTTCTTATTAAAAATGAGGTGCTTTATGTTGATTTTAGCGAAATTGTAATTTCATTTAAATTTGTTCATTTCATTGGAAACTAAGATCATTTAATTTGTATTGTTTTCATTGAAAGTAAAGTTCATTAGGTACTTCAGATGATTTATTGCAGTTCAGTTTGGTGGGGGAAAAAAACATAATTATAAATAAAAAGAAATGTAATTAATAGATTATAGTTTGTTATTCTCCTGTGTTACTTTAATTAGCATTTGTTTTTATATTTCAAAGGTTACTACTAACATGTAATTAACAAGTCAATTTTAATTATGTATATTCCGTGTGTTCTTCAAAACAGGATTGCTGCAAATTCACTACTTCTTCCAGAGTTTTCTGTAGTTCTGCTGTCTTGTGCTTACGATTGTGTGAAAACTATGTTCTAGAGTAATTAGCTTGCTTCTGTGTGAAAACCTTATTTTGGAACTTTGGAAAAACTCCTAATATGTCAAATCTTTATTGATTTACTTTCTGTAAGCACTGCACATAGAAAATTCTTTAAGTGAGCATGCTTCAGTGATGTCTGAAAGATGAATCTTATTTTAAGTTTACAATTTTCTAATGTTGATTTTTAGATTACTCAGTGTCCTAACAGTTGAGGTTCTTTTACTTTTTTCAGTACCTTAATTTTGACTATGATTTTCTTACATTACCTTTTTGAGTTGAAGACAGTTTATTTTTGCATTTAATGACCTATTTAATAAAATCATCAAATATTGAACAGTAAGTCATATATATTGCTAATATTTGCTAAGATTGATGATGTCAAAATAAGGTAATGACAACAAGGTTCAATCTTCACAAAGTTCCAGATGGGTTTGTCACT
Source organism: Cyclina sinensis (assembly GCA_012932295.1). Lineage (NCBI taxonomy): Eukaryota > Metazoa > Mollusca > Bivalvia > Venerida > Veneridae > Cyclina > Cyclina sinensis. The sequence continues at coordinate 5,072,594 of JAAONU010000016.1, forward strand.
GCTTATCTTACAATGCATGCTATCTCTGTCTTTCCAGGACCTAAGCCCCTTCTGCCAGTGAAGCCAACACTGTCTACTACTGTGATAAATTCAAAGAAACTTGGCCCGCCCCCAGTCCCGCCTTCAAGGACCTTGGGACCTCCCCCTCCACCACCCCCTTCTGCTGTCTATAAGGTGTGTGTCATTAATGCTAAGATTTGCTAACTAATAACTAGTATAGTTTTGTTTGTCTCATAGTTTATCAGGTAGGTTTCATTTCTTGGTAACTTCTTTTAAATCTTTTGATCTTAATAGACCTGTTGTTGTTTGAAAAGTTGTTTGAATGTAATCTTCATAAGGATTTATTTTTATACTCTTCGAAAGGGCAAGCATATAGTTGCCGCTTTGTCTGTCCGTCCCGTTCGTCCGTCCATCCGTCATAATTTTGTCCGGAGCATAACACAAAAACTATGAGAGATATCAAGACCAAACTTCATAGGTAGTTAGATCTCATTAAGGAGCAGTGCAGTGCACAAGAACCATAACTCTTGCTTTATTAATTTTGAGTTATTGCCCTTTGAAATTTCTCATACTTTTTTTTTGTCTGGGGCATATCTCAAAAAGTATAAGAGTTATCAACTTGAAACTTTATAAGTAGATAGATCTCATTGATGAGCAGTGCAGTGCACAAGAATCATAACTCTTGCTTTATTACTTTTTGAGTTATTGCCTTTTGAAATTTCTCATACTTATTTTTTGTCCGGGGCATATCTCACAAAGTATAAGAGATATTAACATGAGTTTTATTAGTAGAAAGATCTCTGTGAGCACAGCAGCGTGCAAGAATCGTAACTCTATTTTGCATAATTTAGGAGTTAGTGCCCTTTGTTATTTTTCATACTTTAAAAAAAATACATATTAAACAATAGCCCTTTTGGAATTGGCATTTTTTCGGGGAGCATCAGTCAGTTCTACCGATTTCTTGTCTTAAATAAATTGCTAAATTGAAGTAGTTTTAACAAGAATACATTGAACAGACAGAAGTTTTCCGATAGCCTTTATGAAAAAGAATTTCTCAATCTGTGAAATTTGTTACTTAGTATGAGAGGTTAGTCATGACTGGAAAGAAAATGTCATATCAGTAAATAGCATGAAGGAATAAATACTGAGGTTTGTTACCTTTAAAGTTTAACATGTACTTCAGTCTGTCTACAATTTTCTTACATGTCACCAAGAGCTTTGCCTTTGTCACCTAAGCTCAATTTCTAGTCTGAATTCGCCTTTCAGCTAATCAGTTACAATCTAGATTTATAATTGTTAAGTTTGCTCCATATCTGTTTTCAGTTGTTTTGTTTTTAGCTCACCTGTCACATGTGACAGGGTGAGCTTTTGTGATCGCCTTTTGTCCGTCGTCTGTCCGTCCATCCGTCGTCCGTTCACAATTGTTCTCCGCGCTCTAGCGGTCTTAATTTTGGTGCGATCTTCTTTAAACTTGGTCAGAATGTTTATCTTAATGATATCTAGGTCAAGTTCATAACTGGGTCATCTCACCCTTAAAACTAGGTCACTAGGTTAAATTATAGAAAAAGCTTGTCCGCACTCTAGGGGTCTTAATTTTGGTCCGATCTTCTTCAAACTTGGTCAAAATGTTAATCTTAATGATATCTAGATCAAGTTCGAAACTGGATCGTGTGACCTTCAAAACTAGGTCACTAGGTCAAATTATAGAAAAAACTTGTCTGCACTCTAGCAGTCTTAATTTTGGTCCGATCTTCTTCAAACTTGATCACATTGTTTATCTCAATGATATCTAGGTCAAGTTTGTAACTGGGTCATGTGACCTTGAAAACAAGGTAACTAGGTTAAATTATAGAAAAAGCTTGTCCGCACTCTAGCAGTCTTAATTTTGGTCCCATCTTCTTCAAGCTTGGTCAGAATGTTTATCTCAATGATATCTAGGTCATGTTAGAAACTGGGTTATGTGACATTGAAAACTAGGTCACTAGGTCAAATAATAGGAAAACCTTGTCCACACTGTATTAGTCTTAATTTTGCTCTGATCTTCTTCAAGCTTTGTCAGAATGTTTATCTCAATGATATCTAGGTCAAGTTTGAAACTGGGTCATGCGACTTTGAAATTGAGGTCACTAGGTCAAGTTATGATAAAAGCTTTTTTGCACTCTAGTGGTCTTAATTTTTGTCAGATCTTCACTTTCATTACCATAAGATCTTGGTTCCTTTCTTCAAATTGCCATATTGCATTATTGGTTCCAGAGTTATGGCCCCTGAAAGTGCCAAAATTAACTATTTAGACCTTGTCTGCACAATAGCAGCTTCATTTTTGATTTGAATTTAATCAGACTTGTACAATACTTGAGTTGATATAAGATCTTGCAGGGTTGCCAGGGTTTGAAAAGTCAGGGAAATTTGATTTTTTTTCAAGGTCAGGGAATTGTGAGGGAATTTTGAAAATTGGTCAGTGAAAAATAAAAATCCAGAAAAGTTAGTGAAAAGTCAGGGGAAAATAATCTTGAAGGGCTAATATTGTTCTATTTTATTAAAGATTGCATTTACACATTTTTTCCATTATGAATCTTTTTCTTTATAATTGTGTACATTGTATTTTAATAAAAGTTCTAGTATTATAAATAACATTACTTAAAGACTGAAAGTCTCTGCAACCCTTACAACCCTCTGAACTTAGTAAGTTCTGCTATATAGGCCTTACTGCTGATAGTTTGTGTCTTGCCCATGTATTTTTTGCATCTATGGTTGGATTTTAAAATAATGAGCAGAATTGGCAATAGAGTGAACATGTGTCATGTACATAATCCCTGTTTGGAACGGTGTTCCAACATTCAGTTCACAGCAACCTAGTTTTTTGTATAACGGCAGGATTTTTTTAAAAATATTGTGGCACAAACTTCTACATTTTTCAAGATACTGCTTTGAAACTTTAAACATGTCAGGTATAATGTGTATACATGCCTGATATATTTTTTATGAGGCTCAGTCAATTATAGTCCATGTTGTGCTTTAACAATCCTGATGACGCACGACATCTAGTGAAACTCTACCAAAGATGACCCCATGGTCATAATTGCCTGCACCCTTTGAGTTAATTGGCAATTGTATTTTCATCCACTGACTCTTGCAACCATTGAGCAGTTGTTGGCAGGTGAGCGACCCAGGGTCCCATGGACCCTCTTGTTTATCATACATTGAAGGTCATCATTCTTTTAGTGTTGAAGGTGATCACTTTTTTATGTTAAAAGTACCATATGACCCACATCCTTGAAACTTTACAGGTTGGTTGTCCTTACTGAGTGAAAAACTTGCTATTTTTTGGTGTCAGAAGGTTAACAGTCAAAGTCACAGTCACATTGAATTTGAAAACTGTTTCTGCTCAATAAATCATGTACCATTTCTCCTACACCCTTCAAACTTCATAATTTAGTTGATCTTATTGCCCAGAAGTCATCACTTGGTAATATGGTCATAAGGTTAAAGGTCAAGGTCATGGCTCAACAGCTCAAGTACTGTCTGACCCACAGCCTTCAAATTCCATACAGTGGAAGAACCCTATTGTCTTAATGTCAGGAGGTCAAAGGTCAAGGTCACATTCATTTTGAATTTGAAACGGTTGCACAACTTAAAAAGGTTGCTCTTATTGAGAAGAAGGTTGCAGCTCAAAGGTCAAGGTCACATTCACCTTGAAATCGAAAATGGTTTCTGCTGCATAACTTGAATATCTTTTGATCCACATCCTTCAGACTTCATTAGATGGATGCCTTTTTGAGAAAAAAACCCTATTGTTTGTCAGTAGGTCAAAGGACAAGGTCATGTACTTTGAATTTGAAAACCGTTTCCACTTAATAACTTGAGTATCAGTTGACTGAGAGCCTTCAGCCTTCATAGAGTGGTTGCCCTTTTTGAGAAGAAAACCCCTATTGTTTTTAAAGTCAGTATGACAAGGTCATGGTCACCTTGAATTTGAAAATGGTTTCTGCTGAATAACCTGAGTACCATTTGACCCCTATTGTTTGTCAGTAGGTCAAAGGACAAGGTCATGTTCTTTGAATTTTATTTGAAAACCGTTTCCACTTAATAACTTGAGTATCAGTTGACTCGAGCCTTCAGCCTTCTTAGAGTGGTTGCCCTTATTTAGTAGAAAACTCCTATAGTTGTTAAGGTCAGCAGGTCAAAGGTCAGAATCACCTTGAATTTAATAACTGTTTTCACACAATAACTGGAGTAACATTTGACACGCAGCCTACAAACTTCATTCTGACATCTCTTGCTCTGTTTAATTTGAAGGTCATCATTTCTGTTTAGTGTTGAACATCATCATTCTAGACATCAAACTTTTCTCTGGTCCTATTACAAGTACCAACTGACATTGCTTTCCACTTACTGCATGCCTTGATTCTTCAGATCTTTTTTATATTTATAATGGAGTTCATTTCAAGGCTTTCAAGTTAAAGTATAACATTGCCTTGGTAATGTGAGAATCTCACAAAATATCGTTAACATGAAATTTATTCCGTTCTATTGAGTTATTTGTCGTCCATGATATGAAAGTTGCTCTTACAGGCATCTACTGATTTCTATAAAACAGAAGTTTAGATTCTGATGTTTTATCCTTATAGATATTGGTCTTAACATAAAAGATTTAAAATTTTCATTAAAACTCTAATTTTCTATCCTTTAACTGTTGTTTGTTTAAGAAGTTCACAATATAACTGTATGAACCTGAATGTGGTGAGTTAGCAAGCACTGCAGTTAAGGCAAGTGTTTCACGCTATATCTTTGTATCTGTATGTATGACTTTGTGTTGACTGTAATCAAATACAAATATATATATTTGTTTAAGTGTATACTTTAGCATGAAGAATATCTCTAAAACAAGATTATTCAGAGTATTACTTACAATAAGTAATTTCAAGTTATCAGTATACATTATCATGAGTTAAAGTTTTGAAAATACGCAACCATTAAAAATGTTTTAGTTTTGTGTTTTACATTTCTAGAATACAAATGATTCATAAGTAGTATGAACTGATAACCAAAGATGTAAAATAAAGTCGAGACATTCAGTGTGTATGATTTTCAGAAACCTGAGGTGAAATCACCCCCAGCCTTTGTGAAATTACCACCTCAGCCACAGCCAGTGAAGCAAACACCTCCACCTCCACCTCAAGCCTATGAAGAGAGTGATGATATATACGATGAGGGGTTCAGTTATGTGGTATGTTTACAATTGTAACTGTTTGGCATTTCACTATTCTCATACATATGTATCACAACACAGCTATAGGGAAAAGAAAAGAAAAATTGTAGAAAAATTGATGGAAGTGTTTACTTATAATTGAAAGAAAATTTAAGGTACAAAAAGGCTTTATAAAAAGTCAGGTTCTTCCTAGGAAAAAGTGACTGGCAAACTGCAGTAAAGATAGGGTAATACTATCTGAAAACATTCAGACAAAGTAAAATGGAACTGATGTTGAAAAGTTACAAACATTTAACGTTATGTACACAAAGCTTAATTAAGATGGATGTTGTCATATGTGTGAAGAAATGGGTACACAAGCAGAAGACCTGTTTGGTGAGCCTGATCATTTTCCTTAACTCCTAGGACAAGGAGAAAACTAACTCAGATTGATGACTACTGTGCCCATTAGACTGTAAATTATATGTATCCAAATTCACTGCTATTTCAAATGTCTACTGGTATGATAATTTTCAGCCAGATCCACTTAGTAAGGAAGAGTGGTACCATGGTGAAATTGAACGAGCAGAAACCAATTCTAGACTACAATCTGTAGGACAGGTATGGCATGCTGTTAATTTATATTAAATAAGTAAAACTTTGAAAATCTTCTTGTCTGAAACGACAAGGCCCTGAGCCTGAAGATTTGGTATGAAGCATTGTCTAGTGGACCTCTACCAAGTTTGTTCAAATTATACCCCTGGAGTCGAAATTGGCCCTACCAGGGGTCAATTGATTTTTTACATAGGCTTACATAGGGAAAACTTTGAAAATTTTTAGTCTAAAATGACAAGGCCCAGAGCCTTAAGATTTGGTACGTAGCAATGTCTAGTGGACCTCTACCAAGTTTGTTCAAATTATACCTCTGGGGTCAAATATGGCCCCACTGTGAGGGTCAATTGATTTTACATAGGCTTATATAGGGAAAACTTTGAAAATTTTCATGTCTGAAACTACAAGGCCCTTAGCCTAAAGATCTGGTATGTAGCAATGTCTAGTTGACCTCTACCAAGTTTGTTCAAATTATACCCCTAGAGTCAAATTTGGCCCAATCCCAGGTCAAGTGATTTTACATAGGCTTATATAGGGAAAACTATGAAAATCTTGCTGAAACCACAAGGCCCTGAGCCTTAAGATTTGGTATGTAGAATTATCTAGTTGACTTCTACCAAGTTTGTTCAAATTATGCCCCTGGGGTCAAATTTTGCCCTGCCCTGGGGTCTATTCAGCCAGAGATCATCTACCAGGTTATGCCCCTTGAGTGAAAATTGGCTCTACCCTGGAGGTTACTTGAATTCATATAGATTTATTCAGGGAGAATCTTAAAAAGGATTTGATGTTTGCTCAACAGCAGACCCAGAGGCAAAGTATTCAGGTGAGCAATCTAGGGCCATCATGGCCCTGCTTGTTTTAGGTTAAGTTTTAACTTTACATGTATTACTTGAATATTTCTTGAATTCCAAACCATGGTTTTATCATTTATAAGGGGTATTATATGAAAACATAAAAATTTGATAGACCATAGCACAGACCATTTACAGTTACTGCATGGATGTACAGACTGACCTAACTGGAATCCAAGACAAAATTATTTGCCTTCAGCATAGTAAAGTTTGAGTGACTGTTCAAGGAAGACCAGCTTTCATGAAATAGTCTGTAAATTATTGAAAAAAAGGGTTTTGCATCATCTTTGCCAAGTTTACTTTTGTTATAACACTGCCTAATGTACTTAGATTATTTATATATTAATGAATTTCTTAAGTCAGATAGTCTGTATTGACTGCTAAAGGTATTTCAATTTAGTCTAAGGAGAACGCTTATAGCATGTGGATATCAGAAAAATACTTCACCTTGTTAATGGTGAAATAGATTTCACTCTCAGCACAAGTATGGTACAAGTCATAATGTCTCTGTTATGTAACACACACTCCTGTAAATATTCCTTTTTACAAAACTTTGTCTTTATTTTCCATGATGTAGTAATTATTATTGAACAAAGTGTCACTTAGCAGGTTAATGGTAAAAAGTACATGTATGAGTGTTTCATTCATTTAGTCAAGGATTGTTTCTTACACTACAGGATGGCACATTTTTGGTGCGAAAGAGTAAGCAAGGAGGAGACACCCAACCATACACACTTGTTGTCCTGTATCTGGGTCATGTGTACAACCTGAAGATGAGGCTTCGATCCGATGGACAGGTGGCACTTGGAGAGGAAAAGGCAGATGAACTTGTAAGTATGCCTTTTCAAAAGAAAAAAAATGTGAAGATGCACAGATAAAAAATGAAGCATAGATAAAAAAGTTTAATTGTATTGACAGTCAAAAGACATCTATTTAAGAAGTTAAGATGATAAATGTCAAAAGTGAAAAATAAAATGTACAAGTAGAAGCACATCATATCAAAAAGAAGTGGACTTAAAGTAGAAGAATATTAGCTATTGGTGAGCTGTTTGCAATCTTCTCCTAAGAACATGAGAAACTAGACCTATCATTATATCAGAAATATATGTTAGGGTTTGTGATGTGTAACCTTTATGTTTAGTTCCTGAAATTTACATTTACAGAAATTTATTAAAAAAATGATATTTCTATTTAAACTTTACTTTTACTTTTTATAGACCCGTTAAAAAAAAAAACGGTCCTATTATTGGAATGCACATGGAGGGAGGGCAGGCAGGCAGAATCAAGTCTCTAGGTCAAAGGTCACGCTAAGAGGTCAGAGGAAAATGCTTCTGTGGAGTAAAACTTCTACATGCATTTAGGGATTTTATTATAACTTTGCATGAATGTTCACCATTGTAAGACGGAGTGTTGCATGCAAAATTAAGGTCCCTATGGTGAAGGTCAAGGTCACACATAGAGGTCAAAGATCAGATAAAAGTATGAAAATTTGTGAACAGACCATATATCATCATGAATTGAGTGATTCTTTCACATATGTTCACCATGATGAGACTGAGCGTTACACGCATAATCTAGTTCCATATATGAAAGGTCGAGGTTGTTAGAGGTACTGAAATGTCCAGAGCAGATCTTTCAATATACATGGAGAGATTTTAGTATTACCTTACACAAATGTTCAGCATCGTAAGACATAAGCTTTTGTGATGGGTGTATTTTATGAAAATGGCACCTTTGTTAAATCAGTATTTATGTCTCTGTTGTTGCAACAGGCTTTCAAGGATGTTCAAGCTCTAATCAACCATCATAGAAGCCATGATGTTATACTGGTGAATGTGAAGGAGAAGAAACAGTATAAGACAATGCTGAAAAAACATCCCATCAATGTTGCTGCAAACTGATAGAAAATCCATCTGGAATATGTTTATGTAAACCCAAGGAAGAACACGTGCTATAAATGTCATTCCAAAGTGAAGGAAACATTAAGTAATATTCACTGAAGAACATTATGTAAATACTGGTATATCAGTGTAAAGTGATTTCATAAGCATTGTATAAATATCATTTTAAACTGATACAGTAAGCATGAAATAAATATGAATACATATAACTGTGGAAAAAATCCTGAAAATGCCATATCGGAAAACATCTGAAATATTCCATGTTACTGGTTAAAATAAACATCATGTATAACACATAGAAGATGGTGAAAAGACTCAGTGCAAATATTAATACAAACTTCTGCTAATTATCAGAAAATGTTGGTACTGTTGATGAACAAATTATCGAATAAACATTAGTAAACTTTAATACAAGCTGCTGCAAGGTGTCTGCAAAGTGAAGAGAAAAATCTAAAATATGTCGTTGAAAACTAATCAGGAAAGTGAAAATTTGAATGCTGTATGAAGGAGACCAGTTCAGAAAGAACTTTTCACTAATACCAAGAAGGATTGATGAATTTCTTTTTTTCAGTATGGAAATTGTTCATTTCTTAAGGAGAGGCACAAATTTATAAAGTATTAACAGTTCTACTTTCCTTTTTGTAGTTAATTTTGGTCTTAGTTCATTTCATTTTTACATTTAAAAGTACTGTGTATGCATTTTCAATGTTATAAGTGATAGTCTGAATTTAAAAAATTAAGATTTCCATGTCTGCATACTTAAGAAAATCAATAAAATAGTGTTAAGTTTAAGGATATTTTAGTAAGTGTATCTATAATTACGTGTGTTTAAAGGAAGTTGGCAAGCCCTTGTCAAGTAAGGTAGGGACAAACATGGGAACAAGTGACCGAAGATGTTCAAAGAGAAATACATATGTTTGTAGCATTGTGTTACTGCCGCAGATCAAAATGCTTATTTTGCAGTAGAATGCCATAATATTAATTTTTGTTTTTATTGTTTAAAATTCAGAAATGGAAGAATGAGTTGTATTATTTTGTTTGACTGTTGATTATTACAGGACAATATGTAATTACCAGTAACTCTTACAATGCTTAATATGTAAAATGGACTTGTCAGTATTTCAATTAGGACAGATCCCTTAGTTGTTTATAGGGGTGCTTATTGAAAATTGACCAACTGAATGGAGAATAGTGCAGACTATGATCAGACTACATGGATGTGCAAGCTAATCTTGGTCTTCACTGGTTGCAAAAGCAGAGTCAATGGCCTACAGCAGGGGAAGGGTTAGAAGAATGGAACAAATGTATTGTTGGTATGGGCATATCTGTTCAGTATAGAAATGTAATGATTATTCCTCTTACAAACAGACTATGTGGTGTGGTACACTGTAGCTTAGTTGGGTGAGAGATTTTCTTGACAGTGGAATACATTTGGCTTGAGTCTTGGTTGAGGTCTGAATTGTTAGTTGAGATTTAATCATTAAGGTACATACTGCAAGTGCTTTCATAAAAGCTTGAAATTATGACAGATGTTCTCACCACAGTTCTGTATGTGAAGATTATACTCAGTATGTACTACATACTGAAATTTCTTACAAGCAATCTTCTAGTGGACAAATGATGCATTTAAGGTATAACATTTAGTGTAAGTGTGAGATATGTTGAAGAAATCCCACTCCTGTTTACATATGTTACAAATGTTTTTTGATATATGTTTGGGAAAATATCTTTCATGTTTGTTTAAAATGTTGAATTATAATTTGCCCTAAAAAGATGATGTCATTTCAGAAAACAATAAATATTCCCGTGTAGAACATTCCAGAAGCTAATATGATTTGTGATTGTTACTGTTAATACTTTTTTTCAGTTGTTGTTGTTATCAGTTTGGAAAAGTTGTATATTCTATATTCATTATAATAATATAGCTATTATTATTGTTGTTTCATACATTGACATATTTTGGTACATTCCATTAGGATTTCTGTTTTGCAGAAATATGAACTACTGCTTGTAGACATATATATGTTTTCCTCTTAATCTTGACCAGTGTTATGGCTGTTCTTTGTGAGTATGTATTTGTATTTATTTATTGTCGGTTAGTTGCTCAAATTACTGATGGCTCCAGCAGAGTTTTACTTGGCAGATAGTACAAGATTCAGAAAGCATGCCTCATATAAAAGACAATTACCGATAGTAATGTTAAAATGGGAGCAAGGGATGGAACTCAGAACCCCTGTTTTACAAGTCCAGCGTGTTACCAGTTCACCACTGATCAAGTCTTTGAACCTTAAGTCTATTTATATCATTGACAGATGAAAGGGATTGTCAGGCAAGCCTGTGATATTCTGCAAAATTGTTATTTAAACACACATACAGAGTTTGGAGCAAACAAAATAGAAAAAGAGTGAACAGTGTACAATAAAATATAAATAGAATTGTTGTGTTCACTTTCCTTTATTTATATGCCTTACAATTCCAGATATGCCACTGTTTTGAGCTTTCATTCTATTTTAAAGTGATGTGTAAAATTTGTAATTTTAAAGTTTGTATTCATATTTAGTTTATTGAGACTGATGTTACAGAAGTCAACTTTAGCTACCAGTAGTTAGTTTGTTATGAATTTATGAGAAATCAGCTATAGCATTTGGTGTTTTACATATAATGAGCACTACATGTACTAATTCATTTTTTATTCTGAATTTTACGTAATATGACAAACAGTGCATGGTTCATATTTATAGGCTTTATAGGTGTAAGTTCATGCAGGCATCTTTACATTTTCATGAATATGCTTCACTGTAATCTGTTTGTTGAATTTCATTTCCTGTAAATTTTTTATGTGTCATTTTATCTCAGATTGCAGCGTAATTATTCAGACACAAATTTTATCTTTAAAAATCAAACAGCTCTACCAGAACAAATGAAATCACAGGGATTTTATGAAAGTCACTGCTATACCTTTTGCTTAATGTTATTCAGATATAAACATATTATATATATGTATGTACACTCACTATTTCCTGTATATCTAGAGCGTTTATCTTGAATCAGATATAGTGAATTTTTGGAAGCAGAGTCGTCTCCAAGGCTATTCTTGTTAAGGCACAAAAATGTAAAAGCTTTGGTAGTTGTTATGATAATTGTGCAAGTGTGGTGATCTCAGAAAAACAAAAATATAAAAGCCCTGGATGGACAGAGCACTGAATCAATTAACACAAATATAATATTGTATTGAAAACAAAGTTAGCAACTGTTATAAACTCAACTTTCAAGGTATCTGTATCATGACAAATTTATTGCAAATCAGATAGTTTTTATATTTAGCTAAAAAATAATTACTTTAAATTGAAAGTTACTGTAAAGAATATACATGTAGAACTACCTTAAAAATCAAGACAAACTTATGTTTTTCCCTTAGAAATAAATGGCGAGAATGAGTGTTTTTTACTGTCAAATGCATGTGTCAGACAGTACAGTGTCATATTCAAGTCAGATCTAGAATGTGATTTTATGACTTGAAATACATTTTTTACTCTCTTCACACTATATTCTGGAGAAGATACTCATAGTGTTAACAAGGAAACAAGGTCTTCTTGCCAAGGTCATCAGTATTAACTTTGTAAACAGATTATTGTTATGTGATGCTTGAGGGGCAAACTGCTGCCCTCTTGTTTCATGCCTAGATGATAGCTCAAGAAAAGTTGTAAGAGTCTAACCTATTAGTTATTTATTTAGCTATTTTTGGTCAACCAATCACTATTAACACGAACAACAATATAACACTTGAAAATATACATGAACTCAAATGTTATAATTAAACATGTATTATAAGGAAGTATGCTCTGGTATTCAGTGAGAGTGGATGAACTTTCTTAATTATGTTTGTATCGGTATACTAAAAGCATGTTTTTGATAGCATTCATTTACAGCAGTAAAGAAAATAACATTGAATTGGTCCAGTTTTTCATGATAATATGAAGTGTATATGAGATTCTCTGTTTGTTATAGTGCCATTTAAATCATTGATCTACAAATTGAACATGTTATTGTTGTTTATATAAAAATGATTTTCAGAGTGTTTTCTTAAGAGTTACTCAAAAATGAATATTTGTGTTTCTCTTTTGATGGGGTATTCAGATTTGATATGTAATATATTTCCTTTATGTTGATAATAATCTTACAGTAATAATGATACAGTAATTCTGTTTTGATCACATCTGATTTGTTTTGCATTATATATGTGAATCTGAAAGTTGTTTAAGTAGTTTACCCAGGGTTCAGCATGCTAAATTTGGTAACAGCCATCTCTCCACTATTTGAAAAGCTTAGCATCCTGATAAAACATGAAATCTGTTCTATCATATATTGATAGATGTGAAAAAAGGTAACCTATATGTTTTTCCTTTCAGCTGTTACAACAACTTTTTAAAGGGTTCTAGTACTGTTTTATTGGACTTTGTTATAAGTATTTTTAAATATATGTATAAATTATACAATAATAGATTTATCAAGAAAATAAAGCATTGTATTTTTCTAATGTCAGTATATGTGTTTGTTTTGTTTTCCAAACATTTACTGTATCAAAAGTCTGTAAGCTTTAGTAATGTAAAATTTGGATGAAAACATGCTTTTTCAACAACCAGATCAAATTTGACAATAGTTATGAATTATCTCCCCCACCCCACCACCCACTTCCCCTCTCCCTGTATTTCATGGAGAGACATATTGTTTTGGCAGAGTTGTCCCTCCATCTGTCTGTTCATCAGTCTGACTGTTACCAGTTTTGTGCCTAATGTATCTCTAAAACATTACAGGAATGTTTATCAGCACATGCTGTTGTGCACATGTGGTTTTGTTTTTAAGGAAATCCAGGGGAGTTACTGTATTCTACCAAATTTTATGTCACTCATGTCTCCAAAAGTATTTGAGGGAGGTCTAGACTCAAGGGAATGTTTATTAGTACATGTCATTGTGAACATGTGCTTTTGTTTTAGAGGAAACCCAGAAATAGTGGAGTAATGGGCCTTGACTTAGTAAAAATGTGTCGGCCACAAAATTTGTCATGCATGTCTGAAAAAGTGTTTGAGCAAGAGTCATTAAACATTACAGGCATACATGTGATAACTTCGGTAACTCACAACTGGATTTTCAGCTGGATTTCTAGCTTGAAAACTGGAATTTTTTTATCGACTGGTTTTCGCAAAAAGAAAGACAAGAAGAACAGAAAAGAAAACTAATGAAGTGTTTTTTGTTAATACATAAAGATTGCACCACATGCAAAAGGCATAATCTGTTCCCTTAGCACACTTTCCTATCCATTTATATTCAGATTCCCAGTCTTAGAGAAAAGGAAACTTTTTCAATGAAAAACTGGTATTTATAATTAAATAATGAACACTTATCTTAATCAATCAATTGAATGTTGTAAGTGTGCCATATAAAAAGTCTCCAAGACACTGTTTTCTATAAATATTAAAATACGGCGGGGTCGCGGAAATATATGACAAACGGAATTTATCCGAGATTTTCACTCGCTGTCTTGTGTTAAGTGAACTAAATATTTGCTGGAATTGGTTTCCTACAATTTGTTAAGCTTGTCTTAAAACTACTTGACCTTTTCTTATAAATTAATCCGAGAATTAAAACAAAAATACCAAAAAGTATTCTAGTCATTTCCTTACACTGTTTAAAAGAGTAACACTAGTAATGCATTGATGTTTAACCGTTTGCCTTTAAAATTAAGCATTCAATTAAATTGTTAAGTTGTATACAACAATTTTCTACTTGGTGTACATCCCCAATCGAATTATATTGACCCAATTCAACACCCGTTGATGGCTAAATGTGTTAATTGTGTATTGAGTGTCAACACAAGATTAATTCAATGAAAGTAGTAAAATGCGCTCTGATTGGTCAATGCTTTGAAGGTAGAATGTATTGATCGCCGTTTTCGAGTATAAGCTCCGCCCATAACCAGAACTTAGCAAGTTATTGACGTCGGCAGGTGAAATATTTTTTTCTTCTTGATTTTAATAACGGGAATTTTTAATTAATACCGGGACAGCTGGAATTGGTGTGGAATAATGGGACTTTCTTAAATCCCGCCGGGATATCACATGTATGTACAGGAATGGTTATCAGAACAGCCACATACCATTGTGCACCTGTGGTTTTGTTTTAAAGGAAACCCAGTAATAGTGGAGTTATGGACCTTGACTTAGTAAAAATCTATGTCAGCCACAATTTGTGCAGCACATTTCTCCAAATGTAAATGAAGGAAACTTATGAAAGTTAACAGGAATGTTTATCAGCACATGCCATTGTGCGCCTGTGACTTTGTTTTTTGAGAAAGCCAAGTAATAAGGGAGTTATGGACCTTGACTTAGTGAAAATCTACATCAGCCACAAATTTTGTGTCTCCTGTTCATGTATCTCCAAAAGTATATGAGACAGATCAAAACCCTAAAATACCATTATATTTAAGGTCTTTGGAGAGACTTGTGAAAGTTTTCAGGAATGTATATAAGCAGGTGACATTGTGCAACTATAATTTTGTTTTTATGAAAGCTCAGTAGCAGTGGAGTTGTAAGCATTGACAGAAATATTAATGGTATAAGTACTTGTTATATATAAATAAATGACAATGGTACAATGTGTAATATCATGTCTGAACTGGATGACTGTGTCAACTGCAAAATTCGTGAGTTAATTAGAACAATGGCTGCCTCCATCAGAACACGACCTTTGCTAATAAAAAGCCTCTATTTGCCCAGGTATTTAGGAAAACTTCATTCATTCTACAATTTTTTCATCAAAGCATTCCCAATCGTTATAGCGTATGCATTAATTTTGCTGTGGTATTATTTGCATCTACCGTTTTACCCATTATTACAACTTGTAATAGATTCGGATAAGATTAAATTTAACCAGGTTGATTCATATTGGCGACAGATCAGTGAGGTGTTCATCAAACAAATTCTACATACTTTGATAAAAAAAGCAAGTGGTCTGAATTCTAATCTTGTACAGTTAAAGTAGAGATGTTTGTTATTGACATCAAAATTTAATTCAGAGAAGTGGGTTTGCTTCAGCCGAGCAAAACAACTACACTCCACTAATCTTGTAGTCAGGTCAAAAGTTTTAAACAGCTTATTTTTGTTGTTATTTCTGTCTTTTGCCTTTAATTATGGTTATTTGAGGTGAAATTTGATTTGACCATGTTTGGATGACTGCAATCATCTATTAATATGAAGCCGACAAATAGTATCTTTAAATTTAAATTTTAATTATGGAAGCAATCCTTGAATATATTTTTCCCAAATGACTTACCATCATAAGGAGTTTTGATATGTAGCCATCTATTTCTCATTAGTAGAATAATTTTTATTTAAAATACTAACTTTTCAAAGGTATGAGAATAAAAAGGTAAAGGTTTTACTTCTTTTCTTTGTTTAGGGGTCCCTGTGTTTTGTGCAGGCAGTGTCAGACCAGTGCTGTTGATCCTGTCAAATCAGAAGATTTGCAGGTCCTGTCACCTGGTGATGGAAGTCCTAATGGCATACCTAGGGGACAAATTCAGATACCAAAGCGGAAGAAAAGAGATGCATTGTCAATACTTAAAGCCTTAGCTTCAACTGTTGGCAAGGTATTACAAATTATTATTTTGATTAGTCTGCAGAGTTCTTTTTAAACACCTGTACAGTTAAGGAATAATAAGTCTTTAAAAAAAAACAAATGCATTTTTATGCCTCCTAAGGGAGGCATTTAGTTTTTGAACTGTTTTGACGTATGTTTTATTAGACAAATCAAGTTAATTTGTTTAAGAATTTAATTACAGCAAGTCAGGCTTTACATACTGTCTTCAAGATTCCGATAACACATTCAGTATGTAATACTTAAATAGTTATTACTCACAAAAGTGACAGAGTTACTTTCTGTTATTGCTAGAAAGTCACTAGAGGTAATGGTAATTTGCAACAGATAAAAAGAAAAACACCTGTTAAGTTGTGGTTTGTTCATTGGTAGAAAATATAATAACTGAAATTAAAATTCAGTTGTATTGTTGGTAGCCAGACAGCTGTGTCCAAAAATTATGTTTAACTCAAGTTCACATAGCACATTTGGTTCTGTTACATATAATAAGAAGATATAACTGCACACTTTAATCTTCTATCAGGACCCAACTGCACCTAGGTACTCATTTATGGATGATCCTAAACTGATTCCAGTGGGGAGGCACTCTCAGGTGTGTACTTTATTATGTCTTTTGTGATTTTACCCCCTGATAGTTTACAGACCTGAGTCATGACAAAAGGCAACCTTATAAACCTTTTTCATGTATTTCCACACTTGAAATGCACTTGTCCTAAGACTAGAAAATAAGCACCAAAAATGTTTGAAGATATGACTTGGGGTTAGGTCTCGGACATTTGGTGTTCAAGTGCATTTCAGAATAGAGATAATTCAGTATCTTTCAAGAGGCTGCCACTGTAAAGTTTAGTAGATCTAGCATAGTTACATATACTTCTTAATCATGAAAATACAAAGTGTAGTCACGGGAAATAATTTAGGTGCATTATATGTTTTAGCATCTCTTGACATAATTTGTAAATGAGCTTTTAACCATTCCGATTTACCAAGCTTTACTTTCTGTAATACAATGTAATGTATATAATTATAAAGTCTTAAATTTTCAAAAGCAAAATGTTTTTTTTAAATTTCTGTTGACAGTACTGTTGTTCTGGTTTGTATGCTAATGTAGTCCTTTACTTTTGGGCTAAATCTTATTGAATGTGTGTGTATTACTAAGTGAAAGCTCTAAATATCATACATAATACACATAGTGTTTTCCTGTTTATTTTACAGAAGATTGCCTTGTTAAGTAAGGCCTCAGGAAAGAGAACGGCAAGATTCATTGTGAATGAGTTTAGGAACACATTTAACACTAATGATGCAGCTCCACATGTTGAGGTAAGGCTATTATACAGGCTGATACAGCCTCTTGTACAACAACAACAACAACAATTGTTTATATATGTCTCATTATATTTGTGAATATTTAGTTATTTAGTAATAGTATGCTACTCCTGGTACAAGGCTAGGAAAATCAAAATCGTAGAGTAAAACTTTAAGCAGTGTAAATTAAAAAACCTCATAGCCATAGTTATAATGTGAAAAGAAGACCAGGTTTCATTTAGAACAAGGTTGTTAATAAGGAAAAGCTTAGTTTCTATGCTAAGATGTCAGTTGATCAAAATTAGCCGAGAGTTTGCCATAGCCTTATGAAAATATAATCAGTCTGTTTATGAATGTGTTTAATTCCTTTTTTTGAAAGTATTATTTTTTACTATAGAATTTTATCATCATTTTAAATTTTATGTTTATTTTGTTGGTTGATAATAACATATAAAATGCTTTTATTTGAATGTAGAAAAGATGCAATTTTATATCATCAAGATCTTAAAACATAAAAGATCTTGAAACATATTTCTCTTCCAGGCATTTATGCCAGACATTACAGAGTACACACACACAGATGCCAGTGTTGAAGCCCTGCAGGAAAGAATATCTCGTAGGGAAGTCAAAGATGCAATTGAAGTGTATAACAGAATGTTAGAAGAAGGTATTTGTTAATCATTCCATTATTTCTTTCTACCACATCTACCTAACACTATTAGAGACTTAGTATGTCCCAAAAATGCAATTTTGTAATACAGTTATCTTTGAAATGATGGAGTTTAAGTTTGTGCAGTGGTGGAATCTCTGGAGAGGTTGCACTGTACTGTCCAGCTGTAAGTGAAGGCTACCCTGTAGATAGGCCAGATAGAATAAACAAGGAAAAGACTTATGCACCACTTTAATGTCTTTGAGTGCATGTTGTCAGCTGTATAAAAGAACATTCATCAGTGTGCTCATTGTATATTTATCAAGAAAACAAATACGTTTTATTAATTCATTTATCCATGTCTGAGTTAAGTGCCCTTTGAAAGAGTAACATGTTCTTAAAAATGATAAAATATTGAAAAAGGGATAGTGCACAGCTAGATTGGTGGAAGAACAGTAGAAAAATTATTGCAGGTAATATTTCAGAATATCCGGCACTTATTACAGGTAATATTTCAGCATATCCAGGAATTACTTCAGGTAATATTTCAGCATATCCAGGACTTTATTTCAGCATATCAAGGACTTATTGCAGGTAATATTTCAGCATATCCAGGACTTTATTTCAGCATATCAAGGACTTATTGCAGGTAATATTTCAGCATATCCAGGACTTTATTTCAGCATATCCAGGACTTATTGCAGGTAATATTTCAGTACATCCAGGACTTTATTTCAGCATATCCAGGACTTATTGCAGGTAATATTTCAGTACATCCAGGACTTTATTTCAGCATATCAAGGACTTATTGCAGGTAATATTTCAGTACATCCAGGACTTTATTTCAGCATATCCAGGACTTATTGCAGGTAATATTTCAGTACATCCAGGACTTTATTTCAGCATATCCAGGACTTATTGCAGGTAATATTTCAGTACATCCAGGACTTTATTTCAGCATATCCAGGACTTATTGCAGGTAATATTTCAGCATATCCAGGACTTTATTTCAGCATATCCAGGACTTATTGCAGGTAATATTTCAGCATATCCAGGACTTATTGCAGGTAATATTTCAGCATATACAAGAATTGCTTTACTTTCCAGGGATTGAAGTGAACGATGACCTTAGATTGTCATTTCTTGAACTTCTCTGTGTGTTTAGTTGTAAAGATCCAGCCCCTAAGTTAATGATAGAAGAAAAAGTCATTGATAATTTGGAATTTCCTGAGAGTGAAACATCATCTAGAATAAGGTAGGACAATATCAAAATACAAAATTTGAGTTACCAACTTGGCTCTATACTGGTGGCAAAGGCTAATCACTTTTGGTTCCAGTAGGTTAAGGGTTAACTTTAAAATTTCGAGTAAAATAAGGGATTTTGTTACAATATAAAGATAATTAGATAAGTAATGAGTGAAATGGCTTCAGTTTGCCTTTAACCTACCACCATATTACACAATACATAGCTAGTGTTAACATTTAAATATAGCCTGTAACACTTAATGACAGTGTAAATACAAAACAGTGTTGCATGAAAACAGTGACACTCAGGAATACAGACTTAACAGATGCATAGACATGTTACCTATTGATTAAATAGTAATCATGAATCAACTAGTATTACCTTTGTTTATGTTTCAGTATGGACCTAGCTGATGATGTATTTCAAACACTGTCTGAGAAAACTCCTGTTGCCTTTAATGCTATTGTAAGAGGTTTGTTAAAGGTGAGTTCATGTACTATTAATGAATATTCCCCAAGTGATTCTGGAAAATGATACAATCACTGTTGAATTTAATAAAAGTTTCTGTCAGCGGCATTCACTGACATATTTGTTATTAACGTTTTCATTTTTTATCTTACATTTGATGAAAATGTAAATAGACAGTGCTTTTTTAAAGTCATTTTTCCACTCACTGAGTCATGACTGTGTTAGACTTGAAATTTATGGAAGAGGTTACCTCCCCTATATTTTCAGATTGGTAACTCAAAAGCCTTGATGTATTACAGAGAGATGAGAGAGTCTAACATTGAAGGTAAACATTTCTACTGTCCTCTTTCTATAAGTTACTTGTTCGTTACAGCATTTTGGCTTTGAAGTGGGTGGATGTAGGCTCTGAAGTGGGTGGGTGTAGGCTTTGAAGTGGATGGGTGTAGACTCTGAAGTGGGTGGTGGGTGTAGGCTCTGAAGTGGGTGGGTGTAGGTTTTGAAGTGGGTGGGTGCACAGTCACTTGAAGTTGGGACCTTGCCCAGGTCCCCCGTTTTTACTGCCATCGCACAAGAGTTCTGTAGCATTACTGCCCTTGCACAAGAGTTTTGTAGCATAAAAGTCATGAATAACAGTTACAGATGAAGTCTTTTTAAAAAAAGCCCAAATCCACTCTCCAGCATTTCAATATTCATAAGTTATGAAACTTTGCTTTGCAAATAACCTCACCTGCCTATGATTTTCCTTGGTTTTCACAATAAAAACAAAGGTCCGGAAAATGTTGATGGTGCCTATCAATTAAGCAATTCTACACATCAATATCGGTCTCACCATTCAAAGTGAAAGAATAACATTAGAATTCGATAAAAACACGCAGAATTAACTTGCCACCACATATTCTTTTGAGAAATAATGACAGTGGTGACACTATTTTCCGTCTATCTCCAGTTTTAAGCTCGACTATTCGAAGAATAAGGAGGGCCATAGTTCTCGCCCCAGCGTCAGTTTGGTTCAGGTTAAAGTTTTACGGCAAGGTAGCATTATTCACCTAACCCTTGCAGATATAGCCCTGGAACTTCCAATACTTGTTTACCATCAAGATCTTACTCTGCTAACAAGAGGAGATAACTGTGTCAAGCATTTTTTGTGAATTATGGCCACTTTTCGACTTACAAATTTGGTTAAAGTTTTTCGGCAAGGTAGCACTACTCACCTTTCCCTTGCAGATATTGCCCTGAAACTTACAATACTTGTTTACCATCAAGATCTTACTCTGCTAACAAGAGGAGGTAACTGTGTCAAGCATTTGTATGAATTATGGCCACTTTTCGACTTAAAAATTTGCTTAAAGTTTTTCGGCAAGGTAGCACTACTCACCTTTCCCTTGCAGATATAGACCTGAAACATATAATACTAGTTTACCCTCAAGATCTTAGTCTAATCACAAGAGGAGGTAACTGTGTCCAGCATTTTGTGTGAATTATGGCCCCTTTTTGACTAAGAAATTTTTGTCCATTTCTCAAAAAGTGTCTAAGATATTCCATTCAAACTTGGAATACTTGATCACCAGCAAGACCCCTGCAAAGATTGTTGGTACCCATGTCCCTCGGGTCACAGCCCCACCCCCAGGTGTCACTTGTTTTTGCTTATACTTAGTTATATATAGGAATAAAAACTTCTTAACCCTAGAAATATTAACAGACATGAGATGGGAATGTAGTTCCCCCCCCCCCCCCACCCTGCCCACGTAAATGACCCCACCCCTGGGCCAGATTTTTTTTCTTTTTTAATACATAGGTACTTGACTCCCCATCCACCCTCAACCCCCTCCCTCCCCCCAGGGCCTGAATTTTTTTTTTTTTTTTAATTTATAGGTACTTGACTCTTGAATTTTGAGTTTATAAGGTTTTATAACCCTTTAGTGTCAAGTACTGAGAATAGTAAAGCGTACTGTCCTACGACAGCTCTTGTTTTCAGAGTTGTATTCTAGATGTTTTAACTAGTTTATTACAAAGGTATTTTTGTTTTCAGTATATTTGGGCACATATAATGCACTCATTGATAATGTTAGAAGACAGAAGCATAACAGATGGACAGATATTCTGGTAAGATCTCTGATTTATACCAGTTTACTTATGTGTATTCTACAGATATTGTTATTTATAACAATGGCTCATAACTTAAGTTTGTAATTTTCTCCTAAACAAAGAACCAGTAATTCTTTCATTGATAGACATACCTACTGTTAACATATTATTTCAAAATGTGTATGTAATTCAGATTTGAAAAAAGTGGACCTAGTTTTTCAACCATTATCAAATGATGTGGCTTCCTTTCAGAAATATTTAAAGGAAATGAAGAAAAGCGGTGTTAGTCCAAATCTGGAAACGTTTCACAGTGTCTTAAGATCCATTCAGAGTACGTCTAAAGAAGATCTGAGGAAACATGTACCTTCTGTGCTAGCAGAGATGAAAGTGTTACAGCTAGGTAACTATCTATGATACAGCTACAACACACATATCACTAAATATTAGGGATGTAATTAAACATTGAATGTTCAGACCTGATTTCAAACATTTGAAACTTATTTCGGGCATTCAAATGTTTAGAAAAAAAAATATGAGTAACATTTTGAATTTTTTATCGATTTTGTTTTCATCAGAAATGATATCGTACAGTGTTGAATGATAAAATGAACAAATTTTGACATCCCTACTAAACATATAGATAAATATCAAAGTCTCCTCATGATTTAGTATAATTACTTTCACTCGGGATAAACAGTTAAAGTCAATGATTGTTTTTTATATTGAATAAGTGGAAATAAAGCTCTCATCCAGTAAATTCCCTTGACCAGACTTCCCTCACAGATTGACATGGTAACACAGGGGAGGGGAAAAAAAATGTTTGGTCCTTTTTAAGATTTTGATGACAACTATAAAATTCAAGGGTGATTTTATTACTACAATTTTTCTGACAAGTCAAAGTCTTACATTTGCACATCAAACTGATTGACTTTTGAAGTTCCATTGGTCTGCAGCTAAATTAGAATTTAATCGCTGAAGAATGTTTGAAACATTTTAGACCATTTAAGATGCATAAGTTTGTTTTCACATTTATTTTCTAGTATGGCAAAGAACAGTGAAAACTTTTAATACTGTATTTTTAGAGCCCACTCTTCAAACATGGTCTTTGGTTTTGTCAGCGGTACAGCCCCCAAGAGATGAGAACTGATAGATACTCCTACAGAGAAGGTAGCGTATTAATAATTCTTCACCATCTGTTTTGGTATAATTTGTTTTTATATAGTCGGTACTAGTTGCTCATAGGACAAACAACTGCAGTAGAGTTATGCTATTTTAGGGGAATGTGCAAGATACAGAAAGCATTTCTGTTCCCTATTCCAAGGACACAGCTGACTCTGTTGTATGTTCACTGTATTAGACTTACAAGTTGGACTGGGTTTAAAGGGATATACAGGCAAAAGTTTTTTTGCTCTCTTTTTCAT
This sequence comes from Cyclina sinensis, assembly GCA_012932295.1. NCBI lineage: Eukaryota > Metazoa > Mollusca > Bivalvia > Venerida > Veneridae > Cyclina > Cyclina sinensis. The sequence continues at coordinate 5,095,970 of JAAONU010000016.1, forward strand.
TTCTTCTATCAATATAACATAAATGTGATTGAAATAAATACAATGATCAGTCCCAGTAACAAAGATTTCCTCTTTTATTAAATCAAAAACCGGGTGGTTTCCTAACTTGACTCACGTGGGTCTAGATAGAAAATTTAGATTTCGCGCTTAATTTCGCAGTGAATGATTGGACGGTTGAAGTACATGTCACGTGATCTACGGCAAAAAGCAACCCACGAGAAACGACGATTGGTTGTTTTTGTCACGTGACCTATTTAGACATAACTCAGTGATTCGTTCACGTTTTATTTTCTGTTAAATAACATTCAAATATTTACGTTCAAGCATGCATTTCACTACAAACATACTGGTAATTTAAAGTTCTTCATATTGAACGTGATTTTAGCAAATAAAATCAGTTCTGATTTTTTGGTCATTCATTTGCCTGTGTATCCCTTTAACATTACAGCACATAAACCTTAGCACTGGAGTAGAGGATTGTATTTCAAACCCCTGGATAATAAGTTTTAATCAATTCCAGTAATCCTGGAATCTGCCCCTTGTAATAGCAGGCAGTTCACTAGTAGTTTAAAAATGGTATTGAGTGAGTTCCTCTTAACCCTTTGGGAATGAGATTATGCCTTCATAACCATGAGGACCATTCCAGTAAAACAGATATCCCACCCCAAGGAGGCAAAATAAAGAAATTCTATCTGAGGTGGTCTTTTTCCTCTTGCTCTTGTAGGGAGGGCATATTGTTTTTGGTCTGTCTGTCACGTAACTTTAACCTTAATCATAAGATGGAAGTCCTTCCATCTGCAGCCTCCAAACTTCACAGGTGCATGCACCTTGATGAACTCTACCTGCCAGACCCACTTAGAGGTCACAGGGTCAAAGGTCAATGGCCCAAGGGGCAAGACATTCATTCAAATATAGTCCTTGTTTAGGGGGTATTTTCTTGTCAGACAAACTTCTAAAGGGGTTGGTTCAATTTAAAAGTGCATTCCTCAGGTGAGATTTATGTTTTATTGGAATGACCTTAAGAAAACCTGTAATTTTATTCTTAGATTTAACACATAGTCATTCTAGTATAGTGTGATAAAAGAATTTTTGTTTTATCATGAAAGTATTTCTTCTACAGTCAGTGCCATGCAGAAGCAACTGGTATTTTTTCTCGATGATTTGCCTTTATTTCAGGACAGGGTATTATGTCAGATATAGTGGAGATAGTAGAGCATTTGAGGAAGAATATTGACAAGTTACAGACTGACCATAGCAGTGGTAAGCTCTTCAGTTTTTCCTGGAAACCTTCTTTAACTCATTGACAAAAGCCATACATACATGTATTCATGAATCCTCTATAGGCAAGTTGAAATTCTACTAGTTTGTTTTATAGTTTTTGGTGTAGTTGAAGCTTAATTTGATGTAGACAAGATCCAGACGGTAAAGTCTTCTGTAGAAGAATTGGTAAACATCAGGTTAGCTTGTAGCATGGTAAGTTAATTGGTAGGGTGTCAGCTGATGCTGTCCAGCAGTATTGTTTCGTGAGATGATTACATACATTTTTGTGAAGTGCATGAAACAGTGCTCGCTATCAAAAATCTGATGTCATGATTTTAACTTGTAGCAGATATTGTCTTGTGACCTTGAACTTTGATGTTTGGTTTTATTTTGTACCAGGAAAATGTTATAGCAGTCACCTCTGACATTCCAGCACATATAACATCAGCAGATATAATACTTTTTAAAAGAACTTGTAAAAGTTTTGATTTACCCAAATGTTAGGAGTGAAAAAGGAAAAGATTTTTTTTCTAGTTTTGAACCAGTTGTCTCCCTTAGCTTTTAGGCCTGGTTTAGTTTAAAAGCATTAAATGTCTTTCTTCCTTTGAAAAACTCATTATAAATTTTGTGATAATTTCTTTTCTTTTAATTTTTTCAGAAAATTTCTTGGTTAAGGCCATGATTGAGGTAAGTATCTGCTTCAAGCATTTAGTCATTTTCAAGGTCTTGAGAACAAACAGTGTTGATGTACAAACTGATTGCATCATAATTTAACAATTAAAAACCAGGCAGCTTAATAATCATAATCATATACATCAAGAGTATGAAGACATCGAAATGACATAGCACTCTCATTGTTTAGTTTCAAGTTTGATTCATATCGAGGGATGATGAGTGGAAAATTACTAGAATATCATATATCTTTATGAATATGCAATAATAATGGTTTTCAGTTTCATGTCTGAACATTAAATATTTTGACTTTTATTATGCATATAATTTATGTTATAAGATTTGATTTTATTTCCTTCTGGTTTTTACTTCCTCAATTACATAGTTGTTTGCCCTACTGGAGGGAACTTAAGTTTTACTCTTTAGTTCTTATGTCCATTTCCTCTGTTTAGTCAGGTCAGTCAGTTTGTCTGTTATTATAGACTCCTACAATGACTTGGTAAATGTAGAAGCTAAGTTTATTTACCTTGATATTGATTGAAAGCAATGCAGGTATTATGCACATTAGTTATGTCTCCCCCCTCACCCCACTCCCCACCCCCTCTGGAGGAGACATACATTGTATTGTTTTTGCCCTGTCCGTGTCTGTCACACTTTGTTTCCATTCGATAACTAGAGTACCTTCAAACTTCAAAGGGTGATTGTCCTTATTGAATTACAGAAGCCTACTGTTTTTGGGGTATGTAGGTCAAAGGCCAAGCTCACAGTGATCTTAGTGTGAAAATGGTTTCCACTCAATAACTAGAGTTCTGTTTGGCCTAATGTCTTCAAATTCATGGGATGACTGTCCTTATTGAGTTACAGAATCCTGATGATTTTGGGGTCAGGTGGTCAAAGGTCAAGGTCACAGTGACCTAATATGTAAAAATTGGTTTCCGCACAATAAGTGAAGTGCCATTTGGCAGAGAGTCTTGAAACTTCATATAATGATTGTCCTTAATGAGTAGAAAAAGCCTACTGATTTTGGGATCAGCTTGTCAAAGGTCAATGTCACAGTGATCTTTAACTTGAAATTGGTTTCTGCTCAATACTTTGAGTTTAATTTGACCCAGAGTCTTCAAGCTTCATAAGATGATTGTCCTTAATGATAAGAAGAAGCCTGTTGATTTTGGGGTCAGCTGGTCAAAGGTCAAGGTCAAAGTGATCTTTAACTTGAAATTGGTTTCTGCTCAATATGTTGAGTTCTATTTGACCCAGAGTGTAAAACTTCATAGGATGATTGTCCTTGCTGAGTAAAAGAAGCCTATTACTTTTGGGGTCAGCTGATCAAAGATCAGGGTCACTGACCTTAAATATGAAAATGATTTCTTAATTACTAGAGTTCACTTTAACCCAGAGTCTTCAGACTTAATACTACGATTGTCCTTGTTGAGTTAAAGCAGCCTGTTTATTAAGGTCTCTTCTCCTGCTAGCCGACATCTGGCATCTCTTCTGTGCCCCTGTTTCAATGATGTGCTAGGGGAGAGATGCATTTTTTTTTACAAATACATCTAGTTTTGCGTTTGTATTCCTGCATTTTGAGTGTTAATTATGTCTCTTTGCTTGTAGTGTAAGAAGTTTAGGGACTCAGAGGCTGCCATGATGCTGTATGAACTGAAGGAAGAATTAGGAGGTAGATACATCATCACATCCCTGAATGATGAATCCAGGTTCTAGTAAGTGTTATACAGGCTTTGAAAGTTTGAACTGACTTTTGAAAACAAGTTTTTGCAAGCAGGATGTATCTACCTTGATGACTTTTTCCTTGGTCAATGTCATTTTTAGCTCGGCTGCTTTTGAAGAAAACAGTGAGGTATTATCATAGCCCTTTCATCGTCTGCCTCAGCCTCTGCATGCAAAAACTAACATTTTCAAATATCTCTGCCATTACTTTACATATTCTCTTCTAACTAACACTACCTTCATAATGACACCCCAAATAAATACCACAAGTTGTGTAACTCTGTCTTCTATATTTTCAGATTTATGCCCCCTTTTCAACTGAGACAGTTCCTTAAAATTTGTAAAACTTTGCAGAATCTTTATTATTACTGAACATATTTTTTTCAGCTGTCAGGAACTTCTTGATAGTGACAAGCAACTGTAGTAGGACAAGTTAGATAACTCTGTTATCTTTGTTTTTAGAATCATTCCCCTTTTTAACTTTCAATGTTGATTAAAACAAGTTAATTCCTTTGTCAACAAACTACAGGTCATATTTAACATCCTGTCATTGTAAAACATGGTTACGATCTCAATCTTGATTATCTCTTGGTCATGTTCGTAACTGGGTCATTTTGGGCGAAAATCTAGGTAATCAGGCAAAATCAAAGTAAAACCTTGTAACACTCTACTGGCCACATTTTCAATAGTCATCACAAAAATTAATCAGAATGTTTGTCTTGAGGCTCTTTGTATCATGTGAAAAGACAGGTCACATGGGGTCAAAAACTAATTATAAATCATCGGGTCATATAAAAAAATCTTTGTTTACTCTCTAGAAGCCATGTTTACTTGCTTGTCACCATGAAAATTTGTCAGAATATTTGTCTTGATGATGTCTAGGTTAAGATCAGAAGTGGGTCTGTTCTGTTCAAAAAGAAGGTCACCTGGTCAGATCATATATAAACTTTTGTGTTGGCACTCCAGAGACAGTTTTTTATAAACAATCATTTACAGATGAGCGTTGGCACCAGCAGGCCATGCTCTTGTTCATACATATCACAAGTCAGTTGATATACACCCGTTTTAGAAATGGGATGTATTACGGGAATGCCCATGGCAGGCGGGCGGTGTCAGAAGTCAGAGAAAAAGGCTTGTTTGGAGCAAAACTTCTACATGCATTGAGGGATTTTAATAACTTAGCATAAATGTTCACTATTGTGAGGCGGAGTGTCGCTTGCAAAATTTAGTCCCTGTGGCCAAGGTCAAGGTCACACACAGACATCAAAAGTCAGATAAAAATATGAAAATGTGAGAAAGGACCATTTGGTCATCATGAATTGAGGGATTCTATCATAAATGTTCGCCATCATGAGACTGTACATTACACACATAATTCCTGGTCCATATATGTAAGGTCAAGGTCACTAGAGATGATGAGATGTCCAGATTTTGTCGGGGAATATATCTTCTACATGCATTGAGGGATTTTAGTATTACTTGATACAAAAGTTCACCATCATGAACCAGGTCTCTAGGTCAAAGGTCAGTGTCACTTAGAGGTCAGAAGTTCATTTCAAATGTTTGTTTCATTATTCAGCACTAGAAATAGTCAAACTTACTTCTTTACTAACACCTTCTTTTTATCCATTATGCCCACATCTTCTGCAAAGCTTTTGTGATGGGCGTATTTTGTGACAATGGCACCCTTGTTAATTCCATGCTGATTATGTTTCTATATTTATGTTATGAACAATACAGTCTTACCTACCCAAACGTCACCTCCCATTAGACCTGGGTCCAATTACAGTTATAATTTAGTAAAACGTAGTATATTTAGTTTCATTCCTCATACCCGAAGATGTCAAAAGCACACATCAGGAAAGCATTCAGAACTTGATCTTTATTTGTCTAGTGACTGTAAAAACTCTTATTCAAACCCTCTTCAGTATTGGTCCATGCAGGCAGAGTGTCTTTCCACTTTGTCAAAAATGTCTGCTACCTGCCTGGCCCTACCATCTGCAACAGTTGAAAGGCTCTTCTCAATATCTGGGAAAGTGTACAGACCTGAACGGTGTTTGCTTACAGACAGTAACTTTGAAGCTTTAATGTTTTTGAAATGTAATAAGGACTTATAATCATCATAAAACTGTATAAAACTGTTGAACACTCAAGTTTTTGTAGTGCAACAAATGTATATAAACTGATCATTTGTCCATATTTGTGTTTCATTGAATAAATACTTGGTTCTTTAACGCTTCATACCTATACATAATTTGTGAATATAATGCCAAATAATTAAAAAATAATAATTGATTGAGATAATAATTGTATTAATTAATTAATTTCCAATTTAATTGTTATTAATCAATTAATTACTTTTCAAAATAACTGTACCCAGATCTGCCTCCCACGAATGACATCCTCTTTACAATGATATTTTGCCTTCCCCCACTTTGGAAATCTGTGCATTTTCTCCCCTCTCAAGCCACACCTCTTCCAGTTGAGCAACGACTTTACTGTTTCTCCCCAGTGACATATGAAAACCTCCCATGAACAACAGAAAAATAGTCAGTGAGTTGTATATATTCGCTGCTTTTTCCCCAAAATATTGAAAAGGTATTTTCAGTGCATGTGCGCATGTATTAAGTCTAAAATCATAAAGTTGCAAACACCCTGCAATTTTAAAATTAAACAAACATACAATACCGGTGTGAAATGATGAAGCAGTTTGTTTGTCAACTTGCGGGTATTCTTATTACGGATGTGCAAAGTTGTTTTACTTGATTCAAATTGAAATCTGAGAATTTATAGCTCATTAAAACTGAATACAGCAATGAAGCACCTACAGTTTGACGTTTCGAATTTCTTTCATGAATACTCTGATGTATGGTAATATGTATTTATAGTCTGTTTCTTTTTTTTTCCGAACTATTAAGATATTGTAATCATTGCTTGTACGTCAGCGTCATACATCACAAAAACAGGAATTTTGTCTAATCAAATTTAAAAGGTACAAGGTAAAAAAATTTAAGTTTGATGAAGACTTTTAATAAAATAACAAGTAAAGAAAGATTTTAAAGAAAGCAGAGTGGCTCTAGTCATCCTATTTGATTACAAAGCATTATAATCATGATAATACTTCGAGCTGACAAGTCCAACATTGAAGATTGGTTGAACCTCCCGAGAACAACAACCTCTCTGCAACAAACCCTTTCCTTTAAACAGAATGATGTTTGTTCTTGGGAGGTTGGACTGGTTTGTTCTTGGGAGGTTGGACTGTATATTGATCTAGTTTTAATGTAAATTAGTTTGTTACCTATAATTTTTTAACCTTGCACACCATATAGGATGAAACAAAACATATCTCGTCCAGTAGAGGTAATGTGCTGTAGCTTCTTAACATTTAAGTCACATTCTTATATTTGACTGTACATTTTGCCATAAGATACAGCAGAGGTTTCATACAAATTTTGAATTGTGAAAATCTTTAAAAAAAGTAAATTTAGATGATCCTCAAATCCATGCTCAGCTGAACACTTTGTATTTTTGTTACAGTGACACCTTGTTGATATTAATAAGTAGGACAGAGACCCCAGATATTGTGATGGACATCTACTCTAAAGTCTGCCCATCTGTAAGTGCTGAGTGGTTGTTCATGCAAATCTTACATGTAGATGTACCTTAGCTATTCTGTACTTTTTCAAAGATGAAGAGGAACTAGACTGATACTTGAGCTTTCTGAGATATTGAGTTATCAAGATCCTTAACAAGACACACTAAAAGAAACATTTTACTTTTGTCTCAACTGGTCTTCTAGCAAAGATTTTATTTTTATGTTATTTTAAACTTTAATATCTTTTACACTACAACAGTTTTAACAGTCATGTGATGGTAAGAGGAGGTTTGTCCTTAGAAAATGTTACTACACAATGTTCAACCATTGATAATAAAGCATCATTCTCTTTCTTTAGAAGTGTTCTGTGGTACTTTTTATCTCAGTTCTTCAGTTTGTCTTACTACATGGGATGTACAGATTTTGACCAATTCAGAAATCGCCATATTTTCTGTTTGCAGCAACACTATGCCAGCAATCAATGTATAAACGCAATATTGGATAATCTTGACTTATACAGAGAGTACCAGCATGCTGTACAGCTCTGGCAAGGTAAGCAGCCATTTTATCCCTTTACAATTTGGTCAAATTTAAACAAACATTGCTCCAACAATTTCATTTAGTAAGTGAACAAAATGATCCCTTCAGTGGTAGTGCTGTGGGTAGCAGATTTTGAGCTCAGCTACCAACCGGACAATTTTTCACAGCAGGTTTTAACAATTTCTTGATGACAGTTTCTTAAAGAGAGTACAAACTGAGTGCTGGTAGTTGGCATTTATAAGGCATATTAGTGAATTTCAGCAATTATTGAAACGTTCTCAGACAGGCACCAAACTTGGTATATGAGTGCCTCATGTATTGCATTTGTGAAACAAGTACTATTTCTTCACCCCAAGTGTCTGTGGGAAATATGTCTGATATATTGATCTACAATATGTAATGCTCAGTATGTTATGTTGATACAGGCATAGTAAATATGCTGACAATATACATTGTCGATGTTAAATTGTTGCTCACTAATGCACTATGCCTGTCAGTAACTTCTCTTGTAAGCTGTTAAGCCCATGGTAAATAAAACAAATGGAGATTGCATAAGTAAAACTGTATTGTAAACTAAATGTTATAGTAGTTACTCAATCTATACTTTAGAGTTATCTCCCTTGGGTCCCAAATGTCATCAAGAAAAGTCCACTTGCCCCAAGATGTATTTGAACTCAGGTACCTTAAGATATTAAGCAACACAGCCATCAAAGATAACTGATAGGCAAGGAAGTAGAAGTGCTGTATTATACCTCTGCTACATGTAGTATGTTCTTCGCATTTAACATCCATAATTCTTCAAAAATGTTATATCCAACCTGTATAATTAAACATGCCTGTATTTATTACAGATGCTGGTCTCACTCTGAAGAGATCAGCCTCTGATCCTAGACTGCTGTACAAGTTCCTGGAAGTTTTTGGAAGTGAGCATGTTCCAAAAAAGGTATTAGAAACATATAAATATATAAGTATATGATTACATAGTGATCTTTGTTTAGAGGAATTTTTATATATAATAGGATACAGGAAAGCTAAGGGTAAAATATTATTGCTGAAAAAAGAGTAACTTATTATTTGCATGCCACTAAATATAAAAACAGAGGGCAGTGCTCTAGTTGGTACATAATAACAGATGCAGCGTTCTGCCCTTTTATTGCCCTTCCAGCCCTTTACTCTGACACTGCTGTGCCCTTCAACACAAGACTGCATTAACCTCTTTTTTATTGAATGAGTAAATGGGTACTGGTCTTCAGTTCTAAGAAACCAAGAGTTTTAAAGGAGTGAAAACAGCAATACATGTTTATAAAAATTGGAATCTGGTTAAAAATCATAACAACTGACCACACCTCTTTTGTAATTTTGTGCTTTCAAGGGCCTTTTTTCCAGCAATACCCTTGTCTTTTTAGATCTAAGCTATAGATCTGTAAGCTAGAGGTGAAGTACACTTCCACATACAGATGTAAATAACATCATAGCTGATGTGTTTCTATTGTAGCATAAACAAGACTCTTTTGTCTTCTTGAATAAAAACAAATACAAGTAAAAAACATTGTGAGATAAATTTTATTGACTGTCATACAATGTTAAGAGACTGGATATTCAGTTTTAGGTGTAGCACAAATTTTATTGATTGTCATACAATGTTAAGAGACTGGATATTCAGTTTTAGGTGTAGCACAGATATATACCTTAGTATGTATTCATATGTAGCTTCTAATACACTGTTATTTTTATTTTGAAATAATGCTTTTTTTGTCTTCATATGAAGTGAGGAAACACAAGCTATGTGCTTCTGTTTTCAGTAACACTTGAAACGTTTTTGTTCACACCCCTCAATATGTAAATGTTATTTCTATGAAAGATTATTCTCTGTTTAGGATTTGGTTGTGTCTCTGTTTGATAAAATGAGAAGTCAGCATTTCCTTCTTGTGGCTTGTTAAAGTTTGTTTCCTTCATAACTGAAGTAGTTTCATAAGGCATGTAACAAAACTATATTTAAATAGATAAAGATTGTAAATGCATGTTTCTGTTACAGATTGGGCAAGATTTTGTGCAGGTGGCGAAGGAGATTTATGATGAAAAGTTACAAAATACAGATGAGAGGCTGTAGGTGTTCTCTAAACAATTGTTGTAGTATATAAAGTGTTCAAGTTAAATACAAATGTAGTAGAAGGACATTTAATGAGTTTTGTCAAACTGACATATTATTTTTATTAGTTTTACTTTTCCTCAATTAAGTGTCAATTATTGCATTGTAAAATGTATTTGATGTTTTTCCCTGCTTTATATGAATTCACTGTTTATTTAAATCTCTCCTGTACACCAATATAATTTCTTAAGATTTGTATGCCTTACAATACATTTTATTGTTTTTCTGAAAAAGAAATGGTAATATATGGTTGTTGGGCAAGAAGTAAATTATAACAGACCAAGTTTTGTTTGGAAACATTAAATTAATTACATGTACATGATGATCAAAAAATACGTCTTTTATGGTATACATGTAAAACGTAACAGTTTCCCTTGTTCAGCTGTCACCAAACAATTAGGGGTTTTATATTTAATTTTTCACTCCTGTCCACTGATAAATGTATATAAACTGTTGATGGATGCTCTGTAAAATGGAGCAGACAGATGGAAAATTTTTCAAAAAATAATTTCAGTATATTTGCCTTATTAATTATTGTCGTGTTATATTTCAGAGAGGACGGTACGCTATTTAGTTATCTGATAACAATATTTCTAAACCAGAGGCATCTGGACTATGCCTGGTAAGTGAAGAAACTTCCCGCTCTCTAATTTGATAATTAAGCCGAGTCATCATGAACTGACAGAACAGAATGTTTACATTGGATTCAGCATACGTTTTAAGAAAATATGAGTTATTAGGTAGATAGTTTTTAGACAGGGAAATTATAGGGTTTCTACAATGTAATTCTATTGTGATTCCCCAGGTTATTCTCTGTGAAATAAAATTGTACATAATCCTAGATGTTGCTTATTCATGCTGATACATTTGTTTTTCATTTATCTTTGGTTTTCAGGGAGGCAGCCATGTATTACTTTACCAAAGATTTAAGGGGATCTTTGCAGTGAGTTTATACATGTCCATTTTTTCATTACTATAATAATAGAAAGATATAAACCTTTTGTAGAGAGGCAATTGCAGTAAGGTCAGTAATTTTAAGGTAATGAGGGCTAAAATAAAACCTGTTTGGGTTTAATGTTAACGTACATGCAGACCTGTTATCAATTGTGCATATGTCTTTGTTGAAATAATATCTATATGTGGCACATTTTGAGATTCTAAGTATTATTGTACTGTCATACTAAACCATGAGTATTTACTTCACTTGCAAATGATAGCACTGTGTTATATAACTAATGTATGCTGTAATGTAATATATACCATCACTAACTGGATATATTTTAACAGTCTGTCCATATAAGTAGATATGGTAAAACCCAACAGTATACATTCTATAGTAATCATGAATAGGAAATAGCCTGTACATTAAAATGGATCAGATACAGGGAGTCACCAGAGGAAAAAAAAATACTTATACATTCTTATCAAATTTCTAAAATACATGCATACCTCAATCCCTAAATGGATAAGTAATGTAAACTGTTTCTATTTTTAGGAAGAATATTCTGAACAAACTACTGTTTATGTGTATAAAGGAAAAAGATGCTCAAAAAATTATGGTAAGAGTTTTTTTATGAGATACTTGTATTTCAAGGGGATATTTCTCTTATTGTGAAAGAAAGGATATTAATTGTAAAGTGCTTAGTATTTCTAGTTGAAGTTATTGTCCTTGTGACTAACATGGACAATAATAAGCATGTACTACAATGAGGTACATGTCTAAGAATGGTCTGAATTGTTCTTTGTTCAAGTTTTGCATAAGCATCCTTATAAATAATTAAAACAGTAAATCCCCTCCATTATAACGACTTTAAATTTATATCAAAATCTCATGGAAAACAACAACATCAAGCACCTTAAGTACATGATTTAGAACAAAACAATGTCCGCTTTTAAGAGTGATTCTTTGCTAAGAGCACTTCTTGACTGGTCTGATTAGCGGAACTTTATATCTGCTCATTCATTAACAGACCATGTGGTCTCATAAAGTTCTTCACTGTTCCCTCTTAGGTGTGTTAGTTTGTTAAAATTGTATTATTGGTAAGTCGATTTGTCAAATATGTTGCAGGTGAAGGGTTCAGTGACAGATTGAAATATTATGTCACAGATTGAAGTATGACATAACAGACTGAAGATGTCACATGTTAAAGTATTCAGTGACAGATTGAAATATTCAGACACATATTGAAATACTCAGGCATAGATTGAAATATTCAGTCACATTTTGCAGTATTTAATAAAGTTGATTTAGATGATTCAATTTAGAGTTTCCATTTGTCTTTTCCTTTTATTTCAGAGTTTTTGTAACCTGCCTGAAGATGTAAGAAGGTTCATGATTAATCCATCTATTTTATCAGAAAACTTAACCGATCTACAGGAATTTTTGGATGAGTCACAACTGTAAGTATGGTACTGTTTTTGTTTGTTGGATAAATACAATGCCTTGACCCTTACCCTGATACAGGCAATGACACTGCCTTGCAACCAGTGCAGTCTGATCAGGGTCTGCATTGTTCGCCATTCAGTTGATAAATTGTCAGTAAGCACCCCTATAAACAATAAATGAATCTGTTCAAATTGAACACAAGTTCATTTAGATATTTAACATGGTTGGGGTTAATGCCCCCCTAAGCTTGATAAAAGAACTTATCTCTGGCTTATACACCATTTTTTAATTAAATCATTTCTCTAAATCTAAAATAATGAGAGCAAATATAATTGTTGGTTAACACTGCCTCAAGCACTGAGGACATGAGTGTAATAATTACTCTAGGCAACATCTTAGTATATAAGTATCTGAATATATGTACAAAAAATGTGATACAGTCAAACCAGAAATAAATCTATCAAGTTTGAAATGTTAACTAAGAAAGAAGACAAAGAATTTTGTTAAATATTTGTTAGTATAATCAGGTTAGACTTTTGGCAGTAATAAGTTGAAGCTGAAGTCTTTGTTTTTTCTGTTGGAAAGTAGCTTAAGTAATATTTCATTATGCAAAAGAAAAGTTCGCAGCCATTTCCTTATACTGTTGAAAATTTCTTGTGCAGTTCTTATTGCTTCTGTATGGTGAAATAAAAAACTTGATATTAGATCTTTAAAATACAGCATTAACAGAGCATCTTACCTTGTTCGTGTTAACAAATATGATATACATGTACGTATAAGTGTATAAAGTGACACTATAATGAAGATATTTGTAAATGCCTTTTGCTATTATAGTAGTTATACATGTATTAAGAATATAATCTGATATAAAATATTGTTTATTTGTCTGTTTCAGAGAACACTTGGACAGTGTGTTTGAACAAGAGTATTGAATAAGTCACACCTGCCTGGGTCTGCCAGCTTCAGAAGGAGTGAAAAATGACCATGGTCAAAGTTTCCAGAATGTCTGAAACCATCATTGACTCAATATTGATTATTTGTCAAAGATTTCAGTCTAGTGTTACAGTATCAAGTTTGCTTTTAAATAACCGTCATAAGTATTACCTTGGGTCAATTTGTATCAGTTCATATTACATGTAAATGTATTCCACAGAGGAAAACTGAAAGTTGTCTGTGAACTGTGTCTGTGAACTGTGTCTGTGAACTATCTCTTACTTTATGTAGTCTTACAGTTCAGCAAAGTGAAAAAAACTATTTTTTGGTGATTTCTTTAATTTTACCATGTTCTTGTGGTTATGTCAAGTTTGAAATAAAACGTGTACAGAAATGTTTCATTTTTGTTATATTTTGACATGTATTTGACTTCCTGTTTATAGATTTTATTGTAGTATATACAAGATAAACACAGATATAGATAAACCTAATATACCTGTCTGCTTGTCAGATATATTTAAAACCAGCTATAGATTTATAAGTGTGGAAAACAGATATATCCTATAAGGGTTTTTTTAAAGATATTTCAACATTCGTATATTCCTTCAAGTTCTTTAAATAAAACTGGTTTGTTTTTTATTTCTTATAGATGAAAAGTGCGCTTTCTTGAACTCGTTTACAAAATCATTTTGACTACATCCATGTGTTAGAACATTTGTAGATATAATCTAATAATATCCTTTGCTTGAGGGCCTAAGGTTCAAGTGAAAATTATAACGCAAGTTGAAAAAGACACAGAGAGACGACTGGGGTCATACTGCGATGTTTTAATATATACAATTCATTCTGGCAAGCAACACACCCTTATATTGTAAATACACATGTAATACGTGAAAGTGTAACATACGCATCATTTATTTATCAGAATGACACGAGCCATGGAGTGAAAGAAAACAATTTTGATAAAGAAAAGAGATCTAAGAACTTCAAAAACCGTCTGCACAAATATCAGAAAAACTTTAATAGGGGAAACATTCAAAAACATAGGGTCAGTCAGTCACGTGTGTGTACAGACGTAACATGATAAACATTTATAACTGGTAAACTACACACATGACGAGATCAGTCGAATTCAAGAAAAAAAGAAAGGAAAAAACGAAATGTTGAAATAAATAAGATACAGGGTACGAGTTCAGAAGTATTTGCAGCTTGATGAACGCCGTCCTATCCATGCCTTTATACATAAATGTATAAATTAAAAGTCGAATATACCATATGGCTAAGATACAGGAAAACAACAATCTATCCTAATCCAAAGAAAAAAAATACATTCATTTTTACACCTAACAGGAGATACATGATCGGCTGAGTTCATAACTTCATGTAAAACAGTTTATCCAAAGTAACCTTGACCCAGCTGTATTGAGAGTAAACAACTCGTTTACGTACAACAAAGATAGAAGTTTGAACAAGTTTAATCAAGAGATTCTTCACGTGATAACCGGTATCGCCGTGGGGAAGTTAGAGTCTACTCCTGAAGGTTTGACATTACTGGGTCTTGACAGCGCCAATCGTAGAGATGATCAAAACAGCCATAGTAAATATAACCATGAAAATCAGAAAACTCCAGAATCCAATAAAATCGATGGCGTTTGTGACGCTTTTCCACGTCACTTCACGATTGTTTTTCTCCACAGCAACATGACCACTTCCGACGCAGATGGAACATTGCACGCGGCGAACGCAACTGACAATACCATTCCAGTAGCGAGAAATCGGCGTGTCGTCTGCTCTGTTGAAGATTCGCAGCTGGATTATGGTGATGGCGACCATTATCGTGCTCACAAGCGTCATCATGACGAGATAGAGGCTAAACGTTGACATGGTCGTGGAATTTCTAGGAAGCTCCGTACTAACAATGGTCAGAAAAACTGCAAACGACAAGAAAGCTGTGACGGAAAAGCCAGTTTTCTCACCCGAACTAGCCGGAAGTATAAAAACAAAGGCGTTCAGGACCCCTAGTAAGATGACAGGCAGCATAATGTTTATCAGGTAGTGAAGTGGTTTTCTCTTTATCACAAAGGTAAACGTGACACCTGTTGTTTTTGACGTCGTGAAATCAGTGGTTGACGTAGAAAGCAAATCCCAGGCAGAATTTCCTTCGTATAGATCTGTATTCAGTCCAACAGACCCTGTTCTAACTGTAACAGTATCTTTCGTGTTGCTCCAAATGACAAACTTTAGGTCACAGGTAGTCTTGTCAAAAGGAAAAAACGTGACGTCAACTTCACATGCACTCTCAAATACCTGATATGGTCTCCACGTGACGTTTCCAGCCTTTTCCACCTGGACGTACAAAAATTTGTCTCCAAGTCCGGATAAAGTTTCAAAACCATTCTGCAATGCCAAATCTGGTATCCATACGTCAGTTTGAGGGACATAGATTGTATCGATATCTGAATTCTGCCAGTCCCTAGCTATAAGTTCGTCTGTCCATTTAATTTCTAGGTACGATGTTGTTGTCAATTTTTGCTCCGAGTTGTCGAAGCTGTTTATCCCAATCATGTATAGATCGACACTCACGTCGACAATATCTGTCTGATCCTGTAATGGTCGAACATACGTATAATATGTTGAAGATAATGTCGAACTTAGGTGAGTTCGCATGTCGGCGGCATCAATCCCCGCGACATCCCTCACAAAGGTACCGACAATTAGACCCAAAATAGAACAGTGTAGCAACATAATTCCTTTCACTCTATCAGAAATTTGCTTTTTAAATGTTGAAAAAAAAGATTATGTTAACTTGTTATTTTTTCACTGTTTAGTTTTACTGTTGTTACATGATATGAAAGAACAAAGACAAAGCGTCGATTTACACACAATGGCTTCCACAGTATGTTAGCTTTCAAAAGAAATTGAAAATTATACAACTGACACCATTGACCTGCTCACTAAATGTGTGTCTGTCTTTTCTTTTGCACATTTCGCCGACATGAATTCTTCAGGCCGATTTGATTCTTGGCACAGAAAACACAATTTTTAAGTAATAGACGACCAATGCATATGAAAACATACAAAGCATTGTAGAGACTTCATGTGCAGAAATACAAAATTTCACGGAATTCAGTTGAATGCTCCAACATTTATTATGCTTGGATAGAACATATGCATGACTTAACGTACAGCATCCGCCATTATTAGTTGTCAGTGTCTATGAGAAAAACAGAGCATGTTAGTACACTTAGATACATGTATAGCCATGATATACTGCCAGATATTGAGTATTGTACGAGATATCAAATTTCAAAATAATTGGATTTCATTTTCTGCTATTGTTCTAAACTGTTGTTCTGAAACAAACCGTTCGAGCGATATACATTTTTCAGTTGTCGTAAAATTTAATTATCAGAATACATTTACCTAAGATTTAAGATTTAAAATGGAGGTTTTTACTTTAGACAAAATTTTGTTTGTTTTTAGTTTCTTTTGGGTTATTAAGAATTCGGATGCTGTTACAGCGACTGAAATGAAAACTCATCTAACCAG
Source organism: Cyclina sinensis (assembly GCA_012932295.1). Lineage (NCBI taxonomy): Eukaryota > Metazoa > Mollusca > Bivalvia > Venerida > Veneridae > Cyclina > Cyclina sinensis. Next base: position 5,112,776 of record JAAONU010000016.1, read on the forward strand.
CACATTCTCGAACTATGATACACGTGTACGACCGGTATTGGGCGATCAGTCACAAGCCGTAGAGGTGACCCTAGATCTGTATCTAGTTGGAATTAACAATTTTGATAATTCGCAGCAAAAACTTGAAACTACTGCATACCTGGAGATCACATGGTTAGAAGAAGTGCTCGCGGGTAACTGGGATAACCCGAACGTTGATCAGATACTTATCCCGCAGAATGAAATATGGCTGCCCGACTTGGCGCTACAGAATGGTTTCGAGTCTCTTTCTGGACTCGGAAATAAATTTCATAACGTCAAAATAAAGAAAAATGGACAAGTAACTTGGAGACCCTACCAGGTCTTCGAAAGCGCTTGCAATGTGGAGATTACATATTTTCCGTTCGACAAAACAACATGCGAGCTAAAGTTCGTCATTTGGAGTAACCCTAAAACTCTACTTTTAGCTAAAGTTGGGACAAAGGGCCTTGACACTAGTTTTTACGGGGCGAACAGTGAATGGGATCTTTTGAAAACGTCTGGTATTGAATTTAGTACCAACACATCTTCTGGTGTTACATTTTCAATTGAAATGAAGCGAAAGCCGCTGTTCTACCTGTTAAATATCCTAGTACCGGTCGTTATGCTTGCGCTTATGAATCCATTCGTTTTCGCGCTTCCTGCTTCGTCTGGTGAGAAAACTGGCTTTGCCGTGACAGCTTTCTTGGCTTTTGCCGTTTTCTTAACGATTATTAGTGCTGAACTTCCGGAAAATTCCGACAAGATGTCTACGTTTTCAGCTTATCTGGTATTGATGACATTCGTCAGCACTTTGATTTCGTGGATAACTATCATCGAACTGCGTCTAGGAAGCAGAGACACGGATGTCCCTGTTCCTACTGGACTTCAGAAGATCACAAAATACGTGAGGCGCTTTTCCGTCCGAAATTGTTGCAGACGTAATAATGGCGGCTACATACGGGGACTCAAATTGTCGGTAATGATGCATCGTATGTCTGAAGACGTGACGTGGGAAGATACCGTGGATGCGTTGGATTTTATTCTCTTCTGGCTGTTCTTTTCCATTTCAGTTATCGTCACTGTTGCTTGTTTTGTTATTGCGGCTGCTGGTGGGCTCTCGTAAAGATATGTACATGTAGTGAAAATTGCGATATACACATATCTGTTAAGCGTATATTTTACGTTACTTCATTGCAATTTTTCTATAAATTGATGACTAAGAGATGGAAAGGAAATCACCCTAAGTTTTAAAATCAAAAGCACAGGAAGCAATATCAATAAGTCACAATTTATGTCCGTGTGCGTGACATTTACAGAGATGTCGTGTCGAGCTCTTGAAAATAATTTCTAAACCTATAGCTTAATTGTTAAAAAGTCCCCCATTGTAACCAGCATGTGAATATGATATAAAGCAAATGCGAAAATAATACAACTATTACACGCAATTGTGCACGTATAATGAACATTTGGATATTGTTGAACAGGTCTAAAATTGATGGATCCCTGACCCCTAACATTTGCATGATGTAACAAAGGAGTACAGTTATATTTTCAGCATAAACAAGTATATAACAAAAGAGCACATGGTAATGTTTGTGGGTAAAACCTATTGTTATAAGATTTAAGAGTCATGTTGTGGATCCATGAATAGATGTTGCATCATATGCCGTACATAAACATTAATTGCTTTTAGATAGAATGCTATTGTCTTCTTATTGTTGAGGTGCCCTTTTCTAATAATCATTTTGTCCCTTATAGATATCCTTGATTAATATCATTCATAAAATAACATTATTTTTATTTCTAATTTCCCGATAAACACCCGATAAAAATATACTGTCATATTAAACAAAGCCGCATTAATATATATTTATTTCAATTCAGATACATGATTAAAAAAAAACAACAGATGATTCAGAGCGCTGCAAATAAGATCACATCTGCTTCTATATACAAAGGAATTCATGTATCTTGTATCACGTCATGTGTTGTGGGAATGAAAGCGCGTACGATGGTTATTTTACGCTTTTAAGTGAAACCTTCTTTCCCGGACTCGCCTAAGGAAATTATCAACGGAACTATCTAATTATAAGTTTAAATGCATTCCGTTTCGTATTTTAGGAAATTTTAAAATTTGAATAAATTCAACTTTACTGTGTAATCTTGACTGAAACTGGTTCAAACATGTACCTGGAAATTAACCAAGTCTTTAAACTAGGTTGTGTCATTAGCTAGTTGGGAATTCCCCTGGAAAAACCTTAAATGCTATTTGTACACATTTACGTCTTACTGCAAGGATGTCCGCTGTGAATCATTTATGTTCAGCCGATAAACACAGAGCGATTTTTGATGTAAAAATGTATGGGTAAACTTTCCTCACAATAAACCACAAACTATACACATGAGAAAAATCTTTGTGAATGGGCAATTACTTTTACTAATGTTCACAAGTCGACCACAAATATTGAAAAACGTTCACTTCTTCATGTTCTTCTGTTTGACATTTTCACGTCGACATTTAGTATGTTTATGGTTATTAAAACCTTTTCAAATATTATAAACTTAATTTCTAGATTTATATTTTAAAAAAAGTTACTTTTTACCATTTTGTCGAATTAATAGTTTTGTGCTGGGTTAAATGATTACCTGTCGGGTTTGTATAGACTTTGCAGACACTAAAAGTTGCATACAATAAATCAATTTCAATCAATAAATCAATCAATTTGTCCTCGCTACATTGAATAAATAGAAAACGAAACAAAATCACAAGGCCTTGACTTAAAAGGAAGTCTGCGGGTTAATCCGCAAATCCTGGAAAATTGTACAAATAGTGTACGTAGCACCCTTAGATTAGGTTGATATACGTATTAACGTTTGTTTTTTTGTTTTGTTTTTTGGTTTTTGTTGTTGTTTTTTCGTTTGAGGTAAATAAGTACATAATTGTTTTTATGTTTGTGATGCACCCATCTTTTGCACACAAAACTCTTTCGACACAAGTCAGGTTAAAGAAAAACAAAGCACAAAATGCATGATTGTTCTAACCTCGTCTGTGAATATCTTGATGTAATATTTGGAGGGTCTGCGACTGCAAGATTCATATAACAATATTCAACGATGGGTTGACCTCTGTAGGCCTGAAACAGAGGAATCTTTTAAATAAATAGTTTTGTCAAGGAACCTCTCCGTGTATCAAGGGTGCTGATATTATATTAAGAGGGTTATCCATTAATGGAGGAGGTCAAAGACAATATCAGGTTTTATTTTACACTGTTAAAAAAGGGACTTTTTATATAAAAGCAAGGAAATAAAAGAGAACTGCGACGGGGTCAAAATATATGCTCTCCTGCTAAAAGGCCTCGTTCCGACATTTTACCATCTTTTTCTGACACAATATACACTATACCACTTCTTCAGTCACTTTGACCGCAATATGTTCGAGGTAAAGTGAACGAAGTAAATATCTAATCTTTACAGTTTGGTATCTTATTTTGGAAAACGAAGACAGTTTATAATTCCATAACAATGTCTCCAATAACTTTGCAATATAGCTTTAAATGGCAATGCATTAGGTCTGCTTGAAAGAATACAGTGACTTGAATTGAAAATCGTTAACTAATTTTGAAGAAGCACTAAAGTTTTAAAACTACGATGAGAGATAAAATAAGACGTTATAACATATAGTACGAATCTGAAAGCATGGAGTACAGTACAGTACAGTACAGTACAGTACTTATTTATTGTCGGTTCATGTACAATATCGAGATAAACATAAGCTATATATAGCTTTTTAACTGATATAATGACTTGTAACTTCTTGATATTGTTTCGGATAAAACAATAAATGAATCACATCATACTTGAATGTGACGGGGCATAACACTTTACCAGTACCACTCAGTGTCAAATTGTAACTGACATCGGAGTCGCCAAATTTGAGGAAGTTTTTATTTCATAATGTTTGTGTGTGCAATCCTAGTTTCATGCGTGATGTACTCAGTAATTACTAACAAACTGTAATTTTACAATGTGGCCAAAGTGTATTTGGAGAAATGATAGTACTTATGATAAAGACACTATCTTGCGAAATATAAATGACACAACAATAAAGTCGAATCGAAAACAATTTTAACTGTACCCAAAACAATTCTCACTTTATCATTTTCTTTCAGTACGGACAAAAGATAAACACAACAGGCAGAGAGTATAAAATCATTAACATGAATTCTCTGTAATGACCAAATAAAAGTTGGCACGCATCGTGACAGATTTTAACAAAAGTATGATAACTGTATATTTGAATTAAAACTATGTTTTGTTTTTCCAAATACCCTTCCTTTTTTCTGACAACAGCCTTCAAAGTTCAGAAAATTGGATATATTTGGGGAAAATATATGGTTCGAAAATCTTTAGTTATATGGAAAAAAATAGAATCTGATGTAGTTTCTGCTCCTGTATTTTGTCGATAAGTTTTTCTGACTCTCATTTATTAGAAAAATAAGTGAGTATTAACCTCTGGAAAATACAATCGCATTTGATCCAAAAGTTTGGGGTAAAAAATGTGATTTAGGTGATGTATTGAGTTTCACTTAACTACAAAAGTAAACCCTTTTAAAAAAACGTCACAAATAAATGAATACCAATTCAATCAGTCTTTGTTCACATCAATACCATAATTGTAGATCAACTCTGACGTCAAGTTTGCTGCCGGTAGGTGACAGTTGGTAGTTGGTTATTCGAATCCCCAACTGCATTCCAGAAGCTAGCCGGTAATTCGAACTTATAAGAACAAATTTCTTCAGCAGTAAGATACGTTAATTAATGTCAAAGTATCACATTCCCGTGTTGCTCTCATTTTATCGAAAAAAATTGTCTTACTGACACCAATGACCTTTGTTTGTACCCAAAACATTGTTATCTTTGCTTTTTAAATCGTTATGTATATATTAGAAACAATTATATTGCAATTTCTGGCAACCAGTTTTCTTGACGAAACAATATGAATACGAAAGAAAGTTTTAAATCAACATTGTTTTAGAGTGAAAAGAACATTGTTCCATTATTATGTTATAAATAAATTTATGTAACTATATCTGCAATCTCAAAATGAAACTCGGACTTTTATATAAACGTACATAAAGATAGCATCTAAACATAACAGTACTGACTTCTCCTCTCCAAAAAGTAGTTGGTAATTCGAATTTTATTTGATATTACAAGTAATTTCTTTAGCACTATGATATTGATAAAGGTTATATCTAAATGTAATTGAAGGATAGCACTTCAACGTACTGAACTGCCTTTGCCCCGCTGGGCTAATCAGGTTGCTCAGCTGGTAACGCGCCCGAACCCACAACCACCTTCCAGTAGGAAGTTGGTTATTCGAACTCAATAGAATATTACAGGTAATTTCTTAGACCATATGATTTAGTTTATTTAAAAAAATCATATAAAGCTAGCACCTCACTTTTGTCCCGCTTGCTTGATCAGTTTACTCGGTAATTTGCACGAATCCCAGTAAAGATACTTGAAATCGCGACGTCATGTATAAGGGTACACAGGTCTAAAACAACTTTTAACTAAAACTTTTATCAATAGAAGTTATGCAGGCCATGTGTTTTCAACAATATTTTTTTTACAAAACAACCTACAAGTAAAGTTTCAACGTATCCTAGAACCACCCCTTACAAAATGTCTGATTATCAAAAATCAAGGTAGCAGCCGCTGAGAAGTTTATTACCTCAATCTGAAATACAGTCAGATCAAAAGAAGATAGTGTATTACATCGTGAAACTCAGCCATTACCCCTGGCGATTGGAATGCTTAGACAAAGGTATGTTACATCTGTTTACTGTTTTTCGTTCAAACAAATCCTGTCTTTGAGTTGATGTACTCTAAATTTCATTACTGCTGGACGTCTGAAGTAATGATGACTTAGAGTTCTAGGATAACAGATCAACCAACTAACTAGTTTTCTTTTTATATTTCTTATGAAATATTTAAACTACAATGCGTTTTTTTGGTCAGTTTTTAATTTTTATTATAAAAATACTATTATCACGTGACTTCATGACCCTGAACGGTTCTTTAAGCTAACCGCCATATAAGAGGGTATCTGTTTACTACAGTCCAGATTAGAGGAACCGAATAACTGGAAGTAGTGCTTGCGTGACATAAAATACATTTCCTTTAGAAATTCAAGCCATATCAGTAATTCTAAATATAAACAAATTGTCAATAAGCACACGCGTCCATGTGTTCTAAAAGTTCAGGATGTTCGTCTGAAGAAAATTCCTTGTCACACTTTGGACACCTTAAAATGTTACTAGTTTTCTCGAAAGCATTATTTGGTATGTTAGTCAAAACTGGTGAGTCTCCCCTGCTGTTCCTCGGCGAATTTCTTGGTGAGGGAGAACATCGTTCCTTGGAAGATATGGAAGAAGCGTTCAAGGAAACATAGTTATCATCGGTAGTTTTACTGGCTTCAACAACAACCGTTTGGTCTTTATCCGAAAATAGGCCAATTTTAACATCGCGATCATCTCCATCAGAACGTAGATCTGTTCCGTCAATAACGTTGTATCTATCGAGGTTTATATGTTGGTTGGGGGCAGGTATTCTTGACACACCGCGTGCTGCTAGTCCCTGTAAATGTAATTTTAGCACTGCTTAACGAAGATATTGTGGGTCATATATTATCATATTTGTGTACATGAATGTTGCATACGTAAAAATGAGTATTACTATGTAATTATCTACACGGACACCTTGTACTACATCTTCACTGTATCTGGTCTAACGGATTTTTTGACGTCTCTCGCTTAATGTAGGGTCATTTTGACCTCTCTTCATAATGATAAAAACACTTAAATGCAAATACATTCCCATAAGCACAAAACTACATATAAATTTCACGGAACTATTTTTACTTTTTTAAAGAAAAGATTATAAAGTTTTCTGCAGTACTTTATACCTCGTGCGCAAAATTTCCTTGGGAGCCACCCTGGTAATGGTAGAACGGATCCGTGTATTGAGGCTGTACTTGTGGGCTAGTTTGCCATTTAGATGCTTCACGTTTCAGATTTTCATTCTGTAAACACACAAGGTCAATAACAATGGAAATATTGTAATATGCAATTCTATTATATTAAAGCAATGGACCAGCATCTAAGAAATATATTGATAATAAACGGATGACACTTCACACTATTTTATTTTGCTGCTTCGTTCTTGAAGCTGAGATATTTTAGTGCAGAAAAGGCTTCAAGGTAAATCACGATTGCTTGTCTTTGAAATATGTTCTGATCATAACAGTTTTGTAAGTGCATCATTTTTAAAAATCTATGATTTACCTCTTTTTTACATCGTTCCAGCTCATGTTCCAATTTTGATATTTTTGTAACAGCCCTCTCCCTGTCTTTTCTTTCAGACTCGAAATCCTCTGTGCATATACGTATCTGTGCCTTCAGTGCGTTGATTGTCTCAGAGGACTCGAGGACTGACCCTGATGTCATCCTTCTTTTAATCTCTTGTAACTCATTTCGTAAAGAAGAAATCACACCATTGGCATTGTCCAGATCTCGCTTATACTGAAAATAACGAAAGAATAAGCATCATATAAACCCAAAACATAGATCAAGTTTGTCCTGGGAAGTCACTCATTCTTCAAATGTTCAAATCCCAAACTTCTTGTAAAAAAATTAACTGCCAAAAAAACGAAGAAAGGAAGTGTAATTTACAAATTTCAGATTTTTTCCCTACACTGTTGGATAGTTTAATATCAATGTAATGAAAACTTACTGGCAACATGTATGAAATATGTTCTAGAATAGTCAGCAATCATAAAATGTTAATATAGTGCATGTTCTGCACGTAGAAATGATAGCCATCTAGCATGAAGAGGAAGATAAATACCTACCCGGTCTCGTTCGTTAACAGCGCGTGTTGTAGCACGTTTCTGCTCGTCCACTTCACGTGTCAATCGACGTGCTTCGTCCAGAATACGATTCATTTCAACCTGTGTTTCATGCGGTATTACGTTGCCTTGGTTACCGGCTGACTCAGTAACACGGTTCTGAAGGTCATTGAGATCAGTTAGCAACTTCTTAACGTAAGCCTCTCTCTGGTTATTGTATTCTTGCCATCGCTTGTTCATCTCTGTGATCTACAAGTAATACAATATACAATCAATCCGTTCAAATGTTTCAGTCTGTACTCATGGATTTAAAGCCACTTTAGGCAAACAAACAAGGATTCGCCCTTCTTTGTCAATGTGAAACGCCATACACATTTGCGTAAAAGAAAACAACTTTTCTCAAGTCGTATTAACTGGATCCTGCCACTGTCAGTTAGCGATAGAAGAGAATTTAAAAGATCTCAGAACAGATTTTAGGTTTTAATTGACCACGATATAATTTTCGTTCTATCGACATAGGTAATAACCTTCTAAATATTATCTTTTTTAAGCTATTTTCATCACAGGGCACTTTACCTCTTTAACTTTCTGCTTGAGAGCTTTATTTTCTTCAACATAACTTTTACTGCTTTCCCCGCCATCTTTTGTCACCTGTAAACGAAACCATAAGAACTACTAACTGGAAATTTCAAGTTTCTACAAAGTGTTTGTCAAAAGGTTATATCATTTTGATATATATTATCAGAAACAATTCTCAATTTATCACAAACACGTGACTAAATGACATATCGTATGATTTTACTTGGAGTATCGAATATTCTTTTTACTTAAACAAATAAATGTCATTACTACATTAGAAAACTTTGTTCTGAAATATGACCACTTAGAATTACAAAGCATTTCCGGAGACATTTTAAACTCATAAACGGTTTTTTTTTCAGCGATATTAAATCACTTCAGGAAATGTTTTATAACGAAAACTGTCAAATTAAGCAAGTAATTTTGATTGGTTATGTGAGGTATGCGGAAGTCTTGACAACGCAAGAGGGGCGTTCCGTAATACCAATCAAGTGTTTTAATGCAATAGCTCGTTTCGGCGGGAAGATACGGTACAAAGCGATCAAGTTTTCAAAGACGTCTGATATTTGGGTCTGTTTACTTTAACCGTTCAAACAGGGAAGTTACCTTTGTCCAAAGAAATGTAAACAGAGAGATAGCTATCGACTAAAGTATAAATTAGATCTATAGACTTAAGGCCCGTAAAATCCGCTTAAGCAAAATGTTTATCAAGACACAGTACCTTAAATCCGCTTAACACAGTCAACATTTAATGTAACTGCTAAGATGGCAGTGTCAAGAAATTGTCAGACCAGCTAACCAGTGCCTTAAATTAATACCCTAATCTAACAAAAGACAAAACTGCCAAACCATTCCATTCCCAGGGCAACTAGGGCCTTTCACCTGACATATGTCAAAACCCAACCTTTGCAAACTATTGTCATGGAAGGAAACTTACAGCTTTTAAGGCTGTTTGGACAATTTTATCAGTATTGTGTCCCTGCTCCTGTAGGCGTTTAGCTAGCTCCTGACACTGCTGGGCTACATCCTCGAGCTGTTGCTGCAACATTCGAGTCTCCTCTGCCAATGTCGAACATAAACTATCACGTGATGTTAACTCCCTGGTCACGTGGTTCAGTTTTTCGCGAAGTTCATTAATAGTTCTGTCTTTTTCATTGTCTGAAGACCTAAGAACTTGTTCAAGTTCGGCAATACGTGTTTGCTGATTACTACACTGTATCCGTAGTTCGGCACATTCTTTATCTATCTCTTCGTATTGCTGGAAAAATATATCACAAACTAATACTGTAACTATTGTAAAATATAAATTCTTGAGTTTAAAACCCAATCACTCAGGAAGTAAAAGAAATTACCATGATGTTGCACATTTGTGTTCTTCTATATATGGTAATGTTATTCAATGACTAGCGAAATGTTGATGAGCCAAAAGTAATAAAGGGTAAATCCCCTTCTGTCAGGTAAAATGTTATTGAATAGATGAGTAAATAGGAAGAAGAAGAGGTAAAATTATGATGATGATAAAGATCTTGATCATCATTGACATCAACCCAATCATCATCGACGTCATCATTACTATAATCAGAATCTACATATTAAAAAGATGTGCACTTTCCACTGTGTAATAGAAATTTTGTATCTGTCTCATATAAGATTTCTACTGATCTAAGTATGACAACAGGTCACTATCTGACGCATACCAGGTGACTCTTCCTTTATCAAAGGGTGAATATCTGACCAAAGACCATATATGACGGAAATGAAATTTGATACATACAAAATGTTAGGGAAAACACCAGTAATTATGCATTTCTGGCATTAGTTCAATGTGGTTAACCTGGACCAAATTACCCCCTGCCATATTACTTGTCTAAGACTTATTACGTTTTTATATTCCCTTTAATAAATCATTATTTGTGAAAAAAAGAAGTAACAGGCGAGTGTCTTCTGCAAAACCAGTCATTCAGATGGCTACGAACAAGCCTCTCGCACCTCACGGAAAACTTGCAAGTCATTTTCAGTACAAAAAAAACAAGCTTTACTCCAAGCATAACAAACGTAAATATTAGTTATGTTGACAGTTACCGAGAGCGGAGTGAGATAGTGTCCTGTGATGGGTCTGGTTTAAAATTACGGATGAATTATCTACTATTTTCTAACATAAATACACATGTACAGCTAAACAAATTATGACAGGTAAGTGGCAACGAAAAAAACTTGCAGTAACTTCCTTCTCAACTTACGAGTTGTCATTTTATGCTTTATCATCGTAGCAAAGAAATGTCCTTAATTTGGTTAAACATGTAGATATCCAAGGATTTTGGTACAAGAATAGAAATCGAATAACCACATAATTATACTTTCGAGTTATTTTCAGTTAAACTTTTTATAAGGTCAATAATTCTGTTCACCGTTTCTGTGATCTGTCATATTGAATGTCTTTACCATTTTAACTTGTGGACCAAAGTTTGCATAAAAAGCGAAAGTTGAGCAAATAAACTAGTCCTTAGAGATCGTCAAATAGCAACAAAAACATAGAACAATGACGTTAGCGCTTAATTTAGAATACGTCTCAAAGAACGAAACAGCGTATTTCCCAGAGTTAAACTATCATCACCGCTAGAACTGGTTCAGGATATTTCATTAAATGCGTCAGACGGTGGTTCTGTATTCCATGAAAAGCTTCCGTTTACTCGACTGACTGAGATGCTAAAAGCATCTGGAGTGAAACTTTCCGTTTTAAAGTTCTTTCCGCTACAAAGTATCATTCTGCAATAATGACCCTGCGATTGAACGCCTGTCTCTCAAAAAATTGTCTTTTATTACAAAACTATCACGTGGAATAACTGTATGTCTCAAGTTCCGACTTTATTGGCAAGATCAGCATTGTAATGTTTTAGGCCAATTTCAATAAATAATAGAATATATGACAATGATCATTCTATATGACAATGACTATTCTATATGACAATGACTACCAAATAGATTAATATTCAAGGATAAAATCACTAAGTATTTATAGAAATTCTTGCGTGGAATTATATTGGGATTCGTCTGATGATTTTAATGAACAACAGAAACTCTGTGGGACAATGAACATTAACTGCATTGTTCTTAATTAAAACAAATATGCATGTCACGTGAATATGTACGCTCACACAGATATATTTGAAAAGTCATGCGAACAAATAATACAAAGTCTATTACAAAAAAAAACCATCAAGAAACGTTGTCAAATACAAAGTACACTTTGACTGTAAGATAGCCTATCTTTTCTGTTTTAAACAAAGCATAAAACAACTTCATGTATGAGGGGACAAAAAAAACTTCTCTACATTGGCAACCAATGGTTACCTAAAACACAGGTCAGAATTTAAGAATCTTAATATGAAGAAAAAACTCGAGATTTTATTAATACTTGAAATATTAGATGAATGTTTCTAAAATAGTATTGACTCCATGTATGACGGTTAGTCCATGTATCCTTTCCGCTTGAACGGTTCGTTAGTGAGACTAAGAGGACAAAACGGATTAAAATGAAATCAACTCACTTGTTGGAGTTTTGCGTATTCCTCTGGGTCTCCTGATCGCGAACGTATTATATTCCGCAGTCTTTTATTCTCTCGAGTCAAGTTATCCAGTAAATTTTTAGACTGACCAGGAATGTACTGTTCACCTTCATGTGGACAAACATCACTAGATAATCCATTAGATTCCAATCTGCTTTGCAAAGTTCGAATGACTGCGTCGAATACACTACATTTGTTCTGCAACGCGGCCACTTCTTGTTTAGATTCCTGTAGAAGTCTAGAAACCGTCTCTGTACTCTCCTTGCGTAGTTTATACGAATGGTTTTCTTCTTGTAGTTTTCTCACAAGATATTTGAAGTGTTCAACTTTCTCCTTATAATGGTCACGCTCCTCTTCAGCGTTCATACTCGATGCCGAGGAGCCAGGAAACGATCTTTGGGGCGCAGGCAGCTGCGCGTGTCTGGGCGGTACATCTGACATTTTTTACTGTTCCAGTATATATTTTTTTTGTCTTTACCAATTGAAAAAACCAAACTTAGCTTTCTGTTGCTGATCTGCAAAAAATATTGTTTAGTTTGTTCAACTATCTAAATAAGCAATAATACTCGTGCACCGATCTAAAGGTATTTTCTACCGTTCAAAATAATTTTCTAAATTAAAATTACAGAAGTATCTCTTCAATCGTATTTTTTCCTTGCAATATGCAAACCAATAATTATTTTTTATGGCACACACATAGAATAACTTCATTGTCTGAACCTAATTATTCGCACACTTTTGAGACAACCCTCTCAACTGAAGGTAAAGGTCATTGCAAGCTTTGCATAAACTGCCATCGAAAATCTGTATTTAATACTAAACCTATGGTTTCTTTTAACTATATTAAAGTTACTTTCTGAATATATCTGAATCATGAAACGCAGAATTAATATATACTCGTAAAACGAAATAAGAAACCCACCAAAAAAAACTGCGTAAATTTCCCTTCCTTTTCATCGAAGAGTCACGGTTAAAAACCACACAATCTATAAATAGGTATTGGGAATTCCCCGGAAAATCAGTCAGCCGTTTTATTATTTATTGCGGAAGGGAAAAATACGTGAAATAAATCAGATAAAGTGTAAATATGAAATAAACAGCAAAAGATAAACGCATTTAATTTGACAGACAAAGAAAAATATTGATCTGAAGTATTTTTGATACGATTATTATATTACGATATTTCAAGTGTTATCCGTGCACATAGCCTACGTATCATCCATCATTGTTACAAGTTGTTAGGTTACAATAATAGACAGAAAATGGTGTAAACTATCCTGCAATATTTACAGATTCGTGGGAGTGTCTGGATAATAGGCGTGCCCCTCATTTACTTCTATGAAACCTTCTCAGTACTATAAGCGCAATTACCCATTTGTAGTTACTTGCGTGGGTCTCACACTAGTCCTACGTTGATAAAGAGTTATTGGCAAGAGCCACATCGTGTGAGCATTAGAAATGTACTATTGATTGAAACGGATTGCACGATGAGTGATGAAAACCGCAAAATTAGGGACAAGTCGAACTATGCTGCTCTTCCCTAGTTCATGGTTTATTTTAAAGATAATACTTAACGCTAAATAAATTCTTAAATATCCTAGTTTTTTTTTATTCTATTCAATTTCTAACGTGCATTTACTTGTCTAATGTTTAGATCCGTATATTTATAAAACCGTTTCGTTTTTTTATCTATATATTTATCATAAATATGAGACATTTATGATAAACTGCGTGCTGACAGAATTCTTAAAATAACATGTCTAGATTACGTGACAGGGTTGTTTATAACTGTGGTATTTGTTATTGTAGCTACCAGAATAGTGTTATCTCGTCCAGTACAATACTCAGGTCCTAATCAATTATCATACATTTTCGTTTAAAAGTAACATATGAAAAATGCAATTCGCGCCTTTAACAAAATGGCATTTATTGGGGTAGGATAAATAAACATGTTTTGACAAATAACTATCTCACACCAGGGGTAAGACGGGCTTTACCCATACTCGGATACCTAGTTACAACTATACATTATATGTGCATTTATGTCTCATCTATGTACACTCGTAGTATATACAAACAATGTCATAAAAACATGTACACAGCCATTCTATATAAGAATTATAGGAGACAATAGTATGTAATAAACATACGCACAAGAAACTACATATCATTTTCTAAAATCTAGTAAATTCTGTGGGAACAAAAAAATAAACCAAAAAAAACAACATTATTAGGTGGATCTCCTATTCAAAGTTAGCATTCACGTCGTGCACTATTCACAATTTGACATGTAGGCGTAAAACATGTTCTAAATATGAATCTCGCTTCATACTGATTGTAATAACAGTTATAAATAGGTGATAAACAGGTTTGATGTTATCACGTGCTAAATAGAGTTACTGATTTTTTTTTCGATATTGCAGGAGCGGCTCAGTGGTCCAGTGGTATTGTCTTTCTGATGAGACCGTGGATGAGGTTCCATGTATCAATGAGCATGGAACAGAAGCAGCAGTGTCTCTAGAATTGGATGCTTTCTTATCGTCCACTATCCCCCACCACTTAAAATAACTAACCTCGTGCGTCGGTCAAATTGACAATCGGTAACTGGACCAATTTGTTACGCGTATGTTTTTAGTAGGGCCGGGAACGAATAAGGAATTTGATGTTCGAATATTCGTTTTCCATGTTCGAATATATTCGAATATTCGTTTTTACAAAATTTGTTCCAATATCTTTTTTACGTAGTATCCGAAATTGATTAGGTCGAATACTATACTACTTCAATATGCTTGGAATAATCGACGATCAAGAAGACCTTTATTACTATGTCATTTTTTTTTGTTTTATTGATTGTAAATCGATATATATGTTTATATTCTTACTTTTGCAATAAATTTATAATTTGATTGTCAGTTTATCCGGCTGCTGATCATTTGTCTTATTAACGGGAGGTAACTCACGTGACTTGACTGACAGTAATATGAATCATCGTAGGCTCTTACGAACAAGCTGAATTTTTGTTTATGTTCCCCTCCTTTTGCAGTCTTTCAGCTTTTATCATTTGTTCCTGGGTCACACCTGTACTTGATTACAGTAATCATTAACGTGCATTGTTGCACAAAACTATCCAATTGAACGTGAAAAGTAATTCCAAACACTGGACGGCATTGTGATATATTGACTTTTGATTTTTTCAACAGAGTGAGAAAGATACGTCCAAAATCATCCTTTTAAAAAAATCTGAAAACAATGTTTGCAAAAAGTTATTGGCTCTACTCGGAACCAATAACTTTTTGCAAACATTGTTTGCAGATTTTTTGCCGGGTGAAATAGAGTTAATTTTAGAGTGATGAATATCGATTGGTCGATTGTTCTAGCATGATTAATACGTGCCGATTTATTCTTCTTCACAAAAATTAAGGCAATTATCGGTTGATCGGAAAGATTAAAGCACAGAAAACAATAAACTAAGATAATTAAAGTCGGAAAAATTTACATTATAAACTGTTAAACAGGTAAATTACAAACTGTGAAACGGGGTGCCCTTTTGATCAACTATACCCCAAACTTTTCACAGTTAATTGGCGATAATCGTTGACACGCGTTATACAAACATATGAACACCTGGTCAAGTGAAGGTCAAGGGTTTAATTTACGATCTTTGAAATTTTAAAGTAAAAAATTATGAAAAAAAATCAAAACATTTCTTTTTTTCGAATATTCGTATTCGTTTTTCAATGTTCGAATATTCGGTAGTAGATCGAATATTCGAATATTCGAATTTAATTCCCGGCCCTAGTTTTTAGTTTCTATGTATATGTGTAACGTGAATGACAATTTCTTGTGATCAAATATTAGAAGTTTTCGACATTTAAATATTTAAGATTTTTGGCATATCCAGTTTTGATTTATAGAACATAGGCTAGGTTTTATAGTTAAGTACGATTATCATTATAAGACAACATTATTTCGATTCCAAAGAAAGTGTTGCACGACGAATCACTTGAAACAGTAAATATCCGGCTTCGGTTCGATACCTTGTCCCGGAAAAGGTTAATTAACAAGCCCCTTTAATAAAGGATATTTTTTCTTGTGGAATATAAAACTTAAATGCAAAAGTCTGACATTTTCCTGATTTTTTTTTCATGAATAATCATTCTTAATGTTCTTCTCTACATCAGTACAAAAATATGACATTGACTGAAAACTATGTGAAGTCTACTTGTGTTTCACGGATACAATGTATATACATCAACGTCTGCTCACTGGATCTTCGTAAAGGTGATAATCAGCAACATAGCCTATCTAGCTGTATATAAACACACCAAAAACAACAACAACAAAACGCATTAAACAAGAGGTCCATGATGACCCTATATCGCTCACCTGAGTATTATTTTGCTCCATTACCTACCTTACAAAAATGAAGAAAAAAAAACAAACCAACTAAGTTTGGCTATATTCCTAAAATTACAACTGGTTCTGGATGGTATCAGAGAGGTAACTTGTACGTACTTGAGGTTTAAACTGAAGCGTATATTTAGCAAATAAGCAATTCTTTTTTAAAGAGGCTGTACTCCAGATTTGACATAAAAAAATTTTTTCATAAATTATATATTTAGAAGCCGTGAGATTATAACAACATAATATTTTACTTCAAAACTGATTATAAAAGTCAAAATAGAATAAAAAAATATTTTCGCTCCAGCCTGATTTGAACTCTGGACCCTCATGTTAACAAAATATTTCCAACGCTTTTACTGTTACCACCATCGCCGTATGTGATATTGCAGATATTTTCTTTAAATCTTATACGATATAGTTATACCGTCGCGTTACGGTATAGCACTTTGAAAGGGAAAAACAAATCAATGTATAATGTAATACTTGACTTATTTTTTGTCAGTAAATTATTTTTTTAAGCATTAGTCATAAATATTACAAGAAATTTATTATACAAGAAAACTTTCTTTTTTTTTGTCATCTGGAGCACAGCCCCTTTAAAGCTATAGATATATTAACTTGTTTGTCCATATATCCACAAATTTAGTTTGACTTAAAGTCAAATTATTCATGAAAGAAATTCCACACTCATATCCAATAAATGACTGGAATATTTATGATAAAAATCCATATGTTGCAGATACATAAATTACAAATGAGAATAAAGGTGTTGTTATTAAGTGAGACATGTTATCAAAATTATTCCAGCACCAACTAACTAACTGTCCTGATAACATAATCAATACCTCTTTATTTCACAGTGTTTTTTTAAAATCACTGTCACATAGAATTAGTTATTTTCCTTTTAACCTGTTTTCCATATCTTGTTACATATGGCCCTTGTGTAGTTTTTTTCCAGGTAATTGTGGTGAAACAGGTTGTTGGGTGTGACAGAGGTATAGTTTGAATATATTGTTCAGTCTGTTCAGTCATTCCTACACAAGCCAATAGAAAATAAAAAATGCCAGGCAGATTAATTTTGACCCTACAGTAATAATAATATGAGAATTTATACAAGTCAGCAATGCAATGCTACATGCCAATTATCAAATGTCAAGAGCCTACAGTTCCTGACAAGGAGACTGTCAAAAATTAAATATTTCTCACAAATAGAAACATTTTCAAAATATCAGTAGATGTCCACTAGACAATGCAAGAAAAAAGATATCTAAGGCATATCTACGGTTTCAGACAAGAATATTATCCACAGTTTCCTCTAATTTAAGTCAGTGCCCTGGTTTTTGACCTTAGATGGCCCATATTAAAAATGATCTAGAAATCACCCATATAAAAAATTTTGACTAAAATATCATGATATCTGAATTCAAAATGAGGCTTCTGGAGTATTTACAAGATAACCTATTGAACTAAGCCAGAGATCTAGTTTTTGACCAATGACTTATTCAGTTTTGACCTAGACATCAACCATGAAGACATTTAAAAGAAAAACACACGATATCTCACTTTTAAATATGACTTCTAGAGTGTTAACAAAGTGTTTGTTTGTTTTATATCAATGACATATTTTTGACCCATAGCAACTCAGCTTTAAATCTGACCTAGAAATCATCAACATAAACATTTTGACTGAAAATCATGATGACTGACTTAAAAATTTGGCATCTAGAGTGTTGATAAGATTTTATTTGGATTTAAGCCAGTTTTTATCCCAAATAACCCATATTCAAATTGACTTAGAAATCATAAACACAAACATTTTGACCGAAACTAATCACCTTTGGTCTTAAAATGTGCCATGTAGAGTGTTAACAAGGTTTACCTTTGATTTGACCTGGTGACCTAGTTTCTGATTCTACATAATCCAGTTTCAAACCTGACCAAGATATTCTCAAAGCAAACATTCTGAGCAATCTTCATGCAGACTTGATTAAAAATGTGTTCTCCAGAGTGTTGACAATGTTTCCGTTTAATTTGGCCTGGTGGACTAGTTTTTTATTCAACATGACCCAGTTTCGAACTTGAGAAATATTTAAGCAATTTTCAAAATGATTGGATGTTAAATGTGACCTAAAGAGTGTTAACAAAGTAAGATGTGAACGGATGACAGACAGACGACAGACGCCAGAAATCCAGCAATCACTACAGCTCACCTCAGCCAGAGCATTTGCTCAGGTAAGCTAAAAAATTAAACAAACAAGACAAAAAGCAAACCCCGCTCCCCCACTCAAAACAACAACAACAACAACAAAACTTGCTAAATCTTCTACCGGCAGTTAGTTGAACCAGTTACTAAATTGTCAAAATCTGCTGTAGAATGAACTCGTACACGCAGAGATCAAAATGCAGCTAAAGATGTTTTCACTAACCTGCTATTTCAATCTAATAAGGCAGCAGAATCATTCATATGCCGTATTGTACAATTAACTCAGCTTAGACAATGTGGTTATTATATACTGGTTATACAAGCGGAAACCTTACTTTCAGAAAAGAACATCGAAAAACTTAAATTAGTTCGCTGAAATTTAGGTCATTCGGGGGGTTTCCAGTGTTTCATTTCTTGTAAAACTTCCGGTTAATATTCACATTTTTTCAAGAAAAAGGATGGCACCTATATACCACTTGTTTATATTACCTTCATTATTGAATAACATGGTATCAGACACTCTGGTTTAACTATTGATGCAAAATTTTGATGTTTTTTTTTCCCCCAGTTCACTTTTCAATTCACGGAAGAAGAATAACATCTAAATAAAAAACGCAAAAGAAAAGGAAGGAAGAAAGAAAACTGGTAACAATAATATTAATAATAATAATAGTAATCATCATCATCATTATCATCATCAAAATGTTTATAGCTATATATATATATATATATATATATATATATATATATATATATATATATATATATATATACACAAGTACGAGCAACAACAACACCATCAGCAACCAAAAAAATAATTGTATTACTATTAATTTCATTATCTGTATAATAATAATAATCATCATCATCATCATCAGAAGCAGCAGCAGCCGCATCAAATTTTCATTATTAGACAGTTTCAACAACCAACGTGGCTCTTTGCTCTTCAGTTTTTATTCTTTCTCCTTAAAGCAATTTATCATCAAATCACCAGTATAATATCAAAATATCACAGTAAAAAAACGTAGTTCAGTCTTTCAAAAGGTGAAGATGTTGCATTATACTCAGAACTGTCCAAACTCTTGAAGATAAGACATACCTAAAAAACTGAAACGACGGTGACAACAACAACAACAAGTTTGCTAATACTCAAGTTAGAAGTTAGTTTCTTAATTCATGAATATTTCATGGAATATGAATATATGAAATCTAAGTGAATAGTGTCGGAACACATTAAATGTCCTTCTTCGCTTTTACAAGGTTATTGTATAGTAAGGCGAGATACTAAGGAAGGTATGGCCCTTAAAGTAGAAAGCGATAGGCATAATTTCGGAAAGTCAAAACAAACCCGTCATTTTAACCATTACGCGAAATTGAGGTCATCCAGGATTTCTAGAAACAAACACTCAAATTATTTTTCTGTTTGGCTTACTCTCAATCAATAACTATTGCCCTAGTTTTGTTTTATCCAATACGGTGTCGGGATTTCGTTCAAATGGAAATGAGTACAGTATTTCAAACAGAAAGCGGATATACCTCTTAATAAATATTTCAAGTGCATTGTTCCTAGTAAAATATTCTGCTACTTTGAAAAAGTATCTTTCTTTTTTTTTCCTGAATCAGATATCCTGTTCTATCAAAATAAGACTGATAGTAGATACTTCTTATTTGTCGTTATACGAAATACATACTTCTACAAACATGTACAAAAATGACCCCAATGCATCTGTTTATCAAAAGTAATGTGTATTGTAGTTACTGTTCCAATTCATTTATTTACCTGTAATTATGTGTTTCTTTAATTTCGGATCCACATGTATTCGGCAACATAGCCTATCTAGCTGTATATTAACACACCAAAAACAACAACAACAACAAAAAGCATAAAACAAGAGGTCCATGATGACCCTATATCGCTCACCTGAGTATTATTTTGCTCCATTACCTACCTTACAAAAATGAAGAAAAAAACAAACCAACTAAGTTTGGCTATATTCCTAAATTTACAACTGGTTCTGGATGGTATCAGAGAGGTAACTTGTACCTACTTGAGGTTTAAACTGAAGCGTATATTTAGCAAATAAGCAATTCTTTTTTAAAGAGGCTGCACTCCAGATTTGACATAAAATAAAAATTCATAAATTATATATTTAGAAGCCGTGAGATTATAACAACATAATATTTTACCTCAAAACTGATTATAAAAGTCAAAATAGAATAAAAAAATATTTTCGCTCCAGCCTGATTTGAACTCTGGACCCTCAGGCCACACCAAAATGATCTCCTGTTCGTCGGATTTCCCGCATCAATTTTCGAAGAAATGAAAAAAAAATATTTTAATTTTTTTCTCACCGCCCGCTCCTGTCGTAAAATTTGCACTGGGTCGAAATCGCCCGGTGCGAAAAAAAAGTTATTACTTTTGATTGTAATTTATAGTGGGCATGCAAATTTCTACAGAACATGTTCTTCGGTTTAATACTCAGTTACGCGACGCGATTATCACTATGCCGCGCGGTAGAGACCCGTTACTGGGCGTTAGGTAATGATTTGCTCGATTACCAAATGAATGTCATATTTTTGGATCACATCATAAATCAACAAAGGAAAATGGCCTCTTACGTGTTTGTTGTTTCCTGTTGCGAGGGTGATGACAATAAAGCCAATTTTCCACCGACTGCAGTAGAAATACCTCTTAATGCAGACTTCAACGAACTTTTCAGAGCTGCAGCCGTGTATTGTAATTTAAATTTGTCTGGAGCATTTCTCCAGAAGTGTTTCATCTAGCAACTTGAAACTTCATCGGTGGATAGATCTCATTAAGGAAAAGTGCAGTGCACAAGAAACGTAACACTTATTTCCATACTTTCTGAGTTGTTGCCCTTTGATATTTTTATGCATATTTTTTTTTTTGTCAGGAGCATAACTAGAAAAGTATTTGAGATAGAAATTTGAAACTTCATAGGTGGATAGATTGCATTAAGTAAAAATGCATCGCACAAGAAAGATAACTCTTCCATTTATAATTTTCTAGTTATTGCCCTTTGTTTTTTTTTCATACTTTTGTTCATACAGGCGTTATGTATTAACAAATTGTGTTCACATGTATAGGCAGGTTCCTTTTAATATCCTCTAACATTGGGTGCAGTTTGGGTCTCTAGGGATCATGGTCAAGGGTAACAGTTACTAGCAAAAGATTTTTACAATTTTTTTGCCCCTGCCATAAAATGGCAGGACGGCATGTAACATTTACCCTGTCGGTTGGTTTGTCCATCCGTCTGTCCTTGTCAAATTTTGTGTCCACCTCATATCTTTGTCATACATGATGAGATTTCGGGAAAAAAAAATGATATAAATGATCATAATATGAAGACAATGTGTCGCTTGCATGAATTATGTCATTTGCTCAAAGGTGAAGGTCACAGTGGACACTTAAAGTTTATGCGTAGGTGTTAGTGTCTGGCTTATAACTTTGTCAAGCATGACGGGATTTTAAAATAAATTGGCATAAATGATCATCATATGACGTGTAACTGGCATCTTGATCATTATACTTGATGTGCACTCTGCTTATCTGTTTCTAACTGAATTGTTAAAATACATGTATATATGTAGAGCTGTTTTTCTCAAAAAGGCTTTGTCATGTTTAAATCATTCTTTTGAAATCGATAAATTGAAAGTGGTTTTAACATACTCATTAAACGCTATCATGGTTTACATTTTTTTCTTCGCTCTTCGCTCGCTTCACTAAATGACTGATCAGAAAAAAAATATTTTAATTTTTTTTTCGCTCGCTCGCCCCATATTTTTCTCAAAAAAATCCGAAGAACAAGATATTAATTTGGTGTGGCCTATCTTATACGATATAGTTATACCGTCGCGTTACGGTATGGCACTTTGAAAGGGAAAAAAATCAATGTATAATGTAATATTTGACTTATTTTTTGTCAGTAAATTATTTTTTAAGCATTAGTCATAAATATTACAAGAAATTTATTATACAAGAAAACTTTCTCTTTTTTTGTCATCTGGAGCACAGCCCCTTTAAAGCTATAGATATATTAACTTGTTTGCCCATATATCCACAAATTTAGTTTGACTTAAAGTCAAATTATTCATGAAAGAAATTCCACACTCATATCCAATAAATGAGTGGAATATTTATGATAAAAATCCATATGTTGCAGATACATAAATTACAAATGAGAATAAAGGTGTTGTTATTAAGTGAGACATGTTATCAAAATAAATCCAACACCAACTAACTAACTGTCCTGATAACATAATCAATACCTCTTTATTTCACAGTGTTTTTTTTAAAATCACTGTCACATAGAATTAGTTATTTTCCTTTTAACCTGTTTTCCATATCTTGTTACATATGGCCCTTGTGTAGTTTTTTTCCAGGTAATTGTGGTGAAACAGGTTGTTGGGTGTGACAGAGGTATAGTTTGAATATATTGTTCAGTCTGTTCAGTCATTCCTACACAAGCCAATAGAAAATAAAAAATGCCAGGCAGATTAATTTTGACCCTACAGTAATAATAATATGAGAATTTATACAAGTCAGCAATGCAATGCTACATGCCAATTATCAAATGTCAAGAGCCTACAGTTCCTGACAAGGAGACTGTCAAAAATTAAATATTTCTCACAAATAGAAACATTTTCAAAATATCAGTAGATGTCCACAAGACAATGCAAGAAAAAAGATATCTAAGGCATATCTACGGTTTCAGACAAGAATATTATCCACAGTTTCCTCTAATTTAAGTCAGTGCCCTGGTTTTTGACCTTAGATGGCCCATATTAAAAATGATCTAGAAATCACCCATATAAAAAATTTTGACTAAAATATCATGATATCTGAATTCAAAATGAGGCTTCTGGAGTATTTACAAGATAACCTATTGAACTAAGCCAGAGATCTAGTTTTTGACCAATGACTTATTCAGTTTTGACCTAGACATCAACCATGAAGACATTTAAAAGAAAAACACACGATATCTCACTTTTAAATATGACTTCTAGAGTGTTAACAAAGTGTTTGTTTGTTTTATATCAATGACATATTTTTGACCCATAGCAACTCAGCTTTAAATCTGACCTAGAAATCATCAACATAAACATTTTGACTGAAAATCATGATGACTGACTTAAAAATTTGGCATCTAGAGTGTTAATAAGATTTTATTTGGATTTAAGCCAGTTTTTATCCCAAATAACCCATATTCAAATTGACTTAGAAATCATAAACACAAACATTTTGACCGAAACTAATCACCTTTGGTCTTAAAATGTGCCCTGTAGAGTGTTAACAAGGTTTACCTTTGATTTGACCTGGTGACCTAGTTTCTGATTCTACATAATCCAGTTTCAAACCTGACCAAGATATTCTCAAAGCAAACATTCTGAGCAATCTTCATGCAGACTTGATTAAAAATGTGTTCTCCAGAGTGTTGACAATGTTTCCGTTTAATTTGGCCTGGTGGACTAGTTTTTTATTCAACATGACCCAGTTTCGAACTTGAGAAATATTTAAGCAATTTTCAAAATGATTGGATGTTAAATGTGACCTAAAGAGTGTTAACAAAGTAAGATGTGAACGGATGACAGACAGACGACAGACGCCAGAAATCCAGCAATCACTACAGCTCACCTCAGCCAGAGCATTTGCTCAGGTAAGCTAAAAAATTAAACAAACAAGACAAAAAGCAAACCCCGCTCCCCCACTCAAAACAACAACAACAACAACAAAACTTGCTAAATCTTCTACCGGCAGTTAGTTGAACCAGTTACTAAATTGTCAAAATCTGCTGTAGAATGAACTCGTACACGCAGAGATCAAAATGCAGCTAAAGATGTTTTCACTAACCTGCTATTTCAATCTAATAAGGCAGCAGAATCATTCATATGCCGTATTGTACAATTAACTCAGCTTAGACAATGTGGTTATTATATACTGGTTATACAAGCGGAAACCTTACTTTCAGAAAAGAACATCGAAAAACTTAAATTAGTTCGCTGAAATTTAGGTCATTCGGGGGGTTTCCAGTGTTTCATTTCTTGTAAAACTTCCGGTTAATATTCACATTTTTTCAAGAAAAAGGATGGCACCTATATACCACTTGTTTATATTACCTTCATTATTGAATAACATGGTATCAGACACTTTGGTTTAACTACTGATGCAAAATTTTGATGTTTTTTTCGCCCAGTTCACTTTTCAATTCACGGAAGAAGAATAACATCTAAATAAAAAACGCAAAAGAAAAGGAAGGAAGAAAGAAAACTGGTAACAATAATAATAATAATAATAGTAATCATCACCATCATTATCATCATCAAAATGTTTATAGCTATATATATGTATATATATATATATATATATATATATATATATATATATATATATATATATATATATATATATACACAAGTACGAGCAACAACAACACCATCAGCAACCAAAAAAATAATTGTATTACTATTAATTTCATTATCTGTATAATAATAATAATCATCATCATCATCATCAGAAGCAGCAGCAGCAGCAGCAGCCGCATCAAATTTTCATTATTAGACAGTTTCAACAACCAACGTGGCTCTTTGCTCTTCAGTTTTTATTCTTTCTCCTTAAAGCAATTTATCACCAAATCACCAGTATAATATCAAAATATCACAGTAAAAAAACGTAGTTCAGTCTTTCAAAAGGTGAAGATGTTGCATTATACTCAGAACTGTCCAAACTCTTGAAGATAAGACATACCTAAAAAACTGAAACGACGGTGACAACAACAACAACAAGTTTGCTAATACTCAAGTTAGAAGTTAGTTTCTTAATTCATGAATATTTCATGGAATATGAATATATGAAATCTAAGTGAATAGTGTCGGAACACATTAAATGTCCTTCTTCGCTTTTACAAGGTTATTGTATAGTAAGGCGAGATACTAAGGAAGGTATGGCCCTTAAAGTAGAAAGCGATAGGCATAATTTCGGAAAGTCAAAACAAACCCGTCATTTTAACCATTACGCGAAATTGAGGTCATCCAGGATTTCTAGAAACAAACACTCAAATTATTTTTCTGTTTGGCTTACTCTCAATCAATAACTATTGCCCTAGTTTTGTTTTATCCAATACGGTGTCGGGATTTCGTTCAAATGGAAATGAGTACAGTATTTCAAACAGAAAGCGGATATACCTCTTAATAAATATTTCAAGTGCATTGTTCCTAGTAAAATATTCTGCTACTTTGAAAAAGTATCTTTCTTTTTTTTTCCTGAATCAGATATCCTGTTCTATCAAAATAAGACTGATAGTAGATACTTCTTATTTGTCGTTATACGAAATACATACTTCTACAAACATGTACAAAAAATGACCCCAATGCATCTGTTTATCAAAAGTAATGTGTATTGTAGTTACTGTTCCAATTCATTTATTTACCTGTAATTATGTGTTTCTTTAATTTCGGATCCACATGTATTCAGCAACATAGCCTATCTAGCTGTATATTAACACACCAAAAACAACAACAACAAAAAGCATAAAACAAGAGGTCCATGATGACCCTATATCGCTCACCTGAGTATTATTTTGCTCCATTACCTACCTTACAAAAATGAAGAAAAAAACAAACCAACTAAGTTTGGCTATATTCCTAAAGTTACAACTGGTTCTGGATGGTATCAGAGAGGTAACTTGTACCTACTTGAGGTTTAAACTGAAGCGTATATTTAGCAAATAAGCAATTCTTTTTTAAAGAGGCTGTACTCCAGATTTGACATAAAAAAAAAATTCATAAATTATATATTTAGAAGCCGTGAGATTATAACAACATAATATTTTACCTCAAAACTGATTATAAAAGTCAAAATAGAATAAAAAAATATTTTCGCTCCAGCCTGATTTGAACTCTGGACCCTCAGGCCACACCAAAATGATCTCCTGTTCGTCGGATTTCCCGCATCAATTTTCGAAGAAATGAAAAAAAAATATTTTAATTTTTTTCTCACCGCCCGCTCCTGTCGTAAAATTTGCACTGGGTCGAAATCGCCCGGTGCGAAAAAAAAGTTATTACTTTTGATTGTAATTTATAGTGGGCATGCAAATTTCTACAGAACATGTTCTTCGGTTTAATACTCAGTTACGCGACGCGATTATCACTATGCCGCGCGGTAGAGACCCGTTACTGGGCGTTAGGTAATGATTTGCTCGATTACCAAATGAATGTCATATTTTTGGATCACATCATAAATCAACAAAGGAAAATGGCCTCTTACGTGTTTGTTGTTTCCTGTTGCGAGGGTGATGACAATAAAGCCAATTTTCCACCGACTGCAGTAGAAATACCTCTTAATGCAGACTTCAACGAACTTTTCAGAGCTGCAGCCGTGTATTGTAATTTAAATTTGTCTGGAGCATTTCTCCAGAAGTGTTTCATCTAGCAACTTGAAACTTCATCGGTGGATAGATCTCATTAAGGAAAAGTGCTGTGCACAAGAAACGTAACACTTATTTCCATACTTTCTGAGTTGTTGCCCTTTGATATTTTTATGCATATTTTTTTTTTTGTCAGGAGCATAACTAGAAAAGTATTTGAGATAGAAATTTGAAACTTCATAGGTGGATAGATTGCATTAAGTAAAAATGCATCGCACAAGAAAGATAACTCTTCCATTTATAATTTTCTAGTTATTGCCCTTTGTTTTTTTTTTTCATACTTTTGTTCATACAGGCGTTATGTATTAACAAATTGTGTTCACATGTATAGGCAGGTTCCTTTTAATATCCTCTAACATTGGGTGCAGTTTGGGTCTCTAGGGATCATGGTCAAGGGTAACAGTTACTAGCAAAAGATTTTTACAATTTTTTTGCCCCTGCCATAAAATGGCAGGACGGCATGTAACATTTACCCTGTCGGTTGGTTTGTCCATCCGTCTGTCCTTGTCAAATTTTGTGTCCACCTCATATCTTTGTCATACATGATGAGATTTCGGGAAAAAAAATGATATAAATGATCATAATATGAAGACAATGTGTCGCTTGCATGAATCATGTCATTTGCTCAAAGGTGAAGGTCACAGTGGACACTTAAAGTTTATGCGTAGGTGTTAGTGTCTGGCTTATAACTTTGTCAAGCATGACGGGATTTTAAAATAAATTGGCATAAATGATCATCATATGACGTGTAACTGGCATCTTGATCATTATACTTGATGTGCACTCTGCTTATCTGTTTCTAACTGAATTGTTAAAATACATGTATATATGTAGAGCTGTTTTTCTCAAAAAGGCTTTGTCATGTTTAAATCATTCTTTTGAAATCGATAAATTGAAAGTGGTTTTAACATACTCATTAAACGCTATCATGGTTTACATTTTTTTTCTTCGCTCTTCGCTCGCTTCACTAAATGACTGATCATAAAAAAAAAATATTTTAATTTTTTTTTTCGCTCGCTCGCCCCATATTTTTCTCAAAAAAATCCGAAGAACAAGATATTAATTTGGTGTGGCCTATCTTATACGATATAGTTATACCGTCGCGTTACGGTATAGGACTTTGAAAGGGAAAAAAATCAATGTATAATGTAATATTTGACTTATTTTTTGTCAGTAAATTATTTTTTTAAGCATTAGTCATAAATATTAATAGAAATTTATTATACAAGAAAACTTTCTCTTTTTTTGTCATCTGGAGCACAGCCCCTTTAAAGCTATAGATATATTAACTTGTTTGTCCATATATCCACAAATTTAGTTTGACTTAAAGTCAAATTATTCATGAAAGAAATTCCACACTCATATCCAATAAATGAGTGGAATATTTATGATAAAAATCCATATGTTGCAGATACATAAATTACAAATGAGAATAAAGGTGTTGTTATTAAGTGAGACATGTTATCAAAATAAATCCAGCACCAACTAACTAACTGTCCTGATAACATAATCAATACCTCTTTATTTCACAGTGTTTTTTTAAAATCACTGTCACATAGAATTAGTTATTTTCCTTTTAACCTGTTTTCCATATCTTGTTACATATGGCCCTTGTGTAGTTTTTTTCCAGGTAATTGTGGTGAAACAGGTTGTTGGGTGTGACAGAGGTATAGTTTGAATATATTGTTCAGTCTGTTCAGTCATTCCTACACAAGCCAATAGAAAATAAAAAATGCCAGGCAGATTAATTTTGACCCTACAGTAATAATATGAGAATTTATACAAGTCAGCAATACAATGCTACATACCAATTATCAAATGTCAAGAGCCTACAGTTCCTGACAAGGGAACTGTCAAAAATTAGATATTTTACACAAATAGGAACATTTTCAAAAAATCAGTAGATGTCCACTAGACAATGCAAGAAAGAAGATATCTAAGGCATACGGTTTCAGACAAGAATATTATCCACAGTTTCCTTTGATTTAAACCAGTGCCCTGGTTTGTGACCTTAGATGGCCCATATTAAAATGATCTAGAAATCACCCACTAAAATCATGATATCTGAATTCAAAATGAGGCTTCTGGAGTATTTACAAGATTACCCATTGAACTAAGCCAGAGATCTAGTTTTTGACCTTTGACTTATTCAGTTTTGACCTAGACATCAACCATGAAGACATTTAAAAGAAAAATACACGATATCTCACTTTTAAATATGACTTCTAGAGTGGTAACAAAGTTTTTGTTTGTTTTATATCAATGACATATTTTGACCCATGGCAACTCACCTTTAAATCTGACCTAGAAATCATCAACATAAACATTTTGACTGAAAATCATGATGACTGACTTAAAAATTTGGCATCTAGAGTGTTAATAAGTTTTTCTTTGGATTTAAGCCAGTTTTTATCCCAAAATAACCCATATTCAAATTGACTTAGAGATCATAAACACGAAACTAATCACCTTTGGTCTTAAAATGTGCCCTGTAGAGTTTTAACAAGGTTTACCTTTGATTTGACCTGGTGACCTAGTTTCTGATTCTACATTATCCAGTTTCAAACCTGACCAAGATATTCTCAAAGCAAACATTCTGAGCAATCTTCATGCAGACTTGATTAAAAATGTGGTTTCCAGAGTGTTAACAAGGTTTCCGTTCTATTTGGCCTGGTGGACTAGCTTTTTATTCAACATGACCCAGTTACGAACTTGAGAAATGATTAAGCAATTTTCAAAATGATTGGATGTTAAATGTGACCTGTAGAGTGTTAACAAAATAAGATGTGAACGGACGACAGACAGACGACAGACGCCGGAAATCCAGCAATCACTACAGCTCACCTCACCCAGAGCATTTGCTCAGGTCAGCTAAAACAATAAACAAAACAAGACAAAAAACAAACCCCGCTCCCCCATTAAAAAAAAAACAACAACAAAACTTGCTAAATCTTCTACCGGCAATTAGTTGAACCAGTTACTAAATTGTCAAAATCTGCTGTAGAATGAACGCGTTCAAAATGCTGCTAAAGATGTTTTCACTAACCTGCTATTTCAATTTAATAAGGCAGCAGAATCATTCATATGCTGTATTGTACAATAAACTCACGTTAGACAATGTGCTTATTATATACTGGTTATACAAGCGGAAACCTTACTTTCGGAAAAGAACAACGAAAAACTTAAATTAGTTCGCTGAAATTTAGGTCATTCGGGGGGTTTCCAGCGTTTCATTTCTTGTAAAACTTCCGGTTCATATTCACATTTTTTTTCAAGAAAAAGGATGGCACCTATATACCACTTGTTTCAATTACATTCATTATTGAATAACATGGTATCAGACACTTTGGTTTAACTACTGATGCAAAATTTTGATGTTTTTTCCCCCAAAGTTCACTTTTCAATTCACGGAAGAAGAATAACATCTAAATAAAAAACGCAAAAGAAAAGGAAGGAAGAAAGAAAACTGGTAACAATAATAATAATAATAATAGTAATCATCATCATCATTATCATCATCAAAATGTTTATAGCTATATATGTATATATATATATATATATATATATATATATATATATATATATATATATATATATATATATATATATATATATATATATATATATATATATATATATATACACAAGTACGAGCAACAACAACACCATCAGCAACCAAAAAAATAATTGTATTACTATTAATTTCATTATCTGTATAATAATAATAATCATCATCATCATCATCAGAAGCAGCAGCAGCAGCAGCAGCCGCATCAAATTTTCATTATTAGACAGTTTCAACAACCAACGTGGCTCTTTGCTCTTCAGTTTTTATTCTTTCTCCTTAAAGCAATTTATCACCAAATCACCAGTATAATATCAAAATATCACAATAAAAAACGTAGTTCTGTCTTTCAAAAGGTGAAGATGTTGTATTATACTCAGAACTGTCCAAACTCTTGAAGATAAGCCATACCTAAAAAACTGAAACGACGGTGACAACAACAACAACAACAAGTTTGCTAATACTCAAGTTAGAAGTTAGTTTCTTAATTCATGAATATTTCATGAAATATGAATATATGAAATCTAAGTGAATAGTGTCGAAGCACATTAAATGTCCTTCTTCGCTTTTACAAGGTTATTGTATAGTAAGTCGAGATGGGACCTCAGTATACTAAGGAAGGTATGGCCCTAAAGTAGAAAGCGATAGGCATAATTTCGGAAAGTCAAAACAAACCCGTCATTTTAACCATTACGCGAAATTGAGGTCATCCAGGATTTCTAGAAACAAACACTCAAATTATTTTTCTGTTTGGCTTACTCTCAATCAATAACTATTGCCCTAGTTTTGTTTTATCCAATACGGTGTCGGGATTTCGTTCAAATGGAAATGAGTACAGTATTTCAAACAGAAAGCGGATATACCTCTTAATAAATATTCCAAGTGCATTGTTCCTAGTAAAATATTCTGCTACTTTGAAAAAAGTATCTTTCTTTTTTTTTTCCTGCATAAGATATCCTGTTCTATCAAAACAAGACTGAAAGTAGATTCTTCTTATTTTTCGTTATACGAAATACATACTTCTACAAACATGTACAAAAATGACCCCAATTTGTACGGTTTATCAAAAGTAATGTGTATTGTAGTTACTGTTCCAATTAATTCATTTACCTGTAATTATATGTTTCTTCAAGTTCGGATCCACATGTATTTATTTTAACGTTGTGGGTAGAGCAGTTGCCGAATGGTTAGAATACCGAACTTCCGGTTCGGAGGTGGTTAGTTTGAACCCAAACAGATTTAAAACTGTAAAGTGACTATAGATATTCCATCCTTTGGGTGGGAGTTCTGGTTTGAACCAAGGAAGCAGTCACAGTCTGTGATTAACATAAGTTGTAACAAACTTGTATCCCAGTCAACGTAAAATAAGTGTTTAACTAAACACAGCTGATTAGGAGAAGAGAAAGCAACATTAAATCAAACGTTGTGAGTTCTTGGTGTAACAAAAAGGGTAGAGATTATCAAAATATAAACAATGCACCTCATGTTTTCTGTTTAAGCGGCTTTAAACTCTCTTGCTAAATATCGGAATTAATACTTTTTGGTACCGAGCTTGGTACATGCTTAACCCACTAGCAACTGCCGTTGAAAACGCTACGCACCTGTACTGGTTAGATATATGTATAGGATTTCACGTTAATCAGGTGATCTAGTTTCATTTATGAGGAGTTCTCTGAAATACGGTATCAGTAAATCAAGTTTGCATTGTAATAGTAGCAAACTTTGACATTTTCAACACATGTTTTCCGTTGATTAATACAATATCATTCGAATGGTAACTTGTGTTGACATGGCAGTTTCTGTCTCTGATTTATTCGAGTGCATTCTTGTTACATCTTTTGTAACTGTGCTGAATGAAAAGGGAAAACTTAGAAATGAATTAAACAAACTGGATAAAGAAAATGAAAAGTTTTAGCATAAACTTTCCCACACACACACAAATCTTTAAATGTATTTCACGTTTCAGTATAGACTTGTTTGTATTGGGTATGATGCAAGGCAAACGTGATCCATTAAATCGTTAATGGACATTACTTTCAACTAAAGAATCTTTATGTGCTTGAAATACATTAGTGTTTTTCCTCCTATTATATAGAATGAGATATTTCAAAATCTTTATTATTGATTTTTGTAGGTGTTACTTAACATACAGTTTAATGTTTCCAAATGTTTTAAATAATCTTGTCGGATAAATGAGTTTCGTTGTTTGTCACAAACCCCTAGGACTTTCCATAAACTGTTCCATAATGTAATTGGTTTAATTGTAGTTAAAGGGCTTTTGAGACTTCCTCAAACATTCAGTTGGAATCAGGAAGAAAGTCGTGGTGAGAGTTATATAATGTAAGAGTATAATTACAATTGTTTGAACTTATGTTCTGATGTACATGATGAAAGTAATAGAAAGGTTCATTTACGGTTTCGAATGTAAATCAACGCATGAAATGAGCTTGGAATAAAGTTTGATAAACATAACGAAGTGTTTTAAATCAAACCCTTTAGACAAGTTTTGCTGATATAAAAAAGAAGCTATTTAAAAAAGCATTATTACACAGAACATGTACAATTTTCCAGACAATAATGTATCGGCGTAGTCCCCAATATTTATGACATTTCATCGCATCACCTTGTATACGTATACATGACACATGAAGAGTTCACCGTAACACATCATTTATGACAAATACACATGACATATACACATGACATACATATACACATGACGTATGCTAACATAATAAAATATTTGCCTTTTAATGTAATAAGAATCGACACCTCGGAATATACTTGTTTGTTCACCCTACTTAGGTAACGAGAATCTGGACCCTGAGACAGGTTCCAGTGGCGAAACGGCAAAATGGCGAGTGATCACCAAACATATTTTGAACCAATCCTGATCAGAAATAATCCACAGAAAGTTTCCGTGAAGATGGTGTTCGGTCGAGGAGTTCACATAACTCACTGCCTCGGAACTACCATTAAACAAGATTTAAAAGAACGCGTTTTGGTGACCCTTGGTACTGCCAGTGGTACACAAACCGACAGAGCAGTTGTTGAAGCATTGCTTTTACAGGGCGGCTCCCCAAGGGCAATACCGTCCATGCGAAACACTTGCTCCCCGCTGACAATACCGACCTTGCACAACACTTGCTCCCCGGTGACAATACCGGCCTTGCACAATACTTGCTCCCCGGTGACAATACCGACCTTGCGCAATACTTGCTCCCCGGTGACAATACGGTCCTTGCGCAATACTTACTCCCCGGTGACAATATTGTTCTTAAACGATAATGATTCCCCGGTGACAATACCGTCCTTGCCAAATACTTGCATCCCCCCCCGCGACAATTCGGTTCTTGGACAATACTTACTCCCCGGTGACAATACTTTCCTTGTGCAATTCATACTCCATGGTAACATTATGATCCTTGCGCAATACTTACTCCCCAGTGACAATATCGTCCTTGAGCAATACTTACTCCCCAGTGACAATATTGTCCTTGATCAATACTTACTCCCCGGTGACAATATCGTCCTTGATCAATACTTACTCCCCGGTGACAATTTCGTCCTTGATCAATACTTACCCCCCAGTGATAATATCGTCCTTGAGCAATACTAACTCCCCAGTGACAATATCGTCCTTGTGCAATTCATACTCCATGGTGACATTATGATCCTTGAGCAATACTTACTTCCCGGTGACAATTTCATCCTTGAGCAATACTTACTTCCCAGTGACAATTTCGTCCTTGAGCAATACATACTCACCAGTGACAATATCGTCCTTGAGCAATACTTACTCCCCAGTGACAATATTGTCCTTGATCAATACTTACTCCCCGGTGACAATATCGTCCTTGATCAATACTTACTCCCCGGTGACAATTTCGTCCTTGATCAATACTTACCCCCCAGTGATAATATCGTCCTTGAGCAATACTAACTCCCCAGTGACAATATCGTCCTTGTGCAATTCATACTCCATGGTGACATTATGATCCTTGAGCAATACTTACTTCCCGGTGACAATTTCATCCTTGAGCAATACTTACTTCCGAGTGACAATTTCGTCCTTGAGCAATACATACTCACCAGTGATAATATCGTCCTTGAGCAATACTTACTCCCGAGTGACAATATTGTCCTTGATCAATACTTACTCCCCGGTGACAATATCGTCCTTAATCAATACTTACTCCCCGGTGACAATTTCGTCCTTGATCAATACTTACCCCCCTGTGATAATATCGTCCTTGAGCAATACTAACTCCCCAGTGACAATATTGTCCTTGTGCAATTCATACTCCATGGTAACATTATGATCCTTGAGCAATACTTACTTCCCGGTGACAATTTCATCCTTGAGCAATACTTACTTCCCAGTGACAATTTCGTCCTTATGCAATTCATACTCCATGGTGAAATTATGATCCTTGCGCAATACTTACTCCCCAGTGACAATATCGTCCTTGAGCAATACTTACTCCCCAGTGACAATTTCGTCCTAGAATAATATTTACTTCCCGGTGTCAATATCGTCCTTAATCAATACTTACTCCCCGGTGACAATTTCGTCCTTGAGCAATACTTACTTCCGGATAACAATATCGTCCTAGAACAATACTTACTTCCCGGTGACAATATCGTCCTTAAGCAATTCTTACTTCCTGGTGACAATATCGTCCTTGAGCAATACTTACTCCCCGGTGACAATATCGTCCTAGTACAATACTTACTTCCCGATGACAACATCCTCCTAGAACAATACTTACTCCCCGGTGACAATTTCGTCCTTGAGCAATACTTACTCCCCGGTGACAATTTCGTCCTTGAGCAATACTTACTCCCCGGTGACAATATCGTCCTTGAGCAATACTTACTCCCCGGTGACAATATCGTCCTTGAGCAATACGTACTCCCCGGTGACAATTTCGTCCTTGAGCAATACTTACTCCCCGGTGACAATATCGTCCTTGAGCAATACTTACTCCCCGGTGACAATATCGTCCTTGAGCAATACTCTCTCCCCGGTGACAATACTGTCCTTGCACTATACATACTCCCCTGTTACAAAACGGTCCTTACGCAATACTTACTCCCCGGTGACAATATTGTCCTTGCGCAATACTTGCACAGCCGATGACAATACCGGTCTTGCGCAATTGTTGCTCCCCGGTGACGATATCGTCCTTGAGCACTACTTACTCCCCGGTGACAATACCGTCCTTGCGCAATACTTGCACACCGGTGACGATATCGTCCTTGAGCACTACTTACTCCCCGGTGACAATACCGTCCTTGCGCAATACTTGCACACCGTTGACAATATCGTCCTTGAGCACTACTTACTCGCCGGTTGGGCAATATTTACTCCCCGGTGACAATATTGTCCTTGCAAAATACTTGCTCCCCGATGACAATACTGTCCTTGCACAATACTTGCTTCCAAATGACAAGCTTTTACAAAAAGCCTACGCTGTTTCCAAGGTCCACTTAAATTACTTCCAACAACAACAACAGCAATAAAAAAAACAGTGTCTTATTTTTTAATGCATGTCAAAGAAGGAATTGAATTAAGCTTGCACTTTTGTCATAGCAATATGCTTTTGATGCACTTTACAGGTGTAAACTAGGCGTATTTTGATAGGTCTCTTAACTTACCTTTCGACAAGAAATTTGCAAATCCAAAACTTTCCACATATTTTTCTTTTTTTCATTATGCCCATTTGCAAATATGTGGTAACACAGTTTGTATTTTTCAATCTTCCTCCTGGAAATAAAAGAACTTCACGCTGCTGTCAGAAATTGTAGGCTGATCGTGAAGAAGTTTCTTATGATGAAGATTTTTTTTATTGGGGAAAGTATAAAAGAAAGCATTTCGTTGATAAGACTTTTACAGCGACACAAAAATATGCAAACCAACATAAAAACCTGTTTTCTTTTTATGACCAGACGATATTTCTTAATCTTGGGCATACCGACAACATGCAGCGTTATGAATTAATGTATTTTATTTCAGAAGAAAGGCATTGTGTAGAAACAAAATCTTTATTAAGGGTGCCGCCAGTCACAGTGGCGCGGCGTCATTCTAGATCCAATCACTCGACCACCGCGTCCACAAAACATACATATTTACTTCATGTACTCGTGTCAATGAAATCTTAGCATTACAGTAGCGACGGTGTGATTCATACCCGGATCTTTCAAGCACAGGATAGAGAATTCGGCCACATTGACCACTAAACTGTAAGGTCTATTACTGGATGCTCACAAATCATTTTAGGCTACGTCATATTTTTTGTACCATGTGAATGTTTCTGATTCTTAGTATTTGTCTGTAAACCGGGCTTTCTCGTTGTTTGAACAAAATACCTTTTGCGTATTTGAAAGTTATCTTTCAAAGCTATCATTTCTAGTCGGTTTTGTTTTTGTTTTGTCTTATGTTATTGTCCTTTGATTAATTTGTCGTACAAAATATGAATTAGGTATTATACTAGACAGAAAAAACTTAAAAAAATATGTTTGCTTAAAATAGAACTTCAACCAAAGTTGTTCAAGCGATTCCATTCTCTTTAGAACTATTATTGCTATGGCAACCAAAATTTAAAAAATATAAATCTTAAAAAAAAATAATTTCTAAAACTATAAGGCATGAAGCAATGATATTTGCTATGAGGCATCCACTTGTGGTCATGTATCAAGATAAGAATATAGGCCCAGACATGACCACACTCATTACAAATACATATAGTTTTATATGAAAACAGGGGGAAAGAAAACGCTGTTTTCAAAGCCACAAGGCCTAGAATTAAGATATTTGGCATGTGGCTCGTTCTAGTTGGGCCTGAAAAGGATTAGTCTAATTTGTCCCTGGAATCAGAATTGACCATGGTCCGGTGGTCCCTAGCTTTATATAGAATTATAAGAGATTCAAAATAAATATTTTTTTTCAAACCACAAATCCTAAGGCTTCGATGTTGAGAATTGTACCAACCATACGGAATGTCAGTAATACATACGGATTGCAAGCTCCAGAAATTCTCAGCTTTGAAATTGTAGGTCTATATTTTTGGTACTTTTTTGGTAGTTTCATCGTCTTAAACTGTTGTCTTACGCTAAAATGTAATGTTAGAAGTAGTTTATTGTTTTTGCTCACGTGAATCCATTTTAATAAAGAGTTGTTTCCCTTTTCACCGACAGATGTGCCACAGGAACAGAACAAAACAGAACAGGAACGATTGTTTCGGGTTGGAAGTTTTCGGTTATTTCCAATGTTCACACCGGCATAGAGTCATAAAATTTAGTCAGCGGAGAAGAAAATCGTTATCGTTCAAGCATGTTTGAACTAGGACAGATATAATTAACCCTATCTAACCAGAGTGAAAGTTTTAGAAAATAATAAACAGACATGTTATCATGAAAAAGATGCAAAGCACTTTATTTTTGTCATATTAAAGTCGAAAATGTGGCTGTATTGTCAAATACACCACCCAGGTTTGCTATTTTTAAAATAAAAAATGCCAGGCAGATTGATTTTGACCCTACAGTAATAATATGAGAATTTATACAAGTCAGCAATACAATGCTACATACCAATTATCAAATGTCAAGAGCCTACAGTTCCTGAC
The DNA here is from genome assembly GCA_012932295.1 of Cyclina sinensis. Classification (NCBI taxonomy): domain Eukaryota; kingdom Metazoa; phylum Mollusca; class Bivalvia; order Venerida; family Veneridae; genus Cyclina; species Cyclina sinensis. The sequence goes on from JAAONU010000016.1 coordinate 5,151,077, forward strand.
AATGGAACTGTCAAAAATTAGATATTTTACACAAATAGGAACATTTTCAAAAAATCAGTAGATGTCCACTAGACAATGCAAGAAAGAAGATATCTAAGGCATACGGTTTCAGACAAGAATATTATCCACAGTTTCCTTTGATTTAAACCAGTGCCCTGGTTTGTGACCTTAGATGGCCCATATTAAAATGATCTAGAAATCACCCACTAAAATCATGATATCTGAATTCAAAATGAGGCTTCTGGAGTATTTACAAGATTACCCATTGAACTAAGCCAGAGATCTAGTTTTTGACCTTTGACTTATTCAGTTTTGACCTAGACATCAACCATGAAGACATTTAAAAGAAAAATACACGATATCTCACTTTTAAATATGACTTCTAGAGTGGTAACAAAGTTTTTGTTTGTTTTATATCAATGACATATTTTTGACCCATGGCAACTCACCTTTAAATCTGACCTAGAAATCATCAACATAAACATTTTGACTGAAAATCATGATGACTGACTTAAAAATTTGGCATCTAGAGTGTTAATAAGTTTTTCTTTGGATTTAAGCCAGTTTTTATCCCAAAATAACCCATATTCAAATTGACTTAGAGATCATAAACACGAAACTAATCACCTTTGGTCTTAAAATGTGCCCTGTAGAGTTTTAACAAGGTTTACCTTTGATTTGACCTGGTGACCTAGTTTCTGATTCTACATTATCCAGTTTCAAACCTGACCAAGATATTCTCAAAGCAAACATTCTGAGCAATCTTCATGCAGACTTGATTAAAAATGTGGTTTCCAGAGTGTTAACAAGGTTTCCGTTCTATTTGGCCTGGTGGACTAGCTTTTTATTCAACATGACCCAGTTACGAACTTGAGAAATGATTAAGCAATTTTCAAAATGATTGGATGTTAAATGTGACCTGTAGAGTGTTAACAAAATAAGATGTGAACGGACGACAGACAGACGACAGACGCCGGAAATCCAGCAATCACTACAGCTCACCTCACCCAGAGCATTTGCTCAGGTCAGCTAAAACCATAAACAAAACAAGACAAAAAACAAACCCCGCTCCCCCATTAAAAAAAAAACAACAACAAAACTTGCTAAATCTTCTACCGGCAATTAGTTGAACCAGTTACTAAATTGTCAAAATCTGCTGTAGAATGAACGCGTTCAAAATGCTGCTAAAGATGTTTTCACTAACCTGCTATTTCAATTTAATAAGGCAGCAGAATCATTCATATGCTGTGTTGTACAATAAACTCACGTTAGACAATGTGCTTATTATATACTGGTTATACAAGCGGAAACCTTACTTTCGGAAAAGAACAACGAAAAACTTAAATTAGTTCGCTGAAATTTAGGTCATTCGGGGGATTTCCAGCGTTTCATTTCTTGTAAAACTTCCGGTTCATATTCACATTTTTTTTCAAGAAAAAGGATGGCACCTATATACCACTTGTTTCAATTACATTCATTATTGAATAACATGGTATCAGACACTTTGGTTTAACTACTGATGCAAAATTTTGATGTTTTTTTTTCGCCCAGTTCACTTTTCAATTCACGGAAGAAGAATAACATCTAAATAAAAAACGCAAAAGAAAAGGAAAGAAGAAAGAAAACTGGTAATAATAATAGTAATAATAATAATAGTAATCATCATCATCATTATCATCATCAAAATGTTTATAGCTATATATATACATACACAAGCACCAGCAACAACAACACCATCAGCAACCAATAAAATAATTGTATTACTATTGATTTCATTATCTGTATATTAATAGTAATCAACATCATCATCATCATCATCATCAGTAACAGCATCAAATTTTCATTATTAGACAGTTGCAACAACCAACGTGGCTCTTTGCTCTTCAGTTTTTATTCTTTCTCCTTAAAGCAATTTATCATCAAATCACCAGTATAATATCAAAATATCACAATAAAAAACGTAGTTCAGTCTTTCAAAAGGTGAAGATGTTGCATTATACTCAGAACTGTCCAAACTCTTGAAGATAAGACATACCTAAAAAACTGAAACGACGGTGACAACAACAACAACAAGTTTGCTAATACTCAAGTTAGAAGTAAGTTTCTTAATTCATGAATATTTCATGAAATATGAATATATGAAATCTAAGTGAATAGTGTCGGAACACATTAAATGTCCTTCTTCGCTTTTACAAGGTTATTGTATAGTAAGGCGAGATACTAAGGAAGGTATGGCCCTTAAAGTAGAAAGCGATAGGCATAATTTCGGAAAGTCAAAACAAACCCGTCATTTTAACCATTACGCGAAATTGAGGTCATCCAGGATTTCTAGAAACAAACACTCAAATTATTTTTCTGTTTGGCTTACTCTCAATCAATAACTATTGCCCTAGTTTTGTTTTATCCAATACGGTGTCGGGATTTCGTTCAAATGGAAATGAGTACAGTATTTCAAACAGAAAGCGGATATACCTCTTAATAAATATTCCAAGTGCATTGTTCCTAGTAAAATATTCTGCTACTTTGAAAAAAGTATCTTTCTTTTTTTTTCCTGCATAAGATATCCTGTTCTATCAAAACAAGACTGAAAGTAGATTCTTCTTATTTGTCGTTATACGAAATACATACTTCTACAAACATGTACAAAAATGACCCCAATTTGTACGGTTTATCAAAAGTAATGTGTATTGTAGTTACTGTTCCAATTAATTCATTTACCTGTAATTATATGTTTCTTCAAGTTCGGATCCACATGTATTTATTTTAACGTTGTGGGTAGAGCAGTTGCCGAATGGTTAGAATACCGAACTTCCGGTTCGGAGGTGGTTAGTTTGAACCCAAACAGATTTAAAACTGTAAAGTGACTATAGATATTCCATCCTTTGGGTGGGAGTTCTGGTTTGAACCAAGGAAGCAGTCACAGTCTGTGATTAACATAAGTTGTAACAAACTTGTATCCCAGTCAACATAAAATAAGTGTTTAACTAAACACAGCTGATTAGGAGAAGAGAAAGCAACATTAAATCAAACGTTGTGAGTTCTTGGTGTAACAAAAAGGGTAGAGATTATCAAAATATAAACAATGCACCTCATGTTTTCTGTTTAAGCGGCTTTAAACTCTCTTGCTAAATATCGGAATTAATACTTTTTGGTACCGAGCTTGGTACATGCTTAACCCACTAGCAACTGGCGTTGAAAACGCTACGCACCTGTACTGGTTAGATATATGTATAGGATTTCACGTTAATCAGGTGATCTAGTTTCATTTATGAGGAGTTCTCTGAAATACGGTATCAGTAAATCAAGTTTGCATTGTAATAGTAGCAAACTTTGACATTTTCAACACATGTTTTCCGTTGATTAATACAATATCATTCGAATGGTAACTTGTGTTGAAATGGCAGTTTCTGTCTCTGATTTATTCGAGTGCATTCTTGTTACATCTTTTGTAACTGTGCTGAATGAAAAGGGAAAACTTAGAAATGAATTAAACAAACTGGATAAAGAAAATGAAAAGTTTTAGCATAAACTTTCCCACACACACACGAATCTTTAAATGTATTTCACGTTTCAGTATAGACTTGTTAGTATTGGGTATGATGCAAGGCAAACGTGATCCATTAAATCGTTAATGGACATTACTTTCAACTAAAGAATCTTTATGTGCTTGAAATACATTAGTGTTTTTCCTCCTATTATATAGAATGAGATATTTCAAAATCTTTATTATTGATTTTTGTAGGTGTTACTTAACATACAGTTTAATGGTTCCAAATGTTTTAAATAATCTTGTCGGATAAATGAGTTTCGTTGTTTGTCACAAACCCCTAGGACTTTCCATAAACTGTTTCATAGTGTAATCGGTTTAATTGTAGTTAAGGCAGGACTTTTGAGACTTCCTCAAACATTCACTTGGAATCAGGAAGAAAGTCGTGGTGAGAGTTATATAATGTAAGAGTATAATTACAATTGTTTGAACTTATGTTCTGATGTACATGATGAAAGTAATCATGACAAAGGTTCATTTACGGTTTCGAATGTAAATCAACGCATGAAATGAGCTTGGAATAAAGTTTGATAAACATAACGAAGTGTTTTAAATCAAACCCTTTAGACAAGTTTTGCTGATATAAAAAAGAAGCTATTTAAAAAAGCATTATTACACAGAACATGTACAATTTTCCAGACAATAATGTATCGGCGTAGTCCCCAATATTTATGACATTTCATCGCATCACCTTGTATACGTATACATGACACATGAAGAGTTCACCGTAACACATCATTTATGACAAATACACATGACATATACACATGACATACATATACACATGACGTATGCTAACATAATAAAATATTTGCCTTTTAATGTAATAAGAATCGACACCTCGGAATATACTTGTTTGTTCACCCTACTTAGGTAACGAGAATCTGGACCCTGAGACAGGTTCCAGTGGCGAAACGGCAAAATGGCGAGTGATCACCAAACATATTTTGAACCAATCCTGATCAGAAATAATCCACAGAAAGTTTCCGTGAAGATGGTGTTCGGTCGAGGAGTTCACATAACTCACTGCCTCGGAACTACCATTACACAAGATTTAAAAGAACGCGTTTTGGTGACCCTTGGTACTGCCAGTGGTACACAAACCGACAGAGCAGTTGTTGAAGCATTGCTTTTACAGGGCGGCTCCCCAATGGCAATACCGTCCATGCGAAACACTTGCTCCCCGGTGACAATACCGACCTTGCACAACACTTGCTCCCCGGTGACAATACCGACCTTGCACAATACTTGCTCCCCGGTGACAATTTCGACCTTGCGCAATACTTGCTCCCCGGTGACAATACGGTCCTTGCGCAATACTTACTCCCCGGTGACACTATTGTTCTTAAACGATAATGATTCCCCGGTGACAATACCGTCCTTGCCAAATACTTGCATCCCCCCCCCCCGCGACAATTCGGTTCTTGGACAATACTTACTCCCCGGTGACAATACTTTCCTTGTGCAATTCATACTCCATGGTAACATTATGATCCTTGCGCAATACTTACTCCCCAGTGACAATATCGTCCTTGAGCAATACTTACTCCCCAGTGACAATATTGTCCTTGATCAATACTTACTCCCCGGTGACAATATCGTCCTTGATCAATACTTACTCCCCGGTGACAATTTCGTCCTTGATCAATACTTACTCCCCAGTGACAATATCGTCCTTGAGCAATACTTACTCCCCAGTGACAATATCGTCCTTGTGCAATTCATACTCCATGGTGACATTATGATCCTTGAGCAATACTTACTCCCCGGTGACAATTTCGTCCTTGAGCAATACTTACTTCCCAGTGACAATTTCGTCCTTGAGCAATACTTACTCACCAGTGACAATATCGTCCTTGTGCAATTCATACTCCATGGTGACATTATGATCCTTGCGCAATACTTACTCCCCAGTGACAATATCGTCCTTGAGCAATACTTACTCCCCAGTGACAATTTCGTCCTAGAACAATACTTACTTCCCGGTGTCAATATCGTCCTTGATCAATACTTACTCCCCGGTGACAATTTCGTCCTTGAGCAATACTTACTTCCGGATAACAATATCGTCCTAGAACAATACTTACTTCCCGGTGACAATATCGTCCTTGAGCAATTCTTACTTCCTGGTGACAATATCGTCCTTGAGCAATACTTACTCCCCGGTGACAATATCGTCCTAGTACAATACTTACTTCCCGATGACAACATCGTCCTAGAACAATACTTACTCCCCGGTGACAATTTCGTCCTTGAGCAATACTTACTCCCCGGTGACAATTTCGTCCTTGAGCAATACTTACTCCCCGGTGACAATATCGTCCTTGAGCAATACTTACTCCCCGGTGACAATATCGTCCTTGAGCAATACTCTCTCCCCGGTGACAATACTGTCCTTGCACTATACATACTCCCCTGTTACAAAACGGTCCTTAAGCAATACTTACTCCCCTGTGACAATACCGTCCTTAAGCAATACTTACTCCCCGGTGACAATATTGTCCTTGCGCAATACTTGCACAGCCGATGACAATACCGGTCTTGCGCAATTGTTGCTCCCCGGTGACGATATCGTCCTTGAGCACTACTTACTCCCCGGTGACAATACCGTCCTTGCGCAATACTTGCACACCGGTGACAATATCGTCCTTGAGCACTACTTACTCCCCGGTGACAATACCGTCCTTGCGCAAAACTTGCACACCGGTGACGATATCGTCCTTGAGCACTACTTACTCCCCGGTGACAATACCGTCCTTGCGCAATACTTGCACACCGGTGACGATATCGTCCTTGAGCACTACTTACTCCCCGGTGACAATACCGTCCTTGCGCAATACTTGCACACCGGTGACAATATCGTCCTTGAGCACTACTTACTCGCCGGTTGGGCAATATTTACTCCCCGGTGACAATATTGTCCTTGCAAAATACTTGCTCCCCGATGACAATACTGTCCTTGCACAATACTTGCTTCCAAATGACAAGCTTTTACAAAAAGCCTACGCTGTTTCCAAGGTCCACTTAAATTACTTCCAACAACAACAACAGCAATAAAAAAACAGCGTCTTATTTTTTAATGCATGTCAAAGAAGGAATTGAATTAAGCTTGCACTTTTGTCATAGCAATATGCTTTTGATGCACTTTACAGGTGTAAACTAGGCGTATTTTGATAGGTCTCTTAACTTACCTTCCGACAAGAAATTTGCAAATCCAAAACTTTCCACATATTTTTCTTTTTTTCATTATGCCCATTTGCAAATATGTGGTAACACAGTTTGTATTTTTCAATCTTCCTCCTGGAAATAAAAAGAACTTCACGATGCTGTCAGACATTGTAGGCTGATCGTGAAGAAGTTTCTTATGATGAAGATTTTTTTTTATTGGGGAAGGTATAAAAGAAAGCATTTCGTTGATGAGACTTTTACAGCGACACAAAAATATGCAAACCAACATAAAAACCTGTTTTCTTTTTATGACCAGACGATATTTCTTAATCTTGGGCATACCGACAACATGCAGCGTTATGAATTAATGTATTTTATTTCAGAAGAAAGGCATTGTGTAGAAACAAAATCTTTATTAAGCGTGCCGCCAGTCACAGTGGCGCGGCGTCATTCTAGATCCAATCATTCGACCACCGCGTCCACAAAACATACATATTTACTTCATGTACTCGTATCAATGAAATCTTAGCATTACAGTAGCGACGGCGTGATTCATACCCAGATCTTTCAAGCACAGGATAGAGAATTCGGCCACATTGACCACTAAACTGTAAGGTCTATTACTGGATGCTCACAAATCATTTTAGGCTACGTCATATTTTTCGAACCATGTGAATGTTTCTGATTCTTAGTATTTTTCTGTAAACCGGGCTTTCTCGTTGTTTGAACAAAATACCTTTTGCGTATTTGAAAGTTATCTTTCAAAGCTATCATTTCTAGTCGGTTTTGTTTTGTTTTTGTCTTATGTTATTGTCCTTTGATTAATTTTCCGTACAAAATATGAATTAGGTATTATACTAGACAGGAAAAACTTTAAAAAATCTGTTTGCTTAAAATAGAACTTCAACCAAAGTTGTTCAAGCGATTCCATTCTCTTTAGAACTATTATTGCTATGGCAACCAAAATTTAAAAAATATAAATCTTTAGAAAAATAATATCTAAAACCATAAGGCATGAAGCAATGATATTTGCTATGTGGCATCCACTTGTGGTCATGTATCAAGATAAGAATATAGGCCCAGACATGACCACACTCATTACAAATATGTATAGTTTTATATGAAAACAGGGGGAAAGAAAACGCTGTTTTCAAAGCCACAAGGCCTAGAATTAAGATATTTGGCATGTGGCTCGTTTTAGTTGTACCTGAAAAGGATTATTCTAATTTGCCCCTGGAATCAGAATTGACCATGCCCCGGTGGTCCCTAGCTTTATATAGAATTATAAGAGATTCAAAATAAATATTTTTTCAAACCACAAATCCTAAGGCTTCGATGTTGAGAATTGTACCAACCATACAGAATGTCAGTAATACATACGGATTGCAAGCTCCAGAAATTCTCAGCTTTGAAATTGTAGGTCTATATTTTTTGTAGTTTTTGGTAGTTTCATCGTCTTAAATTGTTGTCTTACGCTAAAATGTAATGTTAGAAGTAGTTTATTGTTTTTGCTCACGCAAATCCATTTTAATAAAGAGTTGTTTCCCTTTTCACCGACAGATGTGCCACAGGAACAGAACAAAACAGAACAGGAACGATTGTTTCGGGTTGGAAGTTTTCGGTTATTTCCAATGTTCACACCGGCATAGAGTCATAAAATTTAGTCAGCGGACAAGAAAATCGTTATCGTTCAAGCATGTTTGAATTAGGACAGATATAATTAACCCTATCTAACCAGAGTGAAAGTTTTAGAAAATAATAAACAAACATGTTATCATGAAAAAGATGCAAAGCACTTTATTTTTGTCATAGTAAAGTCGAAAATGTGGCTGTATTGTCAAATACCCCACCCAGGTTTGCCTCGTCTAACCCAGGTTCTGGATCTAGGCCAAAATTATATTCTTTCGTCCTTATATTACACTCTTTTGTCTCCTTTTTTATTTCAGATTATGTCGAGAATTATTGTTGGAAACTAAGATGTAGACATTGTATCTGTACGGACCCTAATTAATGGAACCAGCTGCACATTCTAACAGCATTTAATCTAATGTTAACCATTAGGCAACTGGAATTAATTATTCGGTGCTCAAAGTTAAATAGAAACATATGAGGATTGGGGCAGTTTCCAGATTAATTTTCCTGTGTGTCATGCATTTCGCTTTGTAGGCTAAAGGGAACAAGAAAAAATAAAAATCGAATTTATCTCCTTAAAATTGACTTTTTCTTACTCATATAACTAGTAAAATGCTTTGCCATTTATCTATAACTAAAACAAATCTTAGAAGTATTCCGGCTAAACGAGGTGGGAAACGTTTAAAAATGTTTTTAACAAAGTTGTGAACACAAAAGCCTTCTTTGAGGTCGCTGGATATTTGCCAATTTTGTTTTCTGATAAAAACTCGCCGAGTGAAATATTGAAAGACAATCACGTATGGGATCATGTATATGTGCATTTTGAAGTTTATTTCCTCCAAAAACAGTTCAATAACATAATATTTAGCTTAAATCTGCAGAGAGAAAAATATATCTTGAGAAAATAGAATGTCGTATGTTACGTAAATGTAGTTTTAAGGTTTGTTACATAATCCATTTTCTTTGTTATCCTAGTCATGCGTAAGTTCTTTTTTGTTCTTTTTTATTATTTGTCGTAGTTTTAAAGAATGATAATTTCAGTATCAAAGTTCCTTGGCAACATAATCCCAGCTGACAACCACGCCGCCATAGGGTCCAATCTCCAGACTCTTCATTTCAACTTCATCCTCCAGGTCATACTCCGAGCCCTGTGACAAGACCACTTCTGCTTTATCCGGTATTGTGTCATGTGACCCTCGATAGTCACGTGACTCTTTGTTTGGTCCAAAGTTGACAGCAACTAAATATCTTCAAAAAATGAAATAAATACTCCATAAAATAACAGTAGTTGTTCGTACAGAGGATACAAAATTTTTTTAAAACTAGAATTAATAACTAGATCGAATGCTGGACACTAGACAAAAGTCAAAGTAAATAAATAGAATCTGCGACATACACAGATCCGTACCTTACATACTGAATGTAGACTGTTGTTTCATGTATATTTTAAGTTTTGCTCCATTAGCTAAGTGAATCTAAACTGTCACTTTTGTTTCTGTCTGGTTACCCGCCCTTTCAACATTTTATTTTCAGTTCAAGTAGGCAATTTATTATATTCAGAACAGGTGGGAAATTTATCGAACCAACTACATGTACCTCTGACAGATTGAAGTACCAAGGCCATTAGCGAGATTCAGCTCAGTACATTTTATAAAGACGTACAGTGTTTAAAAGATATCCAAAGACCAAGATATTGAATGTAGAACTTACATGCATCACTTTTAAATGAATGCGACATCTTTATATCTGCATTCGCTACTTTGTATGAAGGTACAACCAAATGACTGACATATTACTAAAAATTTTCTTTTTTGTAAAACAGTTAAACCTAAAAAGAAAACAGTTCATTACCCAGTTTCCCCATCAAATTCCCTGACAAATGATACCACACTGTTGTCTCTGACTGCGTCTGAATAATCCCCAACTCTGAAAGATGGTTCCGCTCTCAATGCCATGAGGTCTTCAATCAGATCTGGCAAAGTATTCTGTAAAAGAAAACGTAAGTACGTAAGTAAGGAAAAAACAAGAGACCAACACCAGATGTAGCGTGTCAGTCTTGCCGGCTAACAGCTCATGATAGCTTTAGTTGCTTTGGTGCACCAAGAGGCACAAGAAGATCGAATCTTGGCTTACATCCCAGTTCATATAATGTCCTACTATTTACCTCTAACAAAAAAAAAGGTATTTTCTGAAGGTGTTAATTGTTTTATAAGATTCGCATTGGAGTGGCATGTGAAATGGCTACTGCATCATCATATCTGTGTTTGTAAAGAACGGGCTTTGTCTTCACTATCATTACTTTTAAATACAAAAATAACGAACTTTTTCGGAAGTAAAAATTCTTGAATAATTACAAATGCACTTAATAAATAGGCACGTGTTATATCTCTTAAAGCACTGGTACCTCTGTTAGTTCTGTAACATCGCCTACTCGTGTCCACAGAGGGCACGTGTTGTTACAGAAGCCACCATTGGTGGAATTATTCCAGCGCATAATCGCGCGCATCGGCTGCTCACGTGCCGATGGATCGGAAGTTGTTCCGGTGTTCACCATGTTGATTTCATCTCCATAATACAAGAGAGGTGTCCCGGGCATCAGGAAAGTTAATATAGTGTACGCACGTATGAAAGTCGCATTGAATCTACTGGCAAATCGGTCCGTGTTCTCGTCACCAGCCTGTAATTCATAACGATCTTAAGAAAGTACCTGTACAGTTTATACAGTTCACTATTTTTTTTCATAATATGGGCATCGATAGACAGACTGGATTGTTATCATGCAACACAGCTGTACGACGTCGTTATAAATATATCTCAAACAACGCAAGTCGACGCGTCTCTTTCTGTCCTGAAACTTAGCTGTGAAAAGGTTAACAATTTCCTTAAAAGACAGCTGTTTAGAATTTGTTCTCTTCCCCGAGAGAAATATTACTAAACTAGAACTGTCACTGTAAGATGACAATTCCTCTGAAGTGGCGCTTTGTCATTTGAGCTGAGGACCAGCCATTCAGGGGTCAAGGTCAAAAAAATATTGGTCAGTGGGAAGGTCTTGTCCAAAGGGGTATTGTGTTCAAGTAGGAAGTATATCCACTTACTAATATGGAAGATATGGCTAAATGTTAAAGTTTTTGGACAATTGGATCTTCAAGGTGAAGGTCATTCAGGGGTCAAGGTCAAACAAATATAGGTCAGTGGGATGGTTTTGTCCAAAGGGGCGTTGTGTCAAAGTATGAAGTAAATCCACTAACTAATATGGAAGTTATTGCAAATGTTAAAGTTTTTTAGACAATTGGATCTTCAAGGTGAAGGACATTCAGAGGTCAAGGACAAATAAATATAGGTCAGTGGAAAGGTCTTGTCCAAATGGGTGTTGTGCCCAAGTATGAAGTAATCCACTTATAAGTAAGGAAGTTATGGCCAGTGTTAAAGTTTTCGGACGGAATGACAGACTGACCGACTACTGACGGATTGACGGACGGACAGATCAGAATCTATATGCCTCCCTTCGGGTGCATAAAAAGACTCAAAATAACACAAAATGCAGATATATTAAAATCGTTCTTACCATCCAGTTTGCCCATTTACCACTGGGTACTTTGTTCATCCAGCCGTCTACGTATTTTGTGATACAATCTCCATCACAATGGTTACGCTGTTTTACAAGCCCATTATTCAATGGCATCTGTATACCACTTTTATCACACTCACTGTACAGTTCGACTGCATCTAAATCACCTTCTATATTTGTCATCAACAGCCTGAAAGACAGAGGCAGCCACTGTAATATATGTATCAATAGTTTTTACGCAAATGGGACCTGCTTTTACTTGTGTCAAAAAAATTGTACAAAAGTAGTTTTTTCCTGAATTTTCAGTTGCGCCGAGTGTATGCACTAACTGTAAACTTCGCGATATCGCCTCAAAAGCAGTGATAGAAACTAAACCAGTCTTTAGAATAGGAAAGCAAATAAATAGAACTCAAATACGTGGACTTAATCGTTAAGTGAAGATATTGTATTTATCCAAGGATATGAAGAGGTCCCCTTATTCCTAGGAATACCGCCTTTTAGCTGTTATCTAAAAACTTAATATGAAAAATAAAAAAACGGAAAGGTTCTGGTCATTAAATGTTGGTCTATACAGATGGAACAGATAAAGATGAGAAAAAACTTGTTTAAATCTAATTCAGTAGCAAAAAGAATCTATATATTTTCACGGACGTACAGCTTTTCTGAGAACAATGGACCACCTCCTTGTCTTTTAGTTAGGCCTACCCTGCTACCCTCTAGGAGTCAATCTGAAGAATTCTAAATGTTTATTGATACATCAATACTTACTTCTCAGTGTTTGTGAAATTATGATACCGAACAAATTTTCTCCATCTTTCAAGTATACTGTACACCTCTGGCTGGTTACTCGTGTAAATGTGCTCCAAGTCGTCATACTGAAGTTATAAATATATATGGAGGTCATTTATAATATAATCTTTGTTAACAATATTTCTGATATCTCCGCAAAGCTTAGTGTTACAGTATCATTCGGTTAGATAAATACCAGTGTCAGTCAGTCAGTGGCTCTGTCCTTCCGTTCGTTCATCCATCTATCTATATGGCCTTTTTAAACAAATGTCTTGTTGCACGAGTCTGACGTGCACTGCTCCCTAAAGGCTAATATTTATAGTTTTTGAATTACATCGTAATGTTAAATATTTGCAGCTGAAAAAATAAAGATGTCTTTCTGTCTGTCTGTCTTTCTGTCTCTTTTAAAAAAGTCTGCATCTTCAGAAACTTCATTTGTGTCCTTATTCCATCTGTACGTCCAGTAACAGCATTTCAAATGGACAGTGCATCTAGAACTCTTTTCCGTGAAATGCAAGTACCAGCTTACGTCCCGTAATTAAATTAATTTCAGTTTTCACAAAAAAAAGCTTAGTTTGTCTACTCACTGTGCTTCCACTGGATCCTGGCTTGATGGGCTCGTCTCTGAGGTCATAGTCTTCATACAGATAGGCGGCGTCTCGAACGTTAAACCCATCCACCCCACGGTCCAACCAGAAACTGAGTATGGACTGGAATGTAAGAATCACCACATATCTCCGTTATAATTTTAATTTATTACAATAAGTAAATTGATGAAAGAAGAATCAAACTCTGAACTTGACTCACAGCGTGCCAATAAATTACAGCTTCTCAACATTAATATACTTGTGTATACATACCGATATTTTTAAGCGTAAAGCAACAACAGTGGAGTGACACCACATCAACATTTGAAGACAGAACATGTGACAATATGTATTCAAGTTTTTGAGCGAAAATGGAAGATAGATATTCTGAACAAGTTATTTTACCTCAAGTTCGTCTAACACCATAGCGCTTCTAAGGTTAAGATCGGGCGTGTCCGTCCCGTGCACGTGATAATACGTCTGATTCCTGGTCGTGTTTAAACTCCATGCCGAGCCTCCGTAACGGTTTTTCTGAAAGAGTGAACAAATCATTGTGTAAAAGATTGCAATAAATCAAATGAATGTTTTAACCGTGAATTTAAAGTCAGAATGCCTTTCAATTCGTATCCGAAAGCAATATGATTCATTTATTTGCGTAATATGGTCTCCGGCCCAAACACAGTATAAACAACTGTGACATGAAGCAGAGTACATCTGATCCCATATCTAACGAAATCCTATGATATCCTGTCATCAAAGAACATATTATAACTGACTACAACCATTTAGATCTCTTTTGGTTGCGATACAGAGGACCAGAGTTTCATAATACTGTTCTTAATCATTAAATGTTGTTGGGTAACTAACAGCGTTCCCTCTATCTCCCTGTTTCGTTTCTGTTTATTGTCAATACTAGCTGCCAATATGACCGACGCCCCAAACATAGCAAGGTCATTGTAGGTTGTGAGGGGTAGTTCAAGCTCTGGCTCTCTTAAAAACACTCGGAATATAGCATCGATATGTCTTATCCCAAAGACCTTTCATAGCATAGGTGGAGAAGCTGGGTAAGGAACTCATGATCCCCTGAATAAAAGGTCCTATGCCTTACTACAAGAATGCTCAGAATACACGAATTCCTTTCATAGCGTAATCAGCATAAAATTTTGGCAGCAAAACATTTTAAACCATAACAGCCATTTGTTAATTTACTTTTCCTAGTTCAACCAAGAATCATGTTTGGCTCACAAAAAGAAATTTACTATCCGTGAAAACTAACCCAATTATTTGGTGGATTGGCGCCATCAGTCCACACGTAGTAATTTTTCTTGGTTGTTGTACTTCCACTACTTTCATTAAACCAGGGATGCTTATCGCCCGTCTGGTTGGGTATAAAGTCCAGTATCACGTACATGCCTGAAATATACACAGCGCATACCCTAAAAATAGCCGTATTATGTATATTGTATTGCTTCATTTTCTATAAAATGAAAAATAATTAATCATGTACAGAAGACTATACTTATGTTCTACAGGTTTGCCTTATGTCAAACAGACACTAGGAAAGTACGTGTTCGTTTAAGATCCAAAAATTATACAATATTGATGCATCCATTTTAACAGTTGGTATTAGAACTTTGACGGACACATTGACGTGGTCAGGCAAATATCTTTCACGTTTAAATGATGCAAGGCTATAAAGCTTAGAACATGTCTCAATAAACTGGCTTAGAATTTTGATAAGAACAAATTATCAGAGACTTCCTGTAAGAAAATTCTAAGAATATAAATGGATTTAATGTTTACTGGTTTTGAGAAAGAGCTTCTCTGTGCTACAAGAGATGAGAGTAGACTTGTAATAAACTGTCATAAAAAATGTTCACGACATACACGAAGAACAAACGACCTGATAATGAATGTGACAAATGCTGGTAAGGTGATTTACCTTTATCATGGGCGGCTTGGATTAGGCTGTCAAAGTCGGCCAATGTTCCGCACAGCTGGTGGACTTCAGTGTGGTTGGTAACGGCGAAGTCCTTGCCTGCCGCAAAATAAGCTTCCATCTCACCTGTTCTGTAGAAGGGGCTGAGGGAAATTATACTGAAGCCAAGATCCTTGATGTAATCCAGTTTAGATTCAATGCCTACAAAGAAAATATAATCACTCTGATGTCTATTCCGATAATTATCTCAAGCCTTTTTCAGGCAATCTGTTATCACTTTTAAACACGTTTAAAATAAAACTCTCACTCTTTGTATTTGTTTTATTATAAAACATTGTTGATACTTGTCTGTTCGCAAAAATTTAACAAAATGCATTTAAATAATTTCAATGACCAAGGTTAGTTACTCTGTCGATGTCACGCTCCACAAATAAGTTTTATAAGATTTATTCTCTCTCTTTACTTACCGGCCAGATCACCAAAACCATCATTATTACTGTCCTTGAAACTTGGTACATAGATTCTGTAAACTGCCTCCTTCTGCCACCATGATCTTGACCCCGGGTCCCGACATCTGGGATATATCAGAACGAGGGCCACAACAGCTATGATGAGCGCGAGCCAACCCAGAATAACGATGGAGACACAGACCATGCGTAGTCGTCTCCAGAAAGGCTGGGTGGAAAAATGGAGGAGGTCCTCTTTCCCCATACCCCTGTACGGTTTATCTGGGACCGGCCTCTCCTTTGGAAGACTTACACCATTCGCTTCACTGCAGTTTAGAAGGGGGTGTACATTCATCAAAACGCATACTTTGATATTCATGCCATAAGGACTTTTTTCGGATACATACATGCTTAAAGTACATTTCTTTACACTATTATTATCCAGACTGGAAAATGGTAATTTCGACTTCAAACGTAACTTTCACAAACTGATATAACCGACTTGCCAAAACAAACAATAGTGTTTGAGATTATAAATTAATTGTCTGTGACCATTGGATAGCTTCAGGCAATGTATCAAAAGAAGTTGATATGACCAAACCCGGTCAAAAGTGATAGGTATGAAAATCAGTAAAGGTAGTTGTCCTATTATTTCTTTGTTTTCCTGAATAAAGGAAGTGCTAGAATCTATTTCTTTAGCTTTCAGATGATTCTGAGCAACGTTAGAAATAAACGTAAATAAAAAACAGAGCCCTACTTGTATGTGACCTTTGTATCAGTCCCCTGGTAAGCCTGATTGTCATATGCCTGTTTTTCTTGGCTGTCACTGTCCACCGGCTTAGTGGACACCAGATATACCCCTGATCTATCCATGACGTCCTCCCTTCAGTCGCTGGATTTTTTTAAAGATGTTAGCACTGAAATATTTCGAAAAAAAGTAGGCAATGTGGTAACACTGTCTTCGGGGTTAGACAAAGTTTCCAATTACAAAACCAATGTACACAAAAATATCAATTTTCAACTCGAAAATCTTGTTTTATGTTCATATTACAATATCTTGAATATTTTCAACAGCATTGGTCCGCTGTCAGGGACACTGATCATGGACCATATATATGTACATAGCTACTATCACCAAAGTAGGTTAAAATTCAAAGTTTTATACTGAAGCACGTATTCGAGATAACATATTTAAATTGTCAACATCTTTTGAAGTTAAGAATGTTTGTCTATGTAAATTAAGCGACCGAGTTAGAAATCTTACATTCTACACCATAAATAATCTACAACGCATGCATGCATGAAACTTTTCATGTTGTAATCTTTAAAAATAAACATGTTTTACTGTTTAACCTAATTATTCGTAAACATTTGTAAGACAAACTTTCAAACATAACGAAACACAAAACAATACATTTAAGACGTGTTTACGCTCGTATGTGTTTTTCCTTAAAAACCATTTACGAAAAAAAAAAACAACAACAACAATATTTAGTTAAGTACAAAAATGTATTACCTGTAAACAAAATGGCGTAGTTGTTGACTCGACAGTCGAATCAGGTATACCAACTTAAATCTCGTTTTACAACAGGTTGTAAAATCCAAACCTTCAAGGTAAGATTGAATTACAGTGAGACTGGGGTTATGTGCAAACTTTATCGTGGTAAATGCAATACATGTATTTAAAGGTGAAGATAACTTTTCTTTAATACCTTAAGCAGATTTTGTTGTAAGAACTAGAAAAAAAAGAATAAAGGAACAACGAAAAAAAAAAAAACGAAGGAAGGCAGAAAGAAAAAAAGAAAGAAAGAAAGAAATAACTGGTCGTTTTGATGATTTGTTTGCAAAGAATATTTTTTTCTGTTTTTGATCATGCAATTAACGTCGGAAACGGACATTGTCAACTAGTCTGTTAAGCCAATTAGAACACACAGGGCAGGTAAGAAAACAGTGTCATACTATAAAATAATATACTGTTAAACTCTTCTACAAGCCCGGACAGTCGGACAGTAAAATGGGCTGTAGGTCTCAAGCAATTTCATCCTCACATAACAGGCTTGTTCGGCAGGGCCTTTTGTAACAGGATCCCATTCTGGCAGACATAATAAATAATAAAAAACAAAATAAAAGATAAAAAATGAAATGAAATAAATAATTAAGAAAAGATTCCCTGAGAGCCATTAAGAGTAGTTCTTTAATAAATAAACCACCGGTTATTTGTGCTACATTGTACACCTTCGTGCATGTTTATCTGTTACAGTAACATTACTGGAGTTCTTTGTAACAGAATGTTGCCAATTCATACTCGCACTTGGCTGAAGAAACGTTTAAGTAAACCATATCAGATATAAAATGCTTAACTAGATGCCCACTGGCAACATGTCGAGCCGCCGGGTGTCAAAAGAATAAAAGAAAGAAGTGTAATATCCTTGGAAGTTATGCCCTTTGTACATTTCTGCTGAATGTCTCTTATCGCGATGTGCAGTTTCAACAACGTCCTAATAATTGTGTTAAGAAATGCGCTAGAAAATGAAAAAAACAAAAACAAAAACAAAACAAACAAAAAAACAAAAAAACAAAAACAAAGGGAATTAATTCAAACAAGAATTGCGGACAAAACAAGCTCTTCATCATTAACATTCCAGCGGGTCGAGACTTGCGATCCTAATATTTCTTTCTAAGAGCTTCTGTGTTTCCTTTCTTTGATACTGTCGATCACGATACGCAATTTAAGCGTTGCACGCATGCGCGGGTATAAAAATATAGATATTGGAAAATCACAGAGTTAAAAATAGTTTGTTTTTTCAATGAATAGAATTTAAATGTAAATATAAACACGGTGACTAGCCATCCCAGCGCCTACTTGCTTATTATTTGGACAACGACAAATCATGAAGTCTAGTTAAGGTAGGAATCAAAGAGACCCTATTCGGCAGACTTTATAGTTAATAAATATATATTATGGAACAGTCTTACTTTTTAAAGTTTTAAAATAAACAAAGATTTTTTTCCAATGCATACTTGAAAACATATAATAACTATATTACAGCCAGTCCGTTATGCATCAGCTTTTTAATTTTCTTTGAATTATCTTTAAAAACCGCCACTTTAATCCTAAATCAACTTGCTTTATTATGAAAAATGTCTGTGTAACTGTACGTCAGAGTTTGTCGCCACATAGACCTCATGGCGTGCCTTATGTTACTCACAGACAGTCTCACTACAGATTCAAACGTAAATATCGGAAACGCTAAAATTAGTGAACAGAAAATAATCAGAAATAAAATACTGAACGGAAAATGTAATAGACTTGGCGACAGAAAAGAAAGTTAAAGTTGTAATAATATTATTCTGTTGATAAATGTTATAGTGATGATAAAATGGTGGAAGCTTGAACAATGGTAGTAAGACTGATGTACTAACTTAGACTGTTATCTTGTTATTACTGCTGCTACCTCGGAGTGAATACTGACAAAATGGGAAGTCTATCACTGAATATAAGCCCTTATATCCCTTGTCTGAACAACATATCGATGCTTGGCAAGAAGTGTACATGTACAATTTATCATTTTTTTTGGCAAAAGTTGAGATATTTAATGATTTTTAATTTAAACAGAGTTCGCTTTTATATATTTTAAGGATTATCTATCTATTTATCTGTCATTTAAACAAGGTAAGATGAAGAGATGATTTATACACAGATCTTTCAAACTAAATGTTTTACAGTACCTAGCACTGTTAAAATGTACAATACTTCTTTTCTTAACTTTCCAGTTGGATTGAAATATATACATAATAATACAATTGCACAGATTAGACAAGAGATAATCTTTGCAAGGTAAATAAAGTTATGTTAATGGAACTCAAATCTAATAGAACATTAACGGTTATAGCATATGGAAAGAGGGGTAAGAAAAAGAATCCAATGAGTAACTACCTGAAATCTCGAGCTATCACTTAAACCAAGTTTCAAGCACGGATGTTTGCCATAAGAAAAAACAATGAACGTATGTATGATAAGAAAGAAGAGGGAACTTAACATTTCTAAAGTTTATTCCTATATATCACCTGACACAATATGAATATGTGGCGCTGATCAAGATTTATTGATATAATCATTCTTATCCGCGTGGAGGGTATGAACTTGTAACTTTCTATAAATATATTTAAAAACTCATTCCTTCTGATTATTCTATGCGTACATATGATTTTCTTTGTTTTTAGCCGCCACGAGCCGTTGTATACGCTTCAATGCAGCAAGCAACGTACAATGCGATTCAGGATGCCAGGATGGCTACCCACCGTGATTAAGGTATTGAATTTCTAAACTCGATCTCTAAATTTGGTTCACAGAAATATATACTTTAATTATAATTTGTAAAATAATATAATCATGATTAAAAATATAATTTCTGCAATAAACATCGAATTGCAATGTCTATAGAATGTGTCATAAAAATGACTTCGAAAAGTACTTTTTGTTGTAGGTCTTCTAGATCCAGCGCCATTTCTTAATTCATATTTGCTGCTTATAATATGCAAAGAAAACTAGCTATTTATTTGTCGTTTACCACTAAGGATGATATATAAAGCTATTTCATACGCTCTATACTTATATGGTGGAGCAAAAACCCTGCACTTGCTGAATTAAGCACACAAAATAATCATACCGATTACCACTCGCCATAACTTGCGATTTCCATGGGTATAATGTGTGTCAGTTAAGAGGTTGATGCACAAAGCTCCACCCATTTTTTTTCACCAATCTGCTGCTTCAAGGTAAGATGCTGGTCTTTTTCGAAAAGAAATCTGTTAAGTTACACGTTGCACATTTTCGGTTTAGCCTTTTATTTGAGGAAAATCTGCATTTGAGGTAAAAACAAGTCAAACTAAAGCGATGAATTATCTAAACATCCATCGGTTTTATTTTCTTGTGTGAAAATTGCTTAACTACGATGTTTACGGGTGTTCGCCTGGGAGCATCTCGAAAAAAAAATCTTTCACCCGTTTTCAAGCCTTCAAACCAGAATTTTAAATCATAAAAGTTCACATAAGCCAATCTTTTGAGCACAGCAAGAATTTTGAGCGGCTAGGCACCTTGGATCTGGCTGAAAAATATTTTTCTTTCATTACTTAACAGATTCGACGGATAACCTACATCAATCTATCTACACTATTTTCACATAAGCCAATCTTTTGAGCACAACAAGATTTTTGAGCCGCTAGGCTCCTTGGATCTGGCTGAAAAATATTTTTCCTTCATTACTCAACAGATTCGACGGATAACCTACATCAATCTATCTGGTTTTGAAACAGTGAATTCATCGAAAATTGAATTTCTTCAAAAATTTCAAGTGCATATTTAAGGAACGAATGATCATTAAGAACTACAGATTTGTTCTTAATACAAATCTTTGTAATTTGCCGGTAACCTTTTTACATTTCACTCCACAAAGTTTATAGCGTGACGATTAGAAGATAAACAGGTATCCATTTCATCTAGTACTGATATCTGTGTAACCCGGAAAATCCATCTGCCCCGAGCTGGGTTTGAACTCGGGTACATTCGATTGCTGAGCGGACACTACCATGTCGCCATAAAAGCTAGATGATAGGCAAGGGAGAAGAAGTGCCGTACTGTACCTCTGCTACATACACCCCCTCTTTCTCAGAATTCTTGGAGTTCTGAATGTCTGTGGGACTTTCTTAGAGTGCCATCACAATTAAACTCAAGAGTCAGTTACGTTGGGCGCCAAATGTAACCCGGAAAAAACCATCTGCCCAGAGTCGGGTATGAACTCAGGTACCTTTGATTGCTAAGCGGACACGTTGCCATAAAAGCTAGCTGATTGGCAAGGGAGTGGAAGTGTCGTATTTTACCTCTGCTACATCTGTTTGGGGCAAAATTGTTAGAAATACTTGCTGATGGGGTACATGAAGTATTAGTTTTTAGAGGTAACCTTTCCTAGTATCTCTATCAACTTACAGGTTCTCTGAACAATCTCTTTTTAAGTTAGGATAATTTTATCAAAAACTATTTCTATTTAAACATAGTCAAATTGTAATAAAAACATATTTATCACTAAGATCATAACTATATTAATTTAAGCCACATATTACTTTTAACAGTCATTTTAAACATAACGTTAACGGTAATATTTACTTTTATGTATTCACTTTAAGGTCTATTCGAGTGTATACACCAATACATTTACAGAAATGTTACAATTTTGAAAAGAAATAATTATTTAACATCCCTACACGTGTCTGTAATCATATATATTTCTATAATTATTCTACTCAAAGAGTTTTCCGTACATCGTTGTTAAGTCCTCATTATATATATTTATGATATTTACATTGGAAATCGTTAAGTGATGTATCGAGAATGTCCGCAGTATACACGGAACCTTAAATGACAGGCAATTCCTTTGTGCAAGTCATGCAGACGAGGTGACCCTGTATTTTCATAGTGTTTGACACTGCATATATGTACCCGACATGTATAGGGTACCCAATTTTCACTGTCACTTGAAAGACTGAACGTTTATGATCGAATTCTGGCAAATGCAAATGTTAGAAGGCATTTATCGGATGCAGAGATGTGTCGGGCAGTTGGAATGGTGGAGCAAGGGGCTCTTCATCGTGAGGTAGGCGAGGCACTTGGTGTGCACCATACGGTTATCAATAAAGTCTGGGCAAGGTTCCAACAGTATGTAAGACGACATGGTGGGTGCAGAAAAAGGGCAAATTCTGCCGCTGATGATCGTTTTTTCTGGTTATCCAGGCTCGAAAACACCGTTTTGCAGCTGCAACCCAACTTCGTTCTGACCTTCAAAATGCTTCCGGTGTCCGTGTTTCAACCAAAACCATGCGCACACGTTTGCATGAATGTGGTCTGCAGTCGAGAAGACTATGTATACGGATACGGGTCTTGAAACCACTGCCAGCTACGATATGCCTAGGATGTGGACCATGTTGGTTGGAGCAGGAAGGACTGGCGACCTTTCCTCTTTACCTTTGAGTCTCGGTACTGCCTAGACTACACGGCTAGGCGTGCTAGAGTATGGCGTAGGCCAGGGGAACGGTTTCATGCTGCAAACATAGCTGAACACGACCAGTATGGTGGAGGTTCAATAATGTTCTGGGGTGGAATTAACTGGGATGGTCGCACTGACCTCGTTGTCTTTGACTGAGGCACACTGAATGCCCAGCGGTATCAAGATGAGATTTTCGATATCCAAGTAAGGTTGTATGCTGGTGCAGTTGGTGATGGTGTCGTTCTGATGAATGATAATGCGTATCCTCATACAGGCAATGTCGTCCAAGAGTACTTGCAAAGAGAAGGTGTTACTCGTTTGAATTGGCCAGCACGATCCCCTGGCCTAAATCCCATTGAGCACGTGTGGAATGAGATACAGGTCCGCATTTCAGTCCGTCAGTTCCAACTAAGAAGGACCCAGGAACTTGATGGCGTCCTTGTGGATGAGTGGAACACCATTCCACAAGCAGTTGATAGGGGGCATGCTACGACGATTTCAAGCTGTCATCGACAGTAACGGGTCACATACTCGTTATTAAACCCAAATCGTTTTCAACAATAGTTTGTTTGGGGCAAAAACTGATTTTTTCACAATTATCATCATACCCATTTTAACATCATCCCATTCAAATTTAAAAAAGGAAAGAAATCACATTACAATTGATAAAAAACATTTCTCTATAATGTTCTATAATGTTTTATAAACCACTAATCATGTACATGAAAAGAAATAAAAGAAATAAAACTAATAACTGGAATACAACAAAAGATATGTACAAAAATATTCTTGGTGCTTGGCTTTGAGTAGTATATCTTAAGCTACGCTCGGTCATATGGCTAAGGCCGGCACCGAGGATAAACTCTAATTAGTCACTCCAGTTCATCTAGCAGATTATACTAGTATTGAAGCATAAATAATGTGTTCACTGAATATAAAACCACAAATAAATGCATTTTTTAAGAAAAACATATAATATTGAATCAACATAGAGGCGCTTACAACAACTTTACATAGAATATTGAGTGGTAAACGGTACTACAACATACTCTGTAACGTATAGCTTGCACTTTTAGGTTACGTAATAAGTTAATGTAAATATTCAATTACCTCTGCTTTTGAAGTTATTTAGTTCGACACCACAGTTATAGGGCGTGGTACCGTTTAACCTTTTTCCTGATTAATTCAAAGAAATATCATGTTAAAACTGTTAAGAAAAAAAAATCACCATGATGGTCCTCAGTCGCTTCTCTAAGTCAACTGATGATATGTATCTTTAGAGGCAAATGGGTAATTTTGAGTACAGATGGGTAAGGGTTAGGTGACCTATTCCAAGATGCACTGCATTTTTCTGTTACGAACTTTCATGTTCGTAAGACCGTGGACAAACCTTTAGTTAAATCAAGATGCTATGACCTAAATAACGGTAGGAAAAAATATTGCTTGAAGATAATTCTGTAAAATTTCAGAAGAAAAAAAATCAGAAATGCTGCAGGAACCAAAGCATATGTCTTGTGTTTGTACAGCTACCGAATGAGAAGAATTCAGGGAGTTGTAAAGAAGAATAAAGACAGATTGTAAAAAAATAAATTAAATTGATCAGTAAGGCTTATATCTTCAACGGACAAGTTTCTTGTTTTTCTGTAATGAAGATCGTAAATTCTTCGTGTAGTAGGGATTATTTGATAACTTTTCGAAGACCAGTAAGTTGGTTGACGTCTTTTCATTTTTATTTGACCAAGTTTTCATCATTACGTGGATACTTGTTGATGATTCTATTCGTCTTCTTGTTGTATACAGATGAAAATAAAAATGACAGTTACGACAACGGATAAAATAATCAGTCAAACAGAAAGCTTTTTCGGACGTTAACTAAGGAATATTCAGTCGACCTTGTCTTCCTTTTCATTTTTACTTCAGTATAATTTTCTTTCGTATTTTACGTTTTACAACCAAGTCTCAATGTTGGTTTTAAATATGACAGTAAACTTTAATCGAGAAAGAGCTGTTGCCAAGTACTTGCTATCATAACCATGTGATACATGGTATGTTTACGTGAGCTATCATAGAACCAGCGCGAAACCACGTACTCATAAATGTTGAGTAAAACATGAAAATGATTGAAACCTATTTTATATTTCTGTCTCAACTGTTTTGTGCTGGACCAAGTCTTACTGGTTCTAGTTTATCCTATGCTAGATTTGTGCTCTACAATTAAATAATTTAAAGTATTTTTGTAGGCATCATGAAACGCATAATGCTGTTATTAATTGCCTATTTAACATCTTTTACACATTCACTTAGGCGTAGTTTAGAACTTGTTTTAAAAATATGTCAAGAAAATAGTGGTAACAGCTTTCAAACGAAGTAAAGATAACAAAATAAACAACAGTACTCAGTTGTTTTTTCACGAAGTAATGATCAGTTTGTTGTTTAAAAATGATTTCCATCTAGGATTTTTTGGGTTATTTAGCAGCTGAATGTTGAAGCTTACAGTGTGGAAAAGGGTGTACTCCATTGGTCCGTAATTAATTTTCTAACCTGTGGTATTGTAGGTCTTTGTTTATTCCAGATAAATCGGTTTAAGCATATACAAATATTAAAGTGCCATCGGATGCATATTTTTTGTTCATAAAATCCTATACGTGATGTTCAGTCACCTTTTCGGCAGTCAAAGGGAAGTAATGCACGAAATAAAGGACGGCGATACCGGCGAATTTCAATGTCTCAGATCTATGTGACGAAGAGGCTTTTACATTATGAACAATGAGCGTTTATTGGAACGATCATATGATTAGACATTCATTTCCGGGAGGAAAAGTAAACATTTGGGGAAATATATTTTCTCAGACATAATGGGGACGCGAGCTGATACCGCACTTGTTATTGTTTCAATCTTTTGGGCGTTTATTGGCATTGTCTGCCCAATACTCGTTCAGTTCTGTATGGGAAGATCACCAAACAAAGGGTTAGTTGCTTCACAGGAGCTTGAAATTGTGTAGTTCTGGCTTCCAAAACTTTATAAGCCGCTTTTTTAACATTTTGTTCATTTACATGATGCGGCATTAAAGTTTTAGATCAGACCCGTTGCGAAACCTAACCAGAATAACACACATACTTTTAACGTCGTTTTACCTCGCAGATACCCTTTTCACAATTTAATCTTGTGTATTATTCGATAAAACAATGAGTTCAATATCATTTCATACCATTTAAACTATTAAAAATATTAATAAATACAATTAAATTGCTTGTTTCGCAGAGAAATATCAGTTTCTCCGACTTACTGTCAGAAGCTTCGCGAGATCTCGTATGACGTAACCGCACGAACCGCTTAGAAAACAAACATGACTATCTATTTTTAGACTAAATCGTAAACGAACTGCTTGACAGCACCTGTTTGTAGAAGTAATGAAACTATACATGTATAAAATTGACAAGTGACAAGTGTCACAGAAAGAATTGGGTCTATATTATGACACTTTTTCAATGATTATTCTCTTGGATACTTGGAAACAAATGTTGCGGAGTTAAAAGCACATGGCATTGTTTTCTTAACCGTCTGCGCTGATGAACCCGTGGAGGTCATTCTCGTGATCACGTGGTCAAACATTTTGGTAAGATGGCGGCGGTGTACTGAATATTAAGGCATATCGGAAACTTTAAGGCATTTTGTGTTCGAAATTAGTTTTTTATGTGTTAATATTGGGCTTAGTAAAAATATATATATAATTCTATCAGGATATGGTTCACTTTACTCAATGGCATGCTTGATGAATTGATGCGAACGTGTCAGATTCCTGGCACGATTATTGGTAGACTTTCCCTACGGCGTTGACTTCAGCGTACACGTCCTGTAACAGTATATAAATCGTGTACGCTGAAGACCTTAAGCTAGAAATTGTGTTTTTAGTCCTTCAAGATTCAAAATGTATTTGTGGCTTCTACTGTATATAAAAACACAAGGAATGAAACGCCACCTGTTCCGCCGAATAAGAACTCGGGTCGCATTAGCTAACTTGCGCTCAGGTGCAGATATCTATCAGTCCTGTCACTCAGCAGACACTAAAACTAACTAAAACATATCGCTTAATTTTTTCAGTACGCTACTCAGAAGAAGAAAACAGCTGGTTTTCATGCATTTTCGAACAATATCAGTTTGCCGCCGAAGCCATTGCGTGATGTCACGAATTTCCGAAAAATTGTGGCAGTTTCCCAGGAAAATCTATTTTTGGATTTAATATGTAGAAAGAGTAAATGCAAAATCAAACTAAATAGATGCTTTTATAATGAAATAACTGTAAAATGTACTTCATATTTTTTGGGATGCATAAAAGTATAGTACAGTGTCGTGTTCATATCAAAATAGATGAGTCTGACCTTTATCTAATTTAGTAGTGTGTAACCGATACAACAACAACAAACATGCCGTCAATAAATTCATGAAGTGAAAGCGACTTTATTTATTGTAAAATCCAAACAAACACACCTGCTGTGTACTTGTTTTTCATGTTACATGATACATGAACATTAAATCTGGCAACGAGGATAAGGAACTCTCTTCAAAATGGCTGCTGCGTTACCAAATTTCGAGCAATTCCAGGCCGGATGTGCACCGGATGCTGCCGTCAAATTTCGAAAATGGCTCCATAAACTGGAGATTCTTATGTGCGCTATGGACATCAGTGAAGATAAGCGCAAAAAGGCACTGCTCTTGCATTATTGTGGGGAGGAAACGTATGACATATACGACAGTTTCACTGACGCACAAAAGGGGATTGGTGCAACAAGGGTCGTAAGTGTAGATCCAGAGGTCACCGAGCCATGTGAATATGAAACACTGAAAAGAGCATTAACCGATTATTACACTCCAAAGAAGAATCTAACATTTGAAGTGTATAAGTTTCGCCAAATCAGACAGGAATCTGGTGAGACCATTGACAATTTTTACACTAGGTTACGAACACAAGCAAGTTTGTGTGACTTTCATAATAAAGATACAGAAATCCTAAACCAGATTGTTCAGGGATGCACATCATCCAGACTTAGAAGGCGTGCCTTACGGGATAACTACGACTTACAAAAAATCATTGATGAGGCCCGTGCATTGGAACTCAGTGAAGTTCGTGCCTCAGAAATGGAGGGTAAACAGTCAGTTAACGCAATGTCCATGGAACAACTTCAACAAGTTCGTGGTCGGGGCCACTCTCGTGGATCTAGGCGTGGTTTTGTTTCTCGTAGGGGTTCTCGCTCACGTGGCAGTTGTCGGGGACACTCTAGCAACACACGTGCTGTGTACTTGTTTTTCATGTTATATGATACATGAACATTAAATACAGTAAAGTTTCTCCAGTTCAAAACTGCTTTTGATCATGAATTATTTTGGAGATTACAGTCCGCTCTATGACATCATGCAATGGCTTTGGCGACAAGCAAATTTTGTTGGAAATGCATGGAAACCAGCGGTTTTCTACTAGTGTGTAGCGTAATGACAACAATTAGCGGTTTGTTTTGGTTAGTTTTTGTGTCTGCTAAGTGACAGGACTGATAGATATCTTCACCTTTTCGCATTTAAGCTGATGCGACCCAAAATTCTTAGTGGGCAGAGCAGGTGGCGTTTCATTCCTTGTGTTTTTATATACAGAAAAAGAAGCTAGATTAACAGTTTCGACTCTTGAATGACTAAAATACAATTTCAAGCTCCTGTGGTTGCTTGTTCACTGATACATGAAATCAGGATCTTTCAAATAGCATTTGAAAGACCCTGATGAAATACTGAACTTGAGATTTCAGTCAGTATTGATATACATCAAACAAGCCACAAGAAACAGGTGGAGTTGACTACTAACCAGTCAAAAGTCAAATAGAATTATAAACAAATAAATTGCTTCCCTTACTAGTACTCCATCACACTTAACTTTGTGTATCATTCCATTATATTATCTATTATTACTTCAGCCTCAAAGTTGGGTGTGAGACATTGTTTTTGTGCATTCTGTATGTCTGTCTGTCTGTACATCACGAAGTTTGTCTGCACTTCTCCATAACCACTGGTTTGATTTCAATGAAACTTGCTATGTCTTATTGCCTAATCAGGATGTTCAGATTCAGTGACTTTTAGCAAAATTTTTGGGCTTGATTTGTCCGAATTTGAACACATACATGCGAGGGCATACATTCATAACCACTTGTATGATTTTGACAAAATTTCACAGGAATCATTGTTAGCAAGTGTTGTTATACATGTACCGGTAATCGATGTGTTTCGAATGGCTGATTTTTAGCATAGTTGTGGCCCTAGGTTTGTCCAAATTTTAATAGATTTAGGCATATTTCCGATTTTGAAGGAACTTGACAGAAATGATTATATTGAGAGTGGTTATGCATATTTTCATATATATATTTCAGTTTTGGTAGGATGATTTTTAGCTAAGTTATGGCCCTTGATTTATCCGAATTTGAAAACACATATGGGCATATCTCCATGACTGCTGACGAAACTTCATGACAGTAATCATTAGCAAGTGAAGATAGGAATATTATTGACTTATACTGGTCGGATGATTTGTAACAGCATTGCAGCCCTTTATTTGTCCTAATTTCAATACAGTTTTGAGGAAGCTTCACAGCAATGATCGTGGCTAAGTAAAATTATGCATATTGTCAGTGTGTTCCTGTTGGATGTTTTTTAGTGGTGTTGCAGTGCTTGATTTGTCCAGAAATTGAGAACATTTCAGCATATCGCCATGACAGCTGTTCCAATTTAGACCACTCATTTGATTTTGAGGAAACTTCACAGGAATGATCATTAGCAAGTGTAGTTACTGGTATTTTTAATGTATTCTGGTTGGCTGATTTTTAGTAGAGTTGTGGCCCATGATTTATCGAAATTTGAATACATTTAAGCATATCTCCATAAATGCTGATGTGAATTTGAAGAAACTTCATAGGAATTATAAACTATTATTCTTCATAAAAAATGACATGTGGGAGAGAGACATACCATATGTTTTCCTCAAAAACAGTCTCTAGTTAGCTTTCATTTACACATCTAGACTGTCTTGAAGAAGCTGCATGAAGTAATTTACAAGACACCTACTTGTTGTTGGTTAAGCAACAAAGATATCATAAAGTTATAGATGAGGCAAAAGTGTCTCTGTTGGAAAATGGAATTCACCTTTAGAACACGTTAGACAGTTCTTAAAATCCACCTTTGTGGGTTTGTGTCTGATTTTCTTTCTTATCCATGCTGATTCACTATTTATGTTTTCATT
This sequence comes from Cyclina sinensis, assembly GCA_012932295.1. Classification (NCBI taxonomy): domain Eukaryota; kingdom Metazoa; phylum Mollusca; class Bivalvia; order Venerida; family Veneridae; genus Cyclina; species Cyclina sinensis. The sequence continues at coordinate 5,181,067 of JAAONU010000016.1, forward strand.
TAATTAGAATAAAAATATGGATTAAGGCACTGCCTCTTTGCAAGCACAGCTGTTGGAAATAAAATCAAATAATTGTTTTAACACTAAACAGCAACAAATTCATTTGACACTGAGTTATGAATGTCTATGCAGGTTGGTAGTTGAAATTTGTAAGTTCTACATGTATATACCCGTAATATACCATTATTTGCATTACCAGAAATTATTGGAACAAACTCTAGAAAATAGACCATAGCAGTGACTAACATATGAAGAATATGTTGAAATTTCTACAAGATTTCTCAAAACAGAATTTCTTTTTCAGAATTGTACAGATTATGTTCATCATGACAGCTGCATGCTGCTATCTGTTGTAAGTAAATGCTGTATAGCACTGTATTGTACTAAAAAGAAACAAAAAATCAGTAACATTCTAAGTTTGTTTATAATGTGTTCATTTAATGATGAAGTACTACAATGTTTTTAATGCTGTTTAATTAGATGATAATGCTTCAGAAGTATGGATGAAAGGAAATAAAGATATCTATGTGATATGTAAGAATATGTTATAGTTGGTATACCTTTTTCTTTTTGCTACAGCTGGTTGTGTGCATTCCTGTTTCAACTGAATCCTTTGGTTGGTCCACAGCTTGAGAGCAATTTAATACGAGTGATGCAGTATGAATGGATGGGTATTGACCCGGAACATCATTCAGTAAGTTAGCCAGGTATTATACTTTAAATAGAAAAATCCTAGTTTATATCAGTCTTAGACTGGTGAATCAAAAGTCATCCAATTACTATTTGAGATAGTGGTCTTCAGAGTTTTGTATTAATACTGTTTTTGTGAAAATCCTATGTCAAGAGGGTATTAAGATTGAGTTTAAAACAAGCAAACCATAGTGCCTGTTCCAAGAGATAACAGTTAGATAAAAATTTGTACAGTCCATATTTTTGTCCAGCAGCACACACAATCATTAATTCAAGGTCTTGTTAAAATCAGCTGACATTTAATGAAAACAAATCTTTGCCATTTAAGATATTTAGAATTTCCTTCTTGTATTTAGAAATGGTAAAGTAGAGATTAGTTACATTTTATGTTTAGCGGACTTGGAATTGAATGATATTCAGATAGAACACTTTTTGATTTAGTAAAGTAGTTGAATTTGATCCTGAATCCTGCTGAATCCTGACCATCTGTAATGAATATGTTGTACAATTATTTTATGACTAATGTTTTGTTTTCTTTATATTTTCAGGACGTTAAAAATTAAACATTCCAAGATTTGATACCTTGATACTAGTCTTATAGAATTCCAAAATGTATCCAAGAATTTACAGAGAGGTCCATTAAAAATATGACTACTGTTGCAGACAATTTTTGCACTTCTGACCTCGTTGTAGCTTAAATATTAACATTAAATGCCTTGTTAAGAGTGAAATAGTAAATAGTTCATTTTGATTATTATATAAAATTTCTGTATAAGGGTACTGAGAATAAACTGAAAAAGACATATTTTTCATTATGTTATGTAGCAAATAAATTTTGATATCATGTATTGTGATATATGTTTTTAAGGAGATGGCTGTAAACATTTCCTGATATCATTTATCATGTAAGCCAGAACACAAAATGCAGTACACTACAGATTTCCTGATACCAGTTATCATGTAAGCCAGGACACTTAATGCAGTACAGTACAGATTTCCTGATACCAGTTATCATGTAAGCCAGGACACTTAATGCAGTACAGTACAGATTTCCTGGTATCAGTTATCATGTAAGCCAGAACACTTATTGCAGTACAGTACAGATTTCCTGATACCATATATCATGTAAGCCAGAACACTTAATGCTGTACAGTACAGATTTCCTGGTATCAGTTATCATGTTAGCCAGAACACTTAATGCTGTATAGTACAGATTCCCTGATATCAGTTATCATGTAAGCCAGAACACTTAATGCTGTACAGTACAGATTCCCTGATATCAGTTATCATGTAAGCCAGAACACTTAATGCTGTACAGTACAGATTTCCTGATACAAGTTATCATGTAAGCCAGAACACTTAATGCTGTACAGTACAGATTTCCTGGTATCAGTTATCATGTAAGCCAGAACACTTAATATAGTACAGTACAGATTTCCTGATATCAGTTATCATGTGAGCCAGAACACTAAATGCAGTACAGTACAGATTTCCTGATACAAGTTATCATGTAAGCCAGAACACTTAATGCTGTACAGTACAGATTTCCTGATATCAGTTATCATGTAAGCCAGAACACTTGAAACAGTACAGTACAGATTTCCTGGTATCAGTTATCATGTAAGCCAGAACACTTATTGCAGTACAGTACAGATTTCCTGATACCATATATCATGTAAGCCAGAACACTTAATGCTGTACAGTACAGATTTCATGGTAACAGTTATCATGTAAGCCAGAACACTTAATATAGTACAGTACAGATTTCATGATATGAGTTACCATGTAAGCCAGAACACTAAATGCAGTACAGTACAGATTTCCTGATACAAGTTATCATTTAAGCCAGAACACTTAATGCTGTACAGTACAGATTTCCTGATACCATATATCATGTAAGCCAGAACACTTAATGCTGTACAGTTCAGATTTCCTGGTATCAGTTATCATGTAAGCCAGAACACTTAATATAGTACAGTACAGATTTCCTGATATGAGTTATCATGTAAGCCAGAACACTAAATGCAGTACAGTACAGATTTCCTGATACAAGTTATCATTTAAGCCTGAACACTTAATGCTGTACAGTACAGATTTCCTGATATCAGTTATCATGTAAGCCAGAACACTTAATGCAGTACAGTACAGATTTCCTGGTATCAGTTATCATGTAAGCCAGAACACTTAGTACAGTACAGTACAGATTTCCTGATACCATATATCATGTAAGCCAGAACACTTAATGCTGTACAGTACAGATTTCCTGGTATCAGTTATCATGTAAGCCAGAACACTTAATGCAATACTGTACAGATTCCCTTATATCAGTTATCATGTAAGCCAGAACACTTAATGCTGTACAGTACAGATTTCCTGATACAAGTTATCATGTAAGCCAGAACACTTAATGCTGTACAGTACAGATTTCCTGATATCAGTTATCATGTAAGCCAGAACACTAAATGCAGTACAGTACAGATTTCCTGATACAAGTTATCATGTAAGCCAGAACACTTAATGCTGTACAGTACAGATTTCCTGATATCAGTTATCATGTAAGCCAGAACACTAAATGCAGTACAGTACAGATTTCCTGATACAAGTTATCATGTAAGCCAGAACACTTAATGCTGTACAGTACAGATTTCCTGATATCAGTTATCATGTAAGCCAGAACACTAAATGCAGTACAGTACAGATTTCCTGATACAAGTTATCATGTAAGCCAGAACACTTAATGCTGTACAGTACAGATTTCCTGATATCAGTTATCATGTAAGCCAGAACACTTAATACAGTACAGTACAGATTTCCCGATATCAGTTATCATGTAAGCCAGAACACTTAATGCAATACTGTACAGATTCCCTTATATCAGTTATCATGTAAGCCAGAACACTTAATGCTGTACAGTACAGATTTCCTGATATCAGTTATCATGTAAGCCAGAACACTTAATACAGTACAGTACAGATTCCCTGATATCAGTTATCATGTAAGCCAGAACACTTAATGCAGTTCAGTACAGATTTCCTGGTATCAGTTATCATGTAAGCCAGAACACTTAATACAGTACAGTACAGATTTCCTGGTATCAGTTATCATGTAAGCTGGAACACTTAATGTAGTACAGTACAGATTTCTCTTCACAATCACTTCTGATCTTGGTGTGCAGTAAAATTTCTTGTTGGCAAAGAAAAAAAATGCTAGTAATTCAGTAATTTGATAACACGTTAATTTGTGATATTTACTTGGTGTTTATGTTTTAAAAGATTTTGTTTTATTGTATACCTGACGAATCTTGCAACCCTGTTTGTAATAATACATTTGGCATGCATACAAAAGTTTTTTTCTCTGTATAGTACAAAGCACTGCTGTAATTCTTGTGGCATTGTCTGATTTGTATTGTTTTATTACATCTGTGAGGACATTCATTCTTTCTTTGTATACAACATTTTATTTTGCCATTGCAATAACGACTCTGATAGCCATGAAGTTCAATAAAAATGATGTTTTTCTTCAAAATGAATAAACAAATTCTGACCAAATTTCATCTTTTTCTGTTACTGTTATAAGAAGTAGTCCACTGTATTTCAAAAGTTGAACAGAATTCAGATATTTGAGAGCCCTTTAAGACAAATGTCAAATGTTCTTTCAAAAAATTAATCTGCTAATATTTTGAGCCAGATCTACTGGTCCTAAGGGAAAAAATTACCTGTATGTCCTCCAGTACTTTGAGTTTTTGTATCATAGTCTAAATTTTATGTACATGTATATTGTAGTATTTTTGATTATATGTGTTTGTGTACAGTTGCAACAAGTAAATAAAAAAAATAAACAAAAACAGAACAGAGATTTCTCATTTTATTTTCCCTGACTTGCTAACTATTATTACACATTGTTCACAAATACTTTGATTGTTTACTAAGTCTTTTCCCTACTTTCAACTTAAGCAATGATAAAGAAGAATATGACTTGGGATTATCCATATGACTGTTCATATGAGTGAGGAAAAATGCTGTATTTAGTGTGTGGTATGTTGCAAACTGGAACCAGGTACCAGATACAGAGTTAAGAATGTGAGAAGAGTATTTTATTACAATAGAAAATAGCACAAGTTTTTAATTTGGTGGCATTTCATTATGAATATTGTCTCTATTTTTCTTAAAGTAGCACCCACACTCAAGAAAAATAGAAAAACGACTCTCTCTCTCTCTCTCTCTCTCTAAAAACAAACATAGTTTTGTTAAAGATACTGAAATCCCACAATCATTTAATTCATTGACATGGGCACCAACAGGAATGTTAAACATAGAAGAACAGAAGAGTCTTAGTTCTGATGTCGGAGAAATACTTTTGGAATAAAGAAGTGGCATCTCCATGTATTGTTACACAGTAATGATTTTCAGGATCTTGGTGACATTGAGAAGTGTACTGATAAAAATCATCAATATGGCTGCTGATAGGTTTTGCATATAGAAAAGCGAGCATTCTTTGGTTGTTTCAGAAGGGACAGACGTAAAGAGAAACAGCTTTAGGTATTGAATTAAAATTGTTTTGACTTATTTCAAGTGCTTGTGACAGCTTTCATGGGATTAGCTTGGCTGGGAAATGTAGGCCCTCTTTCTATGGGAGTACAGGTGCTTCCTAGTCCATCATAATGTTAAATATTGCAATTCAGCCAATACCTAGGGCTTAAAAGTTCTTCAAAATACCTGTAACATACCCATCCATAGATGTTTAATTCATCACAGACAGATCTGAGTGTTTAATGTTTTTTGTTTTTTTCTTCCATTGTGGAACTGAAGTGTAGGCCAGAGCCTAATAGGAGCCAGTTGATTTCAGAGCACTATCAAGGCTCAACTATGTAATTTATATGGCTTGTTTTGTTTAAAAGGGAATGCAGTGATGCATCAAACCCTAGGAGATTAAGGTCATCATTCTAAAGGAAGATAAAGACATTGGAGCAGGCAACATATAAGCTCAAAGCTATTTTTTGGACAGAGAACCAATAAAATTATAACTGGCCTTTTCATAGAAGCAGAAGGCTTCACTTTATCTTCCTGACACTACCCTCATACTGGTGAGCACTGGGAGAGTGTGCATCACAAATTTTACATGTTGTCTGTTAGTTTACTATTTTAAAGAGTGTATAATGTTTAGAGCTGTCTTTTTTTTATCTTGAATATGTAGAAAAAAAAGAATAGGAAGAAGAAGAAGAACTATACTAATACAAAAAACAAGTTTTATGAGAATTACAACAGTGAAACAAACATATACAATATCAATGTACAAGATGGCAGGTATTTTAACAACAGTACAATGAATAATATGATAATATTATCATGTTGTCATAGATATTTCTGTAGCAAATATCTTATGTAAATTAGGGAGAGACAATCATGTCTTCCTTTGGTATTCAAATGCTCTGTTTATAAAAATATAATAAAAATAGTTTGTATGTATGAATACAACTTATATCAGAAACTGAGCTTGTTGTGGGGGTCTTTGCAACAAGTCATTCTTACAGTTTACGGAATTACTAAATAGGCCGAATATGAAGATGTTTTGATTATGCGTTTTCATTATTTGCTGTTAAAGCTGTAATTGTTTACCAGGTCATTGGTTGTGTTAAAACATTTTATTCTTATGTGATATAGCATAATACAAAAGACATGAAAATGTTTTATACAGCTTGACGCTAGCCATTCTTTGGAAAATGATAAATTATAATTTTCATTGGGTACCATTTTTTATAAAAATATCTTTTAAGCTAATGATATATTTTTCATCATCACACAATGTTAATAAAACTTTATTTTGTGTCTGTTCCATTTCGTACATTACTCATGCCCATTTCTTCCAATTCGTTTGTTAAGCCAAAATCACATATCAAAACGAGGCTTCAATGGCGGAAGCGATGATTCACGACCTGTAAATTTCGAAAATTATTTCCAAATAATAAGAACTGGAAAAAAATGAAGCCATATTTCCTGTCACTGCTTCTTGTCACATTTTTGGCAAATACCGATGCACAAATAGGTAAAGAACTATAAGGCTTTTTATGCTTGATTATGTGAATTTTCTATTTGTTTACGAAAATTTTCACCTGCCCAGGTGTGCCATTAATACAGGTAAACAAAATCAGAACTTTTATTAACAGCATTTTGTTTTAAAGGACCTGTAAAATTAACTTTTGATTAGAATTTAGGTATAAAGTTAAAGAAATAAACCAACAGACATGATTGGATCAATAGCTTTGAGCTAATGTTCTTATTTCATCAATCTGACTGAAGTGCACTAACTACAGATAGATCTGAAGGGAACCCATTCAGTTCTATCCTCTTGATAATCTGGATTTCCAGTATTGTTATTTCCCAGCCAATGAGACTGTATTTTATGACGTGTCTATGGGTTACCTGTTTACACGGCATGTTAATATTGAGTTTGTAAACTTCTATAGCATGTTTAAAATCATCTTGAATATTTTCAAAATATTTTGTTTCCTCTGATGAATGAATTCTCCCTTGATTGATACAAGTTTATTAAAGTTTCAGTTTGTATTTACTAAATGCATGTGAATTTTATCAGCACATAAGCTTGGTGACGAAAAGTATTCAAGAAAATGGGCCTGTTTATTTTGGTATAAATACAGTATCTATCAAATGTCTAAAGCTACTGGAAATTTTCCCTCACATAAAATTTTCTCAATATTTTACAAGATTTTCTCAATTAACTTTGACTAGAGTGCAACTACAGTGTGTTTATGGCAGAAAACGACAGGGTTATTTGGGATCCCAATTAAATATAGATTTTTCACATGCATTCAAGTGGTTAGAAACGGGAACTGATTAACCAGCAAAAACTTGAAAGCTAGGCACCGATTGGCTGATTGAAAGGTCATGAGAAGGTGACCTTCTTTTGGTGACGTTCAGATCCTAATTGCCGAGCGTTAAATAGAAGCAAATTTTAATCAGATTGCTTATTGTATTATTTAAGTAAACCAAAGGAGTAAAGTGTATACTATTGTATCAAGTGAGGTAAAGGTACTTTTTTCTTGTAATCAGGTCAGAGAAGGGTTCATGTCCCTAAAAAGCCTAAAAAAAAAAGGTTGACAACCAGAATGGCCATAAATCATGAAGGCATTTTTTTTGGAAAGTGTCTGAGAAGCATATAGTATTTAGGGCCTGTTAAATGATATTTATATATGACTTACAGTAGTGATTTCAAATTAGTCACTTCTTTTTCAAATCATTATGATATATAATTGACAATTTGATAGCGGATGTAACTCACATGACACATGCCATCATATTTACTCCTAAATATTAAAAATTTAAATCATGTGATGTGAATTGAATGATTATTACCTCTTCAAGCACAGTATAATTATATTTCAAATTTGTAGCTGATTTGATCATTGAAACATTGAAGATTAAACAACAATAGTTTATATAATTTATCTTTGGCCTTTCTGGACCAGGTCTTTATGGTTTTGGACTGTTTTTGAACTCAGGCTGAAGAAGTTTGTCGTGAAACAAACATAAATAGAAAACTGTGCAAATTTACACATTAAAGCAGTAATTTCTACAGATGTTTTTATTACTGCTATTCAGACTTATTTTTTGTGATTTGAAGAGAAATATGAATGTTACTATGCATTAGCACTGTCTTATGTTTGATAGCCTGAAATAGTTGATGACAAAACAAAAAAACAAAAACAAAAAAAAAACAATAAATATTACAAAAATAAATGAAACTCTAATAATTAAATATTTATTTTCTTTTATTTAAGTCATTTTTTGTATTTTAATAGTGTGGCAGATTACTGGACTGATTGGCATTATTATGCATGGAGGAAGAAACATTTTTGTTAAAGCTTTTCCCATGTTGTACCTGTATATAGCATAAACATGCTGTTATGTTCATGGACCATGTTGTCTGCTGCATAACATTATTGCAAACACTGCTTATAACTTAATCATTATTACAGCCTTATTGTAATTACAGAGACATTAGCCAGATGGTGTGTGACCACCGATGCTGAAGAAGAAAAATGTGAAAATTTGGTGAATAATGTAAACAAGATAAAGGCTGAGGGCATGTCAGCTCTGGGTGTGAACTCATATTACAAAGATGATAGTAACATGAATGACTTTAGTGATATGCCTGTGTTGTCCTGTGTGAGAGCAGCTGATGTGTAAGTCAACTGAAATAATACAAGCGCAAGAAATAGGTTTCAGTAAAAAATTTCCAGTTTTCTCAAAGAAGTAATTGTAGGATAATAGTATGATGATTTTTTTATGAAGAATGGACTGGGTTTTAGATGTTATTTGTGTTATAAAATTATCAATGATTTATCTTTCTCGTTCAGACAAGCCACAGACTAAGGGTAAGCTATTGTGATCACGTTCTGTCTATCCTCTGGTGTCCATCATTAACTGCTTACTTTAAACAAAGTTTCCTCTGAAACCACTTGTTTTCTGCAATTTTTTATTCCAAACATAGGAATTGCTTTGGCTTGTTAAAATCCTCTTGTCTTAAAACCACCATGTCCCACTCCAGGGGTCACTGAAGTGACTTTACAATGTATGCAAATAATATTTATTATCAAATCTGTTCTGGTGATACAGGTTAGGGTCCAAGTAATGAATTTGTCTTAAGTGAACATAATTTTGGATGTCTAAATGTGCTGTTCTCATTGAATGTCTTTCATTGGCCTTGCTGTTACAAGCAGTTTTATGAATAATTGAGAAAAAGTTCAAAGTGCTTTAATATAAAGAAGTAGATAGCACTTTCTTGCGATCATCCCTTGAAATGTTGTCAGGTGATATCCGTCACGACTCTCTTGTTTTATTTTTGAATTGGAAATGTACTCTGTTCAGTTGATTTTGATAACAGAACTTTATTTAAAGCATATAAACACAGTTTATCTTTTTATGCTCCCCGAAGGGCGAGCATATAGTTGCCGCTTTGTCCGTCTGTCCCGTTAGTCCATCCGTCATAATTTTGTCCAGAGCATAACACTAAAACTATGAGAGATATCAAGACCAAACTTCATAGGAAGTTAGATCTCAATGAGGAGCAGTGCATTGGAAAAGAACCATAACTCTTGCTTTATTAATTTTTGACTAATTGCCCTTTGAAATTTCTAATATTTATTTTTTGTCCGGGGCATATCTCACAAAGTATAAGAGTTATCAACTTGAAACTTTATAAGAAAGTAGATCTCATTGATGAGCAGTGCAGTGCACAAGAACCATAACTCTTGCTTTATTAATTTTTGACTTATTGCCCTTTGAAATTTCTCATACTTATTTTTTGTCCGGGGCATATCTCACAAAGTATAAGAGATATTAACATGAATCTTTATTGGTAGATAGATCTCTATGAGAAGAAGTGCAGTGGCAAGAATTGTAACACTATTTTGCATAACTTAGGAGTTATTGCCCTTTATTATTTTTCTTACTTTAAAAAAAATTCATATTAAACAATAGCCCTTTTGGAATTGGCATTTATACGGGAAGCATCCATCAGTTCTACCGATTTCTTGTCTTCAGTTTGACAGTGGATATTTTTAGGCTTATTGTATACAGACTTGCAAAAAAATAAAAGAATACTTAGCTTAAAAATAGATAAAAAAATATTGACGCCAATTGACAGTTTAAATATTCCTAAGCCTGAGCATATCATGCCCCACATGTAATTGCATTTAATTGATTTTCAGGTTTAAATGTATGGAGCTGTTTGAGCAGGATGAGGTGGACCTTATCACCTTGGAGGCGGGACAAGGATACTTTGCTGGCAGATACCACTCAATGAGACCCATTGTAGCTGAAAAATATGACACAGGTAGATATTAAGACTACTTTTATCATGTACACTGGTGTAAGACTAAGATTTGTACATGAGAAGAAAACAAGAGATAGCCACTGTGTTGAAGCATTTATAATATTTAGGTATTAAATAATGCGTTTCCAAAACCAAGAAACAGTCATAATCCTCCTTCAAAGATTGTTGAAATGAGAAATGATTTTCCTTCTCATCAGTGTCTCCATCTTCAGTCAGTCATTCACATAGTGCCTATGACAACTGGAAGAGTTGTCTATGCCAATTTGAAGAGTTCTTGCCTTAACATGACTATTATTTTCCAGAATACCACTGTCATATGAAAAGGTACAGTAACTGTTTGCAGATTTACAGCTCTTTTTGTTGGACTTTGTTTACTAATGAGCAGTTTAATGTTTTATCTTTTACTAGTTTTTTGCCTGGATTACATCTGTTACTGTTTCTATATGTTTCAGTCCCAGATACACCACTCGAATATTATGCAGTAGCTGTAAAAAGGAGTGGAAATCCAGTAAACATCAACACACTAAACCAAAAGAAAGCCTGTATTCCAGGTCTGTGTATCCTTGAATCATTTGTACAAATACCTTCTGTTGTACAAGTTATCATTGTTAAACTGGTTTCAGTTTATATTTAAAACTTTACCACAAAAGTATCAATACACACTGCCTGTTTGTTAAATAGGAATAAACTTCGAGTGACCTACGACTGCATCTTTTCTTCATGTGTTGATTTGTAATGTTATTATATAGAGGATGTACTTTGTACACATCTGTTTCAAGTTTTTCTGTTTCGTTCTTGAAATTTCTTGATTAAATTTACAGAGTTGTAATGAACTTTTAAATAGACCTTGTTAACCTATAAAATTACTTAAATTCATTTTGTCTTACTAGTTTTTTTTCTTTATAATTTTACATAGAGGCTACAATTGAACAAAACTACTGAATGTAAAAAAGAAAAAAATTCATTGAAGTTCATATTAATTATAAATAGGTATTGGAAGTGGTGCAGGCTGGGTGTATACAATATCATATATGTTACAAACAAAGAAGATCACTGTGACCCAGTGTAATGCAGTTGTAAAGACAGTCACAGAGTTCTTCAGCCAGATGTGTCTGCCAGGAGCTCTTAACTCATTCTACAATCCTTTTGGTAATATTCTGTAACTTGTCACTTAATTTGGGAATATCTCTCATAGAGTGCATAGTCTTTTTTCCCAGCTTTTACATTTAGTATCTCATTTTGCTGCACCGTGAGACTTTTATTGAACAGTTTTTATCATTTATTAATGTATGTCTCTGTAAGTTGATAGGTATAGATAATTATAGCACAAAATTCTCATAGATCTCACTGTGATCAACACGAGTCCTGTTTTTTTGTTGAAATGCAATGTCAGATTTAGCCTTACAGCTACATCACTGGGATGGAGACTGTTAACTCCTTTTTGTCTTATTTATCAAAGTACTTCAAAATATGATAGCAACACAGATCAAGTTTTCATTATTATTGAGCTATATAACATTATTGTTACTTCACAACTGTTATCAGTAAATACATGTATTGTTCATACATTCAGGAAATAACCCAACAAGTGTTTGTGAGTTATGCAAAGGGTCAGGAGAACAGAAATGTACATCAAGTGATCCTCATGCTGGCTTTGATGGAGCTTTTAAATGTCTTGATGCACAGGGTGACTTTGCATTCTTGCGGCATGATACAGTTGAAATGTCTGCTCCAGATCGCACAGATGTAAGTGGCTTTGTCAGAAGATAAGAGAATGATTGTACATCCTAATTCTATTCTTGTATTGTGAAAATAGATTTAGATCAATGACCTTAAAACTTTAGACTGTAGCTGGGCATGATGAACAGATGATCCCTTGAGCATTTGGGCCCAGGGTGAAAGGTCAATCTCAGTGGCCCATGCATTTATAAAAAAAACTGTAGGAAAATAATTGATGGTTTAGTTGAAAACTTTTTAAGTATCTTCCATAGATATGTAAAAGAAAAAATTAGATCTTCTACCTTTACTTGTAAAGTGGCAGGTCTCATTTTGAGAATTTACCTGAAAGAAAAAATCATAATTTACATCAATGATTGTTGCCTTTTTCAGCAATATCAACTCATCTGTCCAGATTCTAGCTCAAGGCCGATCTCAGAGTATGAGAACTGTTACTATGGAAGAGTTCCAAATGACGTTGTCATGACGTCCAACATGAAAGACGATATGACAGTACAAAAATATAAAAACCTTCTGCTACAACTATCTGACTGGTTCGGACCAATGAAGCCATATGAGAAAGAGTTTAAGATATTTAGTTCATTAGGATATGAACATACCGAGAGAAAGAATATCTTGTTTAATGATGCTACGAAATCTCTGGTGGCAATTGGATCAGACCGGGACAGATACTATACATGGGTTGGTAAGTGGTTTGTGAGATGTTTAGAAGTTATTGTACATTAGAAATTCACTCACCCATGGATACCATGTTTATCCATTGATCAGTTTGTTTATAACATAGAGATGATAGACTTAGATTCTTATGTTATCTTGTATCATTGATCCCTGCCAGGGTTTAGAGTCCTAGCTTGCAATAAGCCATTCTTCGTAATTTGAAAACGTTGGCTTTTCAATAAAGATAAAGGTTTAGTTTTTTTCACTGAGGAATAATTACCTGTATAAGATAAATTGCCAGCCAGTAAAAATAAATCTGTTGAAGAGCAGTATGAAATACAGTCAGACCAGGAAAAAACATACTCACTGGACTTTCAGTACTTTAGGCCTATGCTTTCATCTTTCACAGTGTTAGCTTCATTTGGAACTCTTTTAGTTGTCTGTACTGGTCTGCAGAGATCACTGTTTCTTGCCTTTCTAGATCAGTACAAAATTCTAATATGTTGGATTGGAAGTCAGTCTTTGACATGTTTCAACTTAAAATGTCTTCTGTCTGCAGTGATAAAACTATAGTCTAGTTTTGGCTGAAAATGACCCCATTGTGTTTTTGTATATTATCAGATGATAGTTTCCGAGCAGCTTTAAACAACTTAAATCAGTGTCCTATAGAAGTAGTGCGCTTGTGTGTGATATCTGATGCTGAGAGGGATAAGTGTGAACGTATGGTCGAGGTTTTTAGAGGCAAGGATATTAAACCTGACCTTGACTGTATAATGACACCGAATACCAAGGCATGTATGAAACTGGTCGCTAATGGTGATGCTGACATCACAGTTCTAGACCCAGGAGATGTTTACAAGGCAGGAAAGTGAGTGTGGCTATTTGGAATTAGTTCTACAGTTTCTTTTAAAATACACCAGCAGGAGAAAAATTGGGTGAAATCATTTAGTCAGTTATGCCACTCTTGCATTACTACTGGTATTTTGTCCAGTTTTTCTAAAAGATGCTATAAAAAAGTCGCTTGATAATATTTTCTTTCAGTTTATGCTTTGTTATGCAAAACTTGGTTTAGCAATGTTTGTAAAATGTAATGCAGTTCTTCTGGCATATATTAGTAAAAAGTTTGTTTATTTTTCGTTTTTAGAGGTTTTATGATCGGTGATACTATCACCTTTGATGCAAACATTGCTATTTGCCTTTTTGATGAGATTTGATTTTAAAGAATGCTGCTTTATCATTTGTTTGAAAATGGACCATATCTTATTTCAGGGAGTATGGGTTGGTGCCGATCGCTGCCGAGGACTACGGTGATATGACACATAAACTGAAAATTGTTGCCGCAGCAAGGAAGCGAGATCTCTATATGACACTCTTCAACCTGAAAAGTAATAGCTTCTTGGAATTACATTAGTTTGTGTGTTACATCATCTGCTTCAGTTATATATTAAGGCATCATAATTATTTAGGAGATGTTAGAGGAAACAGACTGACCTGAATGTAAATTTAACTTGATAAGCCTTTACCCATATATTAGTAAACTCTGAATGCTACCATGTCATGTAAAATTTTACTAAGTATTGTGAAAGAATGCTAAAACTATATTTATACTTAATCTGGAAAAATAAATACTACCATTTTTCTTACCGCTTTGAAGGAAGTCACATCAGGGAATGATTTCTAGAGAGAGAGAAAGAGACAGTTGTAGTGCTTACATTTAGTTCTGTCAACAGAGTAGCATCATCATAGAACATTTCTGTGAACACTGCAATCTTGTATAGTTTTAGATTCTAAATTATATTTTGATATCCTTCGTGTTTCTAGTTGCAAAAATGCAGTCATATTTATCAGAAAAGATTCGAGAGTAAACTGCCACCTTAGTAACATAACAGAAGAACTAATAAACATTATAAAATAGGAAAAAAAACAGCCCCAAAATAAGAGGATGCTAGTGAGTTTTTCTGGTTACAAAATTATAAATTCTCGAGCTTACACATTACCACTGCCATTCAGCTTAAGATATTACCTTCAGGAAGTAATACAATACTCCTAAACAAGGGTCTTAATCATAAAACAAGGCTGTATGATCAGGATCATCAGGGGCTCTTCTGGAATGAAAATCCTACAATTCCTGCTCAAACACAATTTTGTGGCAGAGTTACTTCCCCATATCATATCAGTAACAGTACCTAAGCTGTCAACATTTTTTGATATTTGATAATCTAAATAACTAGTTTGCATTGAGGTAGTACCTTAGTTCATATAAGTACCTATGCAATGATTTGTTTCTCTGTCTGCAATCTAAAAGTTAAAAAACATTTCTGTACCACACTTTGTCTTAAAATTACATAAATGTTAAACTGCTATGTGTATTTTTTTCAACAGGTTACAGGGCATGTCATGCTGGTATTGGCAGGGGAGATGGTTGGATTGTTCCACTGAACATCTACATTGAAACTCAACAGTTTATCCCACAACAGTGCTCTATCTTTGAAAATATTGGTAGGTTGAGTCTTTATTTTTCCATCTCATTTATTGAGTTCTTTTTTACAATGAAACATTTACCAGAACAGTATAAAATATACAAAGAAACTAAAATGTGCTTGATTCAGTTCTTATTACAATATGATAGCTGGTTTACAAAGTAAATTAAATTCTATTGGAATAGTTTTTTACAGTAATCTTCTCTTTTACTAAGATCCAGGACATATCCGGCATGTACATGTTCAAATGTATGAATATTGTAGTGGTATGTCTCTCATTACGTGAGATGACATTCTAAATATTGGGTTTTTTTTATTTATAGACAATTTTGTAGCCTCATAAGGAACAAGAAAGAAAATCTATGATCTGCTGCCAGCTTTCATAATTTAATGTCTTACACCACTTTATAGTATTTTTTTTCCATCTGAATTTAAATTCATCAATACTTTGAATTTTTAGTTTTCCCTTTGATACTGTCATGTCACTGATGTGTAAAGAATTATGTCTCCCCCCCCCACCCCCCACTAAGTGGTGTGTGAGACATATTGTTTATAAACTTTCCATCTGTCTGTCTTTATGTCATAAAGTTTGTCTCCAGCTTTTTCTCCATAACAGCTGGTACCAAGCCAAGTTGAGCATATCATTGGCAGTTTCCAGTTTGTTGATAATTCAGCTAAAGTTATGGGCCTTGATTTGTCCAAATTTGAATACATATTGGCTTATCTCCATAACCACGTGTCGGATATTGACCAAACTTCACAGGAATGATTGTTAGCAAGTGTATTTACACATATTGTTGATATATTCCGGTTGGCTAATTTTTAGTGGAGATGTTGCCCTTTTTTTGGTCCAGATTTAGGCATATCTCTATAACCACTGATCAGATTTTGAGGAAACGTCACAGGAATGGTTATAAATGAGAGTTGTAATGCATATTTTCATTGTGTTTCTGTCAGATGATTTTTAGCAAAGTTACAGCCCTTGATTTGTCCATATTTGAATACAGTTGGGCATATCTACAAATGCTAGTTATATTTTGATGAAACTTCACAGCAGTGATCAGTTGCAAGTGCACTTTTAAAAGCATATTTATTTATTGGCTTTTACTGGTCGTATGATTTTTAGCAGAGTTCAAGTCCTTGATTTTTCCAAATTTGATTACAGTTGGCATATCTCCATAACCATTTGTTGGATTTTGACAGGGGTGGATGGGGGTGGGGAGACATATGTTTTTCTTAGAAACAGTCTGTAGTTGGTAGTTCTTTTGAAATTGGTCTGTAAAGCATTTCTGAAAATATCTGAAATGCTGTTAAAGCTCATTTCAATAAGGTTTTGTGAAATGAAAACATGGCAACTGATATTACAGGTCAGTTGTTCTCTCGAAGTTGTATCCCAGGTGCTTTAGACAAGGACTATAACCCCAGTCAGAAACCCATCAACCTGTGTGAGGGCTGCCAGGGTGGTGGGTACAGGAAATGTCAGAGAAACAGTGATGAACTGTACTATGGAGCCACAGGGGCATTCAGATGTCTTGTTGAAAGTAAGTATCATTGTACCATAGACAGGAATTTACATTAACCTTTATCTTGTAGATTTTATGGGTTTTTTTATTAGGCTTTGGTCTTGAATCATAGGGCAGCAAGAGATTGAAAGGAGTAAAGACATCTGTAAATTTGTATTAGAAAATTGAATGTTATTCAGTCAGTATGTCTTTGTATACCATTTTGTTCAGTTTCATTGCATTTAGATGCCCTTTTCCTAGTAGCACCCTGCCTTAAATAGGAGCTATTTTTTTTTTTTTAACAGAGTAATAAGTCATTTGTTGTTGCTACATGCACTGCAGTGTGGTATACTTCTTTTCATGTCTATATAAGCTGTGTCTTAGCAGCCAGTTGCTAAGATTAGATGGAAATTTATTCATTTGAAAGCCTGAAAACCAGGAGAAAACACTAAGTCTTATATTACTGGCATGGTTTGAGATCAAGGTCATTGTACAATGGAATTTCTATAAACTTAGAATGCAGCTTTGATGACTATCTAAAAAGCTTGAAAAAAAAAATCATACATATATTGATTTTCTGAAAGGGCTGTGTCAGATGTCAGTATGTGTTGGGGAGCATTGCTTTATTTCCAATGATTTCTTGTTTATGGTATGTAGCAAAAATTAAATTTTTTAGATTTTCAAAGAGGTCATATTTCTTCAACTCAGGTAAGATGTATATTTCTTTCAGCGGCTGGTGATGTTGCTTTTGTTCATCATTTGACCGTTGGTGACAACACAGATGGAAGAAATCAGGCCATCTGGGCCAGGAACAGGCGTTCTGATGATTATGAGTTACTGTGTAAGGATGGTACACGAACTGCCATTGAGAACTGGGAGAATTGTTATCTGGGAGAGGTTCCTGGTGCAGCACTGGTCACTGGTGGCTATGTGCCTGCAACCAAAAGAGATATCTACTGGAATATTTTCAGCTATGGACAACAGTTCTTCTCCTCGGATATGTGAGTTCTTGTTAGCGTGTTTTAAAATTTGAATATTTCATAAAAGGATTCCTTAATAGTATAGAAATATCTGTAGCCTTTTTAAAAATATTGAAACAGAAGCCTTCACTATTTGCATCTCCTTCTTGAAAATGATTGTTCTTTTCAGTAATTTATATGGAACAAAATGCTTTATTATTCACCTTCAGTGTAACAGAAAGCTTTAAATACTTCCTTTAGCAAACATCAGGACTTTACCATGACCAGAAAAAATGACACATGGCCTGTTCAGTTAATAAAAGCTGATTTTTCTGTTGTAATTTAGTGATGGTGATTTTTCTGTTGTATTTTAGCGATGGTGATTTCCACATGTTCCACTCTGGTTTATTCTACTCCGACCTCATTTTCTCAGACGAGGCTGTAAGGCTTGTTCCATTGTTACCAGAAGAACAAAGCTACGAAGCATACCTTGGCTGGGACTTTATCAACCAGGTGGAAAACCTTAATGAGTACCAGTGTATACCAGTTGCGGGCTCAAGCACCCTACATGGAACTGGTATAGTGACTTTTACAATGATAGCGACAATAGTCCTGAGTCTGTTATAGTTGTGATGAAAAACATACACTTGCACATATGGATTTTAATACACATATCATTTTGTAAAACAGTGCTCATTATAAAGGATGTGATTTCTTCAATTTATGCCAGACTTTTTGTAGAGGGAAAAAAAAACATTAGAAGTTTGAAGCATCTTGGACAGTAGACCATCTACAAACTTGGTACATGCCACACAAAATGATTTCTTGCACTGCACTATATCTGTTAAAAAAATCTTGTAAAAAAAAAACACTTGAAATTTACATTGATAAGCTTACAGCAATTAACTTTTATATAAATGCAAAATAATATGATTAAAAAAGTGAATATGTTTTAAGGAAAGACTTCAATATTTACTTGTTTAAATTTCCAATTTTATGGTTTGTTACATTTCATTGTAATGGAAGTGCTCATGCATTTTTTGATACATATAAAATTATTAAGGAAAATTTCATTATCATTATCACACTTTATGTAAATAAATATGCTGGTAGGTTTTTTTTCTGATACATGATGTAACAGCCCTTCTTTAAGTACATGTAACATTCTATTGGTTGTAGGTCTGTTGTTATCACAAGAGTTTTTTGTTCTTTAAGTCTAGGGTTTTCAATTTTGAGGGGTTTCAGTTTTTAAGGGTTTAGTAAGATGCTGCAGGAGAGCTAACTCAACATGAATTATTCCTACCAGAAGGTCTTTAGAATCTTGTTTTTTCATAGTACGAGATGGATGTGTGAAAGTTTAATTTTTAATAACAAACCAGGAGGACTTGCAAAAAACAGATAATGAAGTGCAGATTATGAAGAGAAAAAAAAATTAGAAAAGGTGGAAAAGTCAGACTATAACTCATGTATATAGATAAGTATATTATAGCTTTTTTCCTGTCGTTTCATGTAGATAAGTATACAGGGAAAATATTTTAAGAGTACATCCTGTAAATAATCCATGTTTTATCACTGTATGTAATTCTCTATTCTAATGTAATTAGAACTATATGTATTTATAGACAACAGGAAGTAATGTAATTCACAAAAGTCAAGGACATATCATATTTTTTTGTAATTCCTTTCTTTCATGGAACTCTGCTTTGTACATTATGTTAATTGGTTATAAACTTGAACTCAAGAGCAGGTATACATTTCCTTTGACCACAGTTAAGCTTAGATCTGAAGTACAATTTTTGAAAACTTGTTAATATATGCTATCTAAATAATCATTTAAAGGGGCATACCCTAAATCTAACCAGTGGTATGCATAGTACCTGTTTCATTGACTTAATCTCTATAAAATGGAAAATAATATGAAAGAGAATCTATTAAGGGGACGCTATTTGCCAATCTGACTAAAGTACATTATCTTGCTAATAGTGTAGTGATTTTTTGTATATGATTTTTATCAGGTTGTGTTATCTGCTTAATTATTTTATAGCAAATAGAACGTTTTTTTCATTCACCCACTGATATGTTTAAAACTGCCTCCTTGGAGTATAAGAAGAACTATAAAAATGTTCATTTTCAGTAAATTGCAATCTTCACAAGATATATACAACAACTTTCTATGTGAAGAATAAGTTAGATAACCTGTTACTCTTAGAATTTCTGACTGTGACCTTGACATCAGATAATTCTTCCTTCATATTTGAAATGGAATGCTTCAAATTTTAGGGTATGCCTTTTTTACTGAAGGAAATTTATTGTTTCTTGTTAGAATCAATAAAAATCAAAAGCAAATTAAAACATTTCATGCTCCCATCCTTAAAGGTATGTCAGGGAGTTGATAAAAAAGTGTGTTTTATGTGAACGTTTTTTAGAGTGTAAAGATATTTTTGTAATGTAATTTTTACCAGGCAGTTTTACATACATTGAATGTACTTATTCCAGATTCAGACATTCCATTCTGACATGTTTTCTTTAAATAGTATCTTTGTGTATATTTCCATTTCATTTCTTATTAACCGCAATATATTTTTATACTGAATAAAGACAACTAAAAAGATCTTTGTGAAAATTGTTTTCCTTACCCCTCATCAGAGCTTAGGAACAAAGTTTAAGAAGAGAGTAGGATGCTTTCATCCCAAGATTATGAACCCTCTGCTTTTTAGCTTATCTGAGCACGAAGTGCTCAAGGGTGAGCTCTTGTGATCATTGGTTGTCTGGCGTGCATGGTGCGGTGTGAGTCTTCAACAGTTTGACTTGAACGACTTCTTCTCCAAAACCGCTTAGCCAACTTTGAGAAAACATGCATGGGATATTTCTTACATGAAGCTCTACCAAAGTTGATCAAAGAAATTAATTACATCAAAAACTCTTGTTGCTATGGCAACAGAAAGGAAAAACTTTGAAAAATCTTCTTGTCTGAAACCACAAGGCCCTGTGCCTTAAGAGTTGGTATGTAGCATTATTTAGTGGACCTCTAACAAATTTTTTCAAATTATGCCCCTGGGTTCAATTTAATTGGCCCTGCCGCGGGAGTCAATTGATTTTACATAGGCTTAGATAGGGAAACTCTTTAAAAATCTTGTCTGAAACCACAAAACCTAGAATTTAGACATTTAATGGAGCAACAGGTAGAGGTCCCTACCAGGTTTATTCAATTTATGCTCGTTGGCTCAAAATTGGCCCTTCCCCAGGGATCAATTGATTTTACATGTACTCATATATAAGGAAAACCTTAAAACATCTTCTTGTCTGAAATCACAAGGCCTAGAACTTAAATATTTTGCATGAAGCATTAGCTAAAGGTCAACTACCAAGATTGTTCAAATAATGCCCCTTTGGTCAAAATTAGCTCTACCTGTGTGGTCAACAGCAGACCCAAAGCCAAAGTGTTCAGTTGAGTGATCCAGGGCCATCTTGCCCTCTTGTATTTCAAGAAATGTTTTCGCCTGTCTATAGATTTCATTATATCATTTTAATTTACTTCAGTAGTCAAGTATTTTCTTACTTGTACACCATTGTAATGTCTCCTTGATAAAGGGTCAATGGTTCAAGCCCTCATCTATACTGACTCACCCTGTCAGAAGGTTGTTGTTTCCTGTTGGGGGTTTATGTCTAGTAGTAATAATCTAATTATATTAAAGTCAGACACCTTTCTACCTGAACTACTAGTATTATTATACAACTTTAAAAAGGAATTTAAAATCATCAGTTTGAGGCACATGTAGACTAGTACGAGGTCCCAGAAGAACAGATTGAAGTTTTACCTCTCAGAGAAGCTGACTCATGGTTTTATCCCCAATTACTTTCCTTTTTTTGAAATAGTTTAAATGCTTCTGGTCAAATTCTGGATTAACTTACCTCCAACTGATCACTATTGTTTGTTAACAGTAAGGTCAATCCCTTTTTTACTTGTCACAAACATACACCGATCATATGAGTTCTGAAAATGAGTTTTGTATTAACACTTTTACTGTATAGTAAATACAAGCTGTTTTATCAATATTGTACAGACCAAAACAGTTTTCACTGTTAAATAGGCAGACAATTTGGACATTTTTCATTTGTAGTATTTTGATTGCAGGCTTATACCTGTTTGAAGAAAAATTCTGTCCAATAACATCCTTCTTCATAACACTATCACAACATTTATGGATAGCATAGTATTGTTTTTCGACTCAGTTCAGTCAATTATCTATCAGGTTTGCTAAAGAAGCGGTTAAAAAGAGTCATCTTTGCTTTGAAAGTGGAGAGCTTCTTGTTAAAAGAACAAGGTCACACAAGGACAAGGTTCTGGTGTCAAACAATGAATAATTTTATTTGATGTTTAACCAAGGGCAGTAACATTGCTGAGGAACAAGTATGGTTTTTGCGCTCTGCAATGTAATTAAAGTTCAAGTTATAAGCAACACCTTGTATTGTTCAAGAGCTATTATCCTGGAAAAGGTATGAGAAATTAAACAAAGGGCAATTAATCCGCTAACACGTAAAGTGATGGTACTGTTTTTCTGTAGACAAGTAGTATTTATGAAAGTTGTTATACTGGAGTTGCAGCCCTCTTGCTTAGTATTTCATCTTAGAGCCGTCTGAGTAACCTTCGTGTTTGAAGACAACAAATTGAAGGTTTACACAAGACAAATTTTAAAAGGGGCAACACCTCTGCAAATAATCATGGAAGAGTTACGATTTATTTGTTCTGCACTTCTTGATGATGTTTTAAGAAACTATCCTCAAAGTTTTAAGCTTATATATACTGGAGTGTTACTAAAGTTTAGTATCGAAAAAATTATGAACGATAAAGAGGTAAAGATTAGCTACAATTCACTTCTAGAAAATGTTTGGAGTACCTCCCTTAAGATTGCCTGCATATCCCGATCGTCCTGTTCCGCGCCGTACCGTGTTTTTTCCTGACAGGTCGTGATCGTACGTTCTAAGAACATCCTGGCAATTTTCGGAAACTAATACGAAGTGTACCGTTATGGCGTTCCATACGTAATAATATCATCACGTGCATTGTGGTGCTGTGTCACGATCAGTTTTGTTTTAATGCTTTGTTATGCCGTTTCCATTCATGTTAATAAAGATGTACGCGAGGTTGCGTTATCATCATGTATCTAGTTTATGATAACTCATGGTAATTTAACTTATACCACAACCGTACGCAGGTTAAAAGTAGAAACTAGTTTTGAAGTTTGGGATGCGCGCATTTTCAAACGCTCGGTTTTAAAGTTAACTGCACATGAGAACAAACATTCACACACGATAAACAGTCTTCCTCACTTTTTGCCAATACGTGCAGGATGCATGTCATGCGCAGACGAGCCGTTTGCGTGCTTTGACCACCATAGTTAATTGCACGGGAAACAATACCTGAGTTACTGGCACCAGAACAAATCAATATACTTAACGGAATGTAGCAAAATGTAGCAAAACCGTAGAATCAATAGCATTTGTCAGGAATGACAATTGTGGACGACATTACTTGATAAGAAATGTGAATGTTATCGTAAATAGGATTTACGTTCTACAAAGAAGTCTTTTATACGGGATACATGTATAGACGCACACTTGGAAGGATAACTGGTATTGTACAATTAAAATTTATTGCCTATTTTCCTTTTGCACGTGAAATTTTTCTTTTACTTCTTGTTTCTTTCCTTCTAGAGACTTTATAATAGCAAACAATCTTATACAACTATTTTTTCTTCATTGTAATCATTTTGACATAACTCTTTTTATTTCTTGTGATTTGACGTTTCCTATCTACCATTACAGTTAAACTTCGCTTACATAGTGATGAACCGATTTTAATAGCGGGTCTCATTGTACTAAATTTTAGACAATAGCTAATTTTTACATGATTTTGAAACAATGTTGTTTTATAAGCGGGACTTTGTTGTATTTGTTTCAGTTGAACACTTGTGGAACTGTAAGAAAAGTACGCGATTATAATCTGTAATTCAGGGGAGAGAACTGATCAAATAACATTTGAAATCGACGAGCATGCGATTTAAAACTGTGTCCTAAAATCACTCCTGACCTTTTGTAATTAATTGCAGCTTAGTCACTTACAGGATTGTATGTAACGGCCGACTAGTAATTTTGCTAATAATGTCTTATCATGTTATTAACTTTGATTTCCGGTCAGCGATTCAGTATCATATTACATTGTTACAATACCGAGTGACCTTGTTTTCCACGCGAATACTGCCCGAACAAGTTTTTACTAAAGAGGTTTGGGGAAAACCATGTAATGACAATTAGTGTCACAACTGCTTCGTAGGTCTGACTATCAATGTGAACAGTAAACATCATTGTTAGCAGGATCTTTCGTGGTATGTTACTGTTATTTATTTCTTTATCAGTTAATAACATAATATCATTTTTACTCATGCAAGTACCTGCTAATTTACTGTTAACCGATGCTATTTAGTTTGTTATGGATTTTATTTGTAACTGATCATTTTTTCTAATTTATTTTATTTTTATTGCATTTTCGTCCTTGATGTTTTACATAGTAATGAAAGAGTCACGCAAAGATTAAGAATAATATACTCTTCAAGAAAAGAAACGCATAGCCCATTTTTCATCATTTTAAAAAAAAACAAACAAACCGGGATCGTTGTTTCTATGAATCTTACATGTTTTTAATGTCATTATGTAAGAACAAAAGAAATTAATCACGGGCTGTAAATGTGGAGTCACTAATAGGGACTGGTCATTCTTCTGGCCAACATTAGTTTTCGTTCGATTGCACCAAGCCACACGAGTTTATTAACGTCGCAGGCATTCCACGTGCAACCCGAATCTAAGTCTTTAAAATCCAGGGTTTCTTGGTTTCAAATTCAGTTGCACATGTACACACTCATCGAGCCAAGTGATGCCACGCCTGAACGAAGAGCAACACAATTAAGCTATCGATCGGTTACAAGCAGGTGAATCCCAGACAGAAGTAGCCAGGCTGCTGAATGTTTCCCAGAGTACCATCTCTCGCCTTTGGGATAGGTACCGACAGCGAGGTTCAACACGTGATCGCCCACGCTCAGGCCGACCAAGAGTGACCACACCTGCCAAGGATCGTTACATCCGGTTACGTCATTAGCGGGAACGGTTCACAACAGCGACCTCTACTGTAGCAGCAATCCCCGGACGGCGTAGGATTTCAGACCAGACAGTCCGTAACCGACTAAGTGAAGCTGGAATACGAGCCAGACGTCCCGTTAGAGCTGTTGTTTTGACACGCCGACAGCGTCAAATCCGACTTCAATGAGCTCAGACACCCAGGGTATGACCACATCAACAGTTTGGTTCAGCGACGAGTCGCGGTACCTGTTGCAACGAGGCGATGGTAGAGCGAGGGTATACAGACGACGAAATGAACGCGTTGCTGATAACTGCATTAAAGAAGTCGGCAGATTCGGTGGTGGGAGTGTAATGATGTGGGCTGCAATATCGCATACTGGAAAAACGGCGTTGTTGCACATTCAAGGAAATCTGACAGCCCAGCGGTTTTGTGATGAAATCCTGCAGTCACACGTTCTGCCGTCAATGCAGCAGAATGGCGCAGCATTTCAACATGACAATGCTCGACCCCACACTGCAAGAATAACAACCTCATTCCTCGCGGGTAACAACGTTGGGGTACTTCCTTGGCCGTCCAAATCACCTGATTTCAATCCCATTGAGCATCTTTGAAACGACTTAGACAGACGTGTCCTGCAATGACAACCACAGCCTCAATCGTTGCAGCAACTTGTTCATGCGTTACAAGATGAGTGGAACAACATCCCACAACAGGTGATTCGGAATTTGATTTGGTCAATGGGGCGGCACTGTCAGGCTGTTATTGACGCTCGAGGTGGACATACGAGGTATGTCGTGACCTTGAACTTTGAATATGTAATGAACTTTCCATGAAAATGGAGATTTGAAAGTTTTTACGAGTTGTTATTTATCCATCTATTTATTAATCATTGTTATCGTTGAAATTTGGTTGATTTTATATTTCCCCAAATTTCACTATGCGTTTCTTTTTTTTTTTGAGGAGTATATTACAGCAAGAAATAAGTTTCTTTTGAATATTTCTCTAGTGTTAGATTTTAGTGTTAAAATACTGTAAACCTTCTAGCGGCATCTGTTTTGCTTTTGCGACCAGCGCAGACCGTAGTTAGACTGCAAATATGTACCATCTGATTATGGTCTGCACGTGTACAAAGGGTTTCATATTTATAGACAAAACATTGTCTGCATTGGTTGCTATGGATTCATTCTAATTTTGCATTCTACTCATAGTTTTCACTGTTCACTATTTGTACACTTCAGTTCTGCAGTCTGATTTTGGTGTGATCATGGTCTGCACTACAGTTATGGATTCATTTTAGTTTTGAAATCTGCTCATGCACTGTATACTATTGGCACACTGTAGTTTTATAGTGTGATCAAGTTCTGATCATGATGTGTACGGTCCGAAATCAATTGAGTTTAGCTTTTTAAGGATTATCATGAACTGATACTGGTCTGCATTTTTCGTAATCGATTCATTTTAGTTTGTGACCATGTACTGAACTGTTCAAAATTCATTTATTCCAGTTTTGCAGTACGATAAACGTCAGAAACTAGTCTGCACTGTTCACAACTGATACATTTCAGTTTTGCACTCTGATCAAGGTTTGCACTGTCTTCTAGTGCTACATTTCAGTTTTGCCGTCTTGTCAAGGTCTGCACTGTTTTCTAGTGCTACATTTCAGTTTTGCCGTCTTGTCAAGGTCTGCACTGTTTTCTAGTGCTACATTTCAGCTTGGCAGTCTGATCAAGGTCTGCATTGTGTACTAGTGCTACATTTCAGTTTTGCAGTCTGATCAAGGTCTGCACTGTCCCATCGTCGGTGACCCCCGGTACATATTCCGCACAACTACATTATGTACCGTGGGATAATTGACTGCTGATTATTCGTTTTCATGAATATTTATTAGCAAAGGGATGTAACTCTTCGTCGAATGAGATGCCGCAATACAAATAGACACTCTTCAGTGTGGAGAGTAGGCATAATGACAAGTTACTTAAAATAGACGTATTTCCCAGGATTTAAACATAGGCGCGGAAGGCAAATTGTAACAAGTAATTTCACTGGCTGAGATTCCGCAAGGGAAATCTTACGGAAACAAATGAAAGTAGGTAATGAATTATTCATGAGTACGAAGTTTTACCAGCCAATTGTCCCACGGTAGATAAATAGAGTAAAACGGAATGGATCGAACGTGGGTTTCCGACGATGGCACTGTCCACAATTGTTACATTTCAGTTTTGCCGTCTGATCAAGGTCTGCATTGTCTACTAGTGATACATTTCAGTTTTGCAGTCTGATAAAGTTATGCATTGTCTTCTTGTGCTACATTTCAGTTTTGCAGTCTGATTAAGGTCTGCACTGTTTTCTAGTGCTACATTTCAGTTTGGCAGTCTGATCAAAGTCTACACTGTTCACTATTGATACATTTCAGTTTTATAGCCTGATCAAGGTTTGCACTGTCTTCTAGTGCTACATTTCAGTTTCTGATCAAGGTCTGATTACAGTCTGCACTGTTCATGACTGATACATTTCCATCTTACAGTCTGATTAAGATGTGATGCAGGTCTCAAATGTCTCCTTTCGCTTCTCCTCTGTTTTGCCGTCCACACTGTTCGTCATACTTAGTTCTAAACTCATTTAATGTCCATGGTTGGATCAAAGTGAATTCTGGCAAAGACTGCAATCAAACACATACGTTATACATTAATCAGTCTTAAGAGATGAAAATTAGATAATTATTGGATTTTAGTATTTTATTTGAAATCCCTGTAGAAATATTACGAGAAAACAATAGCTGATAGTTAAACCGGTCAATATAAACATTTTAGAGAAAGCCGAGATGATTTGCTTTGTAGCTTAATTGTGGATATCAGGTTTCTTTGGGGAATATGTTTAACTGCATGTAACTTGCACATATTTGAAGGGAAGTTTCATATTGCAATACACGTTGTAATAAAACGGACGAGGCTGATATATTTCGCGATACTTGATAAACGTTATGTTTTTTTTTGGTTTTTGAAAAAAATCCGACGTTAATTTGTTAATTCTAGTCAAACTGCAACTCATTCAACGTAAACTTTATCAGAACAATAGGATACAGTCAGCTTTTAACAACAGTAACAATAAATACAACAACAACAACAACAAATGAAAGGGTGCGAATGTTGCACACAGATAATTCTGCATAACACTTTTTCAGTTTCAAGCATTAAATCTGTGCTTCGACACCTATACTACAACACTTTTTAGCTATACAATGACACTTTTTCTATTTCAAACACTACGACAATAGTTAAATCTATACTACAACACTTGTTAGCTCAATTACGAAACTTTTTTTCAAATTTCAAACACTATAACAATGGCTAAAGCTATACTATGACACTTTTTAGCTATATCACGACACTTTTTCAATTCTAAACACTATGGTAATGGCTGGAGCTGTACTACAACACTTTTTAGCTATTCTTTTTAGCTATTAACTTTTGCAACTTTGCAACATTTTAGCTATAATGCGACACATATTCAGTTTCAAACTGTGTGAAATGGCTTGAGTTATACTTCGACATTTTTTCAATTTAAAACATTTCTGATACAGTACGACATTTTTTTCAGTTTCAAACACTGTGACGATGGCTTGAGCTATACCTCGACACTTTTTTAATTTCAGACATTTAAGCTATAGTACGGTACTTTTTTAGTTTTAAACATTATGACAATGGCTTCAGCAATACTCAGACACTTTTTTTCAATTTCAAACATTTCAGCTTAAGAACGGCACTTTTTAATTTGCAAACATTTCAGCTATAGTACGACTCTTTACAAATTCAAACATTTCAGCTGTAGTACGACTCTTTACAAATTCAAACATTTCAGCTATAGTACAACTCTTTACAAATTCAAACATTTCAGCTATAGTACGACACTTTTTCAGTTTAATCACTTCAGCTATATAACGACACCTTTTCAGTTTAAACATTTCAGCTATAGTACGACTGTTTACAAATTCAAACATTTCAGCTATAGTACGACACTTTTTCAGTTTAATCACTTCAGCTATATTACGACACCTTTTCAGTTTCAAACATTTCAGCTATAGTACGGCTCTTAACAAATTCAAACATTTCAGCTATAGTACGACACTTTTTCAGTTTAAGCACTTCAGCTATATTACGACACCTTTTCAGTTTCAAACATTTCAGCTATAGTACGACTCTTTACAAATTCAAACATTTCAGCTATAGTACGACACTTTTTCAGTTTAATCACATCAGCTATATTACGACACCTTTTCAGTTTCAAACATTTCAGCTATAGTACGGCTCTTTACAAATTCAAACATTTCAGCTATAGTACGACACTTTTTAAGTTTAATCGCTTCAGCTATATTACGACACTTTTTCAGTTTCAAACATTTCAGCTATAGTACGACTCTTTACAAATTCAAACATTTCAGCTATAGTACGACACTTTTTCAGTTTAATCACTTCAGTTATATTACGACACCTTTTCAGTTTCAAACATTTCAGCTATAGTACGACTCTTCACAAATTCAAACATTTCAGCTATAGAACGACACTTTTTCAGTTAAATCACTTCAGCTATATTACGACACCTTTTCAGTTTCAAACATTTCAGCTATAGTACGACACTTTTTCAGTTTAATCGCTTCAGCATTATTACGACACTTTTTCAGTTTCAAACATTTCAGCTATAGTACGACTCTTTACAAATTCAAACATTTCAGCTATAGTACGACACTTTTTCAGTTAAATCACTTCAGTTATATTACGACACCTTTTCAGTTTCAAACATTTCAGCTAAAGTACGACACTTTTTCAGTTTAATCGCTTCAGCATTATTACGACACTTTTTCAGTTTCAAACATTTCAGCTATAGTACGACTCTTTACAAATTCAAACATTTCAGCTATAGTACGACACTTTTTCAGTTAAATCACTTCAGTTATATTACGACACCTTTTCAGTTTCAAACATTTCAGCTATAGTACGACTCTTTACAAATTCAAACATTTCAGCTGTAGTACGACACTTTTTCAGTTTAATCACCAGCTATATTACGACACCTTTTCAGTTTCAAACATTTCAGCTATAGTACGACTCTTTACAAATTCAAACATTTCAGATGTAGTACGACACATTTTCAGTTTGATCACTTCAGCTATAGTACGACACTTTTTCAGTTTCAAACATTTCAGCTATAGTACGACACTTTTTCAGTTCAAACACTTCAGCTGTATTATGACACTTTTCAGTTTCAAACATTTCAGCTATTTTACGACCCTTTTGCATTTTCAGACATTTCAGCTGCAGTACGACACGTTTTCAGTTTCAAACATTTGAGCTATAGTACGACACTTTTTCAATTTCAAACGCTATGACAATGGCTTGAGCTATATTTAGAAACTTTTTCAATTTCAAACATTTCAGCTATAGTACGACACTTTTTTCAATTAAAAAACATTTTAGCTTTAGTACGACACTTTTTCAATGTCAGGCGTTTTCTATTACTACATTTTTTTCAGTATCATTTGTTTAGCTACAGTACAACAGTTTGTCAGTTTTAAACACCATGACAATGGCTGAAGCTACACTACAAAACTTTTTCAATTTCAGATTCTTAAACTACAGTACGATACTGGCTGAAGCTATGATACGATACCCATTTAGGTTTCAAGCACTATGACAATGGCTTGAGCTATACCAAATTTCAACGTACTTTCTTTGAAGCCTGTTTTTTTTATTGGCGCGTATAAATAATAATATTTATCAACTGCCTCAAAGATAATATTTGAAAACAAGATTCTCTCAATCACGCAATGTACAATGAATTCGGTCGCTGTAGACGGTATGTTAATCTTACAATCTGTCTCCAGCGATCTTATTAAGTAAGCATTCTTAGGAAAAATGTTGACGAAACTTTGCAAGAGAATTTTCTGATATCATCTGAAACTATGAGAATGTTATTTACCCTCTGTGAAAGAAAGGTTACAATGATGAACACGAGATTGGAAACTTCGATTCTCTGACAATTAATTTGCCTTTAAAGAACATAATGAAGCTTTAATCGATTTTGTTTTATTAGATTGCAGAGCTTATTGGTTCGCGATAAAGTTGCTATAAAGAAAGTAAGTAGCGATACATGTACTGTGCATTCTGATAAAAAGAAAATTGAAAAACGGATTGTGAATCTTTTATAAAGACGTTATTTTAAACGGTAGGAGTTATTGTATAATTCAATGTTGACATCTTGAGTCAGCTGAGCATCAGTTTATTGTTGAATCAATAAATACTTCATTTATTTCTACAGAGGATATTTTCCGTTCTGTTGTTTCATTTAATAACGATAATTTATTAGGAAAGTTGTATTTCTTGGTTGTAAGAATGGATATTACATATCGGATTATTGTTTACACCAAAGGTACTTCACATTCATGTATAACTTTTTGGACAAAATAACATCATGCAGTAGTAATGACATTCTAGAAAAGTTTAGGTTGGCAAAAAAGATTTCCATTAAAATGCTATGGTAAATGCTAAGTTTTTTCTCTTTAATAATCCAAGGCTAGGTCAAAAGTGTTTCAATTCTAAGATAAATCTTATGACTTCAAATTTCGTGTTGGACAGATATGAGTTGACATATTCTCTGATACGCCGGCAGTAATTAACAGTAACCATAAACATAACCTTTTTAAAATCAATTAAACTAAACCTTATAGCTTGCTATTTCTGACGCCAAAAGTACGTATTAACAACAACAACAACAACAATAACAACAACAACAACAAAACATCACCGTTTAAGCTCAATTTAAGTTAACCTCATAACTAGCTATCATTGCCACCGAATGTATGTATTAACATACATTTACATATTTCAGATTTAAAAAAATAACCTCATAGTTTGCCGCCAAATGTATGTATTAACATAAACATATCTATATCGGATCAACCTCGTACCTTGCTATATCTGGCGCTGAATTAACGTATTCATATTTTTTATTGTTTGAACCCAATTGACGTAAACCGCTGTTCCTGCGTTAACATACACTACACTGTTTTACCTCAGTTGAAGTCTTTTTTACCACTGCCGCTCAATGAGCGTATTAAGATACACTTCAGTGTTTAGCTTCAGAAGTTGACCTGATAGCTCGCTATTATTGCCACCTAAAAGACGGACAAAACCCACCGGACAAAAATCCACCAAATGATTTTTACATAGGCGGACATAAAACCACCCCTTATTATTTTCCATATTTTGTAGGGGGACAAAAACTCACCTATTTATACATAACTATGTATATAGAAGGGTTATACTGTCAGTTTGTAGAATAAAGTAGTGAGTATCGTGCCAGCTATTTTTGTTGTATTGTTAAAAAAAATATGAATACCCGAAATTTGTAATTGTTTTTTTTTTATATATATTTTCTTTAGGTATGGTATATACTCTTTAGATCTACAAAATGTTTCATAATACAACAAAATTATTAAGAATACTATAGATATTGTAAAAATAATATATAATATGTAATGTTACTTGCATTTTGTTCTCATTTGAGACTCTTTTCAATACTAGAAATAGATAGCATTCATTTTAAATAAAAGCCAATAAATAAAAAAAGATTTTGAATACACGACAAAAAAGAATTTAGGCTGACAATGATGAAATTATCCAATAAAAGATATTTTTGAAAATTTTCAATGCCGCCAAATAAAGTTATTATTAACAGACACTTCAATGTTTTATCTCTGATGGAGTTATCATTTTAGCTCGCTATATCTGCCGACCGTTTAACTTATTAACATACACTTATATTATGACCAAAGTACCTTCTAACATAAACTTTACTGTTTTACCACAGTTGCAGTTTATCTAACAACTCGCTTTTATTGTCATCAAATGTACATTTTAACATGAACTGCACTGATTGTGCATAGTTGAAATTAACATCATAGCTTGCTATTATTGCCGCCTTATGCATGTATTAACATACACTTCACTGTTTGAGGTCAGTTGAATTTAACCTCAATAATTGTTGTCGTGATATATTCTCAGAAATCATAGGCTAATGTAATAACAATTTTACAAAATCTTTTCATGAAAGACTTTTTTCTATTTGTTATAAATCATACTGGCTGATAAAAGACGGTATAAGGTGGCGGGTGTTCACCTAAAAGGCTACCGTGGCAACTTTGAGGTCTTGTAATTGATATCTGCATGGTAGAATAATATTGCAAAGTGTTTAACTGGTTTCTTAAGCTAGATTCACGTCGAAAGAAAAAGATAGTTTATGTGTGTTTGTGAATCGAGTTTCATTCTCGGACATTGCTCTGTTAAATCATTGGCTTCAGCTAGGCTATTGGCCTCTGGGCCATCAAATGAGTAATGACGTGACACACAAACTGACAATTCCTTATAGAGGTATTTGGAAATAATTAGTATGCATAGTTTAAACACTATCAAAATCGCTACGCAGAGAAGAAACTGCAACAATAATAAGTGCTTTTGTCGACAATCTTCCTTTTCGTTTTGTTTACACAGATGGCTTATTGGTCTGTCGCTGTCTCGAGGAATGCTATATACATCATTCTGAAAAATTACAGTATCTATAATTGTTGGTAATTTCTGTGAGACCGGTCTAGACAGACTATCGAATCAAATGTCCAAAATCTCGACAGAAATGGTTGCTTAAAATATATAATTGATATAGATTGCTTCAAAAACAGCACGACAAAACCATGAAACATTGTCTTTATTGATTTTAGATATTTTGTATATATGCCGTACAAGAGTGTTGTCATTGATTACGTGTTTTACATTATAAACCACCAAACAGTGTTTTCATTGATTATGTATTTAGCATTAAAAACAATGAAATAGTATTTCATTGACTACATATTTTCCTTTTAAACCATCAAACAGTTTTTTCATTGATTATGTATTTAGCATTAAAAACAATGAAATAGTATTTCATTGACTACATATTTTCCTTTTAAACCATCAAACAGTTTTTTAATTGTTTACGTATTTTGTTTAAACAGTGGAATCATTTATTACGTAGTTTCCATATAAACCACCAAACAGTGTTTTCATTGATTACATATTATGTTTATATATCTTTAACAGAGTTTTCATTGATTACGTATTTTGTATATAAACCATCAAACAGCCGAGACGTGTTTTCTTTGAGTACGTTTTTGTTTATATAGGATTAAACAGTGTTTTTATTGAATACGTATTTTGTATATATAGCACCAAACATTTTTTTCATTGATTACATAGATTTGCATACCGGTGAAGCGGTAGTTCTACGTTTTTGACATTAAGAATAAAATAAGATGTGATAGAAAATTAATTTCATGAAAACGAAGATAAAACAGTCAGATCACCATACCTAAAATATTCACATATCATTTGTAAAAAAACATGTTTACCCTAAACGATATATAAACTGTTATTGCATGCTCCAAAGTTGCTTATCTCATTTGAATAGTTTCGTTTAGTTGATTGTCTTTGGATAATCGAGCAATTTCGTTTACAAAATCTAGAATCTAGTAATAACGTGTAGATTTATTTAATGCCTCTCATCTACGATTAACATAACTCTTAATCCTTAGTCTCCAATCCCTCAATTAAAACTCTGAGCAGAAAGCTTTATTTGTACATTTCACTCCAACGTTTAGACACCACTGGCAGATACAGATCTGTATCTCTTTGATGTCCAGCAGATAATTAGAATGTCCATAAACAATCATTAGGCACAGGGTGGTAATGGTTTTATTACCTCATTGATGGCCAGGTTTTCTGACATGACTGATAACAACATGTATTGAGATACAAAACTGATAGAAATTGTTAAGGGGTTTAAGAGTAAGAAAAAAGTGATAATTCTTGTAAATAAGAATTTGAAATCTATGTATAAATGAAAATGAATAGAGTTGTTCAAAAGAAATGTATCTGAGAGACTGGTGAACTTCATAATTATGCTGAATCATCACCTGTAATTTCAATTTGCAATTATTAAACAAAATAAGAATTAAGAAACTGCTAAGTTCAGACTGAATCCAAAATTGATTAACACTTCTTTGTTTCAGAGTAGGCACATAGTTTAGACTCGCCATCTGGACCTTCCCACGAGACTTGTAGGAAACCAAAGAAATTTTAAATTGTTAACCTTTTACTCCACATATACACCTTACATCCCATCTACGACCAGTTTAGATCCCGATAAGCCCTCACATCCATGCAGTCTGATCAGGATCTACACTGTTCGTATTTAGATTCATTTGATTATTTCGGGCCAAGAGGCGAACAATGGAGATCTTCTGTTCTGGCTGATCTGGATCTACACTGGTCGGCTATGTGATTATAGGTGTATCCATGAAGTAAATGGTCAAACGTGTGTGTTTGTCTTAAATATTTCTTTATAATAAGATATATATAATTTAAAAGAATTATTGAAAACATTGTGGCATCAGATATGCATATGTAATGGTCAAAATACAACATTGTCTACAATGGATTTTTTTATCTTACTTATGAAAATAACAATCAACCTTTGCAGTATTTTATACAATCAAAGCTGCATGATGAATATTTTCAGACTGCAAATAGTATGAATAATAGTTAAATGATTTGATCACTTACCAATTGCTTAATTTGTAATATTCCTGCTTCATGTTGCAAAACTGAAAACCTTACTGTATTTAGTGTAACAGAACTCCTGTTATATAATACTTTACCTGAACCCTGAGAATTCCTGCAAAAGTTACCATCTGACCAAAAGCCATTATCAGAGAAATTAACACCTGATTGCTAGTAATTAACCATGGCAATTTGATTTGTTAAATGGTCTGTTACACTTTAGCTTCCAGGACTTGGTGTGGTGTCTAAACGTTGGAGTGATTTAACAGTTTAGGGTTATCTTAAGTAATTAAGATGTTCATTAGTGCAGACTGTTCAGGAAATTACGGTGGCACAGAGATGACATGCACAGGTCTTTTTTTCAAATGCACATCTCTTTTTTTTTATCTCGATCCTACAAGACACTTATTCGCGCGAACGACTCAGTAGGACTCGGCAACGAGTTACTGATTATGTAGTGGGAACGACATAGATAACCCGTTCCTACGAGTTAGTGAGTCGCTCTCTCGACACAGCTATAATGCACTTCTCATTTTTTTATTGCATTATCTCTTACCGGTATGGATTCATTTTAGTTTTGCATTCTGCTCAAACGCTGTCCAGTATTTGTACACTTCAGTTTTGCGGTCTGATCACGTTCTGATCACGTTCTGATCATTGTCTGCACTACCACTATGGATTCATTTTAGTTGGCATTCTATTGATACGTTTTAGTTTTACAGTCTGATCATGGTCTGATCATGGTCTTTACTATCCGCAGTCAGTTCATTTTAGTTTTTGATTCTTATCATGGACTAATAATGGTCTACACTGTTTTCTATGGATTCATTGTTGGATTCTGACCATGGACTGAAAATGGATTAACTCCAGTTTGAATTCTTATTCAGGTCAGATACTGGTCTGCACTGTTCACATTTGATATATTCAGTTTTGCATTTTGTTCAAGGTATGATCCTAGTTTTCATTTCCACTGTTGTTAGTTATTAGCTTTGCAGTCTGATTAAGATCTGCACTGTCTGCTAGTGCTTGATGCTAGTTTTACAGTCTGATCAAGGTTTGCACTGTTTTCTAGTGCTACATGTTAGTTTTTCAGTCTGATCAAGGTGTTTTAATGGTCTGTACTATTCACGATTGATATGTTTCCATTTTGCAGCCTGATCAAGGTCTGATCCAGGTCTCCCATGTCTACTTTTGCTACATTTCAGTTTTGTTGTCTACACTGTTATGAATTCTTAGTTTTTAACCGTCATATAATATCCATGGTTTGATAAAATTGAATTCTGGCTTAGCCCTCAATCAGTCGCCCACGTTATGCATTTATCAGTCCTGAGAGACGAACATTTAGCATCTGATTACCAGACTATATGAAAACAAAAACGATCCTAAAAGATTAGATATTTGACTGTTAGTATTTTATTTGAAATCCCCGTAGAAATATTTCGAGAAAACAATAGCTGATTGTTTAATACGTAAATATTATTATTTTATAGAAAGCCGAGATATCTCCAAAAAAAAAAAAAAAATAGAAAAATGATATTTTAATACATAACACCGTAAGATGTTGTTTCCATATTTGGACAATTCGATTAATCTTGTTCTAAAAAAGTCTGACAAACTGTTATAAAATTTGGGTTACTGGAGATCTCACGTGAACAAGATCTAGTGAACATGAAGACACTTATTTTAACAAAATTCTGAAAATTACTAAGAATAGGGTATCAAGAGTATTATCTCGAGGATTTCACAGGGATTTACTTTGGTAAATAGCTGGATACATATAAGTTATAATTTCATGTTGCTAGTTTCATTGACATAAACATTACAATTAAGACAAATACTGTGATGACGTTTACTGAAAATTGAAAATCATCATTCATCGTTTATTCGGTGTTTTAAGTTAGGGTAAAATGCGTAATAACTAGAGCATTGACAGTCTGTCATAGAATCGATCATTTATTCGGTCATTTTTTCTTGAGACAAGATACAAAATAACAGGATCATCGACCGTCTGTCATAGAATCGATCATTTATTCGGTCATTTTTTCTTGAGACAAGAAACAAAATAACAGGATCATCGACCGTCTGTCATAGAATCGATCATTTATTCGGTCATTTTTTCTTGAGACAAGATACAAAATAATAGAATCATCGACCGTCTGTCATAAAATCCATCATTTATTCGGTCATTTTTTCTTGAGACAAGATACAAAATAACAGGATCATCGACCGTCTGTCATAGAATCGATCATTTATTCGGTCATTTTTGTTGAGACAAGATACAAAATAACAGGATCATCGACCGTCTGTCATAGAATCGATCATTTATTCGGTCATTTTTGTTGAGACAAGATACAGAATAATAGGATCATCAACCGGCTATCATAAAATCGATCATTCATTCGGGTTGTTTTGTTTGGATACGATGCATAATAACTGTATCATCGACCGACTGTCATAAAATCAATCATTTATTGATTGTTCTGTGGCATAAAGCAAATTATAACTGGGTCATCGACCATCGTCACAGAATCGATCATTGATTCGATCATTTTTGTTGGGATAAGATACAAACTATCTGGATCATCGACCGTCTATTATAAAATCGATCATTTTTACGGGTTGTTTTATTAGGATAAGATGCATAATAACTGGATCATCGACCGACTTTCTGTCAAAGAATCGATCGCTGATTCGATGTTTTCAGTTAGAGTAGGATAAATAGAATATACATAGACCATCTGTAATCTTTTACACTTAGTTAGACGATAACATATCATTTGACAATAGTTAAAGCTATACTACGACACTATCTTATTTCAAATACTATGACAATAGCTTAAGCTTTATTACAACACTTTAAAGCTGTACTACGACACCTTTTCAATTACAAACACTTTAACAATGGCTTAAGCTATACTACGACGTTTCTTCAATTTCAAACACTATGACAATGGCTTAGGCTATACTACGACATTTCTTCAATTTCAAACACTATGACAATGGCT
The DNA here is from genome assembly GCA_012932295.1 of Cyclina sinensis. Classification (NCBI taxonomy): domain Eukaryota; kingdom Metazoa; phylum Mollusca; class Bivalvia; order Venerida; family Veneridae; genus Cyclina; species Cyclina sinensis. Next base: position 5,219,730 of record JAAONU010000016.1, read on the forward strand.
TAAACTATACTACGACACTTCTTAAATTTCAAACACTATGACAATGGCTTAAGCTATACAATGACACTTCTTCATTTTCAAACTTTATGACAATGGCTTATGACACTTCTTTAGTTTCAAACTCTATGACAGTAGTTGAAGCTATACTACGACACTTCACTGTGACAATGGTTGATGCTTGAAAGAAGTAATCATTACTCTAATTGAGTTCTAGCGCCGAGCTTACAGACCAAGCCAAGGTTTTATTTATAAAAGTGGTCTTTATAAAATAACTGAGCTGCCTTTTGTTTAGAAAAATTATATGTTTGTTGAAAACAAAAATATGAAAACATTCCAAATTGCAACGTAAGTTTTCTGTGATGCCTGTCTTATAAATTATAGCATTTATCAACTGCCTCAAAGATAATATTCAAATACAGGATTCTCTTCACGCAATTTCACTTAAAGCAATGTAAAGGCCCTAAAAAGTGCTATTTCAAGATACACTCACGCTAAACATAACTGTATTCAATCGCTATTGAATCAAACCCACTAAAGGTTCTCTTTTTTAGATTACTTAGCTCACCTCAACATAAATTTTGATAAGCTCACCTGAGTACAAATTGTAAGTAAAACACATTTGTCACTCTAGATGCCACCGTTTAACATAAATTGCGGGGTCAAGGCCTATCTCACTAGAACACATTTGTCACTCTAGATGCCACCGTTTAACATTAATTACGGGGTCAAGGCCTATCTCACTAGAACACATTTGTCACTCTAGGTGCCACCGTTTAACATAAATTGCGGGGTCAAGACCTGTCTCACTAGAACAAAACAGAAACCTTTTGGACATGCTATTGGTCACATTTTACGTAATTTTCAGTAAACCTAATCACAATATTTGTCTTTAAATTTAAATATTTATGTCAAATTTGAAACTAGCAACATGAAATTATAACCTATATGTATTCTGCATTTTACCAAAGTAAATTCCTATGAAATCCTCGAGATAATACTCTTAATTCCCTATTCGTAGTAATTTTGTTAAAATAAGTGTATTCATGTTCACTAGATCTAGTTTGCGTGAGATATCCAGTGACCCAATTTTTATAAAAGTTTGTCAGACTTTTTTAGAACAAGATTAATCGCATCGTCCAAATTTTCAATTTTTAAGATGACATTGGTACTCTTTCAGCAGATATAGGGACACTACTTCGTTATGTAGTAAATGTATATGTAAAAGATATATCAGTTGTTGAAATCAAAAGCAAATCTCCAACAGACTTTAAAGGAAACTGTCAAAAACCACTTTAATAGAACGTATAAACTACTTCTTGCACTACATGCATGCTTGCCTTGTATTATACAAACAGAGGTAAGTCTCAGCTGAGAATTACTGTATATATCTTAGTCGATAAGACAAAAATCAGATGAATTCTTTACAGGGTGTTTAAGCATACAATTCCGACAGAAACACTAATCATGTGACGCATAATTTTTGTAATTAAGTGAGTTTATACAGAACTATCTCTTCCAAGAATAGCCTCTAATCGATCATGTAACAGAACATTTGATGCATTACTGTTTGCACACGCAAATGAATGGGAAGAACTGGAAACAATAGTCTTAAAACGTGGAATTATTGCTGATTTATTACATTATTATCTGTGAGCCATGACTTTAAGTTCTGCTACCAACCAGAGAGTGAGAAAGGGAGAATGAAGCGAGAATAGGTGCGTTTCTCGTATTTGACATTAACTATTGTTTATCATGCTTTATGAGCTGCAGAATCGTTATATAAAGATATTATATCGTCTAGTTAACAGTTAAAGATTACAGCCTGTCTATGTATATTCTAGTAATCTTACTCCAACTGAAAACACCGAATCTGTGATCGATTCTTTGACAGACGGCCGGTCAATGATCCAGTTCTTATGCATCTCATCACAACAGAACAATCCGAATTCATGATCGATTATACGATAGACGGTCGATGATCCACTTATTTTATATCTTATCCCAACAAAAATGACCGAATAAGTGATCGATTCTATGATAGACGGTCGATGATCTAGTTATAACGCATCTTACTTAGCCCAACTGAAAACACCGAATAAATGAACGATTCTGTGACAGATGGTCGATGATCCAGTTATGCACTAAATGCCAACAGAACAACCCGAATAAACGAACGATTCTGTGACGGACGGTAGATGATCTAATTATAATGCATTTTAGCCCAACTGAAAAGAGCGAATAAATTAACGATTCTGTGGCAAACACTCGATGATCTAGTTATTTTGCATCTTAGCCCATCTGAAAACACCGAATAAATTAACGATTCTGTGAAAGACGGTAGATAATCTAGTTATTTTGCATATTAGCCCATCTGAAAACACCGAATAAATTAACGATTCTGTGAAAGACGGTCGATGATCCAGTTATTTTTCATCTTAGCCCATCTGAAAACACCGAATAAATTAACGATTCTGTGAAAGACGGTCGATGATCCAGTTATTATCATCTTAGCCCATCTGATAACAGCGAGTAAATGGTCGAGTCAGTGGTTATATGCGATCTAGAGGTGACTCAGATGACTTGTAATGTAGAGGTTGCGAGTTTTATCTCCACGGTCAACCTGCTAGTTGTCTTTTGAGTGAGACGTTCTACCGATATCTCTTGTGAGTGAGACGTTCTACCGATATCTCATGTGTCGTTGCTATACAAGCATTTAAAAAAATCTAGATTGTCTCTGGAATGTGGTTCTGTCCGTATAGGTGCACTGTCACCCACAGCCTAAACAAATAAAGGACGCCTGATTATTGTCGCATCCGATATTTTCAATATAAATAAACCAAAAGAGATAAGAGAGAGAGAGAGAGAGAGAGAGAGAGAGAGAGATTGGATTTACATTTTATGACATAACTTTGTTACAACAATCAGACGTATTTGAAATAATTCAATAGATCTTTCACACTTATATGCATTTGTTAGTCATTCCGTTAAGTGAAGTGTGTCATTGATCTTAATCTTTATTGCAGTGCTGCCATCAACAGTTGTTTTAGATAGATTTAAGTCATAATTTTTGTCTATGGTTAACAACATAAGGATTTATTGGTTACATTACATTACAGTTTAAATTTACGTTTAGATCAACTACAAATTCTGACGTCTTTCGCAGTGGTAACAGTTGCTCATTTTTCAGAAATGTCAACATATTGTCACTTCTAACGAGGTGTTTTAATTTTACGAATATTTTATTGCTTGGAACAGGTTTTAAACAATGCATCGTATTAGATAATTAATTCTGTCATAAATAAAACAGTACATGGATTATAGAACCTTATGCCACGGTGCTTTATGCATAATTTATAAGCGAATGTTTATTTTGATTGATTACCGCTCAGCTTGGGACGACACAGCTGGCATTTACTTGTTGCATGCCAAAATAATTATTAGCTCTTTGCTGTTAAAGGAAATTTAAAGAAGGAAAGGTCGTGTTGCATAGCGTTACGAGGTAATACCTCTTTGCTTGTAAAGGAAGTGATATATTATAGGAGGAAAGGTTATTCAAAGGTACAGATATTTATCTTATATGACGACCCATGTCTTAGGCTTTAAAGCAAACTTGGTGCGGTCGACTTTTAGAATGTTTAAAAGACAAATAAAACAAGAATATTTTACAAACGAAATCTAAATATTGCTGTAAATTTTACGATTATCCTACCGAATAAAAGTCTTTGGCTGGTAATGTTATTATTTTATGAAAAATAATTTGATTCATTTTCATGAGTGATAGCTCATGATCAGTAAAACATTTGTAAGTGTAATACTACTTTTATTTTCATGATATAACACAAAATCAAAGCTAAATTGAAAATCGGGCAAAGACATTATTGTTCAGTGTTCATGTTATTCGAGTTTAGGTTACCCCTGGGGAAAGGTAGGTAGTCGGGCACTGCAAACAGAGATGCAGCGTTCGAAACAGGTCAGTAAAGGATTTTGTTGTTGATCTCCACACTTCGTACTGTAAGTGTAAACTTTTCCAACACCTTTCCCTATAACAATCGCGATGACCTCAACCTGGTGAGATTTTATTGAATAACTTCCTTTAATTCAATTGGTCGAGGCAGTTGCAGAATCGTTGCTGACGGAACAACAATTCGCTCTTTCCATAAAGTGTAATCAACAAAACCTCATTGGAGAATACTAAAACAATGAAATTTTTCCTGTCTCTCACGTTATTGCCGGAAACTACATAGAATCCAATGGTTCGCTTTCTCTGATGTGTGATAGCTTTATGTACAATAAATTCCGTCTCTGTAGACGGTAGGTTAATCTTATAATCTGTCTCCAGGCGATCTGCATATGTAAGCCTTCTAGGAAGAATGTTGACGATATTTTACAAGAGAATTTTCTGATATCATCTGAAACTATGAGAATGTTATTTACTCTCTGTGAAAGAAAGGTTACAATGATGAACACGAGATTGGAAACGTCGATTCCGGACAATTAATTTGCCTTAAAAAAAACAAAAACATAGTGAAACTTGTACTTTAATTGATTTTGTTTAGTTCGATAACAGAGCATTATTGCTTCGCGATAAATATGCTATAAAGAACATTAGTAGCGATATATAGAATATGCAATATGATAAAAAGAAAAATGAAAAATGAAAAATGAATGTTAATCTTTTATAAAGACGTTATTTCAAACGGTAGGAGTTATTGCGCATCTTGAGCCACCTGAGCCTCAAATAATTGTTGAATCAATACTACTTCATGGTTTTATTTCTACAGAGGATAATTTCGCTTTTAAAAAAGAGGACTTCTTTAATTTTATCTAATAACGATAATTCATTGGATTAAGTAAGTTTCATTGCTTGACTGTGGGAACGGATACATCAAGCTGGATTACCGTTTATACAAAAGGTACACCACGTTCATGTAAATTTTAATTGTAAAAATATCGTCATACAAGTCATCGCTTCTAGGTTTTGCAGAATTGCATTTTTTGAACAAATATTGACGACTTAAGGCTATGGCATCTGCTAAGTTTGTTTCTCTGAAATCCTAGGTCAGTTATGTCCTTATTCTCTGATAAATGTTATGACTTGTTTCAACTTTTATGTTGGACAGATATGAGTTTGTATATTCTTTTGTACGCCAAAGGTAATTAAGAGTAACTATAACTTAAACTTTTTCAGATCAGTTGAAGTTAACCTCACAACTAGCTATCACTGCAACCCAATATACGTATAAACATACACTTACCTATTTTCGATAAAAAGAAATAACCTCATAGCTTGCTTAAATTGCCGCTAAATGTACGTATGTACAATAAAAATTAACCTTAACTTATTATAACTACTGCTTTAGTATCTAACTCTAGGGAACGACAGTTTTTTCGTGACAACGAGTTAGTAAGTCGTTCCCTCGACACAGCTGTAATGCACTTCTTTTCAGTTCCATTTTTCGAAGAAGAAAAGACTTTTAAAGTGGAGTTATTGCATTGTCAATACCTTCTAGCCGGCGTCGGCGTTGGTTTTATCTTTTTCATTACGTCCATTCCTCAGAAGTTATAAAACCTGTCCGCTTTCCACTCTCAAAATGTGACACTATTTTTTTAAACAGCAGATAATCCTCAAATTTATTTTTGCAAAGTTATGCCCCTTTTTCTATTTAGAATTTCTAGGTTAACCTTATTGTTAAGGTCCATTTCTCAAAAAGTCTAAAAGATATTCTGTTCAAACTTGGAATTCTTTATAATCATCAAGATCCCTACTATGATTATGTCTCCCCCCAAAAATGGGGGAGACATATTGTTTTTCCCCCGGTTGTCCGTCCGTCCGTCCGTCTGTCCGTCCGTCCGTCCGTCTGTCTGTCCGTCACAAAATCGTGTCCGCTCTGTATCTTCCAAAGCCCTTGAAGGATTTTTATGAAACTTGGGTCAGATATTCACCTCATCAAGGCGACGTGCAGAACCCACTTTGCGGGTGTGGTGTCTCAAGGTCAAGGTCACACTTGGAGGTTAAATGTCCAAATGCCACAAAATTGTGTCCGCTCTGTATCTTCAAAAGCCCTTGAAGGATTTTTATGAATCTTGGGTCAGATGTTCACCTCATCAAGGTGACGTGCAGAACCCACTTTGCGGGTGTGATGTCTCAAGGTCAAGGTCACACTTGGAGGTTAAATGTCAAATGCCACAAAATTGTGTCCGCTCTGTATCTTCAAAAGCCCTTGAAGGATTTTTATGAATCTTGGGTCAGATGTTCACCTCTTCAAGGTGACGTGCAGAACACACTTTGTGGGTGTGGTGTCTCAAGGTCAAGGTCACACTTGGAGGTTAAATGTCAAATGCCACAAAATTGTGTCCGCTCTGTATCTTCAATAGCCCTTGAAGGATTTTTATGAAACTTGGGTCAGATGTTCACCTCATCAAGGTGACGTGCAGAACCCACTTTGCGGGTGCGGTGTCTCAAGGTCAAGGTCACACTTGGAGGTTAAATGTCAAATTTTACAATCGTCTGACTCAATACTACCTGCAGCAACTGGCTGGGGGGAGACATATGTTTTTGTTCAATCAAAAACCCATTTCTAGTTGTTCATGTTATTCCCTGGGGTCAAAATTAGCCCCACCCCAGGGGGTCACTTATTTTTTCTCAGACTTATACAAGAAAACACTTCTTATGAGAAAGCACAAAACCTAAACTAACTATTTACCTACATGGCATAGGTAGGTTATCCCTCCCAGTGTTACCTTCCCCGCCCCCGAATTTTTTCATTATCTTTATTGTTTTCTTTTTAATTTTTAAGTACCTTTTACTTCGATTAGTAGGTTCTTGCCACCCCTGCTCCCTGTACCCCTTCAATTTTATTTCTTTTATTTCTTGCATGAGTAGGTACTTGTCGTCCATCCCCCAAAGATTTTTGTTCTTAGATGAGTAAGTACTCCGCTACCCCACCTCAAAATCTTTTTCATTTCTTTAGTTTTTTTGGATGGGTTGGTACACGGGACCCCTCCCCTAAATGTCTTTTCACTTGCGCTTCTTGTTTGACATCCAGTTCTGAAAAAAAAATTGCAGCGCACTGTTCGCGGACAGGTTGCGTTTTTATTGCACTTCTATTTTTATCTCATTCCCACTACTTACTAACTCGTTACCACGACATACTTAGTCGTTCCTTCGAGTTAGTATCTCGTGGGAATGAATTATAAAAAAGAGAAATGAAATTAAAAAATGACTAGTGCATGTCACCTCTTTGTCACCGTTAGAAATGGAAACAGGTCTGTACTTTTAAGAATCGGACTGTACCAGCTACTTTTAATTTCATTTCAGGTGACACGCAAACAGAGTCTGTACTCGTGAAACATCGTCAGTGGAAAGAACGGGGACACAGCTCCTGTGCCAACAAAGCCGAAGGTAATGTATTCAGTTTGTGTTTTTACAGGCAATCAATTAAAGTATTGCGAATAAGATGTGACCATTATTTTCTTCTTGTAACAAAAACAGGATATTTATTGGTCCGGATAGGAACCAGTTCTCATTCTTGGTTTTATCGCCGGAGTATAAATTACGGAGTAAACAGCCAATCCCACAAAACTTGAAAATAACTTGTTTATATTTTCTATATTTCAGTCCTGGGTCTCCACTGAAAATGTATGGACTAAATAGGTTAGAGAGTGCAGATCACAGATGCACACACTTATATATACCTTCGTAATTGAGGAGATGTCTGTAATATACTGAGAAGGAATTAAATAGATAATGCACTTAAAATCGATCTGATCTTGTAAATTCAAGATATTTAGATAAGTGATTTTCAGAACAGGTATTTGGTTAATACAACCCCCACCCCTCTCGGTTATAACTGTATTTGTCATTATGTTGTATTGAGTACAATGTTAATTCTCCTAAATGGGAAAGCAACTTGATAAATTTACAACAAATACATTTTGGTGCTCCCCATTTGAATCTGCTGTTGAAAGATTTCATCTTTGTCAATGCTTTAAGTGATGCCACCATCCATTTTGATAGAAAGCAAAATTTGGTGAACTGAATGTAAAAGAGATGTAGCGCCAACTTCGCTATGTAGCATGATAATCACTTTCGCAGTTCAAGGAACGTAACAAGTGTTTGGATATATCAACGTGCTAATGAGTTTCGCGCGAACCGGAGTCTGTCTTAAAGAAGATTGAATAAATGTTACTATGTCGAAATTAGTTGGAGAGACAATAGGAAGATAGTATTGATTAGATCTAGATTAGCCTCTTTCAAAATGGGAACTCATCTTTTTGTTATATCTTCATCATGTCATAATATACAATACTATCTTAATTCATATCAATATGATATGATCTGTAACCACACTTTGAATATTAAACATCATTTAAACCAACAAATTGTAAGAGGGGTAAGTGTTGGCCTTAACAAATTGACTGAGGGGAAATATATTTCACGTGCATACAAAAAAATCTTTATTTTTTCTTTATTTAAAAACGATTAATTAGCGGACTATAGGATGGCTCCCCGACCTTTGCTCGTCCCATGACGGGTACAACAAACTGGGTAATCTAACTGGAGCCTCGAAAAGAAATATAAAAAAATATCGGACTCGTTATTGGATCTGTGTTGAGTAGTTACGCGCCGTACTAGTAATCCAGAGGTCACGAGTACAATCCCCTGCACCTCCATTGACATTACTAAATGTGTTTGTATAGTAAGATCTTGACGGACTCGGGACTAATATATTTGACCTCGAACAAATAAATGGGCCCAGATCAGATCATAACCTATATTTTTTGATAACTTTTAATTATTGAATTCGTAAGTACTAAACGCTTGCATAATAAAACGCGGAAAGTCACAAAAATAAGACGAGTAATAATCAGAAAAAAATATGTACAATTTGAAATTCTTGTACATGAATTATTGATTTGTAGTAATGAGTTTAATAATTTCTAAATTCAGGCATTTTTACGTTTTGAAAAGTAATAGTTATTAAATAAAATTGACATTAGATAAGTGATATTATAAAGGCACTTTTATTTTTCCTCAGACACAGCTGGCATTTACTTATTGCATGCCAAAATAATTATTAGCTATTTGCTGTTAAAGGAAATTCTTATTTAAAGAAGGAAAGTTCGTGTTGCATAGCGTTACGAGGTACATAGCTCTTTGGTCTTAAAGGAAATGTTAAAATATAGAAGGAAAGGTTGTTCTAAGCTTCTGACATTTGTCTTAATGACGGCTTAATGAAATTTCAGTGCAGTCATCAATATGAGAATAAACAATTTTGCTGTACGTTTTACGATTAAAGAACAGCAAAAAGGATGATTATGACTTATTTTATGAAAAAAATAATTTTGATTCATTTTCACTTTCATGAGTAATATTTCATAATAAGTAGAACATTTGTAATTGTAATACTCCTTTTATTTTAATGATAAATCACAACTAAAAACAACTAGATCGAAAATCGGGCATAGACATAGTATTGTTCAGTGTTCATGTTATCTCCAGGAAAAAGGTAGGATATCAAGCACTTCAAAGAGAGGTGCAGGGTTCGAATCAGGACAGTAAAGGGTTTTGTCGTTGGTCTCTACAGGTGGTATAAAAGTGCACCTTTCTCTGTTACGTCACGATGAAATTTAACTGAACAGGTATAAACTCCATTCTATGAAATAGTTAAGGCAGTTGCATAAAGTTTTATCAACAAAACTACAAAACAACCAAAATACTAAAACAATGGGATTTTTCTTGTCTCTCACGTTATTGCCGGGAAACAACATGGAATCCAATGATTTGCTTTCTTTGATGTGTGATAGCTTACTGAACAATAAATTCCGTCACTGTAGACGGTACGTTAGTCTTACAATCTGTCTCCAGCAATCTTATTAAGTAAGCATTCTCAGAAAAAATGTTGACGAAACTTTGCAAGAGAATTTTCTGATATTATCTGAAACTATGAGAATGTTATTTACTCTCTGAGAAAGAAAGGTCACAATGATGAACACGAGATTGGAAACGTCGATTCTCTGACAATTAATTTGCCTTTAAAGAACATAGTGAAGGTTTAATCGATTTTGTTTAGTTCGATTGCAGAGCATTATTGGTTCGCGATAAAGTTGCTATAAAGAACATACGTTGCAATAGATGTACTGTGCAATCTGATAAAAAGAAAAATGAAAAATGAGTGTGAAGTTATTTCAAACGGTAGGAGTTATTGTGTAATTCAATGTTGAAATCTTGAGTTAGCTGAGCCTCTAATAATTGTTGAATCAATACTATTTCACGGTTTTATTTCTACAGAGAATAACAAAGGACTTTTTAAGTTTTATCTTATAACGATTTTTCATTGGATTAAGTAAGTTTCATTGCTTGATTGTGAGAACGGATACATCAAGCTGGATTACCGTTTATACAAAAGGTACATCACGTTCATGTAAATTTTAATTGTCAAAATATCGTCATACAATTCATCGCTTCTAGGTTTTGTGTATATGCAGAACTGCATTTTAGAAAAGTTCAGGTTGGAACAAATATTGACGACTAAAGGCTATGGCAGCTGCTAAGTTTGTTTCTCTGAAATCCTAGGTCAGTTATGTTCTTTTTCTCTGATAAATGTTATGACTTGTTTCAACTTTCATGTTGGACAGATATGAGTTTGCTTATTCTCTTGTTCGCCAAAAAGTAATTAAGAGTAACCATAGACTTAACTTTTTTCAGATCAATTGAAGTTAACCTCAAAACTAGCTATCACTGCAACCCAATGTACGTATAAACATAAACTTACCTATTTCCTATAAAAGGAAAAAACCTCAAATTGCCGCTAAATGTACGTATTCAGATAAACTTAACTATAAAGATTAACCTCAACTTGCTATAACTACCGCTTCAAATTAACGTATTAAGATATACTTCAGTGTTTATGCCAAGTTGAAGTTGGCCAGATAGTTCGCTATTATTTCCACCCAATGAGAGTTTTAACATAAACTTCATTTTAAGCTCAGCTGTCCCCACTACCTCCTCTGTACGTATTTACATACACTTCAGTGTTTTATCTCAGTTGAAGTTAACCTCTGAGCACGCAATAACTGCCACCCAATGAACGTATAAACATACGCTTCACTGTTTAAGCTCAGCTGAAGATTACCTCATAGCTCGCTCTTATTGCCACAAAATGATTTGAATTTTACTGTTTGAACCCAGCTGATGTAACATTTTTTGCCGACCAATATGCATATAAAACATACACTTTACTGTTTTACCTCAGTTGAAGTTTACCTCATAACTTGCTTTTATTTCCGCCCAATGTTCATATTAACATACACTTCACTGTTTCAGCTCATTTGAAGTTAATCTCATAGTTTGCTGCCACTGACATCCAATGAACACATTAAGATACACTGTTTCAGCTCAGTTGAAGTTGACTTGATGGCTCGCTGTTATTTGCACTCAAATGTCCGTTTTAACATAAACTTCACTTTTACCTAAGTTGAAGTTATCTCTTAGATCGCTGTTATTTCCCTCAGGTATTTATTAACATACCTTTCACTGTTTGACCTTCCTTGAACCCCATAGCCTGCAACCATTCCTGCCAAATGTACTTATTAACATAAACTTCAATGATAGTGCTGAATTGAAGTTGCCGCCCGAAGAACGAATTAACATACACTTTACTGCTTGAGTTCAGTTGAAGTTAATCTTAATACTTGCCGTCAGATGTCCTCAGAAATCATTGGCTAATGTAAGAACACTTGTACAAAATTGTTCTATGAATTACTTTTTTTCTATTTCCTACAAATCATGCTGGCGCATAAAACATGGTACAGGATGACTAGTGTTCCCATATATGGCTACAGAGGCAACTATGATGTCTTGTCATTGCTGGCTGTATGGTAAAAGTAGAAGGCAAAGATGGTGTGTGTTTTTCGTGTTTGTTTGAGGATCGAGTTTCATTCTCGGACATTGCTCGGTTAAAACACCGGCTTCAGCTATAAACCTCCGGCATATCAAATGAGTAATGACATTTCATAAAATTTAAAAAGGTGTCTGGAAATAACTAGTATTCATGGTTTAAACACTAGGGATAATTTTTACGCCACGACGAAACTACAATAATAATAAGAGCTTTTGTCGGACACTCTCTACCTTATGTTCACACTGATGGCTTATTGGTCTACCGTGGTCTCGAGGGAATGCTCATAATTTATCATTCTGAAAAATTACAGTGTCAGTAATCTTTGGTAATATCTATGAGACTGGGTTAGACAGACTGTATCGAATAAAATGTTCAAAATCTCGAGAGAAATGGTTCCTTTAAATATAAGATTATAAGAGCTTGCTTAAACAAAACAGCACAACCACACCATTTCACAGTGTCTTTATTGATTACATATTTTGTAAAAACTGTATACAATTCAATAGTGTTTTCATTTATTACGTATTTTGCATATAAACCATCAAACAGTGTTTTCACTGATGACATATTTTTGCATATAAACCATCAAACAGTGTTTTCATTTTTTACGTATTTTGCATATAAACCATAAAACAGTGTTTTCACTGATGACATATTTTTGCATATAAACCATCAAACAGTGTTTTCATTTATTACTTTTTTTGCATATTAACAATCAAACAGTGCTTTTATTGATTGTGTATTTAAACCAACAAACAGGGTTTTCATTGATTACCTATTTTGCATAAAAACCATCAAACAGTGTTTTCACTGATTACATAGATTTACATTCAGGCGATAGTTCTACATTTTTGACATCAAGAATAAAATGAAATGTAACAGAAAACTATTTGTATGAAGAATAAAGAGTCAGATCACCAGACTTGAAATATTCAAACATCATTTCTAAATACAAGCAAAATGTACATGTTTACCCTATATTGTTGATATATAAACTTTTGCATGCTTCAAAGTTGCTTATCTCATTTGAAAGCTTTGAGTGCCTCCTTGAAACTGGACATGGCCAATCAAGCATATTCGTATTAAAATCAAGAAGTAGATCTATCTAATACCTCTCATCTGTTATGTACGAAGGCTGTTTAACATAACCCTTATTCGTTGGCTTCCAATCCCCGTCTAAAAGTTTAGTGTTATTTTTAAGTAATTAAGATGTTCAGTTAGTATCTCGTGGAAAGATAGAAGGACTTCCGTGTTATGGTCACGCTTAAAGTTTTGTGACAAACAGACAGACAATTGAACAACAGTCAGACAAACAGACAGGCAAACAGATAGACCATAAACAATATGTTCACTCCGGGGACATAAAAAAGAGAAGTTAAATTTCAAAAAAGACTAGTGCATGTCACCTCTGTGCCGTGGTAGGAGATGAAACTAGTTCTGTACATTTAGAAATCGAAAGTATCAGTGTAATACTGTGTAATCAGTGTAATTTCATTACAGGTGACACGAGGACAGAGTATGTACACCTGAAACATCGTCTCATCTGTACGACCAGTGTTAAGTAAGGAATCACAGCATCTTCGCCAACAAGGCCGAAGGTAATGTATTCAGTTTGTGTTACTACAGTTAGGACATTGGAATGGCATGCAAAGTATCGCGAATAAGATGTGAAAATAATCTTCTCGTATCAAAAGTGAAAGGATGTTTACTGGGCCGTGTAGGAACCAGTTCTTATTCTTGGTATATATAAATTACGGAGTAAACAGCTGATCCCACTTAAGTTGAAAATGAACTTGATTTTTTTTCTATATATGTATTTCAGTACGGGGTCTCCGCTGTAATTGTATGGACTGAATAGTTTAGACAGTGCAGAACATAGATGGACAAACTCATTATTATACTTTTGTTATGGCAGAGATTAAATTGGAAGGAATTTATTGGAAATTGAATTTAAATTGAATTTAAATTTGATCCAAACTTAGTAAATTCAGGATACTAACAAAGTGATAACGAACTCTAGGTTAAACATGTTCTTTCAACAGACTTTATCAACTACAGTTAATTCTTTCAAACGCAGTTTTCTTTCCCGAAAGGAAAGCAACTCGATAAATTTACATCAGGGACCCGACAAAACCTGAATAACCAAAACCCTCCATATGAATCTGCTCTTAAAAGATTGCATTCATTTCTTTAAGTAATGCCACTATTCATTTTGGTAAAAAGCAGTATTAGGCGAATTGAATGTAAAGGAGATGTAACGCCCTCTTAGAAATCACGGAATGCCATGTAGCATGATAGGGAATTACTAATCATTTGAACGTAAACTGTTTGGATATATCAACGTGCTAATGGGTTTCGCGCAAACCGGCATCTGTCTTAAATAAGATTGAATAAATTTTACTATGTTGAAATTAGGTGAAGTGACACTTTCAGAAAAGTATTGATTAGATTCCGCAACCTTCCCCCCCCCCCCACCCCACCCCGACGATACATTCCTTCATTTAACCAGCGTTTCTTAATGTGGTCTATTTGTTCACATAATCAGATTAAAAAATATCAGGTGAACATCTAAATTGTATAAGAGAGTAGAAATGAATTAATTTAATTGTGTAATGGCAAGGAGAAACCACATCGTACCTTTTATCTAATTTTAATGTCCAATCGGCGACGTCAATTCGTACTACGTGATCGTACAATATATTTGCCCCCTTTTTTCAAACAAAATCTGCATTTTTCTTTAATGATTATTAATTACCGACCTCTGCTCAACTTATGACGGGGTCAGTAAACGGAGTAATCTATCTCTGGCCTCAAAAAAAAAAAAATGATACTCGTAAGATTTGTGGTTCAGCAGTTACGCGCTGTACTGGTAACCCAAGGGTCAGTAGTTCGATTTCCCGCTCCTCCACTGACATTGCTGATTGTTTTTCGTATACATGAGACCTCGACCCGAGGTCCTATTGGCTCGGGACTGATATATTTGACCTCGAACAAATATACCGGCCTTCATTAGGTCATAACATATATTCTTTAATAACAATTACTTACCGGATTCGTAAAATACAAAACGCTTGCATAATAAAACGCGGACAGTCTAAAAAAAGACGAGTAATATTTAGAAAAAAAGTGTACAATTTGTAATTCTTGTACATGAATTATTGATTTGTAGTAATTAGTTTAACAATTTCTAAATTGAATCATTTCAACTTTTTGATAAGTAATAGTTATTAAATAAAATTGTCATTAAATAAGTGATATTATAATGGCTCTTTTATTTTCCTCAGAATAGACAGCGGTCGGAACCATTACAGCTGACCTCGATCAAAAACGGCTCCATATTAAATACTTATTTGAAAACACCTAGTAACATAAATACTTCCTTTCATGCCTATTCATGCATTACAAACAGAAGCATTACGGTACAACGGCTATGCAGTTTTCAGAAATGGCTATACATTTCTCTTTTTTATCATATATAAAATGAATCTCTATTTAAAAAGAAAAAGATTAGAATACTACTTTTTATCTTTTTTCTCATGATACGAGGTATATTTGGAAACATCCGTATTATAGAGAACAGTGTTATATATTCTGTAAATAATGTTAGACAATCTTGGGGATTATTTAGTAACTTAAAATATTGTCGTAGACTAAATTTCTGTAATGAAACGTTAAAATTTGACATAAGAACGCTATATCATATGTCAAAACTGAATACAATTTACCCCTTAAGGCTATCGATAAATAAAGTTATACAATACGTCATTTCCGGTTAGGGTTAATCACTGATGATATGCTTCCAACTGTATATAAAAAGAAACCGAGCGTTATTCTAATCTTTGCCTGTAATCATTATAGTGGCCTTGATATAGAATTTTGTGCAAAGCTAAGGCCATTTCTTTTATATTTTCTGGTTTACAAAACCCACCTGACGTAATGTTTAAAAAAATGCAATCACAATTTCAAGTTATTATTATTCCTGATGGCTTACAAACAGAGGAGACACCAGTGTGCTGCTCTTGATGGATTATTGTATAAAACTGGAAAATATTACAAGATTTTAGAATGTTAATGTTTTACCAGAATATGACTATGTGAAATAAATTATTGGAGTCATGTGCATTGTGCCCATTTTGCAATTTCAGTTTGACACAAACATGATTTTTTTTCTCAAAAACTGACACTTAACAAACAAGAGTTTATTGAATATCTCTCCTGGTTGCCATATTTAAGTTCCTGACCATCCAAATGAACAAATGAGTCCAGATAAGCGTGTATTTATGAAGCCTTTTTAGAAGCGAAAGTTTCTAAAGCTCCACTCCAGATTTTCTAGTTACAATCACATGACCGCCTCTTATCTATATATTCGCGTTGAAAAATAGTACCACAGGTTGTATGAGTTTTCATTGCAAAGTCGATTAAAGTTCTTTGATATTGCAGAATTCTGTTGATTTTTGAAAGCATGAGTTATAATTTAATTTTTTGGCAAATCAAAAAAAAAAAAAAATAAAAAATCATTCATAAAATTTACTACGCATTCAAACAATCGCAACTTCTCGTCCCTTTGATAATCGGTGAGGTATTCCGAATGCGTGTAATGAGATAAAGTAATTGATAGTATATTTTTTGTTGTTTTGTTCTCAAATCAATCAGAATAACTCAAATATTTTCCTCTAATAAATTTGTTTATTATTTAAAATTTCTTTGCTTTTAGTTTGCATGTTGATTAAATTGTCAATGTCAATATATTTACCTGCTTTCGCGAATCTTGACCGAAAAAAAACAATAACAACAACTCTTGCTACATTATCAACTGCCCGTATTAATGGCGATAATTCGCGTTTTAAAGAATGGAATATACTGTGTTTATACCAATCACAAAAAGTATTTGAGGCTTCCGTTAAACAAGCCATTTCTTGATTATACACAGCAGTTTCCCGGAACACGTAAGTCTGAACGAAAACATTAAAACTGGTACCTATATTCGGTTATCGAAATTCGGATAACTGATGGAACGTCCGAAAATAGAAAATTCGTATCTTTTCCAAAATGGCAAACCAAATATAAGAATATTGATTTCAGTATTCGTTGCAATCCCTTATTTTTGATAACCTTTTACTTGTATATAATGTATACAATAATGTATATATTTCAATGCTTTTCTTGAAACACCTTCAGTTGATTATTGATTAGCACAGATCTCCAAATATCTTGGTCATAAAGCAGTGTAAGGATTAAAAAAAATCTATGAAAACGTTTGGGGTTTCATCATGACCATGTTTTGCCTTCAATTAATTTCATGCCATATTTCCTATACAAAATATAAGATCCAGTCTGAAATTATTAATACCTTAAAAAAGTTTTTTAAAGTATCTGATAGAGAAAAACTCTTTATGCATGTTTAATTCATTGTAAGGTAGTATGTATGTGTCACATTATAAACTTGTCACAAGAGCTTATTCTCTATAGTCACTATGTAGGTCTAGGACAAATCTGAGTAGATTGATATCCAAATTACATCTATTAAAACAGCACTGAATGTTTTGAACAGGGTCATGGAGTCAAGAAATTAGGTTCTGTTAATTTCTGTGATGTCAGTATAATTGCATTTAAGGCGGCAATATATATTTGGAGTATTATTTTTTATATACATTCCAGGTTATGTATCTACTGTTTTCACATATTAATTATTTGCTCACTTGATTTTGTTACTTTTTTATAAACAGTTTACTTACACAAAAAATATATTTGATTTCCCCTATTTTTAGCTCATCAGTTCCGAAGAAAAACTCGAGCTATTATGATCGCTAGGTCGTCTTCGTTGTCGTGCAAAAACTGTAGCCCGTTACTGAAACACTTAAAGGTATCACCACAAATCTTGAAACACTTGCTTGTAATGAAAAGGTGCAGTTGTAAGACAATGGGCATTATTCTGAATATATTATTAACTTAGATTTTTTGTCAGAATTGGTTATTAAATTGAATGATTTCAAATCTATTCAAGGTATCAATATGAAACTGGGAATATTTGCTTATTATGGCAAGGCACAGTTGTAAGACAAGGGGCATAACTCTGAAAGCTGTTTTAAGAGTTCTGCCACATTTCAACTTGAAATTTTTGTTGATATAGAAAATTTTAAAAACTGTCAGAAATATTGTATTCATTCTTGGCATACTTGCTACTGGGGACAAGGCTCCTCTGTACCACAAGGAGCATTACTAAATGATCAGTGTTTCTAAAGTTATGCCCCCTTTTCAGATGGAAAATAATTAAACTTTTGTATGAATTCTAATATCTTGAACATTTACAATCACAAAGTTATTCATCTAAAGTGATCAGTGCATAGCAGCAATTATTGAATAGCTCCATAACACTCTTGAAATTAATTTTATTAAATCGTTGCTCTTAACATACAAGCGTTGGCACTGCATGCGATGCTCCTATAGAGTCTCAAATGACCATAGCGTCCCCCCGTCACATCTGTATGTTACAACTCAGAAAATACTTGAGGAATTCAGTTTGTACTTTATACAATGGTCACACTTACTTGACAAGGAAGTCCGAACAGAGACTCTACCTTGGCTCATTTTTTTATTATCTCTATTACTTTTATGTTGAAATTATGCTTTTCTAGAGCATAACTAAAAAGACAATTGAAGGAATTGATATGATTCTTATCGCATGGGTGCTGTGACAAAGAACAATCTTCACACATTTTAACTTTCGTTTCTGACAGTACTTTCTGTGCTTTGATTATTTATGTGTTTCACCTTTAAGATGTCTAAAACCAACTTTAATTTATTGTCGCTAGTTCTCTCTTCAAGTATCAAATTAAACCAGGACATTGGTTTTGATTGTATGTCTCTTGTAAAAATGCGCTGAAGCGTGTAGCAAGGTCAACACTGAAATGACCTATAACAGGCTTTACCTTTCCAAGTTTCTCTTTTAGTATAAATGACATACTTGTGAAATTCGTACACGTGCAAACAGGATCAAATATAACTCTTTTAAGTACATTGTTCCAATGTAAAAAGGTAAGACTGATTTATCCGTGATATTTACTTTTTCTTTTCTTTTTTCATCAATCTTACCGACATACATTACTTTTACTGCAAATAGTTTTGTTAATTGTTTAATGAAAACCTCGTGGTTTTAGTTAAAGCCTGTTTGAAACGATTCGTATTGCTAGCTTAAATCAAAAGTGAAACGTAACCGCCGCTTTTATTTTAGAATGTTTATTTGATTTTGCGAGGTTCTATTTTTTTGAATGGAAGCTCCGTTGTTTTTGTTTTGTTTAGGTTTTAAGCATAGGAAATCATATGGGAAGGTGTGGAGGGCGGGGGCGGCTACTCTGATTATATAGATTTCAAAGATCACACCGCCGTTTGATCTCCTGTTAACATTGCAGGATGAGTCGGTAAACTAAACGCCTGACCTGAAAATGTGATCTGAAAATCGGTCCCGGTTTTGAACCTTAAAAATACTTCGCATTTGAGCCTTTAGCCAACCAGTATTACGTTGTAATCATTAATTCGAACATTAACCTCCAATTAATCTGTTGGCCCCCTGTTTCAAGACTGGAAGACATGTGAAATTGTGTAAATTTTTAATATGATTTGACTTATTAACCTGCAACCGGCTTTTCAACACTTGAAATAGTTTACAAGTCAAAATGACCCAGCTGAGAAATCACTGACGGCCGATTATTATCGGCTGATAATTCCACTGATCTGTGGATCCGGGATAGGGGTATGATCGCTGGAAAAATGTTACTGTCGTATATCAATGCTGGCAGCCTTCCTTATAATTTCAATCCGTTCACATTATCAGTTAAAAGTTTAAGAAGTTAGCGTGAACAACTGTATTGCATTCCTTGAAATAATTAAACTTAAGAAATGAATTAAGACTTAGTAAATTTCGAAGTGACGAAAAAATTGAATTGCTAATATTAATTGTTGTGGTCTAAGATTGGTGAAACGTTACATGTGTAGCTACATAGTGTTTTGCCTGCACACTTTTAGTTAACGTTTTTTTTTTATGATACTGCTAAGTAAACAAAGAAATACACATTTATACGTCCGCCCTTTATTTAACTGTTATGTTGCCTGTGATTTTGTATGTACTTAATTAGGCCGCAAATTATTGATCCTTTTTTAAGTTGAGTTTTATCGGCAATAAAATAACAACAACAACAACAATTTTTATTGCATAAAACATACAAATGCTTATAGCAATATTACAAATACAATTTCCATCAAGGCACAGCTTTACCGAAGAGTAGACATCTCTATAAACTAAGTATTATATAGGGAAATTTTCAATATTCTAGTTTCTACCTTTATTAGCATGGTATAAAAATTTGGACAGATTTATTACATCCTTTTTTGAACTGTTAGATAACAAATTAACAAATTTCTGGAGTGTCGGCCATGTATAATAATATCTCTTTATATATTTTTGTCTAAAATCTCTAAACTGTGAGCATATTAAAAGGTGATGGAATTCATTTTCAATAAGGTGATGGAATTCATTTTCAATAAAATTTGATCTACACTGATTACATACTCTGTCTCAATAACGAGAATGATTAAATGATTAAATGAATGCATATACGACTTCAAATACAACAACTAGAACCTTATGTACTCAATAGGGAGAAATAAATTCTACAAATCAAGAATGAAACTCAAGGGGTTGTAAATAATCTTAAAATTGAAGTTTATGACAACTTAACGCTACTTGATGGTGACATATATATAGCAGCAGTCAATGAAAATAGACATTTCCGATGAACGAGCATGTAAATGTTCAATATTTGTTTTTTTCCCCTAATATTTTATGTATTATGTCTTTCAGTTGTTGTTGTTGCTTAGATTTAATTTCTCAACGTCGTACTGTATTAATCAGTATTTTTTAAAGAAATTGTAATGAACACCTATGTTGAGCAAAAGCACTGAATACTGGCAACGACACCTGCCGAAGGAAACCGAATCAATGATGGCTGTCATCTTTCTTTCATTTCTAATCAAACTAGTGACTAGCACCTTACTCCCGAACCGAATATGGCAAGCTTGAATACCAGCTGGGATGAGAGTCTTCAGTGACTTTCAATATTCCACACATCAGGCGTGAAAACTGGTTTGAACCCAGGAAGCAGCCATTGAAACGGATAAATATAAGTTGCGAGAACTTGCTTCCCAATCGATGTAAATAAATATGTATAAACTAAGCTAGTCAACGTTTTTATATTTTTTTTTGGCTGTTTACCGTAATGCCTTTTGAGGGGCTTGTGTGTGTGTTAATAGGGGTACATATTTGAACATGTAAAGAGTTCTTTTGCTTACCTTCGTGTGTCAGATTTGTACGTGCATATTCATTTTTTGTGACCAGTGATCGTGAAACAACTAAACATACTGTAAATCTATGTATTAAATATGTTTGTGTATAGTTGCGTGCTTGCAGTTACAAACTTAACGTGGGAGGTGCGGTCTTAATTGGTTATTCGATTCACAAGTGTTTTCAGGGCTTTGATTCTAATTGTGAAATATACGATTCTGTAGTAAATAAAACACCGTGCAAAATGAAACAGATAGGACGCCCTGTGTTGACAGCGGTACTTAATTCTATTGTAGTTTCATTAAATAATAGCTTGGGGCGATTTTACAATGTTAGATTTTTATACGAATCGGGACATAAAGTCAAGGACTTCCTCGTGAAAAGTGAATCGTTTCTTCAGGCATTTTATGTTGACAAACTCTCAGTGCATTTAACGACATTCATGTAAAACGCTTAAGAGTTAAAGAAGACAAACATTGTTTGCGATTATCATTTTAAGAGGAAATCAATGTACGGAAAAAATGAATGGATACAATAGTTCATGCGGTGAGTTTTCGAATTTTTTTTTTCCCACGGCGAACTGAGTGTAATTCGACCATTTGTCTTTGCGACTAGGTTTGTTAATTCGTAATTTCTACAGTAAAATGCATTAGCACAATAACTTATCGCTATAATTGTCGGCTGTAATTCATATACATATCTTGGAATATTGTAAGCGAAAAATGTAAGGACGAGCGTAGCTTTTGAAACGTGTGTTGTGTCTAAAGAAACAGTACAGATGTCTATTTAATAAGGCCGCCATTTCATACTGGTAGTTACATGATGTCATTGTGAGTCCACATCAATGTTTCTCTTCCTTTTCGATATATCCATAAAAGCCAACACGGACCAGCTAAATGGGTAGACATAAATGTATACACTGTTACGGTCTAGTGGACACCTTCGATTCTTTGGCTCAGTTGGTAGAGTGTTGGCTTGTCACGCGGGAGATCGGAATTCGATTCCCGCTCTGGATTGTGTATTCTAAGATGCATTGCATCTTTCTGTTACGGACTTTCATGTTCGTAAGATGGGGGCTCATCCGGGATGACCTATCCTACACTTAGTTATAAAAATTGAAGATAGAATCTTTCAAGATTTCTGTCTAATCCATTGATCTAAAAATACACAACACCATTCGTCTCATAAATTGGGACTTTCTCAAGAGGGGATGTGTAACGGTCTAATGCACACCTTCCTATAATTGTATAAATACAACCTCTGACAAATGCGTCAAGGATGTGGTCCAGTGGTAACGCACTGGACTGGTAAAACAGTGGTCCCGAGTTCGATCCCCCGTTCCTCCACTAACATTACTAATAGTCTTTCGGATGAGACTTTAAACCGAGGTCCCATGTATCAGTGCTATACACAGTGCATGAAAAAGAACCAAGGGTGTCTCTGGAATGGGATGCTTTCTGTATCTTGCACTACCACCACAACATAAAATAACTAATCTCTTCAGGGGGCGTCGGTCATATGGGCTACCGGTACCGACGTTAAATAAGCTTAAATAGATAGATAGATGCGTCAAGGAATCGATCTTTTGACTCAGTGGTTAGAGTGGTGGCCTGTCACACGGGAGATGGGAGTTCGATTCCCGCTCCTGGTTGTGTAGTCTAAGATGCATTGCATCTTTCTGTGTAAGAACACATTCGACTCAAAAATAAATATATGTAAGCGCATGCCTGTGTGTGATATTCTAGTTTACATTAGTGCTCCATTTTGTATTGTTCAATATCTATATGAAAAACACCTTTATTTTCAAAGGCAACTTTCTTAGGAATTCTTTGTCACCTAAAAATTTACTTGACCATGGACAAGATCAATAACTGTCAACTTTAATATTATGTGTTGTTTTTTCTGTTCATTATTCTTCCTTATTTCGCAATAACAAGTATGCTTGAAGTAAAAATGCTATCGGTTTGAAATATAAAAATGTGAAAAAAAAAAAAAAAAGAATAGCGCTTTATCAGCCCAAATCGTCGTCGGATACCCATGGTACCCTTGTCAAATACGGATGAATTTAGAGTAACGTAATGGGTCTTACCTGTGGGCAAAAATAATCATTAATATTATTGTTTAGAGTAGGGGAAGTAACTCGCCGTATTTTCTATGAAGTCATAGTTTCAAATTATTTTTATAAGAAGTTTGACCTCAAATCTAATAACGGAAAAGCAATTTCAAAGACCACAGACGTTTTATTTGTTTTCGGTGTCACAAGTACAATTTTTTGAATTGAAATTTTGTCGCCCTGAAAGTATTCCCATAAACAATTCAACGTCTGTGAAAGAACATGCAACAAACATTTCCAGTTCTACCTTTACGTGTCAAGACAAAAAAATCGTTTTCAAAATAGGACAGCGGCAGTTTATCAAGATTGCAGCAAATTAGCCCCACCGTCTGCTTTTCGAAAGAACTACTGATAAAATGCGTTTTAGGTCTTTGTATCTGTTTGATAATTTTCCGCGTTCTGACGACAGAAATAGCCAATATTTGAAAAAGTAGATCTAGTTTATTCGAGAGTATTTCAAAAGCTAGAAATTTTCGCTTTTATAACACTTTGTATTGTCATTACATTATATTTCAAGAGTAAGGTGGATGCAATTATGAAAGCGTCAACGATAAAAGAGGTGTATAATTTTGTAAATAACTTTTTTTATTGTTTGGCATTCGAAAAATGTAAGAACCTCTGTCTAAGAAGACGCGCGTGCGCCACTCAGATGTGGAACACATTCAATGTTTTATTTGTAACATACTAGGTTTTCTTTACATTTTGGAAAATCGCCTAAATGAAATGTTGGCATGTACAAAATACAGTACTCTGTAATACGCCGGGGGAAATATTATCCTCCGAGTTACCAAGTTGAAGTGTCATTTATTTTAAAATCGAAAACACTGATGTCCGTCGTCAGTGCGTGCCTCCGCCCGTCAGCAATTTGTTTTCTGCACGATAGAAGTTTCATTTCTTATTTGATTTTAACCAGTCTGGCACAGAACTTTTATCTCATCATGCATTACAGAGTTATGGCCCTTGAATGGTCCAAACAGGCATATTTTTCCTGGTCTACACAATAGATGTTTCATTTTTGATTTGATTGAACCAAACTTGCCAAAAACTTGTTTCATTGGTAGATTTCCACTCTTTCTTGATGCGACCTAATCCGCTTTTTATCAGGTCCATCACTTTGTCAGTCATGGATGGATTTCAAAAGTAATTTTGCATACATGTGTGGCACATTGAGACGATGTGTCACATGTAAGTTCCAGGTTTGTAGGTCAATGGTCAAGGTCACACTTGGACTTACTGGAAATTTTCATATAAGTGCATTGATGGTTGTGTCCGGTCAACAATTCGGTCATTTCTGGATGTATTTTAAAATGGCCTGGCCTAGATGTCTTAGACATGATGATGATGTGTCGCACGCAAGAATCAGTCCATCATCTCAAAAGTCAAGGTCACACTTGTATGTCAAAAATCGTGATATGGCTGTGAATAGAGGGTCGTGTTTTGTGCATTTGTTATTCATAGATGGATTTTGAAATGATTATGGGTAAATGTGTTGAAAATTGAGACAATCCTAGATTTGTAGCTTAAAGGCTATGGTCACACTTAACTGGAAAGGAAATTTTTCGTAAAAATACACTGATGGTTGTTCCGGTCAACAATTTTGTTATTCATGAATGCCTAGTTAGATAGATAGATAGATCTATTTCGGCATAGGAAACATACAATGGTTTACAAATTAATTTGAACAATATAAATTACATACTACCAAAAATAACAATAATAAATTTAGAAGTAGAAATAACCATGGAATGCTTCAAATACCAAGGATAATGAAAAAAGTGCGAACACTTATTTCCATTGCGGTCCTTTGTATTTGTTGCATGACCCTGAGAGGCAAAATAATAAAAAATAAAAACAATAAAAAAAAAATTAGTATCACTGGGGTATTAACTAACTATCACAGGGTACAGTATACAGTTTTATGCAAAAATTGACCTACACAGTAAATATATAAAATTACAGCAGAATTTACCTAAGCCGAAATAAGTAAATAAAATAATAGTAAAAAAAATATCCTGCTAAAAAGTTTAAACTTCTATTACAAACTTTTCATTAAGAAATCTTTAATGGTAACTTTAAATTTATTAAGATGCTTTATTGTTGTTAAAAATGAGGGTAAATTGTTCCAAATTTGTACGCTGAAAAAAAATTATTTTGAACCGGAACCTTTAACCTTAGGGAGACCATATCCACCTTTATTGCTCAACCTGGTATTGTAACTATGGACTGAGTCTTGAGCAACAAAAAAAAAATTCATCCATGTAACTAGGGGCCAAATTGTTCCTAACCTTACAGATATGACATAACATTAAATGGTGAACCCTTTTCTCAATTTCTAGTTTAGATGTTCTCATGAAATTTTTCTTGAAAAAATATGCTATTAGAGTTTTAAGTTATTTGTTATCAACAATTATTTGATGAATAATAATATTTTGTTCTAAAAGAATTTGGCTATTATATATATATATATAATCAGAGCATTTATCTCAACTGACAAACAACATATTTGCTTAATTCTTTTTTGTTCGTTGTCATTTATGATAATTACTATCAGTATAATTATTAATGGTATTACAGATTTAACAGTGGGTAAACGCATCTACTCCCTATACTCGCAAAAATGATACAAGTTAGAAATAAATGCTTTGGCTGACACCAGCAATTTCACAGACAGGTAACCTCTAAACTATCAATAGGTTAAGTAATTTATGTTTTGTTAAACGTGTGCCTACACCAACCTACTGACATGTGTTTATTAGCACGCCTTCTCCTTTCACACTTCTTCTTTCACACTTTCCTATACTATCTGGCACTCATTTCCAGAGAAAAACGTGTTCTTGTCCTAAGTATGGCTTCAGGGGCAAAAGTCCGTTCACTACGACAGGTCTTGTTTACTTTTTATTATAGAGCCTTCATTTATTGACCGAAATCTTAGATATTTGGTATGTAGGTGCCTTGCACTGACCTCTACCAATTGTTAACCTTCAACGTCACAGAAGTACCACTACAGAATACAGACCATATGAGTGGAATATGCAATAAATTTATAAATTGAAAATGCAGTCAAAAGCTAAAGCACTGAGACACTTTACAAAATACTTTCAGAAACACAATATTGACCCCTGTAGAGAGCAATGGTTTGCGTTTACTGTCAGTAAAAAAATAGTGTTGATAATCTTACATAATCTTACAAACCACTGGCCTAATTACAAAACACATTAACACAACTCTAATTACAAAACTTGAGCAATGAAAAACTCAGGTGAGCGATTTAGGGCCATTATGGTCCTGTTGTTTATAATTTGTAACAAGACTCTCTCTTTTGTAGAATCCTCATCTTCTGAAAACGCTGAACACAGGGCGTCGCCTTTACAGAGGTCTGAATGAATTAGCTGCCGTCAAAGGAAATTAATAAATAGTAGCAGACGACACCAGTCATGATGAGGATAAGAAGAAAAAATTGTCTCGGAAAGATCGCTATTGTGATATCGTCCACTGTGCTTATTTCACTCCTATTATGGGGAAACAGTAGTCAGACAGAATATAACACAAACGGGGGCAGTGGACCCCTAAATTTTGCTTTCCCAAATCGACTGTGGAACACAATGATGAATAGTTCTCATATTGTTAGTTCGCGTGTGCAGAAATGTGTTTCGAGTATTTCTAGCATAAATATAACAGCCAATTACACTCTCAACAATATTCTCGATAGAGTAAGAATTGCTTTTCGTGACGGACATATTGAAGCTGTTGAAGATACTGTCGCAGCACGTGGACCGGATGTATACACAGCTGATAAAACGTTGATACCTGACAGCGAACCTCTCGAAATTATAGTTATTCCGCATTCTCATAACGATCCTGGCTGGAAGAAGACGTATCAGAAATACTTTGACGACCAAACTACCCACATCCTGTCAAAAATCGTAGAAAAACTTCACCAGTACCCGGATATGACATTTATTTGGGTGGAAAGTTGTTTTTTAGATAAATGGTGGGCAAATCAAACATTAGAAACTAGAGAAATGTTCAGGAGTTTAGTTCAAAGCGGTAGACTCGAAATAACTTCAGGTATGTGGGTGGCCCCTGATGAGGCGTCGCCCCACTACTTTGCGCTTCTTGATCAGATGATTGAGGGACATTACTGGGTCAAAAGAAACCTTGGAATAGTGCCAGAATCTTCCCTTAACTTTGACCAGTTTGGTTACTCGGCAACTATGCCATATTTTGCAAAGAAAGCAGGGCTGAAGAATGTCTTGATCAAGAGAATTCACAGGGGTCTGAAGGAACTTTTCGGGAAACAACAGAATCTTAATTTTCACTGGCGCCAGTTTTGGGATCCGGAAGGGAAAAATGACGTCTTTGGGCATGTAAGTACATATTGGAAATTTTTATAATTGTTTTTAACTTAGGATTCGTGTGGTCCGTCTTTGCGATACTTTGTGTTAATATGCAGCTGATACAGTAACGTTCAACTAAGTTCTTTCAAAGTCAAGTGAAAATAAGCAATTAAAACAATCCAAAGTTTAAAATTTAGAAAAATAAGGTCAGGTATAACAACCAGTTCGTTATAAAACGACTTTTCGACTACTCTTGTAATCCTAACTTTACTGTGTATGATTACTTTTCATCAGAGAGTTCTGGTTTGGTGTTGCTTTCTTAAAACAACATAAAAGTTATCATTACATTACAGAGTGCAGGGATACTACTGTTACTTGGTTAATCGAGATGTTGCATTTGATAATATAAAGCGTTTACTAATTTCGCCATGATCTATTGACTAACTTAATAAGGATTTAATTTATATGTCTATTTTGCATAATGACATAAAACGCCTATGTAAATTATGTGTGCGGCATCCTGGTTTATATCATTAGTTTTGTTATTTGTGGTTTTCTCGGATCTCGTGTAAACAAATCGATAGATCACTAACGATAATTGCTAATAATTGTAGGTTATGAATAGCATGTCTTTTCCTCCGCGTTTATTTTATAGTTAAAATGAAAAATTAAGAGATGCATGTACTGGCCATGTCATTAATTTTCATAAAAATCCAACTATAATACATTTATGTTACTGCAGACTGTCATGTCGAAGAACGTTTTAATAAAATCTAATTGCAATTTCGGAGTAAACATACAGAAAGAGAAATAAATCTGTAACACATTCAAGTACAGACATATAAAAATAAGTTAGTTTTCAGAATATTCGTTTTAAAATGAAAACAGTAAGATCCATAGAAATATTGGTAAAAGACAGTAGATATAGGTGTTTGTATCTTGAACATTTTTTGTTAATTATTGTTTGTTCTTTACAGGTAGACACATACGAATGGATGAGTATATCGGACAGTTGTGGCCCAGACAGAAGTGTTTGTCGTGGCTTAGATTTCCTAAACATGGCTGATCTTCCGGTTCCTGGTTCGTCTGCTGCACAGAGGCCTTTCCGCTCTGACCATCTTTCAAATCAAATGGCGCTAAACTTGCATGATTTTACCCAAAAGCTCATTCAACAATTTCGTCTAAAAACGGCAAATTACAAATATAAGGTGATGATGTTGCCACATGGTGGCGACTTCCGTTACGTAACAGATTATGAATGGGAGAAACAGTACAAAAACATGAAAGTTTTTATGCAATATGTTAATGAAAATAAGAAAATGTTCAATGTTCATATGCGGTTTGGAACGCTGAAGGACTATTTTAATGAAGTAAGAAGACAAGAACAAAAATATGGTCTTACTTATCCAGTTGTTAGCGGTGATTTTTATACATACACAGAAGGTACGGATTACTGGACGGGTTATTTCACAACCCGTCAGTTCGATAAGAGATTAGGTCGGGAAGTATTAGAAAGTTTACGCGCAGCGGAATTGTTCACTGCAGTTGCTTTCCAAGATCCTAGTTTTGAAGATGATGGTCCTAAAAAGAGAATTTTGTCATATCTGGAGTCGGCGAGAAAAAATCTTGGTGTTTTCCAGCACCACGATGCCATAACAGGCACGTCCCAGGCACATGTTGTGATTGATTATGAAAAGTTACTGACGTCTGCATTCAGCTCAACACAAAAGGCACTTTCATTAGTGACAGAATATCTGTTGTCTTCTGGACCTAAATCACTACCAATCGAGGGAAAAGTGATTCCTGTTCTAAAGCGGACTGAATACAATACATTAACAAAAAGGGTAACAGTGCCCATTATTTCTAGTGGAACAAAAATCATTTTAGTAAACTCTTTTACGCAAAGCAGACGAGAGATCGTGACTCTCAACGTGCAGACATTTGACGTGGTTCTCCTGGACCAGAATGGAAATGAGGTCGACTTGGATTTTGTTTCCGTTTCCGAGAGAACGGTTGAAATAAAATTTGAAGTAAACTTCCCGCCTCTGAGTATTCTTGTTTACACGTTGAAGCCACCTAGCGGACAGTTTTCGGTTAATGACGTGAAGCAAAGGATAAATGTTGAAAAACATGATGGAAATTACTTCTGTGAAAATGATTTTATGAATGTGACTTTTTACAAAGAAACCGGCTCGCCGAAGCTCATCTGTTATAAGTCGAGTGATTTTTGTACGCAGGTGGTATTAGACTGGAGGTACTACAGAGGTTCAGGTGGGGCTTACACCATGATTTCCCTAGGGTGTAGAAGAGACGGCATTCCAGTCGTCACCAAAGGTTACATTTTTAAAGGGAAAAACATTTTGTGGTGTTAAATCACAGAACGGTTATTTCTCATTCAAGATTAGTCTTCCATTAGCTCATAGCATTACCGGAAGAGCACTAAGAGTTGATGTTTTAAGTGACCTTTCTCGGGCGCGAAATTTTATTGGTGATTTAGCGATGAGAATTGAGACACCCATTCGTTCCAAAGACATTTACTACGTGGATTCGAACGGGTTTCAGTTAATGGGACGAAAATTTCAGAAATAATCTACCATTTGACGGAAATGTTTATCCTATGTCAGCCATGTCAATTTTAGAAGACGACACGATGCGTTTGGTTGTTCATTCCGCGCAGTCGCATGGAGTCGTTAGCCGTGCTTCTGGTAAAATTGATTTCATGCTGGACAGAATTGCTACAAGGCCCGAAATGGATCTGCCAGAAGGTGTAAGCGATAACAAACCTACGAAAACTATCTTATATTTACAATTCGAAACTACGGGTGAATTTGAAAAGTCGACAAGCACCTGAAACGACTCTTCCATCAATGAATAGTTTATTTTTGAAATGATGTTATTCAACATCCTATTTATAAATTTTTCTCCTTAGATAATCTAGACATTCCACATTCAAGTCAAAATTTCCTTAACGAAAAATTGTCATGCGATTTTATAATCGCAAACCTGAAAAATCTAGTCGATATGACGTCACAGTCCAGATGGTACGTCATTAACATTATTCCGACGTGCAGTCAGTTGTGGTAAAAATATCACAAACGATTTTTGTGAACTTTATGAGCAGGTGAAGTTGAAACCAAGTTCTTTGTTCAGACACAAATTCAGTAAAGTTACTGAAATGTCCCTATCTCATCTGATAACCATACAAGATCTTCGGGAAGATGACGTCGTCACATTTGAACCGATGGATCTCAAAACATTTCATTTAAGCTAATTTTATTATACTTCAGTATATGTAACTTGTTTTCTAAACCGGGTTTGTTAATAAAACTGTAATCTCATTCACTTCTCTTCATCACGACACATGAATATACAAATGTGCCTTATCAGCAAGGTACTTCCGCCTAAGATTAAGAATATCTTGATGCAAACTGGCTCAATGGGTGACAGAAAATTATTTGCAATTTATCTGACGTCGACAGTTAAAAACTATCTTTTACCAATGATAATGGACAAAAAGGACTTTGATAGACCAGTAGACGTACACAATGTTAATTTTGCTATCATGTTTGATGTTTGATTGTTCGTTTGTGTGTCCGTCCGTCTATCAGTCTGTCCGACCTTCAGCAGATCTTGTAACTGCAACAACTCAAGATTTGAAAGAAGCGTTAGAATCAAATCCCCATACAGTTTGTGAAGGTTTTTCTTTTAAATCTTACCGAAACTATCATGGTATGTACGAGGGGTGATTCAAAAGTTCGCGGAATTGCTTTATTACTAGAACGGAAAAGACAATACAAACACAAAAATTACATCACTCGATACGTTTACTCAATACTAAAGCAGAGCCGTAATCTCATTGAAATACATTTACTAATAAATCGTTTGTACATATTTGAATTGTATACATGACCGGCACTTGACGCACGCCATCACGACGTCGACGTCACTAACGGTCAAATTCTAGCGTACGATTCACCTTCTCGACGTAATCGCCGCCCGTCGCTACACACTTCCTATGCCTTTGTACCCATTGCATAAATGTTACCTTAAACCAATCCTGACTGAATGAAGAGATTACTTCACGAGCCTTATTGCGTAGCTCTAATGTTGTTTCAAATCTCTGGCCTCTGAGTTCCCTCTTCATATCTGGAAACAGACGAAAGTCCATCGGTGCTAGATCCGGGCTGTACGGCGGATGTGGTAAGAGACTGAAACCAAGCAGTGAAATCTCTAACTCTGTACTCTGTGCCCGATGTGCTGGAGCGTTGTCATGATGGAGTATAACATCATCCAGTACCAACAGG
This sequence comes from Cyclina sinensis, assembly GCA_012932295.1. NCBI lineage: Eukaryota > Metazoa > Mollusca > Bivalvia > Venerida > Veneridae > Cyclina > Cyclina sinensis. Next base: position 5,251,724 of record JAAONU010000016.1, read on the forward strand.
GGGCGCTTGCGGCGCAGAGCCTGTATCAGATCGCGTCTAAGCACCTGAAGTCAAACAAACAAACGGGAAAACATGAAATAATTTAAGTTTAAGAAAGTAAAAAGCGGCACATTTTAAATAATATTTTTATATATTTTGTTATTTGAAACAATACATACTGTAAAATATTAGTTTGTTATAAAAATAATATATAAGTGTTGATCGTTTGTATGACTAAAATGCGGCATACCTTTGAATAATAGTCGGCATTTACGGTACATCCGTCGCGCACCTTGTGTTGAAGCAAAAGCCCTTGTCTATCCATGAAGAAGATGAACATTTCCTTTTTGCAGCTGCGTGTTGTCCTGGCCTTTTTTGGTGGAGGTGTGTCTGGTGACTTCCAGACGGACGACTGCTGTTTCGACTCTGGATCATAATGGTATAACCATGTCTCGTCTGTCGTGATGATTTTGTCCAAAAACTCGTCACCCTGTGCGTCGTACAGATCCAGAAATTGCTGAGAACATTCTAACCTCCGCTGCTTGTTTTCATCAGTCAGAAGTCTGGGCACCCAACGCGCAGATACTTTGGACATATTTAGCTCTTCTGTAAGAATTCGTTGCACAGTAGAATACGATAGGGAGAGTTCCTCTGCAATACCCCTAACCGTTAAGCGCCGGTCGTTGTCCAAAAGCTCTCTCACTAACGTTGCGTTGCTCGTCGTCATAGCGGATGCTGGTCTACCTGCTCTATCGTCATCAAGTACCGATTTTCTGCCGTTCCGAAATCGCTCATGCCATTTGTAGACAAACGATTTACCACAAGGTTGTAATGTATGCGAGTTTTTAATTTGATTCAACGTCTCAACTGGTGTAAGTTTGAGTCCAACACAAAATTTCACAACTGCGCGTAGCTCCAATTCACTTGTTGACGTCGCGGAAGAAGTTGAAGACATGGCGACAACTCGCTGCTGTGGAGTAACGGTTCAACGTAATGTAATCAAAATTATAGGAAATGACGTCAACACGTCATTCTAACGTCAGTTACGTTCGCGCCAAAATTGAGCAACATTTGAAAACATACTATCGTCTGAAGTGAATTAGTAAAACGAAATATTTTGGCCTGCTTCAAGTCACCTAACCGTGGTTGCTATGGAGACCATTTATATTCTTCCGGTTACACATATTCCATAAACTAAACGAAAATGTTAGTTAAAATACGTTGAATTATATTTATGCGAAATTTAATGTGATTCGGTGAAAAAATAAATGATTTAGAGATAAATTCCGCGAACTTTTGAATCACCCCTCGTAGTTGTGTACAAAGAGTGGATTTACTCTTCTGGACTTTTATTCTAGTAGTTATGGCCCTTTGTCATTTATGCTTAGATTAATAGTTTCTACGAAACAACTCCACAAAGAGTTTTTGAAGAAACTTGAATGTTTTGATGATAATAATTATGTTCATATGCTATTCCCATGGTTAAGTAAGTTCGTCCGTCTGTCTATTTGTTTTGTTTATATATCTGTATGCCCGTCATTCGTTAGTAGAATTTCATGAAAGCAAAGTGATAAATAGAGAAGTCTGGGCCGTATTTAGGATGATTAGTTTATTTTCTATTATAGAGAAATGCTTTCACCGGGCAATAATTCATGCACTGCCCATCTTTCTTTCTCCATCTTCTTAAATGCATTTAGCAGAAAAAAAGGTGAACGCAAGTCCTCGTGCAATTTTGAATGATCTGTTTCAATTTTTCAATCATGAAATGTAATAATACACCAAAGCTGGGATGTTTTATTTCATCTTAAATTCCAGCAATTATGCTCCATGTCAGTTAGTCCTATGATTAAATTTTAAACCAGAATTTTCTTGCGAATGTCACTCGTAGTGTAGGTTTTGAGACTTTGCCAGGACCAACCAAGCTGTAAGTCTTGTGGTGTAAAGTATAAAAGCTTGATTTCATTCCTTTGTTAATTATTATGTAAATATATCGTTAAAAATTCTTCTGAGAAAAACTTTTAATCAATGTTTCAAAGATACATTTTTACACTCGAATGGCCGTACATGTATAATATTATGTTTCTGGTCATCTGTCCGTCTGCATGTATATCCATTCTGTCTGTCTGTCTGTCATCAGAACAATGAGAAAGGGGTGGTAAACTGTATGTGTGAGGCAGTTGAAGCATGATATTGACGTTGTTTTAGTGGAATCTGGTAACCATGCAATGTTTTAAGACAGCCCCTTTTCAACCTCGGTAGAATATTGCTCCATTTTTCGGTGCTTCTCTCAGAAAAACAACAACTACATTTTAAGCGACGAAGAGGGTCAAGCTGAAGGTAAGTGGTACCAAAAAAAAGTGAAACTTCACTAAGACACTTGCCAATAGTGTTAAAGAATGTGTAAAAAACTATAAAAAAGAATACAAAGAATAAAATACCAGCATATTCTGTTCAGCAGATGGTTACGGGTATTCACGTAACGGTCTCTATCCGGAATATTACCAACCCAAGCCCAGACACAGATGAAACTCCTCAAAACTACTTCGCTATACTCAAAGGCTGGCCTTTTACGTTGGTCAAATTGCCGAGATGTTAAAGGTACTTTAGGAGAGGGATACTCTTTCCGATGGATATAACATCAGTTTAAATCAAATAGGCATACAATAAAATTAAGATATTTTTTTTCAAATCTAGTAAATGTGAATTATAACGAATGAAAAATTATCCGATATCAAGGTAAATAAAAATCGAAGAACAACAGATAAAAAAAACTGTTATTGCCTTGATAGAGATCTCGAGTTGTTGTACCTTTTTTGAGCGGACAGTCATTTATTCCAAATGATCGCTTTCTTGGTGTCGAAATGTCTAAAGAAGAAATTTTGGATCATTATGTTCTTTCAATCATTAATTATTTTTCATTTTATAGCGAAAAGGCCAGTAAAATCTGTATGCAGTATATCATTCATTAATGGTAGGTTTTGTCCCTTTAATACGTCGTAACTGCAAAGGATCAAAGATTTAACAAATGGTTTGATTTCTTTTTTTTATTCGTGAAGAATAACACATTTCTGGACAATATCTAGTCCTTAATGCTGAAGGGTCTACCCGAGCAGGGTTTATACTCTGTACATGGGTTTGGCAAAACAGGCTCGTCGCATGGTTTTGGACATTGGGGCGGCAACTTGTATCTCAAAAGGAGTGGGTGCGGGAAGGGTGTCCCCTCCCACGGACTAAGAAAATTTTGATGTCTGAAAGAAAAAAATGGTGTTATTTCCCGGACTTTATAACTGGTAGCTTTATTGATTATTTTAAATGATATTTTTACATTCTGTTCATGTATGATTTACGTCATCGAGCTGCCATCAGGTTTTTTTCCACCCCCGAGTCTATTTTCGAACTTTGTGGGACAGAGATGATCGTATATAATGACTACTTAATTGGGAAATCAAATATTCTAAGTTTGCGGTGCTTAAAATACACTGTACCGAGTAAGGCCCAATGCTTCACTTCTAATCGAGATAGAGGGAAACGAGTTTTTCACGGTCGCCTTAGAAACTGATGACAGTAATCTGCTGTTTTCGTCGTCGATCCACCCTTAATGCCACTTTATGTCAAGAATGAATTTTGTTTTACTTTTTTTCAATGTAAGAACAGAGTTGTTTCTGGCACAAATATTGGGGCGGTGGTCGCCGCCCTTTCTGCCCAAAACGCGACGCCACTGCATTATAAACAACCAGACGACTACCGAATGTGATGAAATATTATCTGTGTGAAAATATTCTATAAAAAAGGTAAAAGAAATATATAATATATTGAATTTACCCAGTAAATATTTATGCAACTAATAAACGCATGCTATAAAAATGAGTGAAAAACATTGACTCGTCTACAAGGGTAGATACTATTAGTCAGAGGTCATATGTATATGTTATTTCCCTGTCCAAAAAACGTGATTAATTTACCATACTACGATTGCCAAGTTGATACCCTACGACACTAGCAACGCACTGAGTTACATCGTCTTTACGTTAGTATCTGTTTTATCTAAAAATATGTTGAACATGGTCGTTTTTGAAATTATACAATAAAGATGTAGTTTAATAAACCATAGTTATCAGGTTTTTGTCTCAAAACTACTTTTAACTTACGTCATCATATAGTCGCAAGTTTTGCTGAATTCAAAGGGATTCAATCACAGAGGGTCTCCAACGGCGGATTTTCATTTCTGTTTCTTTCATTGGATCTTCGCCCTTGAACTCACTCCATCTCGGACCTTTGTTTCCTGTTGCACCATACTTTCCATTTAAATTTGAAGAATGGCAAGTTTTGTACCACCAAGCACCTGTATACGATTGTGCACAGTGACTGCCCGAGGGATCATTATCTTTGTCCTTTGTAGAAAACTTCATACCACTATGACTGGACAAACTGGACCCGGCGTTTCCACTATACCCATCTACAGTGAGTTTATATCCGGACTCAACATCACCAACTAGAAAAACATTATATTCTGCATAAGCAGCCTCACCGTCCTGACTGACAAGATCAACACGTAGCTCGTACCAGCCCTGGCGCGAAAGTATGTGTATCTGCTGGTTTCCGAGCCAGAAGTTTTCGTTTAAGTCTCCAAACCCTATCTGGTACTCGTTCCACGTTTTGTAAAAGTCGCTATCAGATACCCTTCTTTGTATGACAGTCCAGCCGCCATTTTTAGTATCCATGTCACATCTCACCGAAAATCCAAGCGTTCCTTCAGGAAAGATGGTATATATTCCTGTAGTCCCGTATCCCATGCGCTGAATATCCTGACAATCCCGCACTCTAGAAACGGTCTCTAATGATCCAACAATAGCCTCAACTCGTTTTTCATGTTTTTCAAGAATCTTACTTATATTAGACACCAAATTCTTGTTTTGATCGAATTGGTCAGCGCACTTCGCGTTAGTTTCCCCACTTGAACAACAACCATTGATGTTTATTACAGGAAAGCCATTTTGTTCACTCGCCGCTCTAGAAATCAGATCCAATAATAACGAATATAAAACAAATGAGATCGCCATTTTAGACTGTATAAATTCATCGGCTGTAGCTAGTACGACATAGGCTGTGAACTATTTCAGAATGATTGTGTGACAGTATTGACTTGGCTGTTTAAGTCAAGAGCATAAGAGCGGTTATTTCCGGTGTCAACGAATGGACGTAAAGACTTGAATAACGATAAGTTTAGTAAGACACATTTGCTTGACTCCTGACTAGCAAAGGCGAATATATAATGATATACTTGATGATATTCCGACATGGTTTCATAGTATCTAAAAGTTTAATCTTATTCATAAAACATCGATATTTTGAAACATATTTTTTATTATTATTCCTACGCGATAACTGCTTCTAGGGTACAAACAAGCACTTGGGCCTAAAGTGCTGAAGGAGTGCTGAAATCACTAGAACTTTTCGTACCTGCCTTTATTCAAGCCATCGACTTGCTGACTGAGGAATAACTGCTCCTTCAACAGGATAGGTAACGTTTCTACTAAGCAGAAAACATTTATTTGCCTGGGATAATTCTTACAATGCCAAACACCGAGCACAATATGCTGGAATCATGTTTTCTCGTCTTTGAATCAACGAACCACTGTGTTAAACTGGTAACACGCCTAGCCAGAATGATTTTGTGGTTTGCAAGTTTGCACGAAACCAATGGAGAGAGGTTTGATTGCCAGATCAAAATGATTTTCAGTCTGGAACTGGCAAAAATTGTCGCTATTTATTGCTGCACCAGAATAGATTAAAACATAAGATTCAATGATATTTCAACTGCAATATTTTGTGTAGGCCCCATCGTTTCCATTTCGAGAGTTTGGAAAGCACTCACCGAACCACAAATATTAAGTTCTATACATTTCTAGTGACCTAGCGTTAATTTCTCGGGGTAGGCAACACAGCCAAGCCATTGAGGAACCCTTTCCATTGCTGTTAAGAAGTCAAATACAGTGAGGTCGTGTTGCTTCCAATTGTCCATTGCAGAGTTCAACTAATTTACACGTGTTGTTTACTAGCGGCTTGGTCCACTTTGTATTGTTATTTATAAAACAAGTTTTATCTTGTTATAAAACAAATCAAAATATACAGTTTCATAGGTCAGATCTGTAGATACCTTATTGTTATGTTCAAACCTTCCTAGAAATACTTAAACAACGCTTTCAGTATTGCCAAAACAAATTAACAAAAATCGGTCAAATCACTCTGTGCGCTTTTTACAAAATTAACAACAGTTTGAAACCTTTTGCATTTGCTTCCTTAAATTAAAATAGTAACTGTACATTACTGTATCCATTTAATTCTTGGATTTTGATAGTATGTTTTTAAATGTTACAAGCAGGTCATTCAAGAAAGAAAATAAACATTTTCGCTCTAGGTTGTACGCTACGGACGGATAAATAACTGCTGATCAAATAAGTATTTAGATGCCACCTTTATTTTCCAAAATAGCAGATCCTTCTTTTACTTATAATAAGATATGGGATCTTGCTAAACAAAAATATATGTAATGTTTAACCTGAAAAAAGTACACTTTCACTAATCTTGATTTGAACTCGGGTTCACTGGATCACGAAGTCGGCACGCCACCACGTCGCCAAAAAGCTAGCTGACAGACAAGGGAGTAGAAATGTATGTTAAACAACAGCTTACTTGGCTCAGATGAAAGCAACAGGACGTTGTGCGACACTGTGGGATAGGGTGTATGTTGACTTGGGGTGGATTTTGACTTACAGAGGGTTTACACATTTAAGTTTGGTTCAGAGTTCAGGCAAAGAAGTATAGGAGGACTCAGTCCGTAAGTAATTTTAGGAAATAACGCAAACTCGTGATTTTCTCTTCTGGTTTGCAATAACTGCATGTAGTTTTGGTTTCTTCATACTTATCGCAATACAGACTTTGCACGACGACTTGCGGCAGGCTTGTTCCTGTGTGCAGACTGTCCGAACTGAGTCAGCATACTCCGTATAGCTCCTACAAACAATAGAAACTGTCTAAGGAGAAAGGGACGGTCCATTTAAGTTTGATCAGGTAGAAACACTTATTCTTCACATTGCTGTTACATGCCTCGCTATAATTTTGTTTCAATGTGTGTAGCCACTCTGCGCGTTAGACTGTAGTGCGTCGAACGAAGTCAACGATTGAAAGACAATTCTATCATCTGAGAACGCAACACTTTGTTATGCTTACTTAAAGGCGTACATTTCTACAGAAGGTTGCATTTTGTCCTCAGTTATTCCTGAGGTACTCGTATATGCAAATTTTACCTAATATTAGCGGTAACATAATTACCTGTTATAATAATCTTTATCTTATATTCAATCTATTAGCGCTTTAATTAACACATCCCTTACTAAAATGCGATCTGTTGTTAAAACGAATTAAAACTTCTTTCATTAATTCAGCAAATTTGATTAATTTATCACATAGCGATTGCCCAGTTTATACTCTACGGCACTTTCAACGCTATAAGAAATCAAAATGTTGGTCAAAGCCGTTCTTTGGAAGATAAACAATAAAGTTTTTAGATAAATTTCAGCTCAAAAAAGCTTTTATCTGCAACAAGAAGCGCATTTAGTTCCATTGTCTTAATGTTTGTACCTGTTTTATTTAGAAAAAAGTTTTGAACATTTTTTAAATGGTTTTCATTTCAAAACTGCTTTTACAGACTTAATAATGTATTTTCAAAGTTTGTTCACTTCAAAGGGATTCAGTGGCAGGGGGTCTCCAACGACGAATTTTCATTTCTGTTTCTTTCATAGGATCTGAACCCTTGAACCCACCCTCCTCGGACCCTTGTTTCCTGTTGCACCATACTTTCCATTTAAATTTGAATAATGGCAACTTTCGTACCACCAAGCGCCTGTATACGCCTGTGCACAGTGACTGCCCGAGGGATCATTATCTTTGTCCTTTGTAGAAAACTTCATACCACTATGACTGGACAAACTGGACCCGGCGTTTCCACTATACCCATCTACAGTGAGTTTATATCCGGACTCAACATCACCGACTAAAAAAACATTATATTCTGCATGAAGCAGCCTCACCATCCTGACTGACCAGATCAACACGTAGCTCGTACCAGCCCTGGCTCGAAAGTTTGTGTATCTGCTGGTTTCCGAGCCAGAAGTTTTCGTTTAAGTCTCCAAACCCTATCTGGTACTCGTTCCACGTTTTGTAAAAGTCGCTATCAGATACCCTTCTTTGTATGACAGTCCAGCCGCCATTTTTAGTATCCATGTCACACCTCACCGAAAATCCAAGCGTTCCTTCAGGAAAGATGGTATATATTCCGGTTGTCCCGTGTCCCATGCGCTGAATATCCTGACAATCCCGCACTCTAGAAACCGTCTCTAATGATCCAGCAATAGCCTCAACTCGTTTTTCATGTTTTTCAAGAATCTTACTTATGTTAGACACCAGATTCTTGTTTTGATCGAATTTATCAGCGGACTTTGCGTTAGTTTCCTGACTTAGACAACAGCCATTGATGTTTATTACAGGGAAGCCACTTTGTTCACTTGCCACTCTAGAAATCAGATCCAATAATAACGAATATAAAACAAATGAAATCGCCATTTTAGACTGTATAAATTCATCTGCTATGGCTAGTAGGATATAGGCTGTGAAATATTTCAGAACGATTTTGTGTAACAACATTGACATGACTGTTTAAGTCAATAGCATAAGAGTGGATATTTCCGCAGTCAACGAATGGACGTAAAGACTTGAATAACGATAAGTTTAGTCAGACACATTTGCATGACTCCTGATTAGCAAAGGCAAAGATGTAATGAGCTACTTGATGATATTCCGACATGGTTTCATGGTATCTGAAAGTTCAATCTTATTCATTAAACATCGATTGTAAAACATGATTTTTTTTCTTCTTTTTTACTCCTACTCGATAACTACTCGGACCTGAAGTGCTGAATGAGTGCTGAAATCACTGGAGAATCTCGTACCTACCGATATTTAAGCCACTGACCTCCTGAAGGAGGTTCGGCCATTTACCACTCGACAACTGCTCCTTTAAAAGGATAGGTAACTTATCTACTAAACAAAAAACTTATTTAATTTCCTGGGATAATGCTTACAATGCCAAAAGCCGAGCACAATATGCTGGAATCATGTTTTCTCGTCTTTGAATCAGCGAACCACTGTGTTAAACTGGTAACACGCTTAGCCAGAATGATGTTGTGGTTCGCAGGTTTGCACGAAACTAGTGAAGAGAGTTTTGATTCCCAGATTAAACTGGTTTTTCAGTCAGGTCTTGGCAAAAATTGTCGCAATTTATTATTGTACCAGAATAGGTTAAGAGTTAAGATTCAATTGTTATTTCAACAGGAATAACTTTTTTAGGCCCCATCGTTTCGAATTCGAGATTTTCGAAAGCGTTCATCGGACTACAATGGGTATGTTCTATTTATTTCAGCACTAGTGACCTAGCGTCAATGTCTCTTGGTAAGCAGTACAACTAAGCCTTTGAAGAACCTTTTCCATACCTTTTATGAAGTCAAATACAGTGAGATCATGTTGCTTCCCATTGTCCATTGCAAATTTCATCTTACTTACATGGTAACTAGCTGATTACTGACGGCTTCGTCCACTGTTATAATGTTATCTATAAAACAAGATTTCTGTTGTTGTATTGAAACACATCAAAATATGCAGTTTCAAATATCAGACATGTAGATACCTTTCTGTAATGTTCAAACCTTTTTCAGAAATACTTAAACACCACTTTCTGTATTGCCAAAACAAACTAAAAAATTCGGTCAAATCAGTCTGTGCGCTTTTTACAAAATTAACAACAGCTGGAAACCTTTTGCATTTGCTTCCTTAAATTAAAAAAATAGCACCACTGTATCCATTTATTTCTTGGATTTTGACAGTACGTGTCTTGAAATGTTACTAGGAGGCCATTGAAGGAAGAAATAATAGTTTTTCGCACTAGGTTCTTCGTTTCGGACGAGCAAATGATTAATGATTTTGATACTACCTTAATTTTCCAAATAGTAGATCCTTGTAATGCTTATAAGAAGATAGGGTTTCTTGCCGTACAAAAATGTGTGTTATGTTGAATCTGAAAAAAACACTTTCTCTAATCATAATTTTAACTATATTTCACCGGATCACGAAGTCGACACGCCACCCGTCGCCATAATAGCTAGCTGATAGACATGGGAGTGGAAGTGTCATGTTATCCAAGAGCTTATAAAGCTCAGATGAAAGCAATAGGACGTAGTGTGACATTGTGGGATAGGGTTGGTTTAACTAGAAGAGCGTAAAAATTTAAATTTGTATCAGAGTTCAAGTAAAGCAGATTAAGAGGAAACAGTCCTTAAAGAATTTTAGAAAATTTCGCAAACTCGTGATTTTCTCTTCTGGTTTGCAATAACTGCATATAAATTTCGTACTAATCGTAATACAGACTTAGCATGACGACTTGCGGCCGGCTTGTTCATGTTGCAGATTGTCCGAACTGAGTCAGCATACTCCGTGCAGCTTCTACAAACGATAGTTACTGTCTAAGGAGAGAGTGACGGTCCATTTAATGTTAGTTCAGGTAGAAACACTTATTCTTCACATTGCTGTTACATGCCTCATTATTATTTGTTTCAATGTGTGTAGCCACTGTTCGAGTTAGACTGTAGTGCGTCCAACGAAGTCAACGATTGAAAGACAATTCTTGCATCTGAGAATGCACCACTTAATTATGCTTACTTAAAGGCGCACATTCCTACAGAAGGTTGCATTTTGTCCTCCGTTGTTTTTGAGGTACTCGTGAATGCAAATTTTACCTAATATCAGCTGTAAAATAATTATCTGTAATAACAATCTATATTTTATTTTCAATTTATTAGTGCTTTAATAAACTCATCCCTTACTAAAATGCAATCTATTGTTAAACCGAATTAAAACTTCTTTTATTAATTCAGCAAATTTGATTAATTTATCAAATAGTGATTGCCCAGTTTATACTCTACGGCACCTTCAACGCAATAAAAAATCAAAATGTCAGACAAAGCAGTTCTTTGGAAAATAAACAATGTAGTTTTTCGACAAACTTCAGCTCAAAACAGCTTTTATCCGCACCTAGAAACGCATTTAGTTCCATTGTCTTAATGTTTGTACCTGTTTTATTTAGGGAAAGCTTTGAACATTTTTTTAAATGGTTTTCATTTCAGAACTGCTTTTACAAACGTAATAATATATTCTCAAGTTTTGTTCATTTCAAAGGGATTCAGTGGCAGGGAATCTCCAACGACGAATTTTCATTTCTGTTTCTTTCATTGGATCTGAACCCTTGAACCCATCCCATCTCGGACCCTTGTTTCCTGTTGCACCATACTTTCCATTTAAATTTGAATAATGGCAACTTTCGTACCACCAAGCACCTGTATACGCTTGTGCACAGTGACTGCCCGAGGGATCATTATCTTTGTCCTTTGTAGAAAACTTCATACCACTATGACTGGACAAACTGGACCCGGCGTTTCCACTATACCCATCTACAGTGAGTTTATATCCGGACTCAACATCACCGACTAGAAAAACATTATATTCTGCATAAGCAGCCTCACCATCCTGACTGACAAGATCAACACGTAACTCATACCAGCCTTGGCTCGAAAGTTTGTGTATCTGCTGGTTTCCGAGCCAGAAGTTTTCGTTTAAGTCTCCAAACCCTATCTGGTACTCGTTCCACGTTTTGTAAAAGTCGCTATCAGATACCCTTCTTTGTATGACAGTCCAGCCGCCATTTTTAGTATCCATGTCACACCTCACCGGAAATCCAAGCGTTCCTTCAGGGAAGATGGTATATATTCCTGTTGTCCCATGTCCAAAGCGCTGAATATCCTGACAATCCCGCACTCTAACGGTCTCTAATGATCCAACAATAGCCTCAACTCGTTTTTCATGGTTTTCAAGAATCTTACTTATGTTAGACACCAGATTCCTGTTTTGATCAAATTGGTCAACGCACTTCGCGTTAGTTTCCTGACTTGAACAACAACCATTGATGTTTATTACAGGGAGGCCACTTTGTTCACTTGCCGCTCTTGCAATCAGATCCAATAATAACGAATATAAAACAAATGAAATCGCCATTTTAGTACGACATAGGTTGTGAAATATTTCAGAATGATTTTGTGACAGTGACAACATTGAGATGACTGTTTAAGTCAAGAGCATAAGAGTGGATATTTCCGCTGTCAACGAAGGGACGTTAAGATTTGAATAACGATGAGATTAGTAAAATACATTTGCATGACTCCGGATTTGCAAAGGCAAAGATATAATGAGCTACTTGATGATATTCCGACATGGTTTCATAGTATCTGAAAGGTAAATCTTAGTCATTAACCATCGATTGTGAAACATGTTATTTGGGGCATTTTTATAATTCCTAATCGATAACTGCTTCCAGGAAAGTCACTGGAGAATCGCGTAACTGCCGATATTCAAGCCAATAACTACCTGATCGGAGGTCGGCCCTCCTACTCTACAAGTGCTCCTTCAACAGGATAGGTAACTTTTCTACTAAGCAGAAAACTTATTTATTTTCTTGGGATAATGCTTACAATGCCAAACGCCGAGCACAATATGTTGGAATCATGATTTTTCGTCTTTGAATCAGTGAACCACTGTGTTAAACTGGCTAAACGCATAGTCAAAATGATGTTGTAGTTCGCAGGTTTGCACGAAATCAGAGGAGAGAGTTTCGATTCCCAGATTTAACTGAATTTCAGTCAGTTCTTTTCCAAAAGTTGTGCTATTCATTATTACACCTGAATAGATTAAGAGTTAAGATTCAATGTCATTTTCAACTGGAATTACTTTGTACTTTAATTTGTACGCCACATATGTTACTGTCTAGTGCATACCTCCCTATAATTGTATAAATACAACATCTGATCAGGGAATGGATTCGTTGGCTTAGTGATTAGAGTGTTGGTCTTCGATGCGGTAAGATCGAAGTTTGAATCCCGCTTTTGGCGGTGTATTTTAGGATATATGCATCTTACTGTTACGGACTTTTTTGTTCGTAGGATGGGGGCTCGTCAATAATGACCTTTCCTGGACTTAGTTATAAAAAAGAAATAAAAAAGAATTTTCAAGATTTCTATCTGATCTTCTGATCTAAAAATAGACAACAACATTTGTCATTCATAAATGATGACTTTCTCAAGAGGGGATGTGTTACGGTATAGTTTATACCTTTCTATAATTGTATAAATACAACCTCTGACAATTACGTCAGGGAATCTATTCTTTGGCTCAGAAGTTAGAGTGTTGGTCTGCGCTGCGGTAAGACTGGAGTTCAAATCCCGCTCTGGATGGTGTATTCTTGGATGTATTGCATCTTTCTGTTACGGACTTTCTTGTTCCTAACTCCAAACCCAACCAAAACGGATTGTTCCAGTGTTATAATATTAATTACAATACATGCATTACATTGTTGTAATGAAAACACATCAGATTCAGGCGTTTTTGTTTTTTAGAAATACGAGTACATAAACACCATTTACCTGATTTTCCAAAACAAGCTAAAAATCGATCAAATATCTTTTTGTGTTTACAAAATTAACAGCAGTTTGAAAACTTTTGTATTTTGCCTCCTTGAACTAAAAGAGTACCAATATTGTATCCATTTAATCCTTGAATTTTGACTTAGAGCGGTAAACAGTGATACAAGCAGGCCACTCAAGAACATTTTTTTCGCACTAGGACCTACACTACGGACGCGCAGATGATTGGTGGTTAAATAATTGTTTATTTAGTTGCTACTTTTATTTCTTGATTACCAGATCCTTGTATTGCTTATAATATGAACAGAACAGAATGTTCTTTAAATAAGATAGTGGATCTTCTTGTACAAGATATACATTATATGTAACCATAAAAAATAGACTTGTTCTGAGTTTGATTTAAACTCGAATATCCTGGATTACTAAGTGAACACACGCCATAAAAGCTACATGTACCTGACAGGCATGGAAGTTAGAAGTGTTATATATTTTATCTCTACTACATATATCATTCCTTAAAAATATACTATATTAGTGGTTTTCATGTCTATTGGCAGTGAAAGCTGTAATAACAGAACGTTGTGCAACACTCTGTGACATTAATGGTTTGTCGTACAAATTGTAGTTTGAGTATTAGTTCAGGTTAGGCAGTACAGAAACTGTCGATTATTGAGAACACTGTCCGCAAAGAATGTTTAAATATGACGTGTTTTATATATATATATGAATCGTGTTTTTTCCTGAGGGCTGGAGCCCGCATGATATCGGTATGTATTTTAGTTTAGAGCTATATGGAGGAGCACGTGATCTGTCATCGATACATGGAGGAGCACTTGATATGTAAACAGTAAATGATTGGTTATTTTTTATTTGTCATTTAAAAAAAAATAAATTATTAATAAGAACTGCTAAGAAGTGCACACATATTCAAATTTACAAAAAAAAAGAATATTGTGTTGAAATTTTAAAAATAAATAAAAGAATGAAATGTCGTAATTTTTTATATTCAAAATATTCAATTACTTCGGCAATTGATCGATTGACTACATCTCTCTCGGTGCCCACACTGTGTTTTCAGCGTCAAAGGCACTCAGTGTCGGGGCAAAAGAATTTATTATTATGTTTGCGTTCGTTTCAATGACTGATTTGGTCGAACTTTAGTCTAAATCTCGCAAAAATCCTCACAGTAACGCTTTCTGAACCAGATCGTAATATTTAGTATTTGTCGCATAAAGAAGGGGAAACAATAAGATAATTTCTGAGTCAGTCTCTCTAATAATGGTTTCATCGGACGTAAATTATAAACTGGAATTATTTTTTTTAATTTCTCCCCGCAGGAAACCTTTTAACTTGTCTCTTCTGGTTTGCACGTGGTCTTGGTTCATGGTTCTTTATCTCAGCACGATAAATTGCGTTCACCTTGCTCTTGTGTGCAGATTTTCCGAAGTGAGTCAGCATACTCTCGAGTGACTCCCTAAAAAGAAACAGTTTAAGGAGAGAGGGGTGGTCCACTTAATGTCTGAACATGATTCAAGATTCAAGATTTTATTCAAGAAAAACCAAAAGGCCATTGACCCATGTGGTACAACATATTTACAACAGTCGGTACATGGTTACATTTACCTACACAATTTGATCACCTATATACATACTATATTTAATTTAACACATACTGTCAATTTATGTACATAGTGTATTCAATGCTTATCTATTGTATGATGTAGTTTGTAACATTACTTAACACGTTATACAGCAAAAAGGGAACATGTGAAGGACATCTATCCGGCTACACATGGCTGTTACAAGCCTAATGATTTTGTTTCACTGTAGTGTAAGGCCAAGATAAGTATGAATCTAATCTTCTACCGGTAGTCCTGCAGAATTGATTAGAGGGTAAAAATATGATATTTTCTCTCGAAGATACGATTGTACGGTGGCATAGAGGTGACATGTGTAGTTTTTATTTATGTCGTGGTAAGATAATAAGTCGTGGGAACGAGATATTAAGTCGTGGTAACCAGATAATATGTCGTGGTAACGAGGTACTATGTCGTGGTAACGAGATAATTACGTCGTGGGAACGAGATAATATGTCGTGGTAACGAGATATTAAGTCGTGGGAACGAGATAATTTTATCAGTCAGAGTGGTCATTGTTCGAAGTGGTGAGTGAGGCCAGAGAATTTTACATAACGTTGTATTTTGCTCAATGGCTATACGTACGAAGAAATTGTTCAGGTTTACTAGGCAATGTTTTTCATGCAAATTTTGATAAATCTGGTCCATATGATTTCATACAAGAACAGTTTCAAAAAATTTTCTATCTCTTTCTATGTAAAACATCTGTTCCCACGATGCGGAGCCAGAAATGACCCAAGAAGCATATTCTAAACAATCTCAGTAGATGTAAGATATACAATGTCAAAGAATTATTAAAAGGTTTGTCTGTAGAAGTCTATGTAAAACATCAAATACCCGGGATGGAGCAAAATGTCCACAGGGGCACCATTTTAAAATCTAAAAATCACATCGCTATAGCCATTAAATTATAGTTAAATGAATTTCAACCATATCAAACTTCAGCCAGAACGAACAATTCTGACTGGTTAAATATGTCGTTCCCTCGACTTAATTATCTCGTTACCACGACGTACTTATTTATATCGTACCATGACATAATTATCTCGTTACCACGACATAATTATCTCGTTACCACGACATTATATCTCGTCACCACGACTTAATTTCTCGTTACCACGACATATTATATCGTTATCACGACTTAATTATCTCGTTACCACGACACTATTATCTCGTTACCACGACTTAAATAACAAACACATGTCATATCTATGCCACCGTACGACTGAGAGACGATGGTTGTTGTTTTTTCGGAAACTGTCCATCCGTTTCTCCGTACTTATGCATGAATTAGATCATCAGATAGTAGCAATGCAATCTAGGCCGACTATATATATGTTTTACAGGAACGGACGTATCATTAACGATTCTGACACTATCCGCAATTCGCCGACAATAAACAAAGAAGGAATTAAGCGTGATACATCACCTAGTGCCTTAACTGAAGGCCCTGATATCATATACATTTAAGCACGCTGAATACAAGCTCCCGCCCGCTGACGTCAATATTCAGCTGCTTTTATTTGTCACTGTAAACCGATTATTGTTTTAAAATATTTTTATAAGTGAAATATTATTGTGGGCTAAATCATCTTCTTTAATGTTCATCTTTGATAAAATTGTAGATATTTGTTTCAACGTAAATTATTAACTGATACACTAAAAATGACCTTGTTGTTTTCATTTTTACGTGGGAAATGAATAGCGGTGTAAACGGAATAGTCTGACAGAGTCCGTAAAAATGGCATGATAAGTAGTGCACATAACTGTGTCCCTTAATAACTATACATATGAGTTAGAATGGAAATAGATTTTAAAGTTTTGGTGATCTACCGTCGAATATAGCACGGTTTCTCGTTCAGATGCGTAATTATTTATGATGATGATAAAATTAGTAATGTTTTATTAGATTTTCTAGTTTTTGTAGCTATTCCTATCCCAACTTATTTTGAAAAAATCCAGAATGACTCGTCACACACACCCCTTAGCCTATAGACAAATCCATGCAATTGCCAATTATTACAAATTATTTTCATTTTTCCCAAGTACACTGATCCTATGGAATAACCTCTCCTGTCTGACATTGTGCTCCTGCCCACGCTTGAATCATTCAAACAGGCAGCAAGTCAAATTGCCTACAAAAAGCTGCAGCAGAATGTGTTTTAACTTGATTTTAAACTCTGTCTGTATAATTAACACTTTCACTGTTTTTCATCCTCACTTTTTCACTTGACGTCTCACTGTCGATGCTTTTTAAGTATTTCTTTCTCTTGCACTGACTGCGCGTCTGTTAATATAATACCTGAAAGGGGAGTTAAGAAGTAGTCGAAGATAGATGGATGGATGGATGGATGGATTGATGGATGGATAGATAATCATGAAGGCCGTAGGCTTTCGTAATTAAATTACTATGCATCTGAACTCGACACCGTAGACGGTAGATCACTCAAACTTAAAATCTATTCCCTAAATATAACTTAGAATCACTAGTGAGGTCATCAGTGATGTCATTTATGTAAATGCGAAAGAGAAACGGCAGCTTTGGCTGCTGAGAAACCGGTGAGTATTCATGTATAAAAATCAAGCGGCAATGACGTAGATTAGGGGATATCTTATTACTTTTTGTCAATGCTTTCACAGAAAGCCCATTTTATATGCTTAAGTAAGAACAAAAAATAAAAATGAAAATACAAAAAAAAGATATATCTTGCTCTTTCCTAGCCGAAATAATCATGTACAAACAGTGACTGCTGATTATATATGGTTAAGTTCGAGTAAGGGGCAGTATAGGGCCATAGATAAGATCAGCGAAACACGCCAAAAAGTGAGAAAAAAAATCCTTGACAATTTCTAGAAGATTTTTTTACTGAGAAAAAGAGTAAAAAAATCCATATTTTATTCGCTAAAAAAGGGTTTGCCCTATTTGAATAGTATTTATAATATAGCCTATGGGCTTTACGAACAAATGAATTGTTTAAATTGAAATGTCCTAATGTTTGATCACGTAGTAAACACTTATCCTACACATAGCTGTTAGAAGACTCATTATAATTTTGTTTCAATGTGTGCAACCACTGTTCGTGTTAGACCGTAGTGCGAGGTTGAGTATGAATCTGATCTTCTTAAATCTAACGGCAAAGAAAATGCCATTTCGAAGACCGCAGACATTGTATTTGCTTTCTATATTGTCGCAAGAAATTTTATTATTCCGAAAGTCTTCCTGTAAATGATTTCAACTAGATCTACGATTCAAATACGACATAAAAAGAGTTTTCAATGCTACGTTTAGGCAGTGGCTTCACTAGCGAACCCAGAGAGGGCGCATCCGCCTCCCCCCCCCCCCCCCCCCCCCCGTAAAATTCTCGGACCATAGGTGTTATTGTAGGTCTATTTTGAATATGTCTTTAAATAATGTATAGTTTATTGTTCATCATTGAATTGAATAATCAGAGGCCCATGTGATCATGTGATATTGCCAAATCAGTATACTCCAGCATAACCACAACCGTTGAAATGAGGTAGAAAACGGACACAAATAAGACCGAACATTTTGGGCTCTCCATCCCCACCTGAAATCTTGGATCCGCCCCTAGGCTTTCAGATGGAAAATTTGAAAGCCCTGGTTTAGGGACTACTCGACGTCGCGAATGATGATGATAACGTTTTAAAGACAACTCGTCCATAAAAAGGGCGTCAGTTGTGCTGAATTACGGACAAAACGGACCATTGATAAAACGGACCAGACAAAACGGACCATTTTTTGGGACAAAACGGACCATAATATGAGACGAAACGGACCATATCCAGGGACAAAACGGATCATCCAAAAATTAATTTTTACTCTAGTTAAATTTATATCAGCTTCCATTATGAGGCGTTTTAGTTGTGTAGTTTAATGCATCTTACAAAAGAAAGTAAAATTTGCCATCATACTAGTAAGTATTTTTGGCTTCCATCCTGAGGTGTTGTGATGTGTAGAATAATGCATCATATAAAAGTAAATAGAATTTATAAGTGAACATGGCCAATACATAGGCACATATGTTAAACTTATATTTTTTTAATTCGAGTAATGTTAGTATAATAATTTGAAATTAACTGCCCGTATTTTTCATCAAAACTGATTATAATATATATAAGATTAATGAAGAAGGATATGGTCCGTTTCGTCTCACATTAAGTTTATATAAGATTAATGAAGAAGGATATGGTCCGTTTCGTCTCACATTAAGGTCCGTTTTGTCCCAAAAAATGGTCCGTTTTGTCTGGTCCGTTTTGTCCATGATCCGTTTTGTCCGTCAGGCGTTGTGCTTACCAAAGCGGACATTTTTACACCTGAGGTTATACTGCCGTTTAATGTTATTTCAAAATTGGATACAAATAAGTTTACTGTTATAATAAGAAAGTTGTCTTACTTCCAATTAAGAAACCGTGTCAACGTCGGCATTTGCAGAAAATCTAGATAATAGATATCTACATTCGATATATTCGTGCCCAATTAAACTCGTACCTAACTCAAATGCGAGCCGTTTTTAGACTAAATTAATACTACTTAACGTCAGTAAAGAATTACCTTAAATTTTTTGTGTTTTTTTTTTCTTTTCTTATCAGAGCAATTAGCATTGAAGCTGTCACTGTGCCATTGTTTATGTCGAATTCAGACAGGAAGTTCTTGCCTACCAACTTCTGCACAATGCAGAGCTCACAGAAATAAGTACTAATCATTAAACCAAAATTTACCTTTTTTTAGTTCATGAGAGCATAAAGTGCCTAGGCCCTAGTTACATCAAGTTAGATCACTTATCATCTACCAAAATCATCATTTTTCAGACAACATCTTGTGAATGTTAGACGTTATGCGCGTGTGTCTTTATGTATTCCAACTAATCAGACTTGTCGAATAGACATTGAGAAAATTTTGGAAAGGTGATGCCTTTTTTGACATTAATGAAAAAATGTCAATAAAATGAATCAAACCTTCAAAGCCAAATTAATAAAGCTGTTGGTCTTTATGTGCCACTTTACGAGACATTATGTGCTCTTTTACGAGACAATACGTGCCACTTTACGAGACATTATGTGCCACTTTACGAGATAGTATGTGCCGCCTTACGAGACAATATGTGCCACTTTACGAGATATGTGCCATTTGAGACAGTATGTGCCACTTTACAAGACATTATGTGCCACTTTACGAGACATTATGTGCCACTTTACGAGACATTATGTGCCACTTTAGGAGACAGTATGTGCCACATTACGAGACATTATGTGCCACTTTACGAGACAATATGTGCCACTGTATGAGACATTATGTGCCACTTTACGAGACAGTATGTGCCACTTTACGAGACATTATGTGCCACTTTACGAGACATTATGTGCCACTTTACGAGACAATATGTGCCGCTTGAGACATTATGTGCCACTTTACAATACATTATGTGCCACTTTACGAGACAGTATGTGCCACTTTACGAGACAGTATGTGCCACTTTATGAGACAAGATGTGCCACTTTACGAGACATTATGTGCCACTTTACAAGACATTATGTGCCACTTTACGAGACATTATGTGCCACTTTATGAGACAATATGTTCCACTTGAGACATTATGTGCCACTTTACGAGGCATTATGTGCCACTTTATGAGACATTATGTGCCTGCACCACTTTACGAGACGTTATGTGCCACTTTACGAGACATTATGCGCCACTATTATTTTCACATGTTTTGATTTATTTTACATTAGATTTAAAATATGTGTGATAATATAGTTTTTTTTAAGAATTATAATTATCAAAAAAAATATAGAGAGAGATATATGCTGTAATTATTCCTTGAATAAAACTTGAGTAAAAGCAAATTCTTACTGTTGTTGACATATAATCCGATACTAAATTTAACAACTAGTAAATCTTTATAACTGAGACTGAGTAATTCAGTTATTAAATTGGTTTTAACTCTAATAGTAGTTAACTGTTGTTGCTTTTTTTTTTAATGAGTGTTTTTCTTTTCTTTCATTTTTTTTTTTTTTTTCTTTTTTTGTAGCTTAAATGCTGTAAGTGTCATGAAACCATTTTTCCTCTGTGTTGAGGTCTGTTCATGTCAGTAGAATTCTATAATGAGTTCAACTATTCTGGTTAAGTTTGTACACCTGCCTTTGGTAGCAACTACAGTAGTTCAATGTTCACACTGAAATTCATTATCAATAAGTACTACATGTATACAGTCAATAGTGGCACATAATGACATCTTGAAAGTGGCAAATAAAGGCACTGGAGCATAACGTCTGCCACCCCATCTTCTCACTTTTCTTAACACTTGATTCTCAGAAAAGTAAAATCTTTCAAGCAACAAAGCTTAGAGCTTTTTTGTGATTTGATCTATAGAATTAGTGGACCTGTCTCACGTCTTGTCAGTCTGAGATTCATGTAAAGGACAATTTGAAAATGCCCGTTAAAAAAAAAATCTGGCCGCACTGAGTGTAAAAATATTTTTGAAACTGGTAGAAAAAACACCTTATCAAAAACACCTATTAGGAAAAGACTTCATGTTTCTTAATTGAAAAAGCTTTAACTTGTGACATTGACTCAGTGCAACTTGAATTATATTTTTCTGTTCTACATCTCAAAGGAAGTATGTTTAAAGCGCTTTCCTGTTCTAGTCAAATATAAATGTAGGAATATTAATAAATTGTTTTATTATACCCCCGCTTCGAAGAAGTGGGAGGTATACTGTTTTACCCTTGTCCGTCCGTCCGTCCATCCGTCCGTCCGTAACAAATATCCGTTGCAGTTTTCTCAGCAACTATAACATGCAGAAGCCTGATATTTCACATATTGCTATACCCTATAGTCCCATATGGTGTAAAGCGATTTTATGCTCCTTGCTCATCTACTTCCTGTTTACCAAATACTTAGATTTTTACACATAGTTGACATACATTCACAATTTCCGTCACAGTTTTCTCAGCAACTATAAGATGCAGCAGCCTGATATTTTGCATATTGCTTTATCCTATAGTCCCATATGGTGTAAAGCGATTTTATGCTCCTTGCTCATCTACTTCCTGTTTACCGAATACTTAGATTTTTACACATAGTTGACATACATTCACAATTTCCATCACAGTTTTCTCAGCAACTATAAGATGCAGCAGCCTGATATTCTGCATATTGCTTTATCCTATAGTCCCATATGGTGTAAAGCGATTATATGCTCCTTGCTCATCTACTTCCTGTTTACCGAATACTTAGAAGTTACCAACACACAGGAAAGGAGGTTCACTTGATCGTGTTTTTGTGAATAAAGACTTCGATGAATCAGAAATCACAGATGTAATACCTGTTCATTATTGTGACCATTTTCATATTTATCTAGCTGTGCCTTGGATGAAGTTGTATTAAGTTCAGGTAACTACTCGGAAAAATTTGACACTCTTTATACATATGACAAATGCAAATTACATTATGAAAGTCAAATTTCTGATAGCAGGGGGTATCACTAGTGAGCATTAGCTCACAAATTTACTTGTTTTATCAGTTAAATTTTAGGGTTCTAGGTTTATCTCGGCTTCAAGCCTGTTCTACCTGTTTAATAATGGACAGGGGTTTCTAAAGAAGCTTTATCCCATGAAATTGCCCATTATGGAACATAACTTCTTTCTTTGTTAAAAAATTCCAGTTTTTCACCATTCAGACATGGGTTTTTAGTCATTCGGAACACCTCGGGCGACTTCAGTACAAAGTTGTCGGAAAAGGTCGAGGTTTTTAGTATTTGGAAATATACAGATGATTGTCACCACTTAAAATGGTGTGTACCAATACATGTACATGTAACTTTTTGATTATGGTTTATAAACTAAAAAACATAAGATATTGCATATTTTTGCTTGGAGATTGTAATAACTATTCTCATTTATTGGAGGCCCAAGTCTGAATGAGGTAATACAGAAGAGTGTTAAATATTGTGTTTACTCGAAAGAATGTATTTACATATAGTATCTGTCTTAGGTTCACATGCAATCTTAAATAACAAATGTGATCAAGATTTAAGGTTATAATAAAATTCAAATTGACATTGAAATATCAATACTATTGTTATACGATGAAATAGACTTGATAATGAACAAATTGACCCATGTGAGAGTAATATAAAGTGACCCTATGTATGTGTTATCAAATTGTATCAAGTGCTGATAAGGGATATAAACATGTGACCTTTGTATTGAGAAACCTTCACAGATACTCTCGTGATATCAACACATTTCTTAAGAATTTTAAAGCTTGTGAATGGATGTTTAGCATTGTGTTTGTATTGTTACTTTGGACACATGGTAAAAGCAGGAAGAATTTTTAGGTATAAATTACCTCAGTACAACAAGTTTTCAACAAATTTAATATATTTACAAGTTTATTTTATGTACAGTTGTAGGTACAGTTTTTGTAATATTTACTTGAAGTACCATTCCTGTGAGAATAACTGGAGCTACAGGTTTTATGAATGTCTCTGTGTCTTTCTTATAGAAGCTTCATACTGTTCAGAAGAGATCAGTATCGATGTATTTTGTTTTCAGAAAATGAGGCTTTTTGTTCTGTGTTGCTGTTGTTTGATATCCCTGTCCGTCAGTCAGTACACATTTGATGATTCCAATGGACTAGGGAGGCAGTTTGATGGTATAGGGGGACTCAGTGGGGGTGGGGTAAGTACGAACATCTGTTCAAGTCAAAGATTGTGATATACCATTGATTAGAGGCTCATTTATAGGCCAGTACAATACACTGTTCTTATAGCAAGAGCTGGAGTTTCCAAAAGTTCTAAATGACCAGTGTAGATGGCATGCCAGTTTACTAACTCAATGTCTTTTCCTCTTTGAAAACAATCAGTTCATGTCATATTTTAACCAGTTGTAGGAAAACATGTCCTCTTTACATAAATATACAGCTTATTTCCATCAGTATAATTTCATTTTATTTACTGATATTTCAAATGTGTACTTGAGCAGATCAGATATTTCTGCGTAAACCTTTCCAATTTTGTATTATACCTCTAACCTTCATCTTGGTATGGTGTGAGGAAAGGGGATCAGAGTAATCCTCCATATGATTTTATGTTTTTGAATGAGTTGCCAGTCTTTTGTCTATTTGATCTTTAATAGTTGATGCCCCTGTGAAATGTATTGTTCTGTGAAAAATGACCGCATATGTCTGAGTGTTGTTTATGCCACATGGCTTGCCTTTGTCTTTTAAACTTCGTTATATTTCAGGCAACTTCGAAACTCCTCCCAGGATATCCAGAAGATCTCCGGGATGAAATTCTTGACTACCTCTTCAAGGTAAACTATGCATTAGAAATTGATTGAATAATTCAAACAGCTAAACAAAACCCCAAATCTATAAATACAGATACCAACAGTTCCACCAACTTGATGATGCAACATTAAATGCAAGTTACAGTCATGTGGGTAGTCACAAGACCTTAGGCAGATGTAAATTAAAAACTAGATATCTAATGCTTAAAATGCTTGTTAGAAGAAAAGTGATAACACCTATGTACGTCCTGTTATTTCTGTCTTCAGCCAAACTTTGGAGCATCACTACACATCCTTAAAGTAGAAATCGGTGGTGGATCAATGAGTGGAGGTAAGATTCCCTTCAGCCAATGGGTAAACAGCATCTCTCAATCAAAATAATCTCTGAACTGAAGTAAACTTTTGAAAGGGGCAGGTCAGTTGACTAGACTGTCTAGTGGTATCATGAACGACTGGTAATTGTGGAGTTGTGATTTCCACTCATCTGTTAAAAAAACAATCTTTCAAAGGAGAAATTTAACAGAGGTGCTTTATGCTTAGCACGTACAAGAACCAGAAGAGTATTTGAACTACAACAACCTAAAATAACTAAACTCTTCAGCGGATGTCAGTCATTTGAGAAACATGTACTAATGATATATAGAGTCAAGTAGATGACCTTTTAAGTACGGTAGAACTGCACACAATGGTTAACTCCCTTTATGATACTACACCAGGCATGTTACATAATGATAGCTTACTGTAGTGAAACAAAATATTACATTTTTATGTAGATGTTTTTCCAGTTGTATAACATCGAGGCAAATTTAATAGATCTGTAAGATTTTATCAAAACAATCCTGAGTAATAGAGAACATTAAATTTCTATTAACTACACGCTTAGTTTGAATCATAGTGGCAAAGATCTCTTTTGGGGAATAGTTCACAAATAAATCTCAAACACTTTGGTAGAATTATAAATATAATTACATATTTAAATCACAGATCAGTCTTATATAATAAAAGATCAGTGATGAAAAAAACAAAAACAATATATGAATAAAAAAGCAAACATATATTAAAAACATTAAATATAACATGTAACTTAATTCACAGTTGGTAGTGAAGCATCCCACATCTATTATGATGGTGATGAGAATTATCAGAGGGGATATGAATGGTGGATTATGAAAGAAGCGAAAAAGGTAATACTGTATTATATAAGAACCACTTCTATTTTCTATGTTGGAATGTTTTTTTAACAAACTGTTGAGTACTTTTTGAAGCTCTTACAAGCACTTGTACATAAGTAGGGATATGTAAATTGCGGTCAAGGTTTTCTCTTGTATTACTTCTAAAGCTAATGGTGTCTGTTCTGTTATTTTCTGTACTTTATAATGGTTGGTATTTATATAGAGATCGTCAAAAATTGCAGATGTGTATGACTGTTCAAAGTTCGGAAAATTGTGAAAAAAGTATCATATGACAGAAAACATGTGATTTGAACTTTAGATTTTTGGTACCAGGAAAACAAATTGAAGTGTTTATCTCGATGTAAATCTCATAGTGTATATTCCAGGACCAGCTGATGACTGATGTTTGTAAATCTTTTCCTTCCTTAAATGATAGTCTGTGCATGTAAATACATGGTATGAAAGACATGCTGTTATCCTTGTTCCTTGTTTAATCTTTTTTTCTTTTTTTTGTAAAGAAGACCTACATACAATAGAAGTGTTATGAATAGAAAGGTTAACATATGAGATTCACATTTCATTCTGTTTAATCATTTGTATAATTATTTACTTCTGTTTTGTCTTGTTTTCAGAGGAACCCAAAGATAAAATTGTATGGTTTACCATGGGTGTTTTCTGGTTGGGTTGGTAATGGTACTAAATCTCCATACACCTATCCAGAGAGAACAGTAGAATATATAGTGAAGTGGATCAAGGGAGCTAAATCCTACTATGATCTAGATATAGACTACATAGGGGTAACTTTTCTTCTGTTCAGCATACATGTTTTACAAAAGTTAAAACAGTTCTAACAGTAAGTTTTAGTTTTTATCTTCTTCTTTTTTTTCAAAAACTAGACACAGACTAAGATAATGAAACATATTTATATAAAGATTTCATGTAAGTAGCCAGAATACCATATTCATTGGTGGTAGTTCCACTTATGTTTAATAAAGTCAAATATATTTTCTTATAGGAATGGAATGAACAGGACTACAACATAACATATCTTAAGGTAAATGTAATATTATATTCTTTAGTTCTTTAGCAAAAATACTCTAGATGCATGATGGCTCTGTAAGTGTCACCAATACCAAATACTAAAGACCCACCTCTTTGAGTGGTTAAGTTTTGCTGACTTGTAAACACCAAAACTTTCACTGATTTATTTATGTGAGAAAGAAGACAGTTTCTTATAAAGGATTGGAGTCTAGCACTGTTTCTTCCTAGAAACATTTTATTGGTCAACTGCCTGCCTGCAATGCAATGGCTTTCACTGTTAGCAGGGCATTAAACTGACCTGAACCACATCAAACCAGACACTACATGATCCAGCAGCACTTCCATAATTGATTGTGTCACCATTTTGTCTAAGTTTCTAGTAAAATAATTTTAAAATGTCGTGTATGAGTGACAGAGGGAATATATGATTTATTTTCCTTGTGCTAAAAGAATTGAAGCAAATGATAAGCCTGTTATGACGAAACCTTTGATTTTAGGTTAGAGGTCAGAATGGTTTAATATACCACAGAGTCAGGAAAAGAAGTGTCCTTTCTTTCGTTCTTACCACAGAGTCAAGAAAGTCTAAAAGCTATTGAATTCATGATTACTGTGATTATTTTCTTCCATGTATTTGCCTTTACATATGTTGCCTCATAAATGATTTTAAACTTGTAATAAAACTGTAGGCTCATTTTCCGTTTCAACCTTGAAGAATCTAGTGTCTGAAGTAAAGTACTTATGACATGTGTCTTATACAAAATTAGGTTAAAGTTAGGGTTTGTAATAAAGTGACTATTACATTTAGATGTTACGGCAAGCTTTAGATGAGAATGGCTTCTTATTCACACAAATAGTAGCGGCCGATGATTATGAAGCTGAATTTGAAACAAATCTTGCTGAAGCAATGTTACTTGATCCCGAGTTATCCTCTGCCATTGGCATATTTGGGTAAGGTTTCTATGGTTAATACCCACTGCAGAGTATAAATATATGCAAGCTACTAAAATGCTCAATGCTACCTGGTCTGTATTCACCCATGTCTAAACTGAAAAGTGCATTAGATTTATCCATTCATCTTATTAACCCAATCCCCTTTCAGGTCAATAGATATCCTTATGTATTCATGCTAGAAGTAAGAAAATCTCTGTCTGTACTGTGCCATGACATTTGATGATTGACTGTAAGCTGTCAATGTTTGTGACCATGCTATATTTGTACTCTCCTGCTAATTTTTATGTAGGAGTTCTCAGAGTTTCCTGTTATACAACTGGCAGACTACCACAAATATTTTTGTTATATATTGCTAATGAGTTCCTGGTTTTGTTCCGTCACTCTTTCTTGTTCAGGCAGTAAGTTTTTCATGTGTGGGTTATTTTGAAATTACTCAGTGAAGAACATTATCATGTCAGTGCATTTTATAAATTATCTTAGAATCTCAGGAAAATGTCAAGGTTATATTTGAAGACTCTCAGGAAAATGTCAATGAAAATTTTTCTTATCAAGGTTTAAACTTTTGCTTGGATGAATTATTAGATTATTAAGTGCAAGTGATCTCCATAGCCTGTGTATTTTCCATAAATGTGCATTGATTTTTATTTTAACCCCCATATACCGGTATATAAATTGTGCATGATAGGGATCTTGAAACATTTTTTCTGCACTTAGGGTCAAGGTCAAGGCATTTTCAGTGAAAGCTCTCAAACAGTTGATGAGGAATTGTTTTATGTGGAAGGCTTAGATAAAATATTAAGATGAATTTTGATGAAAATGAAGGCAAAGTTATGAAACAACATGCATCTAAAAAGGTTAATAACATTTACTTTGTGTCAAGAAATACTCGAGTTAACTTGATTCTAGTCGCTATCCTTGTTTCTCACAATGCATACCACTCTTTTATTAAATCTTTGGCTGCCTGTAAACCTCAATTTGTACTTTTGACTGTAGATGTTAAAGCAAGCATTAGACGATAACAATCTAGAGAAAGTACAGATAGTTGCGGCAGATTGCTTCCAATCCAACTTTGAAACAAATCTCGCACGAGATTTGTTATTATACCCTGACCTCTCATCAGCAGTCAGTTACTATGGGTAAGCTATGTTAGGCTTATCTCTTCTCTTGTGTAAAAGTTATCTCCCCTGATATACAAAGCATGCACATTAAGGTGTATTAGTTGGTTTAGTTTGATGAAGTAAGTGATGTCTCTAGTGTAATCATTTCTTTCCTGTGTATGACATTCTAACATAACGTACACATTAATCTGTTTCCTTTTAAATGAATTGTACAACTGCTTAGGTAAGCAGCTGGATTCAGCCAGACATTTCTTGTGGTACTTCTGTTTTTATCAAACTTTTATGATGTCTTAAAAGAGTAAGTTGAAACCTCACTTCACAAGTTCGACATTTAGAAGTACAGAATGCAAGTTGTAAGGAGTAGCTTTTACCTTACTGGATGTTAATTCAGTTACCTTGGAATTTGTCGTATACCAAACCCAGGCGATATAGGTCATGGTCATAGCATTGTTTTGTGTGTTTTGTCGTAATTTTGCATTACATGGAGGGATATTAGAAGGAACTCGACATGTTGCCTCATGGCCTCAAAGTGTGTCACACCTTCCAACTTTGGTTTCATTGGTAACGATCAAGGTTATGATAATCACATCCTCGAGTTATTGTGTCAGGTCCATAAATTCAATCATACATTATGAGGCTTTAGAAAAGTCAGTTTTCAGTGATACCTCTTTGCAGATCACACAAGTGTTTTGAGGAAATCTTTTCTCTTTTTTGAAATTTTTATTTTATCCAAGCAAACATTTCTGAATACAAGTATTAATTGGTTTATAGATGTTAAGAAAGTCACTAGATACAAATGGGCTAACACACGTTAAAATCGTAGCTGCGGATGATGTTGGTGCAGACTATGCGTCCTGGCAGAGTAATCTTGTACGCGACATGGATCTTGATCCAGAACTGTCATCTGCTATAGATTACTATGGGTTCGCTTGTGTTTTTTGTAACCTATTTATCTGCTTTCATCAGATAATTCTAGTTCCTGTTTTTGTATTAAAGAAAAATGATTAAACCTATAAATTAACCTTTTTTAAACAATTTTGCCAACAAAAATGCATTACTGTAGAATCCTAACTTGTCCCTTTTATGTCAGCAGAGTGCTTCACTTGTTAGAATCTGCCATCATGAAAATCTTATAAAAAAATAATTAATTCAGAAGGATGAATTTTAATTGAAAATGTCAGCTGTACCTTTTATCCTGTGCGATCTTCCATTTAAAAGTATGCCTGTTAATCATTATGTAGGCATTCCCGCTCTACATGTATTAGGCATGTAGCCAGCTGCGGTCCCCGACCTCTCATACCATCTCGTTGATTATACTTTATGAGATTTTTTACCATTTCCAAGGAGGGAATCAGTCTAATACAGACTTATGCAGTTAAAAATGTGAAAGTAAAAATGAAGCAGAAATTGACCAAAGTTGCTCAGGTCATGCCTCAGTTGAGAAAAATTCAGTCAAAGGATTTGATTTGAGGTGGGCTTCTAATATTTATCTCTTTTTACCCTTACCCTGTTTGATTTTGAAAATGGTCTGGTCCATCATTCAGTTAGACAGACTCATTTATCATTTATAGGGGTACAAATTGAACACTTTTTGACTTGAGATCAGTGTAGACTATGAGCACACTGCATGGATGTGCAGGTCGTTTATGCTCTTCAGTGGTCCCAAAGACAGAATCAGTCATTACCTTTTCCCCTGCTATCTGCTACATTGTACATGTATATGTATTTCACACATAGTGTTACTCCTTTGTCCACCATCTATTTAAATCTAATGTATGATCTAATTTACAGCAGTAATTTCAAGTCATTTCTAAACTGATTTGCTTGGTCTTTTTTGAAAGTCACCTTGAAAAGTTGTTAAATTTTCAAATGAAAGAATACATATAATACATATAATATAATCAAATAAATATCTTGAACTTAAGTATTAAAATTACTTTTTACATTTTTCAGTCTTTTTGTATAGAACAGTAAAATTAATGCTTTGGTATTCTTTTATGTCATGCTGCTGTATGTTTTATACCAATGTAAGCTGGATTGAGATTCAAGATTTTACCTAACAAAATATTCAAAATATCGGTGATTATGAATATTATGTCATTGAGTGTTTTATTTTAAGTTTTTAACAACTTAGTGATATTTATATTTCAGGGTGCACTATTCCAGTACCCAGAGTAATCTGGGCTCAATCATGTGGGGCAAGCAACTGTGGGCTTCTGAGGATTACAGTACATTTAATGATGAAAAAGGGGCCCGATGTTGGGCAAGGGTATGTCCAGGGTTCACAGGGATGTTGAAAATCCGTTTGATATATATATGACTTTTTTTTCTTTTAAGGTTTTGATTTTGACTTAGTCATACAGCATTTGACTGTTTCCTCAAATTGAAAAAACAGGATTCTTGACGAACAAAATACTGCATTGAATTGTTCTAATAGATGATTTTGAAATATAGGTATACTTCATTGAGATTCAAAATTTCTGTCATTTTTCTTGTGGTACATAGTATAAGTGATTGAATATATATAAAGAGCTCTTTCAAAACTTGGGGATGGTTATGGAAAGGAGAACAAACATTATAAACCAGATGAAATATATTTTTTTAAAATTTTTTAAGTGGTCTCTGCGGTCATCTGTTTTTACCCACTTATAAGATCAAAGAGATTTTGTTATTGAGTCTTTTTGACAGGTATTTTACAGTTACATACAACAGATGAGGACTGTTTATTTGTACCCTCTAGAAATGGTGGTCAAAGAATATACCTTGTTACCTCACTGAAATGAATCTGTTAACAGACAAGAGTAAACATTACTCCATATACCTTGTAGTAAATTGAAATATCAGACAGACATGGATTGATCTGTAAACTGTCAGAGAATAGCAGAAACAAAGTTACATAAACTGAAATAAATAAAAGTTTCCCCAAATAAGATTTAATTAATTTTTGCTTCCTTATGTTTCAGATTTTGAATCAGAACTATGTAAATGGCTTGATGACAAGGTATGTAACACATTATTCTCCATGTTTTTACTTCCATGGCAGATTCTTACTATTGTTTATTTTAATTTATAAAGTTCATTAGGACATATTTTGGTAAGTAAGGGTCAGGAACCTATTTAAACTATATTTTTGTTTTAATTGAATGATGTATGAGTACAACATGGTAAAAGTAGGTTCTGAAATTTGTCTAAAGCTTAACATGTTACGGGTGTTTTTTATTTGATTGGATGTGATCTTATTTGGTTATTCTTCTGTTGAGTCTTTTCAGCTATATATGTCAGCCATTTTGAAATTGAATCCTCAGTGCTTTACCAATTTTCCTCAAGAGTAATATTCTGTAATTATAATTTTTAGGTATTTCAATGTACTTCTCAATTAAATACATTATAGTAAAATACTATCTAGAACAAAAGATGATAAGGACCAATAAGGGGTTCAATAAAATGATTACAATATCCTACCCAGTCCCTTGTACCATAATCTTTGAGACATGTTGAAAACTGTAGGGCTTAATTATGTGAAGAAATAACATAAGTTATCATTCTTTTAACATTGTTTTACTGATGGAAACAGTAGTGGACTGTATATTTGAGGTAATTGTTATCTTCCAGTACAATATCTTGGAATCTGATAGCAGCATATTACGAGGGTATGCCTTACCAGAGATGTGGGCTTATGACAGCTAACAGTCCCTGGAGTGGTCACTATGATGTAGACCCTACCATTTGGATGACTGGTACACCATCTATACTCTTGTCTCAATTATCCGTGCCAAAAATTCATGTCTATTTTTTTTTAAACTTTTCTTACAACAAGGTTTAACTTTTCTTGCAATAAAGGTTTCTAGTTATTAAGCCATTTATGTCTTTTTGTTGATTTGTATATCACTCAGATTTATTTATTTGCAAGTTGGAT
Source organism: Cyclina sinensis (assembly GCA_012932295.1). Taxonomy (NCBI): domain Eukaryota; kingdom Metazoa; phylum Mollusca; class Bivalvia; order Venerida; family Veneridae; genus Cyclina; species Cyclina sinensis. The sequence goes on from JAAONU010000016.1 coordinate 5,284,436, forward strand.
ATTCACAAAATTTAATGCAAGAAAAAGCTATGACATAAAACTTCATAAACCTGATCAATACAAAAGTCAAAACCCTGCATGTAACAGGATGCATTTATTACCATTATTGCAAAAGCTTTAACTTGAAAAATCTCCTTTTCATGCACTTAAAGAATTTTTCAATTTGTTTTCACAAGCAGGACATTTTACAATTAACAACAATTACCCAGTACAGAATTCTTATGTGGGCGAGTTACATATATATAGCAGAATAATGTGACAGAATGCTTTTATGACATCATGTTACAGGACAGAACTCATTTACCTATAGTTAAAACATGTCTTATAAATCTGAGATTTTGTACCTTGATACAATATGAATGACTTTTTGTTTTTACACAGGGGAACATTTATTTTAAGTGTTACATGCTTATAAAGTCTGTTTCGTTATTACAGCTCACACCACACAATTCACTGAACCAGGTTGGATATATCTGAGCCACCATTCCGGGGTTGGCCATCTTGTTGGTGGAGGAAGTTATGTAGCCCTGACTAGTCCTGACAAGAAGCAGCTGACCATTGTGATTGAAACAATTGTAAGTTGTAATTTCTTTATACTGTGAATAGTTCATTTTAATTGATTTATGTATATCCTAGAAAGTAAGGATTAAAGCCAGTTATAATTAGAATTATGATTTTCAGCCCATTATTTTGAGTGTGAAATTAAAACATACAAGTAAAATTGAGTGCAGAACTTTTTTGCGGTACCACTGTATAATTGACTGTTGAGTTAATTAATACTAATTGATAAGGTATGAAATATTGACAGCAGTCTGCTATATACCAACATGAGGTCAAATTTGTATAAGGGTGATCTCATAGCTAATGAAACCTCTCATATGTTGTGGGTCATCTACCAGCCTCACCTATTTCTGGCAAAGTTAAGTGATATTTCTTGAAGATGAAAGCAATCCTTCTGATAATTCTTAGGAATGTTTATATGGTAAACTGCCTGGATGTTGTTTAAGTTAGTTAAATGGGAAGAAAATTTAACCTAAGAAAGAGAAAGCAAATGAACAAATGACTTTCATTATTTTTCAGGACTATGCTGATTCCCAGTGTCTACATGAATCATTGCCACATTTCACAGTAGAAAATCAAACTATCACATTCCAACTGAAAGGCAGCTTTGTAAGTATGCTATTCTGCATTCAGTCCGATGATTTGACTTAACAGAGACAGTTAGCAGTATTTTCTGTTTTAAAAAGGACTAATAGTTAAATTTGACTGTGTATAAATGGTTCACAAGATCGCTACAATCATTTATTAAAAAGCTACTGTAAGTATTATAAGTGTATTTCAGTTAAGTTTAGAGGAAGATAAAATTTTAAGCTTTTTTGAAAAAAGAAATCTATGGTAGTTGAGACATGTGTCTAGAAAGCAGGTTTAAGTGAATAGAGGTTGATTTTATGAATGTTCAGAAAAGTGCTTTCTTATTGATATCTCCAGATTTCATTTGCCCCAGATGTGTGCCTTCTAATCAACCAACCCTTTTTTTACTTTCAGAGTGATATTACAGAGTTACATACATGGTTTAGTATGCTGGGCAATTCTAAACAAAAAAATGTTACAGTCCTTTTTCACTATATGGGGATTAAAAAGGTATGTTTAATTTATTAATCGTCTAAAACAAACAGATCTATTCCCAGATCTTTCAAGGCTTGGGATATGTTATACAATTTGACTTACTGTTTTTGTCATACCAGATAGAGGATGTTTATTCTTGATAATATTCATATGTACTTATACTGGTATATTTGTAAATACAGTCTTCCAGGAATTAGTAAGAAAATTGAATTTTTCCAGCAAATTAAATTTTATGATCTCTTTTCCAATAAATGATAATTACATTTTTATATGATATTAGTTAATGAACTAAAATTATTAACATGTATTATGTATATCAGAAAGGTTATACTAGTTTCTTAAGACGTAATTCACAGGTAAGGAAATATTAGAAATATTCAGTTAAAAAATTGGTAGAGACTTACATAAGAAGAAACAAAATCCCTAAGAAAAGGCAGCAAGTGAGGAAAGAGCAAGTTTCTGACAATTTGTAAGCCAGTGACCTCTGACACTTCTGCCATGTTAAATGCTATATTAACAGCTTTAATTATGATGTTTAGAATTATACACAGGCTATTGCTGCAGGGATCTTTACCTTGTGTGTGTTTGTTTACACATAGGCTTGTGATGCAGGGATGTTTACCTTGTGTGTGTTTGTTTACACATAGGCTATTGCTGCAGGGATCTTTACCTTGTGTCTTTGTTTACACATAGGCTATTGCTGCAGGGATGTTTACATTGTGTCGGTTTGTTTACACACAGGCTATTGCTGCAGGGATCTTTACCTTGTGTGTTTGTTTACACAAAGGCTATTGCTGCAGGGATCTTTACCTTGTGTGTTTGTTTACACATAGGCTATTGCTGCAGGGATGTTTACATTGTGTGTGTTTGTTTACACATAGGCTTGTGATGAAGGAATCTTACCTTGTATGTGTTTGTTTACACATAGGCTTGTGATGCAGGGATGTTTACCTTGTGTGTGTTTGTTTACACATAGGCTATTGCTGCAGGGATCTTTACCTTGTGTGTTTGTTTACACATAGGCTATTGCTGCAGGGATGTTTACGTTGTGTGTGTTTGTTTACACATAGGCTTGTGATGAAGGAATCTTTACCTTGTGTGTGTTTGTTTACACATAGGCTTGTGATGCAGGGATGTTTACCTTGTGTGTGTTTGTTTACACATAGGCTATTGCTGCAGGGATGTTTACCTTGTGTGTGTTTGTTTACACATAGGCTATTGCTGCAGGGATCTTTACCTTGTGTGTTTGTTTACACATAGGCTATTGCTGCAGGGATCTTTTCCTTGTGTGTGTTTGTTTACACATAGGCCTGTGATGCAGGGGTGTTTACCTTGTGTGTGTTTGTTTACACATAGGCTATTGCTGCAGGGATGTTTACCTTGTGTGTGTTTGTTTACACATAGGCTATTGCTGCAGGGATATTTACCTTGTGTGTGTTTGTTTACACATAGGCTATTGCTGCAGGGATATTTACCTTGTGTGTGTTTGTTTATACATAGGCTATTGCTGCAGGGATCTTTACCTTGTGTGTGTTTGTTTATACATAGGCTATTGCTGCAGGGATCTTTACCTTGTGTGTGTTTGTTTACACATAGGCCTGTGATGCAGGGATGTTTACCTTGTGTGTGTTTGTTTACACATAGGCTATTGCTGCAGGGATGTTTACCTTGTGTGTGTTTGTTTACACATAGGCTATTGCTGCAGGGATATTTACCTTGTGTGTGTTTGTTTATACATAGGCTATTGCTGCAGGGATCTTTACCTTGTGTGTGTTTGTTTATACATAGGCTATTGCTGCAGGGATCTTTACCTTGTGTGTGTTTGTTTACACATAGGCCTGTGATGCAGGGATGTTTACCTTGTGTGTGTTTGTTTACACATAGGCTATTGCTGCAGGGATCTTTACCTTGTGTGTGTTTGTTTACACATAGGCTATTGCTGCAGGGATATTAACCTTGTGTGTGTTTGTTTATACATAGGCTATTGCTGCAGGGATCTTTACCTTGTGTGTGTTTGTTTATACATAGGCTATTGCTGCAGGGATCTTTACCATGTGTGTTTGTTTACACATAGGCTATTGCTGCAGGGATATTTACCTTGTGTGTGTTTGTTTACACATAGGCTTGTGATCAGGGATCTTTACCTTGTGTGTGTTTGTTTACACATAGGCTTGTGATGCAGGGATCTTTACCTTGTGTGTGTTTGTTTACACATAGGCTTGTGATGCAGGGATCTTTACCTTGTGTGTGTTTGTTTACACACAGGCTATTGCTGCAGGGATCTTTACCTTGTGTGTGTTTGTTTACACATAGGCTATTGCTGCAGGGATCTTTACCTTGTGCGCGTTTGTTTACACATAGGCTAGTGATGCAGGGATGTTTACATTGTGTGTGTTTGTTTACACATAGGCTGATGATACAGGCATGTTCACCTTGGAAGCCCAACCTAACCAAATCTACACACTGAGTACTGTGGATACAGCTGTTAGGGGAGAATACCCAGATCCACCTGACCCTGAACCTTTCCCACTACCATATATGGACAGTTTTGATGGTAAGTATGTGTGTATTATATTTGTAAAATGAACAGCACAGCAGCATGGTTAATCAGCTAATATATCATGGTATAAAGTTGAGATGATCAGTTATTTAATCATAAGGGGTATATCCCAAATGGTTAAATTGCATGCAACCAAATGTCATTCTATAGTATAATCACCCAGATACCACTCTGCGGTGAAGTTCATTTTGATTCACTCAGATTTGTGTTCTATTTTTAGATGTAGTTGAGCACCAGGAACCCTACTTTGTTGCCCCAATGGCAGGTTCCTTTGAGGTTGTAAGTGCGAGTCCAACCAACAAGGTCCTCCGTCAGATGACAGTTCTACCTCCTGTTGACTGGTGTGAAACAGAAAACTTTACTCTTGCTTTGATTGGAAACATTTCATGGTATGTAATACAACTATTTACTATAATTTTCCAGAGAATTGAAATTGATTGTGTGAAAATATGAGAAAGGGTAAAGGTAAATTTTTCCTAGCTCATTGGAGTTGTCTTGAAAGGATAGAACAACTAGTTAACCCTCCAACTTAGGACATACATAAACATATTTTTACTGGCCTGCATCTCAGTCTAGGTCAGTACTACTAGCAAAGGTACCAATATCCAATGACATTTTTGCCAATTATTTAATCCTTGTAAGTGTCACAGAACCGATATAGGTGATATGGTTACTTACATCCTATCACCAGCCCTGGTACCTCAGTTGGTAGAGCACCTGACTTGCAAGCAGGGGGTCGTGGGTTCGAGTCCCAACCTGGGTAAATAATTTTTCTGACCCTGCGATTTTGGTGCCCAACGTGGTCTTTGAGTGTTACATTGCTCCCATTATAAGTCTCTATGTCTCTGAATTAGAGGACGAATTCTTATACAGTAGGGAAGAATGTCACAGAACAGATATAGGTGATATGGTTACAAATGTACTATCACCAGCCCTGGTAGCTCAGTTGGTAGAGCACCTGATTTGCAAGCAGGGGGTCGCGGGTTTGAGTCCCAACCTGGGTAAATGATTTTTCTGACCCCGCGGCATAAGGAAATCAGCCATACTTAAGAATCAAACACCAGTTTTGTGATCCATCCTGCTAACAAATCTACCAAAGATATCTATTGTAACAGTATGTTATCATGTAACTGTCTGTCAAATACATCTGCAGTGTTTATTATATTGAATGTCAACACATCTTTGCATGACGGATTTGGTGACCAGTTAGTGTTTGCTTTTTGGAGTTTTGGTTCAACAGAAAATGAACCCTTTGTTATAGCAAATATTTTCTCTTAGGAAGAGATGTTTATTGTGCAGGGATACTATTATGTGAAGGTCAGACTATAGCTGTAATATTTTACAGGACAGATATTTATGTGGAGACATCGTTTTCACTTGATGTTGCCAATGCCTCAGAGGGTGTGTTTGTTGCTCAGAGAATAAACAGTGGTGGCTGTTATACCGAAGGAGGGCAGGGGTTCCTGTTCTTTGTCTACCCAAAGAATGCTACATATGAAGTCTGGGCAGATTCAAGTATGTATAAATGTAGATATAGGCAAAGGGAGACAGTAATAGGCTAGCTTCCTTTGGATCAGGCAGGGATAGTAATTAAGAGAGAGGGGCAGAAGTGGCATTTTGTAATTGTGGTTTTTGGTGTGGATTGTTTAAAGACTTTCATTCTTGAAGCAAGGTTGATCAGGTTGTGGCAGGAATCAGCCTGTAACTTCTGAAAAAAAATTACCCATCTCCCTATTAATAAATGGAAATAGTAATTTTACTCAGTAAGAGATTTATGATTTCAAATGTAAAATGAATTGTTATATGAAAATTATATAGAAATGTATTTTTAGTTATACAAACTACTTGTAATGTTAATATTCCACCATCCTGAAGTTCATACCAGAACTGGAGCATAAAGGAGATGTTACGGTCTAGTGCACACATACCTATAATTGTATAAATACAATCTCTGACTACTGCATCAGGGAATTGATTCTTTGGCTCAGTGGTTAGAGTGTTTGCCTGTCACTGGGGAGATCAGAGTTCAAATCCCGCTCTGGGTTATGTATTCTAAGATGCATTGCATTTTTCTGTTATGGACTTGCGTGTTCGTTAGAGAGATATGTGGAAGTTATGATGAAATGTGAATGTGTGTCATCTGGATCAAAAATACGATACTCTGCCCAAACACTCCAGCTCAGCCATACTTTAGGTTAAATCGATATTGAAACTGTGTCCTAGAATATTTGGTTTGCATTGTTAATTGGATACTGTACATAAAATTATGTGAAAAACTTGTACCTGATCATCTTCAATTTTATTTTACAGGAAGGGCCACATTGTTGGGATTTGGTCCTGCTCCCAGTCTAAAGACAAGTGGCTTCAATAAATTAGGGCTCAAAGTGAAGGTAAAACAATATACATGTACAGTCTGTTTTGTTAACTAAGTCATGAAAGTTTGAATTCAGTTTTATATTTCGACAGAGATGTTACCATCCTAAGAGGTATTTTTTTACAAACTGTTTGCCAGCAGGTTAAACATAGGTAATGATACTAAGAATAGTAAAATGTTATAAACCTAATTCACAATAGTTAAAATAGAGAATTGTTAATGTGACCAAAAAATGATGTGTGTGCATAAAAGATAAAATAGTTATGTTTCAAACTGTGATGTAAGGAGTAATGTTTAAACAACAAAATATGGCTTCAACTTTGTTTATGGATCAGTTGCAAAATATGAAATTGCAAAGTTACTTCCCTGAAATCATGATGGCATGTATATTATTTTCATGAAAAGGTTGATTTGTGTTACAGTTTTAATTGTTAAAAGTTTGAGTGTCATGTTCTTATATTGCAGGGTGGAATAGCTGAAGGCTATGTGAATGGTCAGTTAGTGACAGGTATGAGGATGCCAGACAAGCCAGTTAGTGGGTTTCCAGCATTCGGCACAGCGGGATTCGGACATGCAGATTTTGACTATATTAGTATAAATGAATCTTGATAGTGCCTGCTGTTGTAGACATTTTCATAGATGTGCCTATTTTGTTACTAACAAAGTATACTAGTATATTTTTATATTTGTTGAAATGTAAAACATATCATTGTGAGGCAGCCAGATGCTTCAACACAACAGTTTTAACACAACATGTTATCTGCTTTCACCTATAATCATTTACATACAGGATGCTACAGTGCTTCCTTAGTGATTAGTGTCCTCATATGTTCCCATATTACTGTCATACCAATCCAAATTCTTATTCAAGGTCAAGGCCAATTATTTTATTCATACTGTGATAACTTTTTTATATCTGAAGCTACTTAACCAATATATAGCACACTTTTTTCCACAATCTTATTTATAATGGGAGTGCTTAACTTTCAAGATTAAGTTTAATTTTATTGATTCCATAATTTACTACTGAAATAGTTGCTTGTTTGGCAAAAAGTTCCAAAAATGGTAGAATTGTTCATAATTACAAACAGATGCAGTTTTGCAGCATTACTTCAGCAATACATCTATGAATCTTTCATGAATAATATATATTTTGTGTGGATCCGGATGCATTTCTGAGTTTTCTGTTTAGCAGAGTAAGGCTTGGTATAAATGTATGTTCTCAAAAATGTTACACAGCCTGTATATGCTACTTCTAGTGAATAAATAGAATCCTCAGATATTTTGTTGCAGGATTCATTACTTTGTTATTTATATGAATTATACTTTAAAGATCAGATTGTTTAAACATTTTAAATTTCATGATTTTCTTGTTGCCGAAGCAGCAAGTACTTTTATCATCTGTATTTGTCAGACACCTGGTACCAGTTGTTTAATATACGATAATTTCAGCTATTGGTGTAGTTTGTTACATGCCAAATTTTCATTTTTGGTCAAATGAATTGTTGTGTGTGAATGATTAACTTTGTTTTTTTACAAAAACCTATCTAGAGTCTAATCTAGTATGACCATTTTAAATTATTACTAATATTGTACACATTCCAGAAATATTTACTGCAACATAAATGTATCTTTCCCAGCTTTTGTGAGTGGTATTTGTTTGTGGTCAGCATTTAGCTTGTGAACATTTGAGAGGTCACATATTTGGAAAAGCCAAAATACATGCCTTACATGGGACATTTCTTTTAAGAGCATTATGTGGAGTCAAAAATACACTGTTATAATACATTTCTCAATCATTGACTAATTCCTTCACATAATGACTACTAAATTTTATTTGAGTTGATTAATAAATTTTATTCTTCAGTGTAATTTATCTTTGAAACCTGTAAACCTGCTGGATCTGATAAGCCAAAGTTTGTGCATTTCCTCTGTTACAGGGATGTAATCACTAGACTTGGATATGTTTACTACCTAGGGTTCATAATCTCTAATGATAAATTTGAATTAAAATTTCAAATTTGACAGCTACCTTTTTGTGTCACTTGCAACAAAGTAGCTGCGACATATAGGGATCACTTTTCCGCCGTCTGTCTGTCCGTCCATCACAAAACTTGTCCCGACTACTCCTCAGAAACTACTGGTGCGATTTCATCCAAACTTTACAGGAATGATCAGTACCAAGTCTAGTTGTGCATATCGTCAGCATTTTCCAGTTCAATGATTTTTGTCAGAGTTATGGCCCTTTTATGATTTTTATTTTTAAAGTTTGTCAGGACTACTTCCCTTATACTACTTATGCAATTTGAATGAAATTTTACAGAATTGATCAGTACCTCAAGTACTTGCGCGTTTATCGGTTGAATGATTTTTGGCTGAGTTATGGCCCTTGAATGAAAAAGGCGCTTTGGCCAAATAATGAATTTTGTGTTGCAGGCTTCACAGTAGCTGCGACATGCTAAAAAGTAGCCATGACATATAGGGATCACTTCCCCAACATCTGTCTGTCTGTCTGCCCATCTGTCTGTCTGTCCATCACAAAACTTATCCGGACTACTCCTCAGAAACTACTGGTGCGATTTCATCCAAGCTTTACAGGAATGATCAGTACTTAGTCTAGTTGTGCATATCGTCAGCATTTTCCAGTTCAGTGATTTTTGTCAGAGTTATGGCCCTTTTAAGGTTTTTAGCTCATCTGAGCGAATGCTCAGGGTGAGCTATTCTGATCACTGGATGTCCATCGTCTGTCTGTCTGTCCGTCGTCTGTCTGTTCAATTTGACTTGTGTATGCGATAGAGGCTGTATTTTTCATTGGATCTTTATGAAACTTGGTCACAATGTTTGTCTTGATTAAATCTAGGTTGGGATTGTATACGGGTCATCTGGGGTCAAAAACTAGGTCATGGGATCAAATCTTAGAAAAACCTTGTGTATGCGATAGAAGCTGTATTTTTCATCCGACTTTCATTATATTTGGTCAGAATGTTTGTCTTGATATAATCTAGGTTGGGATTGTATGTGGGTCAATTGGGGTCAAAAACTAGGTCACGGGGTCAAATCTTAGAAAAACCTTGTGTATGCGATAGAAGCTGTATTTTTCATCCGATTTTCCTAATATTTGGTCAGAATGTTTGTCTTGATGACATCAAGGTTGGGATTGTATATGTGTCATCTGCGGTCAAAAACTAGGTCACGGGATCAAATCTTAGAAAAACCTTGTGTATGCGGTAGAAGCTGTATTTTTATGCCCCCACAAAGTGGGGTACATATAGCGTTGCACTTGTCCGTACGTCTGTCCGTCCGTGCGTCTGTTCCGTACGTCCCTAAATCTTGTGAACGCAACTCCTCTTAAACCGGATGGCAGATTTTGCTTAAACTTCCAGGGATGAACAACCTTAATGTGTAGATGGTAGTAAAGGAAGGAATTTTTGGCTGCGACCAAATTTAACAGAATTATGGCTCTTTGTTGATTTTTTCACTAGAAATTTTGTGAACGCAACTCCTCTTAAACCGGATGGCAGATTTTGCTTAAACTTCCAGGGATGAACAACCTTAATGTGTAGATGGTAGTAAAGGAAGGAATTTTCGCTGCGACCAAATTTAACAGAATTATGGCCCTTTGTTGATTTTTTCACTATATACCATATAGAAATTTTGTGAACGCAACTCCTCTTAAACCGGATGGCAGATTTTGCTTAAACTTCCAGGGATGAACAACCTTAATGTGTAGATGGAAGTGAAGGAAGGAATTTTTGCTGCGACCAAATTTAACAGAATTATGGCCCTTTGTTGATTTTTTCACTATATACCATATAGAAATTTTGTGAACGCAACTCCTCTTAAACCGGATGGCAGATTTTGCTTAAACTTCCAGTGATGAACAGCTTTAATGTGTAGATGGTAGTAAAGGAAGGAATTTTTGCTGTGACCATATTTAACAGAATTATGGCCCTTTGTTGATTTTTTCACTATATACCATATAAATAATTGAAAATATAAATTTTACATTTGTAATTTAATTTAACATGTACATAAGGTTACCTGTAGATCATTTTAGGTATATGTACAGGAAAAATCTTACATACAGGATATACATGCTCTTGTTTATGAGCACTTATGCATAGTGGGGGCATCCGTGTCCTATGGACACAGTTCTAGTTCATCCGACTTTCCTAATATTATGTCAGAATGTTTGTCTTGATGACATCAAGGCTGGGATTGTATATGGGTCATCTGCGGTGAAACACTAGGTCACGGGGTCAAATCTTAGAAAAACCTTGTGTATGCGATAGAAGCTGTATTTTTCATCCGATTTTCCTAATAATTAGTCAGAATGTTTGTCTCTATGGTACCTAGGTTGGGATTGTATATGGGTCATCTGGGGTGAAAAACTAGGTCATTGGGTCAAATCTTAGAAAAAACTTGTGTATGTATCGGCCCAAAACGAACTCGGCCCCCGAGTCATCTCGGCCCTGTACCAACTCGGAACGGGTCAACTCGGCCCATAATGTGGTAATGTTTATTTTTTTCTTCATGTTCATCATTTCTTTCATTATATAATATTCTTTACGCTATACTAATGGATATTTAAAACTTTTATAGATGAAAATGCGTGGATTTGTGGAGAAAATGAAAGTTTATAAGTATGTAATTTTGCTTATTAGAAAACATTGATATTTCTATCAGTGGTAATAATAACGTTTATTATTTATTTTTATATTTTCATTATTTCTTTCGTTAAATAATATTTTTTACGTTTAAACTAATGGATATTTAAAAGTTTTATTGATGAAAATGCGTGAATTGGTAGAGACAGGGAGAGTTTATAACAAATAACAGTGTTTTATATAATTACATTTATTTTTACTAAATTATAAAACAGACAAATGAAGAAGGAGGAATAGACAAAATCCGGATATACATGTATTCATCAGTAACATTTTATTTGACTACAGATATATACAAGGAGATAAATCCAACATCCTATTAAGAAAACATTTATTGACACAAAGATACAAAACAGTAACATCAACATGGCATTATCATCGTGATGAACTATAACAACAACATATGTACAATAATCCTTTTATGACAGTAATATGATTTTAACCAGACAAAAATCACAGAACATATTTATTTATGACATAAACCGTGGCGCAGGAGTGTAATAAAGCCATTTAATAAAAACGATATTACATGTGACGTCATTTGTGTTATATACAAACATAGCGTTAAAGCGCGCTAATGTTAGCGTTACACTATAGGCGCGTCATTGAAAAATTAATCTTTTTAACAGTTTATCGATGGACCGTACAAAGCAGAACAAGCTTTCAAGAAAGCTTTTGTCGACAGTTCCGACTCTTGGTACCTTGTCCAAAGGTCTTGTAGGGTTCGTTCCATCCGTGAAGTTCGTGCCAATCTGACCCTGTTCAGGTCTCCTGTCCGTAACGTCTGTCCAACAGTCTCGGCTTCCCTACGTAGAAGAGGCACAATCCTGTAAAAGGACATGGAGCAACCACCTGCCTTCATGCCAGCCTGGAAAGACATAAAAAGTGGAGGAAATTACATTTTAGATTAGCAAAAGATTTGATAAATACACACACTCTTATTTTAAGTTATTCTTAACGTATGCAATCTTCTGATTTGACAGAGTTATAATGCATTTCAATGGTTAATGATAAAGTTTCTGTATAAATTAAACAATGACTTGTTCAAATGAGAAATAGTGGGATATATTTTCACTACTAAAGTAGACTTCAGTGACAGTAGTATCTACTATTAAAGAAATGTCATTATCTTCCACGTCATTATTCGTTCGTACAGGCTGGCGGAAGACACCACGAACTCACTGGAAATGAAGGGTTTTCAATCCACTGTCGTTTAATGTAGCTGCAGAAAGCTACAATCTGTGGATTGGTTGATCTTCCCTGAAAGTCTCTGAATATGGGATCTATGTGGTTCGCTGGAAGGAATGGCAGTGTCATCAGCTGACGCAAGAACTTGTGAGTCTCAAAAAGTAAAATTCAGTAACCAAAACGTACCATATAAATAATTCATTTCATTAATAATGAAATTCAGGTAAGCAGAAACATACTAGTTAACTTCAATAACCTTAACTAAAACGACAGGCTTATATATATGTAAAAGAAGTATGTTGTTTGCCATGTTTTTTTTTTCAAGTCAAAAACCTTTTATTCTCTCATGCCAATTATGACAAAATGAGGGTGTTATACTTCTCGAAATTTGATAGGGATAACTTATAAGAATGTGTATATTTACTACATAAGGTTTAAAGGTTGTGCTTTATTGTGGGAGTCGAGCCCACTCGTCCAGAAGGGTCTGCTGTAGCCCAGGGAGCGTGGTTGGCTGGACTGGGCGAGCAGATATTGCAGTCTGCAGCATGGCCCAGGCGTGCTCTATTGGATTGAGGTCTGGAGACCTTGCTGGCCAGTCCATTCTCTCTATGGCTGCTGCCTCCAGGTACTCGTCGGGGACCCTTGCCCTGTGAAGCCGGGCGTTGTCGTCCATTAAAATGAACTCAGCGTACGGACGAACGTACACATCTAAGATCTCATTGACGTATCGTACAGCCGTCAATGTGCCGTTCTAAACAATGTGTAGGTTCGTTCTTTCCTGCATGCGAATGCCCGCCCACACCATGACCGAGCCCCCGCCATGACGGTCATGGGTAGCAACACATACGGGCGCCAAACGCTCATTGGCGGATCTCCATATCCGCACTCGCCTATCAGTGAAGTCCACACAAAATCTAGACTCGTCAGTGAACAGCACTGGGGCCCAGTCATGCAGCGTCCACCTGGCGTGATTGCGGGCCCATTGAAGACGTGCCTGGATGTGGTTTTGCGTCAATGGGATTCGGATTGCTGGCCTTCTAGCCCTCATGCCAGCTGTACAAGACGGTTCCTGATGGTTTAAGTGGAAAGTCTTACACCAGTAGCATTCTGGAAGTCATTTTGGAGGGCAGTAGCAGTAACAAAGCGCTGACGTCAAGCTTGAACGACAATAAACCGGTCCTCACGCCGAGTTGTGGACCTCTGACGCCCTCCACCATGCCTATGCGTGACATGCCCGTAAGTTTGAAACCGTCGCCACATCCTGGCAACGGTGCTCTGGGACACCCCAAGGACACATGCCACGTGCCGTTGGGAACGTCCAGCCTCAAGCACCCCAACCCCCTATTCATCTCCTCGTTGTCAATACACCGTCTTTGCCGTAGATTTGCCATGACCAGTGCTAGGTTCGATATAAACGTTACCATGCACAAGCGAAGTCTGAATAAAACGGATGTGTACATGCCCGCGGTGCACCACTTTTCCAGGGGTATCGCTTTTCCCGTGCATCTCGAGCCATGTACAGGTAAACAATCAAAATCTGCTGGACAGGTCGGCTTTGCATATGAATAAACTACATGTATGAGAAAAAATCAGTTATCTTGAGGTTATCATTAAAAAGATATTTAAGAAATAAAAAGTGATCCCTATCAAATTTATATATATATATATATATATATATATATATATATATATATATATATATATATACGGAGGGTCAACTGCTAATAACTGTTTATAGACAAAAACATTATAGATATAAGCGCAGTATTTTACACCTGGCTAAAATAATTTAGTTTTAAATGTTAACACTGAGCAAAATGTAATTAAAAGAACAGCATTCTTTGATTTTATCAATATAAAGTGAAGTAGATTTAAAAGCGATAATTCATGATGATTTTTATGAACTTGCACAGTTTGTTGTATTCCTTTTGGTTATTTGTGTTAAATAAATGTTCAAATTAAAAAAATATTTGGTCTTCTACAGTAATAAGGTACATTTATCTATCTTGTTCGAAAAGTCGACATTGGAATAAATAATGGAATTCGTCGCCTAAATAGTTTTCTTAGCTGTTTTTAACATTTTTGCCCTAATCTGTGTGATGTTTTTGCTGGAATCATTTTTCTGAACTATTTTTGATAGTGTGGTAGCAATTTTATGCTCGTATACATTCAGAATATAATTCACAAAAGGATATTGTTTCATATACCCCAATCTGAAAATTGGCCCATATTTTTTGTTAATTTTAATTTTAAGTTCACATGAGCAGAAATATCTTTCTTGTTTGAAACACAACCCCTACTTTTCTTGCTATTTTTCATGAGTACAGATATAGATCTTCAAGAATATGTAAGTTAAAGCCATTTAAAAGAGGTTTTGCTATGTTTTTCAGCCCTGTGAACTTTATTGATTATGAAATAAATCGCAAATCAATAAGATAATAACTTTCATACATATATAATGTGAAAATATAAATACTAACCTTTCTTTTCAATAATTTTTCGATCGATGAAACAATTTTTTATCAACATATATTTAATATTTTAACAGCGTGATTCACATAACAATGGTAGTCGCTTTTTTATTGAGTCACGTGATCAGCCGAGACAGCATATTTTCCGTTTCCAGACAATGCTGTTTGAAAGACCCTGATTTTATATAGAATAGAGAAGGAATTTATTTGGTGGTTTCACACCTTTGTAACAACTGAAACCCATTTTGCAATCATGCCAGACACAGACTGCTTTTATTGATGCTTCATGTTTTTGTTTTTTTCTTTTAATCACACCGTTTTAAATATAATTTTGCCAGTCTGCAATGTAGAACAAACATTTAACAATAGTTTGGATTCAGGTATATCATTCCAAGAAAATATTTTTGCATGCGTATATTTCCAGGTGAGGCCCTCTTGTTTCTAAATGACATCATTATATTTGTGCTAGTTTCGATAAGGGTCTATGAAAGCAGATCTTGATTTGAGCAGTTTTGTTCATATGCAGTATTGATAATTAATACTAGCTTATCAAAAATCTTCATATATTTGTACTTCGATTTTTCCGTATTCTGCTAATTTTAAGCCCAAATTGGTATTTTTCCTACCAAACCGGCGCTTGTGATGCTTACATCAATGATTTTCTTGTCGAGAATATTGTAGAAACTGAACAACTTACAGTATCTGGGTTTGATGCATGTGCTCTACATCGACTTAAAGAACAGTCCTTGTACTGTAGCTTGACTCAGTGTACCTATCTTAAGGGTTTTTTTCACTAAAACAGAGGACGATCCGTGTAAATTTGTCGAGATATGATTGTCGTGGTATCATTGTCAAGATATCACCGTCGAGATACCACGAGATTCCAGTTGTAAGATACAAACTAACAAAATGACAGAACTGAACATACTTTGATTCATAGATATAAACAAAGTACCATAATACATCATTTTACTGTTATGACACGTCATTTTATTCTATCAATTATTTCATATTCGACCCGATAATCACTAAATTAATGTGAACCTAATGACCCATTCTACTAAGCTCCTCGTACTTCTTCTCAGAAATACAATGATACAAACTGTTTCATGAAAATGAATCTTGGCAAAAAAACAAAAAATTGGAAAAATAAAAATGGCTGCAGATGGGGGTCTGGATTCAAACAAACGATTGACTAAACACTCATCACGTAAACGGCTAGTCCAGAAACTCAGGGACAGTGGAATAGCCCCTACAGATATAATTCAAATTAGTGGGCATAAAAACATCATGTCTGTACTTAATTATTCTTCGATGTTTGAGGAGAAACAAAGAATGTGCTTCCATATATTGTCTAATGCTCGAAAACCTGCATCCAGAACTACACCTGCAGCCATTATGACAAGTTAAGCTTCTCATTCTCGCTCTGAAAAGGCTGGTTAAAATTATGTCTTTGCTGATTCTGAAACATGTATAAATGAATTTGTAAGCCAAAATGCACCAGTTTCAACTGAATGTCAGTCAATCAGTCATGACTTGACCAATTTTAAATGTTTCAGTTTGCCCTAAGTCCAAAAACAGCATCTGAAACACGTAACAGTGAAAACTTACCCCTCCCAGTTTCTCAGTCTGGCTTAAATCCAAACTTGAATTTAATGTCATTTCAAATGACAACTTGTCAATAAATAGAGAATAATAGGTTACTGTCTTAATTGAGAAAGTTTATTTGGCAAGGTGTAGGAATTATCGCCTTCGGCTCACCCAATAGATTCCTACGCCTTGCCATATTAACTTTCTCAATTAAGACACTAACCTATTATTCTCTATATAGATCAGCCATTTTTAGTCAAGATATATTCTTTTGATTCAAAATGTGCACATGCATTTAATAAACGTCGACAAAATTTGAAGCTTTAAAGCATTATAATGATATTGTTGCAGAATGTAAAGGTTTTTTATGTTTTGTGCAGCGGACATCTCTCTTTCAAACTGTACTATCTTCATCTTTGCAAGAGCACACCGGAGAACGTTGTTCGTCTGTGTGAGTCCTCGTAGAACTGTGAATTACTGTTTCCGCTAGTACACTTTACCCAAACCCGCTGTCCTGTTGCCACCATAGTTAAAGCAGTCACTGAACTACAGTCGTACTGAGCAGTGTTGAACTTGGAGCTCCGGGCTATCGGGTTATGTTCTAAAATGATGTCATAATGGATGCCTCGACCCAGGTAATTGCAAACATGAGCGGAAAAGTAGTACAGTCCTGTGACAGGGGCGGTGAAAATACCAGTGACATTGTCGTAACCATCGCCCCTGTTGAGGGTGACGGTTAGGAGTATGAGTATTTGGTTGGTATCCAGGCTTTGATCTATCGGTTTGTAAGCACTGAATGCGACCATAGGCATTTCAACCCTCTCTGTGAAAACAAAACAACAGAAATAAAAATAAAACACTCTTCTTTTTAAATATAATACTCGAAAACAAAAATTTGAACTGATAAAGATAAAATGAGCATTTTCAATAAAAAGACCGATTAATATCAATTCTTTTCTTGTTTAATTTAGCTAAAACTGTTTTCTTGAGAAGTCTTCATAAAAATCAGTTTTGTGGTGTTCGAGAAAAAAAAAATCATGAAAGTCAGGTAGCTTAGAAGCTTTCATAAAACTTTTTCCTCGAAAACCACATAAATGGCTTTCATGAAAATTTTACTGGTTAAATAGGTCATTTTTACGAAAATGTTTCGGGAAAACTAATTAATTACAGGTAAACGTTTGCTTGAAGGGTTTCGCAAAAAGGTTTTATGCAAGTTAGTTAACTAAGTCTATAAAGTGTCTGGATAACTGATTTGTAAGGTTAATTGATATGATGCAAATACAAAAACAAATCTCTGAAGAATAAAAAAAAAAATTTACGTGCTGCCTGTGTATGTATAATCTGCACATTACATGTACAGGTTACGTCTTAAATTTGTGAAGAGTGAAAGAAAAACATACTATCATGGAATAACTATGCCACGTCTGCTTAAAGACTAGCGACTTTGGGCAGTCGGTATGCCACAAGATGGTGCATGTCATAGCGTAGCTTAATGCTTTGGTGTTGGCGCGCGTCAGTGTCGCGACCAAGTTTTTGGCACAGGCGAAAAAATTACATCGCAGTTGCATGCCACAACAACAACAAATACGGACATTGATATGTCCAGTTTGATGCCGTTGTCTTGTTATGCACGATGCTAATATAGTGGACATACACGATACGTCTTATTTGTGAAACAGGGATTTGTCTATGGCCTTTTTTTAAAGCAAATTTCGATATATCTTTCTTGATAATTACAATTGTTTAAATTCCAACTGAAATATTGTTAAAAAAGTAAATGCAAATACAAATTGTCACATCAAATACATACTTGAAGATCACATTTAATCACACACACACACACACGCACGCACGCACGCACGCACACACATCTATATATACACACATACATATATATATCATGTAGGCTAGTATAAGTAGTTGACAGCAAATGCTCAATAAACCCGTCTTGTCGTTTAATATAAATATTTGAATTCTAGAAAACAAAATGTGACATTACCTTGCAAAAGTTTGAGCTCTTCTGTCTTGTTTTCAAGGACTTTAGAGACTTGCCCTAAAACTGTCACGACATTCGATTGTGTTTCTTTTATGTCTTTCTCCATCTTTTCCACTTTAAGCTCCATCCTGATCATCTTTTCCAGAAGTTTGGCATCGTACGTGTACTTCTCCGACTCTGTTACCAAGGACAATGCTGGCAGAACAGCTATGGTAACCACATACGAAAAATAAAGTGTCTTCAACATACTGACACTTCGTGAAAGGCACCACAGGGACGAGTGTTAGAATGAAAATGTTTGGATTTTTGTCCTTTAACCAAACTTAAATGACTTCTTTAGAACCACTTAAGTATTAAATATGATCTTAATTGTTTTCGAGTAGACCAGATATTTATCAGGAAAAATGACAATGGTACTTGTAAAGGTTTATCACTCATCATTATTTAAGCACTTGACAAAGCAGAGTCGTCAAAAAACAAAAGATATGCTGACAATAGTGCAACAAAAATGGTAAGTTTAAGCGTTTTCCAAGTTCTTCCAAACACAGGGTTACTGATAAAATAAGTGTTTTCACTGAACGAGTTATTAGTCCTTCACAGTAAAAGACACGGATACTTAACGCTAATTTCTAGTCCCGTCGACGGTTCAAATCAGAAACGCATATTCTGCTGGCACAGTGGTGACAAGCAAATCAACTATTTGAGAGTATTTCTGTTAAAAACTTGTCAGGCGTTGCCAAGAAGGTAAAAGCACAGTATTGTCCGTAATGTAGTAAATGTTTAATCCGAAAATCGTCGGAATGTCTGAATTATTTTTCTCACCCAAAGTTTACGCGAGACTCGATAAAATTTCCAAAAGAACAATCTGTGGTAGGTTCGGACGGTTTGCTAAAGTCTTTGTCAAAATTACAAGAATACATATTTCTCAGACTGAGAACATGTCGATGAGATAAATTCGTTTTCGTTATCCCAGCAGGCACACAACATTGATTCGATGTGGTTTCAACATTGAGATTTGGTCGTGACGTTGACACGGTGATAAACCTAGTCGTCGCCTGTGTGCTTAGTTTGCGTTCCGTAATCCCCAAGAGTTCATACAACGGCTGCCAACGACTTTTCGACGGAAAGCATAAATCAAAAAAAACACTGAATCTCAAAAAATCAATGGGCGAGTTGTAAAAAATGCAATGAAGCTGAAATTTACAATGAATATTGAGCATAGTCATAAGTGTGTGGCTTTCAGTATCAAAACAAAACTGGAGACCCGTAACTCAGAACCATCTGTCGTATGCCGTTTCATAAGTCTACACAAAGTGGCTTTTATCGCATATTGAACATTGAAGTTTGGCTTGCCCTGGACTGCTGCTCCGTCGTTCAATCTTTGCACACACCGAGATCAATTCATCGTTTGAAGTGTTAAAATTCTCAGTCAATTCACACTGAATGTCTCCATTCACTTTATCTTCCTGGAAGGAATTCTCTAATGCAACGGGGGGTAACACCTCAAGGCCAAAAACACTGGGAAGGCTCATATCGACAGACTGAAAAAACAATAACACATTTTATATCATAAAGAGAATGCTTAAGACAAACATTATTACTAAAAGCCAAGTGAATGATCGCATATGTGGACTCTAGATATGATAACTGAAGGTTCGATTTCTCTTTGGATTTTTTAAACTGACAAGTTACACCACGGGAGCAGGTACTAGATGTTAAGCCGGAATTTATACGTGTGGTCCCTTTACCTGTCCGGTATTCCCGGATATTAAGCTAATATTAACAATTTTACCCGATGTACTTGATTCTATTTCCTAAACTTTTCACAAAATCACCGATGAAAGAGCCCTATATAAAATATTCGTTACAAGGTCGTCAAGGAAAATTGACCTCCTGCATACATTGTTCTCAATAAGTCGAAATTCGCTGACACGAAAAAATTCGCTGACACAAGTGTTGACTCAACACTTGCTTTAATACCCACCAATCAAAATCATTATAAATTAAGCTGTAGATATAATGATTCGACATAATTACCGAAGCGATAAATGATTTTCAAACCGTTCATTAGCGTCGCCGCTCAACATTGTCATTGTCATTGTTGTCAGTATTGTCGAGTGACAAACACAGCAAATAATCGCAATTTGATTACTCTATAAGTCACGACGCTGAACTGAAAACGAAAGTACAAAATGGACACTACAAGATGCGAGGATTCGACAAAAAGGCGATCTCCCATACGATTTCGAGTCATCGCAAATTTACTATAAATCAATCCGGCTTCCCTTGCAGTATAACTCCTGTGCTCTATACCTTAAACTAACCAGTATATCAGTATAAGACCATGGGAATCTATGACCTTTGAAAGTCAGAGGACGGACACGTTAACGTGCGAAAGAAGCGAGTAACTGTAAGGTAATTAATGAAAAAGTAAATTTAAATTTAGCAGAAAAAGACATACAAAATCGGGCACTACTTGTCCTTTTCTCATACCTTCTAATATAGACAAACATACAGGCACTGGTGTCGAAAACACATAGAGTGTTGTTTCCCAGATATTTCTGAGAATTGCAATTCACCGTTCAACTAATACGGAAAACTTCACTTGGATATATCAGGAAACTCAGTATTCATATCTTTAGCTGCGAATGTTGGTCGTAAATATTCAAATAATGGTTAAATCAGCGGAAATTTTGACATGCCTACACAAAAATAGATAGAGTGAACATGAAAAGCAAAGGAATTATAAAGCTATCAACAATTATTTGATAAAAATCGACTGACAAACTGTAACAATGAAAATATCGCTACAGACCTATTTCTCTGAAATCGCTGAATGCAATATTAATGTCGGTCGATTCCGGTAATAATGGTCGATTTCGGTAAAACGTGTGACCGCAGCTTAACAAATAAATTTGTCATGGAATATCATAATTTTTGGTCAGTTTGTAAAGCATTACAGTCGCTTAGGGAAGAATGATATTTTTTTCTTCTTTAATTACTGATGCAGTAATGAAATCAAATGTAAAGGAAGTGACCGTACAGGACATTACCTGAATCTGATGAAATTTTCAAAGAATGCCCCAGAAAGGGCTGGAGGTGGGGTAAGAGCATAGAATAAAAGATACAGAACATAACAAGACAGTTTTGATGAGTTGATAGTGTTATATTTTTTACAGTGTTTGCTTCCATAATAATGGTTGATAAATAATAGAAAATAAAAAAATAGTGTCGTTTGCTTGTATTTTAATATTCTTATAGTGAAAAATGCCTGAAGAATAAATACACCACTGCTTTGGCTATGCATAACCTTTTCCAAATTTGAGTCAACCTTGTTTCAACATAAAAATACGCTTTATATGTTTTAAACCGTAAATCCATGTTGTTTCACCTTGCATTTGCTATGTATAGCCTCCACATAAATCCACATAAAAAGCGTGTCAATATTTTTATCCCCCGGCTTCTGCTTAAAAAATCAGTGTAACATTGAACACCCTTTACAAATTTAAACCACAAATCAACGTTTCTTCATCGTCCACTATACTGGATTCAAAAGTTTATTCAATGTCGAAACAACATTGAATAAACGTTGGTAAATGGTTGCAATCAACGTTGAATCAATGCATGGATTTCAACGTTATTTAAACTTTCAAAATCAAACATAAATTCAACCTTATTTCAACTTTGAAAAATATCGTTGATTCAACATTGATTCACCGTCGCTGTGCCGGCTGGGATGCGTCGGTATCATTCAGTAACTACTACTATCGGAATAAACCTCATATATTTCTATATTGCACCTCCAGTCCTAAACTCGCACAGATCAAATTGTGATAAAATTTCCCAAGACAATATCGAATATAACTATTAGCGTTTTTGTATCTGCCTATGATGACCCGTTGCTTTAGATCAAGAACTATTTGTCAAATTAGAAAGAAACAAATGATTTTCTTATCGTTAATCAACTGATTTTCTCAAGTTTAAATGTAGAATTACATTTGAGAGGTAAACTACTTTGGAGACTGAACTGTTTTACCTTTTTGGTAACTCTTGACTGAATAGTTATAATTACGATAGAAAAAATCGCTTAATTTCCAGACGCACCTCTGCCGCACCTCATTTGAACTGTATAACAGACCGGAAAGAAGAGGCGCGCGTTTAATAGCCGTGGAAGAGTGGTTCTATAAAAATTTTAAAAGTTTCATAACAAAACCCTGTCTCTTTATGCAGAAGTCATCTCTATATTTTCTGTCAGTGCTGTCATTGATTACTGTTCAACTGGATAAAAAAGTAATGTTGCTTCATTGTAACGCCGTATACAGCTCCCGGCGTATGTAGCTCCCCGGAGGGCGTTTTTCGTTGCGCATAAACGGATAAACGGGGAGCTATATCCGTGCTGATTAAAACGGAGTTAGCTCACAACGAAAATGTACGTCAATGTACGTCAAAATGCGCCATTTGCGCCATACAGCTCCCAGTACCCGATTTAGAAACTAGAGGCGTAATATAAATACGCATACATGTACATGCTTGTATTTTTATGTATATTTCACACGATAATTTATTTTAACTATGTACTGTTCACTTTAGTCTAACGCAGTGTAACAAGTATGTTTGTTCTGTTCAACACAAAAATCATCATCATCATCATCATCATTATCATCTCGATTTAATTCAACATCTCTCTCCTATAGTAGGGTTGTTCAAAATGTAAAGGGGCTCTTATTTTGAGTCAATCATGTTGAAAATGGTATCACTACCATGGGTCGGATTCTTCGAACCTAGACGGCATTGTTGACGAGATTTTATGACTTTAAGTCGTTATTCCAGTGACCATTTAATCACAGTTTTACCGGCATGATGTACAAGTTAATAAAGCACTTAATGGCTTTCTTCGTTGAAACCTCACGAATACATCTCCCGGGGAGCTATATATGACGGGAGCTGTATACGGCGTTACACTGCATGGTAGAACGGTGTTGTTGCACTTGCTAGTAGAAGGGCTTATTATCTGTGCTATTTTAGGTCCTTTTAGTATCTATCAAAAACTAAATAAAGCGTATATAAAGTATGGGACTCACACAGCTGGAAAAAATATTTGCCAGTGGGGTAATATTTGCGGATTTAGAGCCGGAAACTAGAGAAACTTATCGTTCTGAGACACACGACCGTAGCTTAGCCAAAGAACGACCAGGTAAATATCTTAAAGAAATTTTGATAATTGATTACTGGATGATTTACTGCGACTTTTAACTTAGATTTTCTAAGCATACATGGAAAACAGACGGCTTTTACGGAGGGAAGTAATTTCCTATGAGCTTTTTTTGTACGCTCTTTTTAGAATCCACCAGCCAATGATTGTTGCTATATTCACAGCATATCTGTTTTAGTATAATCACAATTCTATAAATATTTTATATAACAGTGCAATGTAAGGCTGATGCCTGTCGCATGACCACGGAAGCTTGTCTGTTTAATTTCCTATCAAGGCCTCGTCAGCAAGTACGACTAGTGGTCTGGACGATTGTTTCTAACTGTAATTTAATTTTTACCCGACAAGAGTAACGTGGTAGTTGTGTTTGCTTCGAACGGTTCTCGATTACATTTTATCTAGATTAATTAAAAAGGCTAATAACGTAAACTCTTAGTTGCAAAAGGTTTGGCAATCATTAATAATTAAACGTGTAAAAAAGCATACGTTTCATAGATTTTATTTAATGATAGAATATCATAATGTTGCATGTCCATATTACTTTATAAAACCTCTTTGAAGACACACAAGTTCATTGAAAACAAATTGATGAAACGCTTATATAAAAATGATGATAAAAATTTGAAATGCAGATGAAATCTTTTAAATGCCTTTTTAATGGTATGGTTTTAATAATATATTATTCTAAAATTAGAACGTGATTGCCATATGAGTTCAAGCATGACTAAGTTGTGCAGGTAATCATTTAAGCATTCAATAAACACGACGTGCTTAGGTAAGCTTAAAAAAAACTTCGCCTGATCCATTTTAAATTGGAGTACTAATATGTAACTTGAGTTTTGTGCAGTTATTTTTATTAGTTATAAGCAGGCCTCAATCAAAGTCAGTCCAAAAACCTCGAAACCTAGTCTGAATTACTTGTGTATCAGAGTTCCAAGAAAAGAGCTCCTTCCATTACTCTCCCATATTTGAGTACTGGTGCTTCCACTGGTACACTGGACCCATACCCTTTGTCCTTCTTGCAGCATCGTGATAGCACTCATTGAACCACAGTCGTAGTTTTCGTTGTCGTACTTGTATGTCCTTGCAATAATATTATGCTCAAGGACTATGGCATACTGCACGGCCTGTCCGCTGTAATTACATACATGGACTACGAAGTAGTAGAGACCAGACACCGGTGCTTTGAAGATACCTATAACTGTGTCATATCCGTTACCTTCGTTCAGCCTAGTGCTTTGCCATATAATGATCTGGTTTGTGTCCGGACTTGTGTCGATAGGACTATAGGCACTAAACGCAACCAGCGGAAAGTCAGTTCTCTCTGAAATGTAGTGTACTTTATATTCGGCAAAAGTTCGGAATTGTTTCATTGAGTGAACATCACATTTGATATTTACAAGACTGGCGCAGTTACTACTGAAACTTGTAACATCTGTTGAATTCTAGAACGGTTTTATTCGTATTTAGACAGTTACCATGGTAGATTTAACGTGATGGATACATACGACAGTACCCCATCCTAACTGAGCAAATATACAGCCTTACATTAAGTTTTAACATAGCCTTAGAGTTTCCAATGCCCTGATAAGATATGTGCACTCACCTTCCAACAGTTCCAGTTCAGCCGTTTTGTTGTCCATCATCCGTGTATGGTTCTGTATAAACATGTTGACCGTTTCTTCCATTCTCTTCCTTTCCTTCTCCATCTGCTCCATTTTAATTTCTAATCGAATCATTTTATCCAGCAGCTGCCGGTCGTACGCAAAGTGGTCCTTTTCACCATAGTCTGCAAGTAGCGCAGTAGTAAATAGCCCAAACATAACAACAAGTTGAGTTGCTAACATCATGGTGATTTTTATCTCCGTTTCGATTTGGAAATGATTTGTAATATATGTTGCTCGTCCTTAGATTGTCTTTACTTTTTTCCAAAGATAGGAAGAAACTTAACACCCCTCAGATAGTGTCACTTAAGAGCGTGCAAAGTCTTGTAATTAACGAATCAAGGAAAAAAAGTAATATTTGACCTGAATCGTAATGAAGTGCTTATCTCTATCAGGAAGAAGCACATTAATAGCCATTTGTCTTAAAATATGTCAGTGTCAAATTAGAAACAAAAGAAAGAGTTAAGGAGGAAAATATTGTGCAAACAAAGTGATTTCAACTTTCATATTATTTGTTCTCTGAAGTGCACTTGGAAAAAAGATTCAGTTTAATATGTTGTTTCAGTATTTGATTTACAAAGTAGGGCAGGTACAAAAAAGTAAATCAAGGGTTCATCTGTCAACACTTAAGCTCCACTTAACCTTTATAATCCAAATACAAATGTACATATACATTTTCAATGGTGAATCTTCCTTTTTTCTCTCTCTCTTTAATGGTCCAAAGATGGAAATTATTCTCTCAACTGACGGAGGTTCTGTTGCGTTAAAATCTAATTAAGGGTGTATTGGAACTTGCATTCTTTCCATGTCTTGCATTTGACAATCTTAAATTTATAACAGCGATCATCTTGGAAGCTTCTGTAGATTGACAGCAGGCAGCATCGATGAAAATTACAAAAGTCACTTTGTATTTTAAAAACGTACTGACAACGCACCACAACAGTAGAAATTTTCTCATAGTCACTATTTAAGAAATAGAGCATTGGGCTTGCTTTTACATAAAAATTGAAGAATTTATGACTATTAAATTGAAAGACAATGATGTTTCAAATGAAAACAGTCAGTACCACGTATCACAACTTTCTTATCAAATAAAAACGTCATAACTAATCTTATGGACGAGGGATGAGGTCGAGATTACGACACTGTATCAAAAATAAAAAGTTCTTAAGATTAATTTATCTGTTTTTCTTAAAAGTACGTGTAAAAATTCATGTTCCCAATCATACATACATGATAGATTTTAGACTCAACTACAAAGAAATCAGCTTTGCTCCTTGCCATTATGAAGACATGCATCTTTTATGTTTGAAGGTGTTTATTCTGTTAGAATGGAGCTATGTGGTCTTTTTTATTCAAAATATAAGTAAAAATTCCTATCCAAGGTAACACGCATTTCTCTTATAGTCATCTAACTTACCAGAGCATGCAAGACCATGTTCAATTCAAACACTGATAAACTCAGTTTATGGACATACATGTATTATGAAGCGCAGGAACCCCCAAATTTCTTTAACCTATCTAAAATCAGTACAATTAAAAGAATATTTTCATCGTAAAAACACAAACTCGTCCGTTGAAAATGAAATAGAATAACGCGGTGGGAGCGTACCGATTTACAGAATTACTACTTTTTGGTATATATGATAAGAACTGATGCAGTGTCAGCCCCATCATTACTAGATGTATACAGTTCCTAGCATACAGAAGTATTACTACCGAATTTACGTCTGTTAAAAACAAATCATAATAATTCCATTTGACTTATGGAAAACACCTAGTGTTGCATCAGTTATACAGTCGTGGTGCGGCCAGTGTGTATAAAATTGGTGGCTATTATATTACTAGGAGTTTACATCACGGGGTTCGGATCTAAAATATTTTGTTTGAAGTACTAACTATTCTTGAATATAGAACTTCATAAAAATATTTTTGAGCCGAAACATATAAAAGGCCCTTAAGCCAATGCTTCATGCAAAAAGCTAAATGCTATATGCAAAAGGCTAAATGTCATACGCTACTTACAGTATTGAAACCATTACATGTTTTTACACAAAACGACTTTAAAGTGAATATTTATTCACTAACAATTATTTTTCATATTTTGTATAGAAAGTGCAAAAATGTCACTTGTTTTGTTTTCATTTTATTCACCAGTAACTGTTGTCTAGGGGAGCTTTTGTTATCAGGTTATCAGGTCCGTCCCTGTGTGAACATTTCTTAAATGCATGATTGTTCTCTAATATACTGAATATCACAACTCTTCAAAAACAGTATTATTGTATATACCTCAAAAACATTTGTGATTATCTCCAATTAGTTGAAGCATCATTGTGCAAGATATCTTATTTTTACTACTCATTTCATACCTTACAAATTGGATTTTTTATACCTCGGTTTCGAGACCAAGATAGAACTGAAATTCCAAAAACAAAAAGGGAAACAATTACACTGTGCAGTGTATGCTAAAGTACAGCTGTTCTTACTGCTACTGGCAGCTTCACAGTTTTCCTAACGCTACTGTTCGTACTGCTACTGCCAAATTCCCATTTTTTTCTAATGCTAATGCTCTTACTGCTACTGCTAACCACTTTTTTCCTACTGCTACTGCTCTTTCTGATACTGCCAAATTCATGTTTTTTCTACTGCTACTGTTCTTACTGCTACTGCCAAATTCATGTTTTTCCTACTGCTACTGCTCTTTCTGATACTGCCAAATTCATGTTTTTTCTACTGCTACTGTTCTTACTGCTACTGCCAAATTCGTGTTTTTTCTACTGCTACTGTTCTTACTGCTACTGCCAAATTCATGTTTTTCCTACCGCTACTGCTCTTTCTGATACTGCCAAATTCATGTTTTTTCTACTGCTACTGTTCTTACTGCTACTGCCTAATTCATGTTTTTTCTACTGCTATTGCTCTTACTGGTACGGCAAACTTCGCGTTTTTGCTTCTGCTGCTACTCTTACTGCTACTGCCAAATTCCCGTTTTTGCTACTGCTACTGCTCCTACTGCTACTGCTAACTTCACGTTTTTCCTACTGCTACTGCTCCTACTGCTACTGCCAACTTCACGTTTTTCTACTGCTGTGTACTGCTACTGCCCAGTTGTTCCTA
The DNA here is from genome assembly GCA_012932295.1 of Cyclina sinensis. Classification (NCBI taxonomy): domain Eukaryota; kingdom Metazoa; phylum Mollusca; class Bivalvia; order Venerida; family Veneridae; genus Cyclina; species Cyclina sinensis. The sequence continues at coordinate 5,312,901 of JAAONU010000016.1, forward strand.
CACATACATTTTGTTTACGCAGATTTTTAGATAATGTAGTGACAGGGACTGGTACTCCAACTTAATACAGAGAGGTAGCTCGACAAAGAACGATAATATAGAAAATAACGATAACTGTATGTGTTGCAGGAGTTGTAGACTGTGTCTAGAACTTTTTGTTAAAACTGAACCCCATTTCCGTGTGCCCATTATACAGTCTTAATTAAATGTAATGGTCCGCAAAAAAGGAAATATTTTCTATAAAAGAAAAAAAGCTTGTGAACACCCAAGAACATACTTTAAATAAGTCTTTTTTTTTAATTTTTGACAAAATGCTCTTGGATGAAACTCGTAGATGAAATAAAAAACCTTGTTAATACTCTAGAGACTAAATGGTAGACGCGGTCATCATGAAACCTTGTGTTGGTAATCTCTGTCTCAAGATTGATAGAAAACTTCATCATCTGATTAAAATAAAGGAAATCATATCGCTTTATAACAAGATTCCTCAGAAAATTCATATTTCCAGAATGGACTTAGGTACTACAGACTGCAATATGTATGCTATTGATAGTAAATAAACACAAAATGTGCCATAGATAAAGATTATTTATATCACTGAGATTCGGTAAAGCTTATGCTTTAAGTGAATACAACGTACCGTCTTTTCATTAATGGATGTGTATAATCATTTGGGTGCTTTAGTACAATTTCCACTGTAAGCAGTACCTTCTGTGATGTAGGGATAAAACGTCAGACTTCTTACTAGGTGTCGTAGCTTCAGATCTCATCTGTGAACTTTGACTTTTTGACATAGACTTTTTTTTTCCATTTTTTTTTTTTTTTTTTTTTTTTTTTTTTAAGGTTCAGCGAAATGGCAATGAATATATTATCTCAAGAAACCATCACAGCAATATTCCATTCTGGAGATCAAAATGGCATTTTAGTTTGTTGAAGCATGTGGTAACATATTTACGTAACTTGGCTGTAACAGGAAGTACATGTGCTTGTGATCAAAGAGACTGAATATGTCTTCAGGAGTAATGCCTCTTTTCCGTTTGTTTCGCGCATGAAACGATTGACAAGTAAGGGAGGTAAATCAGCAGTGCATATACACCGGTATTATGTGCTGTTGAATTATCCCTCTTATTAGTTAAGAATAAAATTCTTCTCATGTTTTTTTATGGTCTTTGTATCTATGTTTTATATGTATATACATGTATATAGATGAGACTATAATAAATGAATAAATAAATAAATAGCAAGAGCTGTGTGCTATCTGATTTCAACCCGAAAGTTCGTTTGATTATAAATCGTGCATTAGAGTGAAATTTCTTGTTTTCTATATAAAGAAGTGAAACTATACATATAATACATATAATTAAGATCAATAATTCATGTGGTGTTCAATTCTGCTAATTGTATTGAACCCGTGACCCCGGATTAAGAGTCTGACGCATAGAACCACCCAATTGCACATCATTTTCATATGAAAATGAATGATACTGGTTCAAAGACCCATACTTTTCTTACGATATTTCTTTATAATCCTAGCCATTTGATAGCTTCAATGACACGTATTTTCGCTTTATTAACAAGACAATAAAAACAAACTCATCTATTTTTGCTCTGAAATTTTATTAAATTTGTTAATGTAATAAAAATAAATAACAGACTTAAATGGGAATCTATCACAGTTAAATTCTATCACATGTATTCAAGACTTTACTGTTTAATTTTAGTAATCTAACAAAGTCTACTAAAATTTACAGCGGTATTCCAAATGTATATAAAGAACTGGCACTGAAACGCGCAGCAAGAAACAAATTAGTACAATAATTTATCGTATTATCTCTTCACCCTTAACCTGCTGGAACCGAAAGTGATTAGCCTTTGCCACCAGTATAGAGCCAGACCAGCCTGCACGTCCGTGCATTCTGACCAGGCCCTATATTGTTGGTAGCCAAGTTTTTTTTTGTATTTTTATATTGAAATCCCTTAAACTTTGAATGTACTGTTCCGAATTCAAAGCTGAGAAAATCCATTACACAAATTCAGCAGGTTAAAGTTAAATATTCGGTTTTCTTAAGACGACACTCCTACATATTCCCGCTGATGCATTAACTGCTAAAGATAAAAGAACGCATTTTTGCTTTTTGTTTACTACGAAGAGGACAGTCCAACTTGCAAGAAATTTTGAGAACATAACAGCCACGTGGCTTTTTCTTTTCATAAACAATGGCAACTGCATCTGTCTTTTACAATTACTGGAATGCTGTGTTCAATTACTTTTCAGTTTTGCTGCACGTAATGTTCAGGTTCCCAAGGCTAAACAGAGAAACATATCTAGTCTTTCAAACCAGGATAATTATGAAAACGTTTATCAAAATAATAAAAAGTAACTACTTCATGGTATCTAGCGTCCTTCCAAAAGTTGGGTAAAAGGCTATGTCTGTATCATACAGAGGAGTGAATCCAGCTTCCATACCGTGACATGAAACATGCCACTAAATAATGCTGTATAATAACTTTTAACGGTTGTTTTTATTATTTAAATGCAGGAAAGAGCTTCAAAATATAGTCGTGAGACCTTTCTGTGTCATAATCTATTATTTACGTTGACTACAATACAACATGAGGTCATTTCAGTTACACAATAAAATGTATACCTAGATTCTACTGGAACACAGAAGAGATAAATAGTACCCAAAGAGGCCAAATAAATGTCTAAGGTTTGAAGAATAATAATTTCCTAAAACATGCAGGAGCTTCAAGTAAATAGTTCGCTGGCTTATCTGACATTAAAAATAAAATAAACACCTTATCGAAACGTTTTCATTAAATCCTGTGTGGAAAGGTGAGGTATGACGACCGGAAGCTTGATCCTCTTCCGGCTTTGTTTCGCGCGTTGTCGTAAGACCGGATGTGCCGGTCATATTTAAAGTCAATATCATCCTCGAACGAATATTCACTGTCGCGGTCAGCAGACAGCGGGCGGAACGTATTATACGCCGCCACAGAGGACGCCAGTTTGTTTCTAGCTGCCAGCAACACGTCTTCAGTCGATGGCGTACCGGGGCTGAGAGCTCCACGGACTTCTGATGGTAGATCTGTACTGTGACTGTTTCCATTGGCAGTATCTCGAACTGGCAGTTCAGTAAAACCTGAAATATCAGGAAAAGTAATATAATCGTTCTCCTTTAAAATGGTTGCTCTATATTTTGCATTCAGAAAAACATATTCTATTCAATTAGTATTTATGAACCTATCAATTCAATTAAAATCGCTACATCCGATTTGCTGGTACCTCAGTTCGAATGTCTCGTCTGTGCGTGCACGAACAGATAAAGAGCACACGCTTAAAGGTCATGATAATACTCAACGTTTTTAGGTAGACCTAGACGTAATTATTTCTAACGCTCTATATAATTTGTAATCCATTATTTTTTCCTGTTTCCTGGCATTTTTCCATCTTTCAAGTACGCCAGCAACAATTTTTTCAGGTCCGGGCAACAGTTCAAACTGCTGACCGGGCAATACTTTGAACTGTTTTATAGTTGACTTTTAAACCAGTCATATGCTTTCATTGTGCGCAACAGGATGCGCAATTGGATGTTATAAAGTGAAAATTATTAAAATTGAATACATTTACGTTTTTCAAGGACCCTGACGGCGCTTTCCGTTCATTTAATTCCATTTCGTATTTTTATTGTACCCGAGTTTGGTTTCGGATCTGTACCAGCTTTTAGCCCAAACAAACCAAGCGTTTACATACGATAATCAGCTGTTGAAAAAAATCTTAAGTCTTGAAGAAAAGTGAGAAAAAACGCAAAGAAATCCTTACAGAATGGCTGAGGCATTAAAAGTTTGGGGCAGTAAAATTGCCTTATGGTGTAAATTTAAAGATTTTAATCATAGTTTTTGAGTTAGTCAAATTGTATTAGGTATTTAAACAGTTATATAGAGCATTAGGTAATAAAACAGTTATTTCATGTGTCTTTTGGGAGAACAGTAAAAACTATTGTCCCGAGGTGTCAGGGAAGACGTTTCGAAATGTCTTCCCTGACACCTCGGGACAATAGTTTTGACTCTTTCCCAAACACGCATGAAATAACTGTATACTGCTGGAAGAATTTTTTGTTAAAACATTTCAGGATATATTTTTGTTAAAAATGGACAAAGTTGAATTTTATCTGTAGTAGTATTTTCGAGTTTAAGTTTTTGTACAAGTAGATCTATTGCCTGTTTTTCGTGTCAAAAGAATGCATTACCTTTTTTAAATCATTTATTACGAAAAATAGGAAGTTTTATTTTGTGAGAGAACATGTATATATCATACTAGAATGGGCTGACTCGACTTCTTTCTTCGGAGATGACGTCAGCTGTGGCGTCACAGTTTTTGTTCTGCGCAAGCGCTGGAGCTCGTCTTCTTGTCGACATATTGTGTTCTTTGCCGATTCCAGTTCATTCTTTAGTTTAGAGCAAAGAGCAAGGGCGCCCTTAGCAACAAATGCTGCGGGGACAACCTGGGTATCGAATGCACGCTTCAGTGTCGCCTCGCCAAGTAGGTTGAAGTTCACTGTCTCCATTAGTTCGTTTCGCTGATCTTCACTCAATTTTTCTTTTTCTGCAAAAGAATTATATACATAAGGGTATGGCTGTTTTCACTTAAGATACCTTTTGTGTTTATAACGCAAACTGCAAGTTATATAACACCTTGAAGCCATTCTGTGCAAAGGCTTAAAGGGAATAAAGTTATCACTAACATGGCAATTCGTAACTTAGATATTTCTCAATAAAAAGTGTGTAAAGGACAAATACATAAATTATGTTCCATCTGTCTCTCAACTAAGACAAATCTATAAGCTAAATAGCAAAATCACTATGATATAGATAATTTTGTAGTTTTTTCACAATTTCAGTGGTTTAAACAATATTAGTATATACAGTTTCAAAGCTTCTTTATCTAGCTGTCATTGACTAGTTGTCGGACCTGTCGTTTAGTGGTATAGTCCAAATTAAACTGAAAAACGTCCAAGATAAAAAGATAATACTTCATTTTGTGCTGACATCGACACTTAAGTTTTAACTGTTTTATAGCTGCAATAGTACCTGACTGTTATAAGAAGGCGTGACTATTAATTGGCGCCTCACTAACAGGTGCCAACATTTTAGTACTGCAAATGTGCCAAGTTGTTTTGCATGCAATAGGTCACATGCACACTTTGTCGGGTTACATATTTTTCACTGAAATATGCTTGATATGCTGACATAGCTATTTAAGACTCTTTGATATTCCAGAAGTTGGAATATTTCTTTTGTTATACGTGTATTATCAATGTAATGCAGTTAGATATGACATTTTTATGCATTTTTATATTCAAATCTTGACGAAATGAAATGTCTAAAACAAGCAAGCAGCCATAATCAAAGGTTTTAAAGTAAACTGATAATGCACGAATGAACTCGCCGCTGTAGTTGACATTACCGCCAACTGTCACGTGGATAAGACTGTCGTCTGTTATACAAAGCTCTGGTCTTCTTTTTCGTTACACGAGCTTGAGCCTGTTTTTAATTGACGATGGCGGCAAGTCATTTATGGACTTTTATCAGGGAAACTACCTCTGATCTTGTTTTGAAGTTTTCAACAGAAAAAATTACTGCTACACGCAAAAGTTCACCCTCATAAACAAACATAAGGGCAGTTTTGTTTTCAAGATAACTTCTTTAAAATTTTGACTAACGTATTAACAGTTCGATTTCTTGTGAAAAATTTTATAATGATTTTTTTCTTTTACAATCTTCTCTGACGTCGAGCTATATTTACCTTGCCTTTGGACCAACGAAGCTAAACGTTTGTTACATTGTTGACACGTTCATGATTTATTCATTGATTTAATCGAATCGTTGACTTCTGTAATCGAATTTCAATCACCGTATTAACTTACAGAATCGTAGATTAACTGATGAACACTCAAAATCACATATAGATGGTTAATAGTCTGTAATTAATTACGTTAATTGATAAAGCTATTGGGGAAAAAATGAGTAAGCATGATTTAAGAAAATGCGTCAAACATTATTGAGAAAAAAAGTAGCTCTTCAGACAAGTGACGAATGAGAAGATTAAACATACAATAAGGGATTAAAATATTAAATACACTTATTACATGTAATGTTATTTTATTAGTATTAGATTATGTACTTAACATGGCGCTGTTATGTCAGACTGTCCTACCAAAAACAGTTACAAATGAACATGAAGAAATGGCAAATCACCTTTTTGCTACTTAACAGTCTAGAGAAAGCTTAGAACAGCTAGACTTTTGACCACAGGGAAGCGACACACGTATAGCACCAGTACATGTACAGTATTTTAATTTTCTCAATGTAGATAGAACAGGCATTTTTTTCTTGGCCTTTAGCCAGTTATCAAGTGCCGTGCAGTAAATATTCTGATAAAAACAATTTTACACGTCTAGTTTGTTTGCAGTTGCTATCATACGTACATAGTGTAACGAATGCCCTGATATATGGCTTTTTGGAAAGCTCATGTGGACCGTCCATTGAGAATTTTATACCTCGTTTAAATGTTACAATACAAATGTGATCATATGTTAAGATTTTTGCCATACAAGTATATATGTATTTAGTTGTTTTTAAAGCGACAGACTCAGGAATTATATTTGATGTCCCAATATATTGTTTTGTTACACTGAAATTATTAATAGAATATTCGTTAAGGGAGAGTACAACAGAATATAGGTAGAAATATTGAAATAATTGCTTTCAAGATATTCACACAATGTCCCAGTCCCACACACATTATTGTACAAGAATTCGGTATATAATACCCTCGTTAAAACTAATCTACCAAATGTTGATAAGAAACTTAAAAACATTTTTTTTTTGAAAGATAGTACATACCATTGACCCATAATAAGATAAAATACTCCCCTAAAACAAAAAAGAAATGTTTACACGTAAAATATTTTTGAAAGAATAAATAAGTTTTGACATCGCCAGATTACAGGGTAAGAAACCGCACGTAAAACAAGTATAGAATTGTGGGATTTTAAGTCATTGTTTAGCAGCTCGCCATAAGTTAAGCTGTTATTTCATAATAAATCTATAATCTGCTAGCCTACCTGTTTACAAAATTTTCGAGAAAAATTGAAAGCATACCCGCTGTGAGAACATATTCCAGTATTCCGTATAGAGAATCATGAGATTTCCTGCAATCGGGAGGACCGGAAGTCACGAGGGTCTTGTATGTTTCGGCTGTGAGTACACCTTTTCGCGACATCTCATTCATGTAGTTTTCAACTAACTGACATGCCTTCTGTCCTTGGTTTGCATCTCCATTGCAAGACTCAGACACAATATCTTTCAAAACAGACGGAGAAATTATACACAGGTCATCAGCCGAGAGACTATTTAAGCCGGTCGCCCGCCACTCTTACAAGAGTTCTTCGACATTTACACCCATGCAGTGTCGCGAATTTCAAAGCTTTTGTGACCCAGTCAGTCGTCACACATTCTTCACTGAATGCCTCTTCGGGCAGCTCAGCCAGTATGGCATCAAATACTTTCCCTGTATCGGACTTTTTCTTTGACTTTATCCCTGCTTTAGATTCTTTTCCAATGTCAAGGTCATGATGAGATCCCCTTACACCTTTTAAACCAGTTTTTGAGTCAATTGCATCAGCTTTCTTTTGATCAATACCTTTTTCTTCCGCTTCTGTCTTCTCAATGAAAGACAAAACATACTTTGTAACGACATCGGCCAAGATATTGTTTTTGACGCCTTTATTTCTTGCGAGAACAATGAGTTTGACAAGCCAAGGAACCGATAATCCTAACAAAAGTCTAACACTTTCATCATTCTTTTCGGAGCCTTTCTTCGAAAATGTCGGACTGCTAAATTTCGTAGGAGGTTTGAGCCAACATTCTACAAGTGCATCGCTACACACAGAGACAATTTCTGCCTTCTCAGCGACAGCGGAAGCTGTCATGCATGATAATAATAAAGACACGATGGCTGAAGTAGACCTACTCATTTTGGCTGAGGTAATTGTGTCCTGTAAGTATTTTTCAGAAACCTCAGCTAAGTTACCTGATCCTGTCATCTGTAAGACTTCTGAGGCACATCTAATATGTACCACATTCGTCTTTGTTAAATCCACTTTCATATTGTAACAGAAATCAGCGACCACGCTGAAAGCCTCTGGTCCGCCTGGGAACTCCTTCAGTTCCACCCTGTTACAGTCTGTGCCAGGACTTTTGGCAAGAGCACAGAAAAAGTCAGATTTGGCATAAAGTGGGAATTTATGAAGTCTGAATTCCGTGTCGTCTACCACTACCGTGATATCAGATAACTCACCAGTCTGTCGAAACTTTGAGAAATTCATGATTCCAGACTCTGTCACCAAAACAAATTATATAATCCGAGTATTATAAAGCAACACTTAACATAAACCGTGGCATACTCTGAAATAAATCTAGTTTTCTGTTTAGAAATGTCTCATTTATGTTCGACCCTCTGCTATATTACTTTCTCAAAGATCACATGCGGCGTTGTAATTTGAAATTTTGATAATTTTAATCTCCAGTTATCCACTTATACGCCAACTTTCTTTATAAAGTAAGTAAATGGCACGTCCTTCAAGTCGAAATTACTATACAACTGTTTAGAAATATTTAAATATCTTTGTACGGGGATTTTAACATTTCTCCAACGGCCGATATAAAGAGATTCTACTTAGCTCTTTTGTCAATAAGACCTTGAATGTAAACACCAAACACTCTACACTTAATTTACCCGGTCGATAGCAAAAGCATTCCAACCGATAACACATCGGCCTTTTTTTTCTTAATGAAACGCGAGACAGTTTTCTTGAAATAACAGATAAAAAAATTTAGTATTCTATGCCATTTGAACAGGTCAGCAGCTGTTAAATATGTTATTGTATTAAAGATATTTTAAAAGAGATATTTTCAATCCGTATATTCATTTATTCCTGGAGATAAACTGTACTTGTCACCGCTTTCATGACCGTTTTATAAAATATTTGACTGTCATCAACATTATTAGTCCATCTATAATTCAACTCTGATAATCGTTGCGTGCAATGATTTCCTAAACTTTATCACAAATGATATACCAAAATGTCTTCACGCTTTTAAGTTTTCATAGTTCCACTTTTGATGCCAATAAATCCCAACCTGTTCCCGTACCATCAATATTCTTTTAAAGGTATGCTATATATCTCCATGCGTTCGATATAAATTTAGCCGCTATATAAATTCTAAACTATAATATTGACAAGCTGTATTGGGCCTACAATATAAAGCTCTTATCGAACACTGTATTGATAAGGGACGTGTGATAAATTGTACGTGGTCTGAACGAAGTAGTGGTATTTTTTTGCAAGTTCATACTTGAATTTTGGGTAGTTCGCTGCGATCTTTTTTTTATTTTCCCGCCATACGTTTTGCAGGTTGTGTTAAAGGTTGAATATTTTTCAACATTAAATCATTATTTATGATTGATTTTGCCCCTAAAATAAATATAATAAAGTTACCATTAAATGTTTATTTGTTAACATATTTAAACACTTACATATACCTGGATTTGGTACTTTAATTTATCTGTTTAAATTTAAGTTCAAATAGGTTAAAATAGTCATAATGAAGCCTTTAAAACAAAAACAACAACAGAAATAGCAGTTACTACAGCGTCACAGCAGTAGAAGTAGAAGTAACAATCGTAGAAATAGAGGTAACAGACGCAGAGGTAGAAGTAACAGCCACAGAAGTAGAAGTAATAGCAGCGGAAGTAGAAGTAACAGCCGCAGAGGTAGAAGTAACAGTCGCAGAGGTAGAAGTAACAGCCGCAGAAGTAGAAGAAAAAGAAACTCCTGCAGTGTTGTAAAAAGCTAGCAGTAACCGTGTAATATTTGTTTTTGTTGAAGCGAGCAAAACGCTTGGAAGCAAGATTAGCTTGTGAATCTTAGCTGAATGTAAAGAATATTGGGAGCTGTCAAATATTTAAGGCGTATTCATAATGTTTGCAAAGTATTTTTGTATAGATCAGTGATTGGCTTAGTTTTTAATCGTTTCAGACTTACAGCCTTTAGAAGTTTGTTTATATGTTTGACAGCAAAAGTACCAGTGAAAACTTTGCTAAGACCAATTAAGATAAGAAAATCTTATATTAGCCTCAAATTGCCCTGTGAGATGTGTTATCGTTTTACCAAAATTACCTAATCATGTTAGAATGTTAAATCCAGTGTTCTCGTCACATTTACCTCCCTTGTATTACACAGCCGAGGAAAACATGTTGAGCCATTTTAACTGATAGGGATATTTGAAAAGAATGCTCTGTTGTTCAGACATTTTGCCGCTGTAAACTTAGCCTTCAACCTTTCAAGCATGTGAGTTTCAGGATAAAATAGGATAAAACAGACTGAAATAAAAATGACTGTTCACATTCAATGTTCCATGTAAGTTCAAGCTTTTTCTTAAATTTTGTAAAAGAAAAAGCATGTTCAAAAAAGCAACAAAAATGTTTCACGAACCAACATCAGATTAGTCTAAACAGTTAGCTATAATCACACCTGTAGCCATACTTTAAGCATTTTCTTTCTACAATAATTCAACTTTTTTATGTTTATTCTCTAGAATATCATGAGGTAATTCCAGTTTAATTTTTAGCATGTTTTAAGGATTTGTATGGATTTAGAGAATGGAATAAAAATGTGAAGATCCTAATTTTACTGATTTACAGTAAGCCTGTTATTCATCTGATAATTCTAAAACTTTTTTGATAATTAGTTAGTTGCAGCCTAAAAAGAAGTTTATTTTTTCAAGCTCTTTTAGGTTAACCCCTGCCAAGCTTGTATAGTAGTTTAATATTTTCTTTATACTTTAATGAATAGTTTTATCATTTACTTGTTGAATTGTTTACGACAAGTATCCCATTTTGTTAATATTTACAAATATATCAATAACAGTCAACAATGATTTTTATCTGTAAGGCCAATATTAATCCATCTGTACATCTGTCATATCTCCGGCTATATCACAGACATCTAGCGTATATCTTAACACTGATTCATATCCTGATGTATAGCATTGTATTAAGAACTTCATTTACAAAAACTTTACAAAAACAGGCATATAAAGATAGACACACGATATGCCACTATCCCGTTCTGTGAAGTCTACAATAGTAATGGCTTATTCACACTAACCGCTGGAGTCCTTGTAGTCCAGAACGTGGGGACAATATAACATATACTACAAGACCAATGTTCTGACCCCCAGATAGTTATGACACGACATGGGAAATTACTCCAGTCTTTATTCAAATGAAATAAAATCAGATCAAAATGAAATATTTCAAATCGTGGGTTAGTAAGTCGTACCCACTGGACTGTTTATTGTTTGTAGAAGACTTTGTTTACATGAGGACTGAAACAATAAAGTTATGAAATCTAACGTTATAACAAAATGATAAAAAATTGTAAACAACCTGTTAAGACAACAGAACTTCATGTACACTTTCAAAGCTTGAATGTGCTAGCAACTAGCAAATGGAATTCTTTTATTCTAATGTGTGTATATGAATTAAAACCTGTACATGTACGACCGTAGGAAAGAAATTCTCATTATCAATGTTTTTCTGATAGTAACTTTTGCGAAAAATGAAAAGTTTAGGTTTGAAGGTATCGCGTATAGTCAACATCAGTGCTACAGGTCACAATCACAGAATCGAAAATAAATTATTTTGAGCCGTTTCTATTGTTTTTTGTTGTTTTTGTTGTTGTTTTTTCATTCACTACTTCTACTTCAAGTTTCATATAAATATACTTTGAAGGTATAAAGCTTTTTAAGCTCTTCACTAAACCAAGATAAAGCTTTATATTCTGTATTTCTATAATTTGAATATTTTACATTAGTCGTAGAATTACTCGGTTAAATGAGACAAGAGATTAATGTCTAAGGATTTTGTATACTCCATTAGGGTACAAGTCATTTTTTCAGCTAATACATTCAGAAGATGGTTTATGACTCCAGTGGGAATATAATGGCAGACATATTCACCAATTCTGAAGTCATCATGCCACCATAATGTTTCTAATGTCTCGCTAAACTATTAAATATGGACCGTAATGAATATGGTATAATAACAAAAGGTGGCAGACAGTTTAGTCTACAGATATAGTATAGCAGAGATTTGCATAGAAGATTGCATGGTCAGGTGTGATCTGCTTCCTTATTCCTACTGATATTACATTAAAAATCTCTTAAGAGAGCAACTTGCAATAAAATAAGAGTCTTAAGGAAAATGTAGATGCTTAAGAAATATTAAATGCAGCGTAGTTCAGATCTTGTTACATCAAATGCTTATTAAAATTATACGTGTGAAAGTATTATTTTGAGTCTGCATTAACACTTGTTCAAATTTCATAACCAAAATTTAAAAAAAAAAAAAATACATTTCATAAAATACAGCCACGTCCTCTGCAACTTTGAAATGCTCCATATGGAAACAATGACTAAACAATATTCTAAACTACAATATAGTCCTTGCTTTTGACACAACAGATGTAAATTATTCGACTGTGAAGCTGTGACAAGATTCTGTGTGTGTAAAATTGTCAGCAGTAATAAGGTGTGGCTTTCATCTTTCAACTTTTTGGCATACAAAGGCATACAAAAATGTCTTCTAGTACTGCCAGTAAAGATTGGTAGATATATAACTGCAAATGATGGCAGAAATTTTGAAATTGCGTATAGTTAACCTATGATAAGAAATTTGTATACCGGTCTTTATACCCAGTGGAAACTGCTATATCAAAACTGCATGGTTTCATATCTGATAGTAAACATTTTCATATTTCCCAAGATACGTCAATACTTCTTGCGGCATGTTTGATATTAAAAATAAAGTTGGGAAAGTCTTTGAAGTCACCGGCTCAACATCTTTTTTCGAAATTTTAAGATTAATATGTATTTTTTGTAACATACATCAAAGCAATAAATTGACAGGAAACCCCATGAGTAGTGGCATCATCAGATACGTTACGAGAAATCACGATACATGGATAGGGAATAAAAAATACAAAAGAATGTCAGAAATCACTGTAAAATTAAGTAACCACAAAATCATACATTATCGCCCTAAGTACTTCTAGCTGAACTTTCTTATGTTATTTTAATTCAACGTTGAACCTAGCAAAATACACTGGTTTTGTCCCCATTTTGGCTGACTGAGAGAGTTCTTCTGTAGCTGTTTAGAAGAAAATCATATATATTAAAGTGAGTTTTCTTCTGAAAGAAATATTAACTTTTTACACAATAACGAATTTTTATTCGTTTTCGACATGGTATCAATATAAACCAACTACTTCGGTAAACTATTAATATTATAAATGACTGAAATTTCAAATCTGAATACTAAGGAAAATGAATGCAGCAAGCTTTTTATCCTCATTCGTTCTAAAGATCAAACCTTCAACTCGTTACCATCTGCAGTATCTACAAGTGAGATGTGAAAAAGCTGATTTGGTAGCATCTCTGACTGCTTGAGGATTTTAAACTATTTCACGTATTTCAATATCATTTCAAGTATATTTTTAAACTGCAATCATTTTATTGACTCTCAGGTTAAAACTGTATTAACGTTATAGGATATGTGATAACGTTCGATATTTTGTTTTCAGACCATGAAATGTTTCTCTACTCAAGCATATTTGCTCTTTTTTACTCCCCGGAGATTACAAAGTGTACATAACCTGTTCAGCTTTATTCATAACAATGCATTACAAATAGTAATTCTGGAATCCAAATAAACCATAATTGAAATGGATAATAACGCGATCGATATGCCTTTTTCTTTAATAAAACGATGAAAAAATAGGTTAGAATGAAACACTTGGATATTGATGTTTCTTCGAGAAAATACAAAACTCATTGTTCGTCCTGCTGTTTTTCATGAAGCAAGAAGATTTCAGCAGTAGTTGTTCTAGACCTGCTTTTAACAAGTTTCTTTTAATAAACGCTATTCATTTAAAAAATGTAGAGATAACAGACAGACAACACAGGGGAAGATTCTTGTTCAGATATTTTTGAAACGTAGCTAAAACTTCTTGCATTAGTTTTACACTGAAAATTGTTTCCAAATCAGAATGTCATTACTGCGCCATGTCAAGAACTTTTGAAACATGATAATTTACTGAAATCCAAGCATCTAACCAAAACAAAGATCATTTCTACTGCATCAGGAACTTAAAATCCGTATGCACACAAGACGTTGCTCTGGATACAGTTAAACTATATTGAAGAACTTCGCGTTTCATTCGAAATGTTTTTTCGGTTAACGTTAAGTATAAAATATTTTATTAACAAACTTTTCTTATCATAGTACCACTGGTCATAAGAATTGAAGTCTTTGTTGTTTCAATGAGTTTGAATACAATATCTTATTAAAAGTCATTGACAAAATTAATTTCTTTGGCAATGTCAACAATTTACCATTCAAAGAAATCTTGTTTCTGTTTGATGTCGTCTCGATGAAAGGTAATAGAATAGGAAAATTCATTAAGATGAAATAAGATAACCGCCCTATCTAAACCGGTGTATATATTTTGATAAATTATCATATATAAAAGAACTGTTTAAACAAGCCACAAGTCATATTTAGTTGTATGTTACATTTAGATTACTCATACACACATTATTATGTTACGGTCTAGTGCATACCTTCCTATAATTGTATAAATACAACCTCTGACAACTGCGTCAGGGAATTGATTCTTTGGGTCAGTGGTGAGAGTGCTGCCTTCGATGCGCTAAGATCAGGGTTCGAATCCCGCTCTGGATTGTGTCTTCTCAGATGTATGGCATCTATCTGTTTCGGACGTTCTTGCTCGTAATTATTTGTGTTGTTTTTACAGTCCGAAATATTATATCATTCAGTTCTGCTGTCATCTTTGTTATTTAAAAACTTTGTGAACAACAACAACAAAAAAAACCCCAAAAAAAACAAAAACAACAAAAAAAAACATACAAAAAAAATAAATAAAATAAAACCGACTAACTTCCCAAAATAGGAATGTTGAATTCATTAGATTTCCCGAGCAGTAGTTCTAATGACTAATATTCATTACGTCTTTAAACTTCTCTCCTAAAGTTACAACTGTGAATTTGTTCAAAAAATTCTTCCGTGAAAATAAAACCCACGCAAAAGAAACATTACATTAATTAAAAAAAAATGTTGTGTTCTGTGCAGATAACAACCACTGATATTGTTCACATCACAGTATGAGATCTCATTACTTCTATATCAGTATCATTGTTATGAATATGTTGATCTGATTCATCCGATGGCTTCCAATGATTATAAATGTGACAATATCTGCGTAATCCACTTTACTGTTGTCCTCTAGACCACTCGTGAATTGATTTCCATGTAAGAGAAATCAAAGTGTAATATCAAGTCGAACAACAAAATGTGTTAGATTGCAGCGCGTCTGACAGAGGGCCATCAGATTTCTAGTGCTTCAAATCAGTCTCTATATCTACGGAGATAAATTGGCAATTTTGAATAAATTTTGTTATGAGAACAACAAAACTAACTATACTTCTTGTCAAAGTTCAATTGTGATACGTATATATAATGTCTGTTAAATCCATCTTGAAATCCGTATTTATACAGACGTTATGCCTAATCACAATGCACAGACCATAATCTTCTGCCAGTTGGTCGATTATTTCTCTTGTAATTCTTATCTCTGGTTATCTTATTTGTAACACTATGAAGATAAATCAGAATCCATTATGAAGAAACACTTCTGTCTGGTGAACTGAATTTATGACACTCTAGGGAACGCAGACATGGGCACCAAACCATTTTGAATTGTGACATAAGGAAGCTAACGTTTCCTCTTCATACAATAAAATTAATGAAGACAAAAGTAATCTGGCGGACGCAAAGCTAATTCTGCCTCATTTAATCGAGATGTGAATGGGTACTCACTCTCTTTTTAAAGTGGTTGGTTTAAAATTTGTTCCATTCTGGTTTTTGTTTGTTTGTTTGTTTCTTCAGAATGCTTAAACATAAGTTGAAGCCTGATTTTTGTTTGCAAGAGAGCTTCGTAATTCAGAATATAGTAGTTAATGCTAATCAAAAGAAAAACTATTTTATAAAAGGCCTTTACAATTTCACTAGCTGTTATTCCTTTGTTCATTGCCAAATTATCTTGTGTAAACAAGAAACTAATTTTTGACCTGATATTAACTTTGACCTTAAGACTATTAAGACTGCCGATATGCGAGAAAAGTCTGTCAGATAAAAGGGACCATAACACAATACCTTTCCATGACTTTATCAGATAAAAGGGACCATAACACAATACCTTTCCATGACTTTATCAGATAAAAGAGGACCATAACACAATACCTTTCCATGACTTTATCAGATAAAAGGGACCATAACACAGTACCTTTCCATGACTTTATCAGATAAAAGGGACCATAACACAATACATTTCCATGACTTTATCAGACAGCATAACGACAGCTGACTGCTAAGCTTAAATTTGGTGTGTTAGAGTTTCCCGTGACAGTTTATCAGTCAGCTTAAAACCATCTAGCTTTTTTGTCATAATAACATGCATTTAATGATTTCAAAGAAATAAAAATATAAGGCTATATGTAAACTTTAAAGGAGATCCTCTGTTTCCATTGTCTTTGCTTTTGACACAGAATGTTCTTGTAACTCTTTCGACTGTGAAACTGTAACAAGTTTCTGCGACTGTAAGATCGATTTTCGTCTACGAAAGTTAGGGATCAGAGATCTACATATCCAAAGTAATCCAGCTAAAAATTCCTTGTTACAAAAACAATAAACGAATGGATTGAATGCTGAACACAGTAAGTAAGATTTCAATAACAACTGAAATACTGTTTTTCCAGCGTTTGAGAGTGTCACATATAGTCCAGGTTGAGTCAAACGCAAGCAGACGACACTTAAACAAGGTAAGTAACAAACTTCATACAAAACGGTCAGAATGATCATCATAATGGTGATTTTACGTATTCGATTTGTTGACGTCTGTTTGGACTTTTGTTCCTGTTGACACAAAGACTCTTTGCGCCTACTGGCTAATGTTCTGATCACGTGACCATAAAGAAATATCAAAACTAGAAACATTAACACTGTTGTAGATATGTAAACGCTTGATATTACTACAGAAAAATGAACCGCTGACGGTGGCATATTGTCATCCATTAAGCACGATTTCCCGTGAATGATGGCTTCATCTAGAATTTCCATACTAGAATTTGTTCGGTTGTTCAAGTATGGATTCTGTAATCGATACAAAGGTATAGTTTGTGTTCCGTATATGAAAAACATGGGTAGTGCGAATAAAATTGAAATAACTAAATTACTATAACACAAATATTTGAGGTTTCAGCGGTAAATTTCTGTTTCCATGGCTTACAAATGAGCCTATATCTCTCGATCGCTATAAGCAGAAGAGTAACACTCGATATATTGTTCACCGAATAAGCAAACAACCTAAAGGATTTACACAACCATTTAAAATCCCAGTCAAAAAAATTGGTCATTATGGCGAGTTCTATTGGCATGACAACCGAGCACGTGAGTAGATCACAACTTGCTAACGTCAACAAAAACTGACGAGCTGTCGCTTTCTTTAACCGTTTTCCGTACACAAGCAATGACAACACGTTTCCAGGAATACCAACTGCCATTAAGAGACATATAATTGTAAAAGTGGGTAGGAAAATATTAAACTGTCTCTCGTTGGCGGTTGATATGACTTTTGCGTGGACATCTTTATTGCTAAAGGAATCTTTACTGTCAAGTCGTATTGTTTCATAGCTGATATTAGACATTTCTGTTATCCAAATTGAAATACCCTTTCCTCGCGACAGGTTAAAGGCTGCTCATCTGGAATAAAATGCTTGGGAGAGTCTTTGAAGTCTCCGGGTCTTACAATCGTCGCCTGAAATTAAAATTTAAACCTAGTTAGTAACTTACATGTTTGACCAAATGCATACTTTTCAATCGTTTTACTTTTTCCAGTATTGTGTAATAAGCCAGTCAGTTTAATAAATTCACAGTCATGTATTATAAACATTATTATGGAATGTTAATAATAATTATTGTTATAATCAATACAGGACAATATTAATGCAGAGTAAAAAGACAAGTCCACGTCTCTGTACATTTTTCAAGACTTTACTTGGTTGTTGGCATTCAACCAGCTTTATTACCAATGTCACGCATAACGTAAATCAGTGCTCATTCTCGACATGTTAACATTGCCAGCACGTTCGTAAGTCTGATCAGTTGGCAGCCTTGAGAGTCCACTTAATCTAGAAGGCTATTTCATTATATTATAGACAGACTGCAGATTTATCTGATACAAACAGAAATTCAATCACGAAATATTAAATCCCATATAATGCTTGGCCTTCTGAACCGAATACTTAAGGTTTAGACTCGGTGATCCTTATGTAACCTGTGGAATAAAAAATCCCTCTCTTTCTATAAATAAATGATATTTTTAAACAAGTAAAACTTTTATTATTAAAACTTAAGCTCATCAGACAAATTAAATATTAGGTCGTTGCATGTGATTTATGAATATTTCTAAATCTCTACAAACTCATATTTCTTTCTACAGAAATCGCTGTTTTGTTTAGTTCGACTATAACTACCTGCAAATGGTCAATGTCAGAACTAAGCAATACATAAAGGTGTTCATATATTGCTGATGCATCTACTCTTTGTATAGTTTAGTTTTGATTAACATATCTGTATAAGGATGTATGGACGATAAACTATGATTAAGTCATTAATTAATAAATTTTTATTCCATTCTGCTCCATAAAAGTTACCATAACGCTTCTTTCACAATTCGTTCATTATAAAAGAAATTGTTTACTACTGGCAAAATGTAAAATGTGGTCAAACAGTATTCAAACTTACAATCAAAGCTAATATTCGATTATTCAAAGGTTTGCAATATTAAAACAATTATACAAATAAAAATTACGGATCAAGGTTTTGTTCAGATGCAAAGTTTAACATTTACTGAAACATTTTTAACTCTCTTGCAATGTTATATGACCGTGCTTTTAAGATAAAATTGTTTCTACTTTTAACAAAGATCAGGTAAGATATATATTAAATCATAGTACATATTATAGAGTTGATCAATTGGTTGGCGATAATTCTTGAAAATAAGGGAAGTTAAGATACATTGTTTCTATTACCATGGCTCCATCAGATGAACTTTTGTGTCCAAGTTATTTTAAACTTGTTTAAAAGTACCACTGAGTTATAAAGGAAACTCAAATATACACATAAAAAGAATACTTTAATATACAGATATAAGTTTCAGATAGTTTGTCCGAAGATATATAAAATTCTATAATGTATCACTTAATGCCAGGACGGAAACGAAATTACATGTAAGCTGCTCTATATTAGATGATAGGACAGACAAACCGACGGACACAGGGTCAAATCAGCGGTTTGTGACATACTGACATCATGTGGTGACGAGTTACGTACAACTAAATGACAAAGCCAACTTGGGCATATAAGTGAGAACTATTTTTTTTATAATTTTTGTCAGGGAAGACAAAAGTAGGGCTGGTATTCAACCTATTGCCTCTACGTGATGAACATTTGCTCATAGTTAATTAAAAATTATGCCAAATACCACTGAGTTACAGAATGACTACGAGCATACAGCTGGCAATATTCTATATCATTTGGCGGTAGAAACAAATGACGAACGGAAGTATAGGCCGATGTACGGTTTGCAGAACATTGCCTCAATCTAATGAACATTTGTGCAAAGTAATTCCGAAATCTAGAGATGAACCACAAAGTTACAGATCGGATAGTAAAGATTGGCAGCGTTCTGTATTACTTGGACTATGATTTGTAACCCTTACCTTGGCAATGAAACCCCTGGTTAGGTTATATCAAAGTCCTGCAAATTTCTTTATATTCTGTTGTACAAGGATGGAAAAATAGACAGACAGACGAGACGGCCAGACGGTGCAATGTCTACATTGACGTGCCAAATTTAAGTTCCTCATAGAATTACACGCATTTCTTACTTTGTTAAAACATTAATTCCGAATTAATTTTACATGGAATTATAGTGATTTTCATATCTCCGAAAAACGTATGAATTTTCTTTTAAGACACATTTTTCTTATGTTTGCTCGTAATGAAAACAGCTAATTGTACGATTTAAAGTGGGTGAAATTTTAAAAACAGCGGTCCCTTTGACGTCAAATGTAAAATTGGCGAAAAATGTGGCGTCAAAAATTCATTCTATTTTTGAAAAAGTTGTATTATGTATATATTATACAATAAGTGTCTCATTGTCATATTATCTCAAAACACATTGTTTAGCTGTCAATTAGTCAAATTTTACTGCAGTTGCTTTACAGATGCCAAAGCAACTGGCTGCTTAAAAGCTCTGGAAATACATATATTAAGGGAAAATTCGTTTTGTGAACTTAATTTGGCGCCTGATTGTATATACCCACCCTCCTTCAAGGGCATCAAAATCCTCGGGACATATACATTCAAATCTGGATTGGAGAGAGAGGATACCGGATTAGTGATTTCCTAGTACAGTAATTGGAGGAATATAATTTATTCTCTCGTTACAATATGCTGTCATAACGAATATACTGTTAATCTGGTCATGTGACTAAATCTACTTACTTCATTCGGACAATGTGTGAATCGATTCTTCAATCAGAGAACAAGTGTTCTCTAGGGCCTTTGACAGATAACCACTAATTAGATTTCCAGTTATTAATGTTGTTGTTAAACAGAGATTACCTGTCACTTTAAGTTGAGTTTAGATATTACTCTGCGTCAGTTAGCGTAATGATTAACCATTCAACAAAGTGCAATGTAACGTTAATGAGTCGAAATGTTTACTTACGGGCGAAGTGGAATATATAAAGTGCCGACCTCGTTCTAAAACATGCAGAAGGATTTGGTGTTAAAATTCTCTCTGTGGTTTGGTTTAGCCTTGATTATTATATTTCCAAACTAAATGTAGCCTGTAAGTTCTTTTTTTCTGATGGATTCATATTTGATTTCTCTCGATCTAAAGAATAATTGGTCTCAGAACTTTACTGCTAAAGAAAACAGGATTCATTTAGTTAGTACGCAAAACCGGTTGGGACCATTTCATCTTTCGCACTTCAAAGTTCAATCTTCGCACTTTATACTTCTCACGCTTTGGATAAAACGTTATTTGTATAGGACTGTACTTCACACTATACAATCCATTCTTCTTAGTTCATATTCCACATTTTATAGATCACATTTCAATCTCTCAAACATCATACTTCAATTTTCATACGTCAAGCTTCACACGTTAGACTTCATACTTCTAAATTTTATACTTCACAAAAATCACTTCATATTTCAATACATATACTTCGTACTTCAAAGTTTTCCTTTGAATTCATCAATTTTAAATAGAAATATTTTGGGGCAATTTTCTTTTTTAACATTTCTATATTTTCGAAAGCTGTTTGTTTGTGCCTATTAATTGTGGAAATATCTTTTCAGCTGCTTATATGCTACGGAACAGTTTGGACAAAATGGATGACATTCTTACTACTGTTTTAATATTTTCTCTGTGTGTTTTTCTTTTTTCTAGTTTAACTTTATGTCTTTGTTACTGCATTCAGAAATGATATTAAATTGTGTTGGTACAGACAATATAGGAAAAAAACATGTAAAGCTTGACGTGTGAAACAAAAAAGTTGAAGTATAAAGTTCGAAGACTACAATTCAAGTGTGAAGTATAAACATCTGAAGTCTGAAATGTGAAGTATGAAGTGTGAGGTATGAAAGATGAATAGTCACTACTGGTCTTTCATAATTTACAATGTCTGTTATAGATCAATACAATTTGAATATAAAAATGTTTGTTCAGTAATGCTGGGCGATGAAGAAACAACGGATGAATCGAAATGTCGAATAATGTTTCTACTACGTTTATATCTACATCTGTTATAAAATCTATTATTAAATAACTAAAAGTTATTAGTCCTATAAAAAGGCACCTGCCACGTTCAATAACACGACGGCCTGCTTTATAACAGTGCCAATATCTATATCACTTTTCGGCCCCGGGCCGAAAAGTGATATAGATATAAAGCCCGCATTTGAAGTAATTTGATTGGCTAATAATGCAGGGCCAAAATTGATATTTTTTTCAGCAAAAAGCTTCTGAAAATGGCAGCCATTTTGTTCTATCTGTGGACGCCGACAAGTTGCATAAATTAATGTAATTTCAAACATTCACGGCATGAATTGGTAGTGTTTAACCGACAATATTTTAAGTTTACAACGTGTTGATTTTACATAAACACAAACAAGCATTTTCTGACTATGATCAATTACAAATGTCGTCTGGCGAAGATCAGGGGATATGTCGAGAGAATTGCACAGGTGACAGTATCAGTGAGCATACAAAATCTAGAATCGAATTTTTTTTTAACTTTTTACTTATATATCTACAAGGTGTATTACATACGGAACAACCAGGAACATCACTGAGGTGACTTTTGTTTTCAAAATGTTTGCATTTATTTTTGTTAGAAAATGGTGAGAAAGTTAAAGATCAACATCTTAACGATGTATCAACATACTGAACAATTTAATGCACTGACACAGACTGTTTTGTTAAACATATCAGAGTGTTTTCTTCCCATAACCATTGTTTTGTTTTCTTACTGCACTTGATCGCTTTCGAAATATCCCGAATGTTTTTTGTTATAACTGTTTTCATTAGTTAATTATCTGGAGGTGTGTCCCAATAAGCCAATGAAAAAACTAGAAGTAAAACTGAATTTGCTGACGTCACTAACAAACATGGTGAAATGAAAGTAGGATTACCTGAAAAAATAAAAGATTTAACGCGAAGCACAAACAAACAATATAAGTAAAGGGATTTAAGTGGGTAAAAATGATGATCTATTATTTTCATTAAATACTGACATAAATTACTATACAGACAGTGCTAGAAAAACCAAATTTTAGGAGATTTCAAGGAATTTTACCCAGATTCCTAGTCACCTCAGTGATGTTCTCGATTAGGTATTTTACATATTACGTCATTGCTCGCAAGGTTTTGGACTGATTTTCAAAATATCGTGCAGATAATTTATTTAGAATATGTTTATTGCGAAAATTACAACATTTTCAATATTGTTACTGAATTAACATGGATTGTAGTACTCAGAAAAATCGACGGTCCTGCATGAAATATACCTTGTAGATATATTAGTAAAAAGTTGAATTTTTTTTTTCGTTTTTAGAGGTTTTATGCTCAGTAATACTGTCACCTATGGAGAATTGCGCCTACGGCCTCGGGCCAATACGACTGCCCTCCGACAAATAACAGGGCCAATATCAAATCACTTATTTATTAACATATATAATTAAATTGGTTCCAATAACAATCATTTCTATAGGTTAATTAGTCTACAGCTACAGAAGTATAATATAATGTTTTTGTATAAGCTTATGAAACATGTACCTGAGCTTCTAAATCCATACAACCACATTTTTGTCAGAAATTAACTTGCTATCAGTCTCTTTCGATGATTTTTTGGTACTGTTTTCATACCTTCCAAATCTTTTCGTTTCAAAGACATATTTCCTAAAAAAAATTTACAATTTGTCTCAATGTCAAGAAATTAATAAATTTTCGCTTATGATTCAATTTGTAACGATTTTTCGGGACCTAAATTTTTTTACGCTAATCAATCGGTCTATACAAACATTTAAATAGGAAATACCGGAGAAAAAAAAAACACATTGTATTTGTACCAAGCCTTTTTCGAACTATAGCATGACCTGAATACCATTGATTTACATGCTCTTCTTTGTGTAATATACAAACATCTGTAATCATTATTGCAATTTTAAATTGGTATATATATATCATACCGGAAACTGTTTGTTTGGTTTCCACCACTTTATTGCTATCGTGAGCTGAACAGGGAACTAGAACCATGTCAAAATCAATACTTTATGCATCTGATCCTGATAAGACAATGTACATTTTCAATGCAATTTATATTCTCTATATTACTATCATAACTAAAACTATGAATTGGATCGATTATTGATAACGTCTGAATAAAATGAATGTGAGTCTGTTATCGTCGACAGAAATATATTTATTAATTGTAGATTTTCCTGTGGATAAGACACTACAGTGCCATTTTGTATGAACGTAGCGTAATAAAACATCACTTCTTCTTGCGTGACGTTTAATCAGGTACCAGTTTTATTAGTGATAATGGGCCAAGTTGTTCTAATTACCCTTTGTTCTTTGAACAGTCAAGAGCTGAATCAATCTGGTGCTAGTGACCAGAAATTAAAGAGACATACGTTGTAGTTATTGATACTATTAGTGACAATAAAAAGGGTTTTATACATATATATATATACCAATAACTCTTTTCACGCAAATTATAAAATCGGCTGGTGTACTAAACTATTCTATTGTTTAGAAAATTAGTTTAATCAGTGAAATAGCAATGTATTTCTTTCTCAACAGAAATATCTGCATTCCATTTTAATCTGAAGTCTCGGTTCAAACTCCACCAGGGCCGGGTAAATTTCTCCGTGATTATTGATCTCGGACAATGCATCTCTCTTATCTCTGTACCAAATGAGGAAGCATTATGTCACTTGCGTAGAAATTCGTTAGTAAACTGGTCGGATACCACGCAACTCATGTCTGGTGGACTGATCGCCAGGATATGACCGAAAAGGGGTTGATACTGGCGTTAATCCCCAGTAAAAGAAGAAATAATTACTGGGGTTAGGGAGCCTGTTAAAAGTGGAGATATAAAATGATATAAAATTTTTCACAAGAAAATCTATAGGAATATAATGCGCAAATCTGATCAAAAATTCAGATCGAGTTTGTAACATAAATGATTTCAAATTAAAAACTATGAAGATAATGTACCAATCTGATTGAAAATTCAGATCGAGTCTCTAATATAAATATAAAACATTTCCATATAAAACTGAGTAACACTTATCTTCAAAATCTTTTCATTTCATCTACTTCAAAGAATATTTTAGATATATTTGGACAGAACATTCTACCATTCCGTTCTTATATTTATGAAGAAATAGCATTTACAGAGAAAAACAAGTCTAGAAATTATCATCATCATGAATATGAAAATCTATTGCATTTCATTTAGAAATATAAATCGGTTTGAAAATCTAAATATTTTCCTGAGGATAAATGAGCACGTAAAATGCACATGTATATAAGATGCGGCAGTTTGTGTTACAAGCTGAACGGTAACTTAAGTAAGTTTAGCTTAATTTAAAAAAAGCCAGAATTGTTTTTGATAATTTTTATATATCTTCCTATTTTTAGTTCCTTAGAGTCATTTGTGTTACCTGAAAACATACTGAGCGTTCCAAATGCTAGTCAACACACACACACACACACACAAGCACGCACGCACGCACACACATACACACAGACGCGCGCACACACACACACACACACACACACACACAGTGTGAAATTATCAAAATGAGACAAAGTTCTGTTGCAGCAGCATTATGATACTAAGATCGATTAATATCAAAATATGTGTATCTTATCGATCACCATATCTGATTGTCGTTCATCAATAAGCAACAGTAAATCTAACATGCTCAAAAAGAAACTGAGTTACCTAGTCTTTCCTGTGCATATCTAGTGATTATTCTTAGCAAGGAGAAAAAAGTTGAACATTTATTCAGTAGAAAATATTATATTAATTACCTCGCTGGTAGCTAGACTCCCAGACGCTTTCATACAAAATCTATTTCATACTAAATCTAAACTCATAGTGCTCTGTTGCTATTCTAGATAAGAACAAAGCGACCGTCAATTAAATGCAACAATACAAATATTGCTTCCTTTCCCAAGTGTGTAATATGCATATTATATTATATTTGCATGGTCAGAATATCCAGCTGAGTGAAGCAATGTATCAAAATGTGACTGACACAGCACTTTCTAGAGCAGTAAAAACTGTTTAGGATTAGATTGAAAAGCTATGAATTCTATAAATGCTTCAGATGTCACCGCAGAGACTGATGGTAACAGAACATTAGACTACTACTGAATTGCCATTGTTCTGGCAAATAGATATACCTTTATACAAAAATAGTATTGACATAACCAAAAATAAACTATTATGTAAAAATTCTGCTTTTTAACACAGTATGAAAATGCTCTTCCTTCAGAAAATTTCAGATTTATTTTATAAAGCTAAATAGAGTAAACGGTCCCATTTATAAACAAAATGTTTGAATCAGTAAACACAGTACGTTATAACCAGCCTCCAAGCACTATGTCTTTTGTGACATTTCAGACACGTATCCACACCTATCATCTTCAATCTATATTAACCAATAAAAGATACTTTTACTTCCGAGGTTAAAAAAAGAGATATGATATTCCTTTCATTCTAATGAAAATTGAACTTAAATGGCTGTAATCAGTCAAATATTCCATGACCCTAGCTTTAATTTCTTGCACGTTTACATATACCGGATGTGAAATTGCATTCTCAAAATGACAATGTACATATTATGTGCTGACTTCTTCCATATATGTTGGAGATAAATGCTTTCATTGTAAATACCAAAGCAAATGTCAAGCAAATGGTGTTAATTGAGGTTAATTGAGTATTCAAGTGCGTCAATATAACTACTTTTCTAACTAATTAGAATGTTCAACTGTTGACAATGGCCACCATTTCCATTTATTCATTTGTATTGACATCTTAAAAGCCTCATTAGTTAAGTTCCTAAGAAAACATCTCGGCTAATTGTCGGGGAAATATTTTCTTGTTTTCCATTTAGGTAAACTCTCCACTCAATTGATGTTTTAAACCACAAAAAAGGTTGCTCACCAGAGAGGCTTTGTATAAGTATACAAATCTTATTTGGAGTAGAGGTTTGACTTCAGTATTTAAAGTGTTGAAAAACGATGCGATAAGAAAAATAGAAATGTGACGATTTACGCATGATAAGTTCAAATATAAAAAACTGTTTCCCGAAAAATATTCCATTTGTCAGATGATTACTTTAACATTTGCGTTTATATCAAAGAATCTTGAATTCTATTAGACAAACAGTTCAGTGAATGCTACTGCAGACAGAAGATTGGTGTGAGTTTATAAGAACAGATCAAAGACCATGATGTATTGTTGTTATTACGTTCAAGTTTGCCCTTAATATGAAGTAAACAATTTGTGCGATATTGATTAATATTTTCGGTGCTAGTGAAGCTTATAATATTGTAAGAAAATAGTGAAGAGTCCTATTAATGTTCTACATTCCGAGGCTTAACAAGCAAAAATTTAACAATGGCTAAAAGTTTAAATAAAAAAAACAGCTCTGTCTTATTTTGTACATGTTCTTGTCGTCCTGAGGTTTGGAATCAGACGCTAATAGCAGATGTATTTCTTTCAAATAATACTTTTTTAAAATAATAATTATATGACAGTTGGGAATACAAGTGACATCCTAGAAAAGCTGTTAAATACTGCGTATTTATTGTTTAAGGTTTAAACTCTGCATTCCATTTTCAGTGTCGTCATCTCTCTAAGACTGTAAATTTATTGATACTATAGATTGATAACTGAGAAACAGTCTCTACCATTATATAAATTAACGTGTTTATTTTAAAATTATACAGTGTTCATTCTCTTGTTATAACAATATAATGAATATATCCAGATTTACTGAAGATTTATTCATAGAACAGAGTTTTACTTACACAGAAATAACTTTTGCACACAATAAATCTACATCTTGATAAAGCCTTTTAAAATATCAAACCTAGTTGTATATTTTAATATTTTGAGTTAGATATAGGTCGTTATAATAACGAGGGTTTCCTTTATATGAAATTTAAAAGCTAGTATATTACTGATACACAAATCGAAAATGATAAGACTTGTTTATACATTTCTCACAAATGCATATAAGAAAAAAAGGAATGATTTTTAAAAAACATCTGCTACATGAAAATGAAATAATTTGAGAAGAGTGCACTGAACATTTATCAAGTCTATAGTGGCGACACAAGCCGACCATTGTAGACACATTTAGGTAATAGCCGCAATTAAAAATTGATTAAGAAATATTGTAACATTGTTAGTTTGAATCTTTCGTGTAATCGCATAGGTACAGAATAGAAAACAATGAAAAATAAACAAATATGTAGACAATGAAGAACACAGCTATACTATATTCATTTAGTCTTTTTTCCTTGTTTAAGAAAACATTTTATAAATGGCTAACGAATATATACTAACCACTTAGTAACTTACTATAATGTACTTCCTTCTCAAATCCTATCCATATGATCGACTACAAGATAGGCAGTCAGATAGAACCTCAGAATGCTACCTCCTATATCCTTTCACTATTCCGTTGCGGTTATTGCAAAGTGAGTTTCGCTTTTAACAATAACAGCAGAAGTCCTTTTCTTTTCCTAGTTTAATACTGTTGCGTTGCACTGAACTGATTTGCAAAGCTTTATAAACAGGAGTTTGTGGGCAAGCTTTGATTTCCAATAAACAGGATTCACCACTAATGCTCATACAATTTGTAATATAAATAAGGTAAAATGACAGCGAGTTATCAAATGACTTCGTTAATACGTATAACAAAACTTTGAAATAGAACCAACAACAAAATCCTCTGTCCGAAAAAAAAGGTGTGCACGTAAACAAGCCGACTTTTTTCGCGTTTTTTTTTTTTTAAAAGTTATCTTTTTTCATTTGGAACATAACTTCTGTATTAAGAAACAGAAATTCCTAATAAGATCAAAGCATTATAATGAAACCCCTCATAAAAAAACCTTAAAACGTCTTGTAGATTAGTATAAGTTGTTATTCAAACATGTGAAACTTTTTAGTGAACATCACCGACTCTTGTACGATAATACTTATAGATGCAGACAAAAAGTATTGTCATATAACTGAGCAAGTTTCATCAGAATAAAATTACCCTTTCATACTTGTTGTGCATTGTAAAACAAATGTTTAATTTTGGACAATTTTGTATGAATGCTTATTTACACTGTTGATTTTGCAGATACTCAAGCAAACTACAGAAATAAATAGGACATGTTCTGGTAACTATTTGTACTCAATTATCAAGTTATTTAAGCGTGTGCGTGACAAATGTTAACAGACAAAACACTCTCACCAAAGTCAATATAACGCAATCATTACACAATCATTGCAAAAGATATCCATTTTTCATAGACAATACTCGTATTTTATCTATATCTCTAGGGAAATTACACACTTTGCTTTGACATATTTTTAAACGATAACGATTTAGTGATATGCAAATATATGAACAATAAAGCTGATTGTTCAGTAGCTTATAAACCGCCTCCGTGGCTTAGTGGTTAAAGCGCTCGCTTACTGAGCGGGAGGTCGAAGGTTCGGGTCCTGATTGTTCTGATGCGGTCGGTTGGTGAGCCGCCAGCTAGTTAAAGAATAGTACATAGGGTAAGGAATCTGAGAGTAAATGCCTACACTAATAGAGGTGTCTCATAAGCTCGGGAGGCTGGCCCTTTCAGTAGGGGTGACACTACTATAAACAAGCACTTTACTTTACTATCAATTGAAGCAAAATCAAGACATATATTCGGTTAATTTATTTATTACGTTGACATGCTTTGTTAAATGCTTATATATTTATTTGTTTCAGTTTCATTCTTGTATATTTACAAATAACAGAAGAAGAAAGAAGAAATCTATATAAATCAACTAGGCTTATCAGTCCGTGTTGGCACACAATATCATGATAATAATATCACAATACAATATGCTAAAACTGGCAAACACAAACTTTAATAATACTATCAAACATTCAAAAGGTAAATAGGCTAAAAAAAACAATATTCTATATTTATAAAGTTTTACACTTACAAATCTAAAATTGAATATATAAATTTGAGGAGCTGATACCAGCATCGGCTTTTTTTAATTGTCTAAAACTGCAATAAAATGAAATAATATTTAAGGAATTTTAGGAAGTTTTTTTGTGTCTATTTGTTGTTTGAAACAGTTGCATGAAATTGTAAACAAACGGGTAAATATAATAATAATATTATAATGATAGAAAATAAATCTTTTAAAACTTGAAGAGCAATAGCTTAATTTAACAGGATGATGTAATGAATCCGGTATTTGTTGGACATATGGAAACGAATAACAAAATAACTCTTACCTATAAAATCCAAAACTGAAGAAAAACAGAAGAAATTCAATACTAAATAGAAACTTCGTCAGTAATTTTTCTTTACATACAACTGATTGATTTCCTGATTTGGAACTTTGATGTTTCAACTCTTGCACTGCATTTGTAATGACATTGCATTCCGTTTGCTATTTGTCACTATCATGGAGTCGGACACAAAAAAGGTGTGACAAGGCGAGAGAGTTCAGTTTTAACAAACAATGAAATCTGACTATCGTGTCGAGTATGGACATATTAAGCTTCCTACAGGTTATTGATGAACAAACTATCAAAGCTTCTCTGTAAAGGAGTGATTTCATTAAAGCCTGAAATAAGATCTTTTATTGCAAGTAATTGATTTCTAAAAGGGAAGCACTTAATGCATCTGAAAATGCTTAAATGTTTCTGAAATTTATGAAAGTGCAGCATTAGAAAAAATTTTACTTAAATCTCCATGGTTCATTTCCATTCGACTAAATGATTAAACATACTCATGTCAATTCTCGTTTTTTCTGTGACAAGTTTTTGTTTATTTTGTTTATAGTTATTATTATGCCATACAATGCCCAAAATGTTTTTATTTCTTAAATAACAATATAATGTATTTAATTGTAATTATACATGTATAAACGTTTACATCTGTTTGTTTTATTTGTCAAAAGAGTATAAAATCCAGTTTGAAAACATAAAATACATTTCATAAATGTAGAGTATGTGTCACCAATTGTAAATACACAATGATAGGGAAAGACTGTCTAATAATGTTGGTAGAACTTGTGCTCAGGTCCTTCTTTGTATAAGATGAATATTTCTATGCAGGAACTAAAAATTGTTGGTACATTACATGCACACGACTATTTAATCTAAGCATTAGTCTGTCAAGATTTAATATTAAAATGCATAAAATAAAATAAAAAAGTTTGACTGAAAGCTGTACATATTTGGTTTTGATGAGAATACAGTAAGTGAAATAATTATTTTCCTGGCCTATAGCATGAATATTTGGTTAGCAGCAAATATTTATCTGTATAGTTTTATTAAAACATAAACTGCTACCTTTGTTTACATCTGTATTGTAAAACTAACGACAGTCCATTTTCTTCATATAAACTAAATCATATTGCAAGAATCCTTCCCAAATGTCATGGTGTCAACCAAAAATTCGAAGAGCAATAGGCAAACTTTATGCATGCATAA
Source organism: Cyclina sinensis (assembly GCA_012932295.1). Taxonomy (NCBI): domain Eukaryota; kingdom Metazoa; phylum Mollusca; class Bivalvia; order Venerida; family Veneridae; genus Cyclina; species Cyclina sinensis. Next base: position 5,344,471 of record JAAONU010000016.1, read on the forward strand.
CAATGCTATACAGAAAGCTGTAGTACAGTTTTTAGGTGGATAGCCATTTACATAAAAGACAACTTCTTATTGCCTTTGTACCCTATGGAGACATTTTTATCATGTTCGTCTTAGATTATCAATTATTTTCCATTGTATAGAAAATGAGCCAATAAATCATGCACATATGCAGTATGAATGCATTAATATTTTGGTTTATCCCTTTAATTTATAATTTTCTAATATGGTATCAATTTCGCTTTATTTGTAATTTAGCTTTGCATGTAAAGAAGTAAGACCTAATACATGATTTTATCTGCAACGACTGAATTGCCACTTTTTGTCAAAGCTTAGCAATTTTTGAAGATTATATTTATGCTACAAGTTAATATTTTTGCGTACTTAAATCCATTTATTTATGTTTATCGGCTTACGATGCACTTTGAAGTGATTCACATGTGCTTTATACAAATACCTGTACCTTTTTCTAGTCATTCTAATCTTTCTAGAGAAAAAACAAAATGGTAAAAAATAAACTATACCAAAAGCACTCTTGCCTGAAAACATTTCCTTTGTTATTCCATGCTTTCTTTGAAAAAAAAGACGTAAATGTCTCCTTGCCTATGATTGAACAAAAATACTTTAGATCAGACGAGGAACTCTCTTGTACCTTAATTATATTTATTGGTTTGATAACTAATACCAATACTGAACCTTACCATTTATCGCAAACAACAAATGCCCAGTGTCTGTCATAAATTTCGATGCTCACTAGAAGAATAGCTTTTGTCAGATACTCATATTCTTTACATTTTACAGTATTATTTATATATGTGAGCTCCGCCTTCTATGTCAAACATCATATTACTGTGAGAGCTGTGCCTCTCTGCTATACATAATTTATGTTTCAGTTGTGTATTAAATATTTAACTGTATGGATGCTGTTTTAAATAGCCCTCATAAGAATATATATGACAGTTGTAGCACGTATATAAATCCTATTATTTTAGTTAAACCTGGTCAATGATTTTTGCATTAAAACAATATGTGTAAATCACATATTTGAAAATTTTAAAACACAATCAGCAGTACTCACATACAAAGTGATAAATAAAACGATAAAAATTTAATTTTAAGATGGAGCAATTGAAACAAAACAAATATATAGCAATAATAATGATATAACATGCTGAAATAAAAAATCTAGTTGTTATGACTTGCACCTATTATATGTATATGTAAAACATAGTTTTCATTTCAATTAACAAGATCTCAGAAAATTCCGTGAAATTCTGACAAGATAAAAAACAGAAGTCTAAAAAGTAAAATGTTCATTCTAAGAGTATGTGTTTGTTGTTCTTTGAGACAGGAAAAAATCTTAAATGGAGTTACATTATGCATGTAGTAACAGTTTTGAGCTGTTATAATTGAGGCTTCATATAAAATACCATTTACTAAAATGTTCGTATGATCGATGAGAGAATACAGCGTTTGTCACGTTGAAATATGTCACTACCCTTAGACCTATACAATTCTATCATTACAAGGTTATCATTGAGCGCGTTGACAAATGCCAGCTATACATTTACATCCTAGTTTTTATTTGTAAAATATCGAATTTCCAACGACGAAAATTAGCAATATGTTACCATATGAAATTTAATGCAAGTTTTTTTCTAGACCATAGGACTGAATGCAGCAACTGTTTGCACATCCCAAACGTTTTTTTTTTCAAACGCAGGAGTAGTGGGTGCCATATTTATTCATAGTGTCAGATTTTTCGAGGTCATACATTGTTCAGTTATAAGCTATCGGCTTAGACCACAATATATACCTATATGATATTGCTACAGAGTCATTTAATTTACTCTTGCATTTTTGTAAGGTGTTTTTGAGCAACCCAATCTTATTTCTATATGTCTGTTTCCAATGTTCATTGGCAACAGGCATTTGTAATACCAATTTTGCTAATAAAGTTTTCTTGTTTTTGCTGTTGTTGTTGTTGTTGTTGTTGTTGTCTATCAACAGTTTGATTGAACTTTCAGAGGGCATGTTTGAGAGTCGAAAATTAAGTAAATATGTTTTACATTACACAAGGCAACATTAACAATATTGCACACATTTCATTGACTATTTCATACCTAGAAAATTCGAAGTTAAGAACGTGAATTTCTCATTACGTCCGAATTTATAAATAAGCAAATGTAAAAGTACTAACTCTTTACTTATTTTTTAAGGTTGTACAATAAAAGCAATAGTTTTCATCTGTTTGTCAACAATACACTAGTGTATTAGTAGTAAACCTATTACTAGCATTTATGTTTTATTACTACAGAAAAAGAAATTCCTGAAGTCAAAAGTTTGAAACAATCACTTAGGATACAAATATATATTAAAATGAAATTCAATTGGTCTTGTATAAAAATTTCATGACATTTTCTTCGTGTTTCTTTCCTTTTGAAAATGTTGTATCATTGATATACATAATGTTATAATACGACTTTCAACTTTTCAACACTGAAACACAGCCGTCATGAGCTTTCATATGTTTCACCTTCCATATTCATACTTATATTGTTCATTTTTATCTATTTTTGTTCTTGTCCCGAATCTTTTTAAAGTGTTCAGAGAGAAGGCAATAACTATAAAATATATTTTAGGTGATGCTATATAATCAACAATGACATCGTACATATTTTTAAGTATGTTACACGTGTTACGATGACAAAATAGAATGCTTTTTTGGCAGGATTTTATATTTCTGTGGCGGAAGGTTAGTTTAATTATACCTGCTCTAAATCACAGAATAATCCAACAAACACACTATCTGGCTTTATGAATTGAAGGCTAACACGAAAAAAAAAATGGCCATCGTATTGATAATCAATACAAAATTGATTCAGATTTGGATAATAGTTATTAAAACGTAACATCGATACCAAAAGATGCGAAAAGGGATTTTGTTTTAAATATTGAAGCTCCCAGTGGGGTGCGAATCCGCGCGGAACGGCACCAATCGCCTAGCAATGCAAAGTAAGAACTCCTTAAACCACTCGGCCATTGCAACAACCCCTCCAAAACAAAGGTTGTGCAAATAACCGCGATATAAGTGTCCACCTCACATCACACCAGTAGCAGGCGTTAAATGTTTGACAACACTGACTGTATTTACGGGGAAACTTTTTACAACCGCCACACTGCAAAAGTATTAAGGTTTAATTTTAAACAACTTCAAAACTAACAATTCTTAATAAGGAAAGCATTGCTAAGTTAAAAGAAGTCTTTTTTTCTAAGTTCTAAGTCTTTTTCCTACAGTTTTCGTGGCACGAGGGTAACATTTTTTTATTTATTACCAAAGAAAGATATTGCCTTCAGTTCTACGTTAGATTTATTGTGTTTCTATGTCACGTAGTTAAATGGGATCTCAGTTTCCAGGATTTATTGAGCGGAGGCCAATTTATTTTCTTGAAATGAGAAACTGAACGGAAACAAAGCTTGTGCTATTATAGAAAACCATGTTTCTACTGCATGCAGGCAAGTGTGCGTACATGGATGGTATCTTCTTATGGCAATATTTTAACCTGCAAATATTTTTTTCTTTTTTGAAACAGATTTGATTTCAATCGCTCGTTTGCCCAAAAGAATCTTATCAACCCAAGTTTAATATAAACTGTTTTGTGAAGTTTTGTTTTGGCAACTCATAAGCTTTCAGCTGTTTCGACTTTTCTGTTCTAACAATATTTATCGGCATAAAATGGTGGTGCACGGTGACAGATAAACACACTCGACAAAAGAAAACATATTTCAAGTTAAATAATGACACATACATTCTTATCTTTTAACTGAGTAGACTTATGCTACATATCAATGGATCCTTGATTTTGAAAGGAAAACGGGTATTATCCTGGTTGCAAATTAATTTTAAGGGATAAGAGAACACTTAGAAATTAGTCTTTATTGACTACTTCAAAGTTTCACAGAGACACGTATATGAGCATGAAATAAAAATTATTCTTTTTAATCCGGAACAGGATTTTATCCGAATCTTGTTCTGAGTAAAAGAAGTGCGATTGTTCCACATTGTACACGTACTTAAGTGTTGCTATAGTAATTAGACGAGATAAGCATTGTAATACTATCTGCTTGATACATGTACATGTTGTCAATCGATTTTCAGTTTAGAATAAAGTATTCAATCAATTAAGTGTTAAATAGCAGAACGTATGACAGATGACCAATAATTAGATTTTCAACACTTAAGCGTTGTCATACGACGAAATTTCAATTACATTTCAGTCAATAATGGAATATTGTTCGTGTATCTTGGATCACTGTTTACAAGCCCCCCCCCCCCCACACACCCCCGAATAAAGTAAAGATAATAATTATTGATGACAAACAGATAGTGTCTTCATACTCGGCACACACACACACACACACACACACACGCACACACACACACACACACACACACAACTTACAGCGGTAAGTCATTAGTTTGAAGTACAAAACTCCTTATCGACGTTTTCAATACACAAAAGGTCAGATGAATCAATTGTTTTTCAGGTTTAGAGCTTGGTAATTGCAGATACAATTTTAAAAGTGTTAAATAATTTTAGTAACAAATGAATCTTTTTTTTCTTATCCTTATGGCGAAGAAGTAAAGCTTACGAATTTTCTGCCTCAGACGTACTTCAAGTGTTTATTATAACAGGGAATGGAGAATCCTGTGACCTACCTAACGTTTCTTTGCCTGTATGCAGTAACGGGTGACCTACCTCAAGTTCCATTGCCTGAATGCAGTAACGGATAATCCAGTGACCTACCTCACGTCCTTTGCCTGTATGCAGTAACGGGTGACCTACCTCACGTTCCTTTGCCTGTATGCAGTAACGGAGAATCCAATGACCTACCTCACGTTCCTTTGCCTGTATACAGTAACGGAGAATCGAGTGACCTACCTCACGTTCCTTTGCCTGTATGCAGTGACAGATTTTCCAGCTGTTTCGTTAATTTAACATACCAAGTCTATTTTCAAGTAACGTGTTTGTACTATACAGTACTTAATGCAAATGTAAATCTTGTACTGACGCTTGAACAAGTTACAGAAATGATTGAGAAAGTAGACGAAGTCAATGGTCAAAATCAAAATACTTGAAGTTATCATTTTCTCTGGATGTCTTTTGTTTAAAATCTGCTTTTTGCCGAATATGGTACAGTCTAAATATAAGTATATGACGTTTTAATTATTGAATGTACATGTATTATACACTGTATTATTATCTTTATGTTGCTAAATTATTCATTCAAAACGGTATTATGATCAGGCTGGATTAATGCAAAGAGTCATGCAAAAACACAACTTTCCAAATATAACACAGCGCGGTTATTGCATCCTTCAGATTCATAGTATCGCATTTTTCACAGCAGCAACAGATACTGAATTGAATTCTTTTCAAGCACAGGTAGCTGAAAGCACTTTGTGAACATGTGGATTTCAAAACAGGTTTTATAATGATAACTAGACCGAGGCTTCAACGATGCATGTTCACCAAAAGTATGTTTGACTGGAGATCAAAAAAGTTATCATATCATTTACATTGTCATATTGTGTTGTACTGCTAAATAGTCTTAACAGATGCCTTTTATGTTCATTTTGACAGATGCGGTAGTGTAAATAAAATGAACTAAGCATCTGCCAAAGTTGCCAAATTTGATATGAGTAAACGGGGATTTTATTTTCAGATAAGTATAAGATTGTATACAACAATGAAATAATTCGATTTAAAGTGATGTACAGTGACATCAAAGTTACTACTCATACATGCAGCTTTTGACAACTAATACTATTATACATGTACAAGATAAGTAAAATAAAACGGTTTCAACTTTAATGCTCTCTTATGGGGTACCACTAAAATCATGTAATGAAAATTAATGTTAAGTATAACAGAATTAGCCACATTGAAAAGGACGCTAACTGTTAACATTCTCTAGATTATTGCAAAACAATGCTGCTAGAATGTAACTGCTCTGTGAACTCTAATCAGAAATAACTTATTAACCCTGAAAAATATTTTCCCATGATAAATCGTTATTTGATCTAATTCAGTGAAATGGTATTGAAGATATAATGTAAGACCCACTGGGACTTATTTCAGTGTTATGGAAAGTTTACAAACAAAAATTATTGTGAGTCACTGAAGCTAAGATTATTTGAACGGAAATGCATGCTTGCCTCACGTCACACATTCTTCTTAATTAAATTCATTGATTACGTAATAATATTGTTGTCGACTTAATAAAGATACACTACCCAGACCCGAATGCTCCAATTATTTGATAACATTACAAAGCAAAAATGTTCGACCTTAGGATTAACAATACAATTATTTGAAATAGTAAGTTGATAATTTTTCATTAGAAAAAAGAGTAAAAATGATGAATATTTATCGATCTTTAAACCCATCAACATACTGAAATAAAAACAAATTAGGATTTGAGTTCTGACATTTTGAGCACCTTGAACTTTTATCAATTTCTGTGTTCTGAGTTTCTCAATATTTTCGTAAATGGTTGCTTGTAAAAATAATTTAAAGATTGAAGCTGGAAACCAGATTGCATTTTGAAGTTGCATATCACGTGACCAACTCAAACCGAAAGGATCACACTTTTTAAGGAATACGAGACGAATATGTTATTAGAAAACTGAATGCAAATGACTTGATTTAAAATGCAGTATCTGTTAGTGCAACATTACATATTAACTCTTCAGGGATATTAATATCCGAAGTAAGAGATTCATTGGCTAAATGATGCCAATTCTTCTATCATTACAACTCTTACAATCAAACATGGATCAGGCAATCAGGCAATTTTGGAGTACCGTCCTTGCCAGATGACAGATGGCCGGCATCTTTTATGTTAAATAGTCTGGCGGTATTCACAACCAGATTAATAAGGAAAATGAGATCAAGGTAGAAAACGCATATATTGTTGATCAAGGCCGGCAAACAAGAGGGCGAAACAGTAACAAAGTTTTCGGTGTTTATGCAAGGCAGAAATATCGATAAACTTAAGACTCAAACTAGGAATTTCCGCCTATGTGCTAAAATAGCGTTATACTTGAAAGGTTATGTGGTACAACACCTCGCATAATATCGAAAAAAGACCAAAACAAGAAATGTGTCACAGACACGAATGCCCCCGAAACATGGCACTGATCACAGTCATGGTAGCTTACAAATAAGAAAGTTATGGCCAATGTTAAAGTTTTTGAACAATTGGATCTTCAAGGTGAAGGTCATTCAGTGGTCAAGGTCAAATGAATATGTCAGTGGGAAGGTGTTGTCCAAAGGGGTGTTTTGTCCCAGTATGAAGTAAATTCACTTACTAATAAGGAAGTTATGGCCAATGTTAAAGTTTTTGGACGATTGGATCTTTAAGGTGAAGGTTATTCATGAGTCAAGGTCAAATCAATAAGTCAGTGGAAAGGTATTGTCCAAAAAGGTGTTGTGTCCAAGTATGAAGTAAATCTAGTTAGTAATAAGGAAGTTATGTTCAATGTTAAAGTTTTCGGACGGAATGGCGGATGGACAGTTTAAAAATGATAAGCTTCCTTTCAGGAGCATAAAATTCTAGTATTTTCAGATAAATCTTATCGTCTAAAGCTTCTTTTACATTGCATAGCTGCAACATGTTAGCTGGGATCAGATATAAAGCATCTGAGTTTTATTTATGTTCTTCTACATTTCTGCAAATTGGGAGGTCTACTTGGAATAATTTCAGTTTTTATTAGCAAGTTTTCACAAACGCAATTCTTTTTTAGGAAACTATATTTAGCAAGACATTATATTTTGTAATCAGCTTACTTTTACATCATATTGCTCAATAATGGAAACTAAACTTATTTTCATTAAAGAATTAAAAATTCACAAAAATAAAATGTACATGTATATATACCTCAAAAATATAGAAACATTAAAACTTTGATTGAATAAAGGACTCTAAACTAAATATCAAACATATTTATCAAAATGTCCTGTAATTTAAACAAGTTCCTAAGTTCTAAATTTCAAACTAATAATGAAAATTCATTAAAATTCATATTTCTTGTAAACAGAAGCCCGGCAGACCATTTTGGTAGACAATGTGAAGCAGTTCTTAAACTTTATAGCAATCACAAAAAGAACAAGCATAAATGACGAAGGTAGATTATTCAAAATGTAAGTGAGCTGGAGTTACGGTTATTGTGCACTGCACTCCGCCTTATCACAAACAACCTATATTCCAAGTTTGAAGCCAATCCCATGTATACTTTGTGAGAAAATCGCCGGGCAAGAAAAAATGACAAAGGGAGATTATTTAAAACATACGTAAGCTGGAGTTATGTTTCTTGTGCTCTACACTGCGCCTTATCACCAACAACCTACATTCCAAGTTTAAAGCCAATCCAATTAATATTTTGTGAGAAAATTAGCATGGCTAGAGTAATGGTTCTTTTGCACTGCACTTCTCCTCATCGCCATTTAGTTTAAAGGTCATGTGACACGACTATAGCAACTTTGTCTATTCAAAATAATCATGATGTACTGATTAAAATGGTTAAATTGCAAAATTATGAAAATATTGCTTTTGATAAGAAAAAACGTGTTTTTTATGATCGGCTATTTCCGTTTCGACATCGGTAGTTTCCGCTGCAATTTTTGGCTGTGACGTAGATTTATCCCTACTGTCCCAGGCAGTAGTGCAGAATTACACTGCTCATAACACATCCGTTTTAAATGAAAAAATAACACTAAACCACAAGTGCAAGAAACAAAATAAAGGCACACTTATAAAAATAACATGCTATAAATTGTAAATTAAATAAAACAATGTGATCACTTCTCGATTTTTATAAGTAAATTCAAACTTTGTGCCGGGAGAACGGTTTGTAATTTTACCTTTATAAATATTAAATAATATTCCAATTTCTTCCATGTTGTGGTTCTATATAAAACTATCTCCTTCACGTTTTAACATGCTGCGTAACCATTCCTCACTTGATGTTTACGTCATAAACAAATTCTTTTTCATTTAAGTGTAGTAAAATTTAAGTGAATTTAGGTGATCTAATGTGTTAACATTTGTGTAACTGGAATGGAAAATCACACTGCAGTGTATTTTCACGTTGGAATATTGTTTGAAAAATAATAATATGGCATGTCCATCAAGTAGAAATTTGTGTCTGCTTATAAATCAATATCCAATGAAATGTCAAAGATCCATAAATCACGCCTAATACTGTGGGATTTATGCAAATTAACCTGCCCAAATGGGACCCTTGTATATTCTGCATAGCTGTCAAAACAAAGCAATTAACTTTTTATGACCCAATCAATGATATAAAAGTGAGACAAATAGCAAAATTTTATGGCAAGTGATCTAACAAATTGATTGAATTACTTTTGATCAGTCAAACTTGTGAAAACATTATGTAATAGCTTGTTCCAATTAACATGTCTGAATGACTTTTAGTTAAGAAGCTTCCATGCAGATACATATTTTAATTAGATAATTAAATGTAATGGATCTATTTATGAGGAAAATAAAAATCATTCGACTTCTAAATGTGAACAAATTAAAACAAAAACAATGTGTTTGTGTTATGATTTTGACATAGCTTTTATGTCTTCATATTATTTGTTCTATGATCATTATTGTTATTTTTTTAATGTTGAATGAATAAGCCAAAACAAAAAGGTAGGCAGTTATAATGAAAAAAGTCATAGATCTAGTCAAAGATTACTTACACGTACCTCAGGCAAAATATACCACAGACAAATAAGCAACACATCACTGTAAAGAGAATGTTTTTTATGGAAAAAAAATATCTCGATTGGAGTTAGTTAATCAAGTCTTCCAAAAAACTGCATCGGATAAAAATAAGCATGTTCAAAATCTTTTTCGATCAGTTACTTGAAAAATATCTCTAGATATTTTCACTGATGTATCTTTTAATTCTATAACCCTAATTAAACTAGCCTCTATATAATATTGCTCATTGGCTTCGTAATTCCATCAAAATTTCAAATTATTTATTTTAAAAAATCTTCAATGTGTATTCATGATGTTAGCTTGACTTGTTCAATTTTGTTTTTTACAATATTCAGTCTACATTTTCACTTTCCATCATATATTTTTTAAGATTTTGTTAAGAATCCAGGCAGCTGTGTCAAGTGGCAAGAGATAAATGTGCGTCACTTCCGGTTTCGCTCGTGACAGGTGCGCGCGACCAAGTGCGTAAAATATGGATTTTAATTTGCTATAAAAACATCTTTAAAATGAAAATTACCAGTAGAATATTTTAAAACTGTCATAATTAGATATATAGTTTTCGCTCATATTAAAATTTCGAGGTCAAAAATTCGTGTCACATGACCTTTGATATTATTTTATTACAAATATTTACACATATAAATAAATATGATTATACAATACAATACATGATATCAGAAGTACAAAAATGTGTAAAAGGATCGGGCAACAAATTATGACAACGTTAGAGACTGTCCTCTCCTAAACGTCTAAATTTTAATCAAATTTACTCCGATTTTTGTGCCTTAAATAAGTCTTCATCGTTTTATTAGAAAATTAGAAAAAGAAGAATCGGTTTTAAGTAGTTTTTATATAATAAAAACATGATAGATAAACAATTTTAGTAGTTACTTGTTGTTACATGTAACTTGTAATGCTGCTGCATGCCTGCCGTCCCACAAATCCCATATCCCTCATCGCCATCAAGCTATATTCCATTTTGAATCAATTCCTTGCATACTTTTGGAGTTCCGGACAAAATGGGGACGGGCAGACGGAAGAACAGACGATTCCATTACTATATGCCTCCCCTCGTCAGGGGGGGGGGACAAATAAACATACCTTAAAAATGTCTATTGAAAACAATTGAAGTTATAAGTAACTATGAGAATATTTCTTGAGAATTTGCTTTGAAAATGTAGCTATTTTCTGTATAATAAGTTGATTGCTTTCCTACAAAGACCCCTACTGCACAAACATGTGAGTCCGTAGTAAATAATGTAAAACTATGTATGTCTGCATTTTGCTGTTGTTCTTTGAGGTCGAATCTTACATGAAAAAGAATTGCTTTCTTTTTAAATATATATTAGAGCGAGTCCATTCTTTAAAAAAAAACTTCATGTTTATCAAAGCATTCTTGTGTTGTAGTGGAGAAGAGCTTATGAAACAAATACATTTAAATTTTAAATGCCAATTGAAGACAATATTTGTTCGATAAAACCAATGTAAAACAATGCCCATGCGTTATACTTGAAATGCCTATGCAATCTAACACTTAGCAGTTATAAGAGCCTATAAGCACCAGCATGAGATTTCGCAGAACAGAAACCTTTCTAGCAATTCTTAATAGATAGGATGGCGTCATGTTTTTCAAAGGTGTAAATTTATGTAAACATTGTTCTGTTTACTTACAAATAAATTTGTTGCTCCACTTTTTTGGTGTACAGATAGGTACAATATTAGCATACGCAAACGTAAAAGTAACCTTTTTTCACAGACGAATTTGATGGACATTTCAAAATCCTTGAGAGGGTAGTAATATTTCAGAAGGTTTCCGGATGAAATTACTGGTGTATTTCCATCATTTAATGGATGTTATTTAATGATCATATTCAAGAAAAATGTTAGTTCTGTAAAAGAGAGTCTGGTTTACGCGTACTGCAATCAGTGGGTGCACAATGTAAATAATCACTTTATTCTGCTTGTTATAACAAATGTCAGAAAAGCAAATCTAAATGTAAAATTACTAAAAGAACTCTGATTAACAAACGTTGGTTCGCATGTTGCTTTTTTTTCTGCAGTTACCTAACAGTGCTATCAGAACTTCCATCAATAGATTACCATTAGACTCATACTGAAAATGAGTCGCCGATTACCTCAAGGACTAGTGCTTGATATGGTATAAAAATGAATCACAGGTCCAGACGGCTGGGTACTCAAATAGAAATATGATAAATATATAATTATATTTAATAATAAGCAAGCAGCATATATCAAATGATTCATAATTCCAAACCGCTCTCAATGGCTTAGAACTAGATAACGAGACATAGCATACAAGTATTACTAACATTTTCTTCTGTTTTGTTAATTTATTATCAAACATACGATTGACTGCAACAGCTGATATTAGAGAGAATGAGTAATTTTGAATAGTTTAACGGTGTTTCATGACACAAACTGTTCTGTTTCTACGGATATTACCACGCAGTTTTCATATTTAATTTACGATATCAGTTTTGTTGTTTAATGTGCATTTTTACGATTTAAATTTCATAACAGGAAATATAAGTTGTTTTTTTGTGATCTGAAATGGCAAAGTTATGTGGGTTAGAATGCAATAATATCTCTATCAGCTTTTGTGACAGTCTTTGAAAACTGAAAAAACCTTTAACTCATGATTCTTGGCACTGAAAATCCTGATGAATGTATAAGGTAAAAATCAAAACAACCTCCCATATTCAAGAAAATGTAGAATCGATCAATTATTTGATACTATGTTCTTTATGTATCTTACCACTGACAAATACTGTAGCTATAATATAAAATATATCAATAAATTGAATAAATTTCATATCAAACTGTCCAGTCGAAGAATGAAACGTCATCAGAATGGTAGCTTTCTACTGGCGGTGGAAATATAAAGTTTTTTTCTAAAATATAAACGTTTACCTAGCAAACGATATCGCCTTCTTGTTTCTTGCCAAACAAACCCATTCAAAAACGGAAAGACAGTTAAAGGTTCATGGACATACACAGGAAGTCAATCTGTTTCCCTGACATTTCTTTTTTCGATAATTTTAAAGAATCAATTATTATAATTTTTAAACATGCGCAGGCATTTCCTTCACGTTGTTTTAAGCAAAGACAACATGTCCTGGTATTTTTGTTGTTTATTTATTCTTATTTTCTAATACATTGTTTAATATTAGTCCTGTGATTTGTCGTATTTATATTTTTTACATAATTTATTGTATGCCATTTTATGCCATCATGTTCTTGTCTTTACTAAAATAAATACACAGATAAAAATATTCCTTAACTACAGCTTCAAGCTTTTCTTTGCCTTTCTCTTGATACAATTTTATTTCGTCTTCAAATAAAGAAAAAAAAACATAATTAACAAATCTAGCTGACACCAGACAAATGTGAAAAGTTAAAAGTAATAAACTGTACACGTTGCTTAATTACGTAAGAATAATACTGACATGAATGATTTTTAACAAAATAATTAAGTCAAAATGAATAACTATAAATAAACTGAATAAAGAGTAAGACCACATAGGCCACTTACCTTTTTTAATGAATGTCCTGACTGATGAATTAAATTTATCAATGTACCAGTCTGCAGCTAACAGAAGTACAAAATCTGGCACTAACATTTAATCTTATCATTACAATTTTCAACGGAAATACAATCCTCTTACTGCCTTCATTAGACAAAAATATAATTGCTCGTCACTGGCTGAGTACTGATTTTTCATGTCAAAACTGATAAAGCAATATGTTGTCATGTGACCGACGCTATTTATTAATACCAAGTAATTTGAAATTCAGTAAGTATTGTATTCCAGTAAGTTAGGCTTACTAGTACTGGTAGTTGATTCAGGGGTAACTTTTTCTGTATCTCGATGATAGCACAGTGAATTTTCATGGCAAAACAGAAGAAGCAATATGGTATCTAGTGAATGACTTTATTTATACCAGTTTGAACTAGAATTATACTGAAATTCCGCAAGTCTATTCCAGTCATACAGACTCGTCAGTTTTGGGCGTCGATTTGGATTACTATAATAGTTATTAAAACATTTATAAGTGATATTTATATGCATCGAAGAGGTTTTGATTGATTTAAAGTATCGGTATAATACTTTAAAAGCTTCACAACACACCTCTCAATATGAACAATAATGCTGACAAGTAAGACTGAAATGCAATTTCAACTGATTTCCTCCAGTATTCGTACACAGATATACTCTGTTAATAGTAATTTATGTTTATTACCAAAGAAATAGAAGGCGCTAGTTATGTGTTTATTTTATTTCATTGTATTTCTATGTCATTGATCTAAATTGGAACACAGCTTACAGATTATATTGAGCGGAAGCAAATTTATTTTCTTCAATTATGAAAATGAACGTAAAATAGGAGATATTTATTGTAGAAAGCCAGGTTTGCACTGTATGCGGGAAAGTGTTGTTACAGTACTTATGTCTCTTTCTGGCGAAATGATTTCGTTGCAACTAATTCTTTCTTTTTCTTAAAAGATTGGTTAATTGTCACAAGTGGATTAGAAATTGTTCATGTATGTCTAATTCATCCTTTTCAGATAGCAAATGGAAGGAAGCAATATGGATAATTTTCATTATACATAAGCTGTGCATCAGTTATATAGCCATTTATGTCACAATGTACACATACTTTACTATTTATGAAACTATTGGTATAGTAATTTGATGACATCAACAGCCATTGTGATGTTATCTGCTTGATACATGAACAAGTCATCTGGCTACAGATGTGAATCGATTTTCAATTTAGAATATTATGTTTAATCAATTTAGTGTTGAGTATTTGCAACTATGACAGAGCGCCAAGAATCAGATTTCCGGAACTTTATCATTTTCATACCGCAAAATTATGGGTCATTTCCATTTAATAACAGTCAATGGTGTAGATGTAATTTGCATTATTTGGACCAGTCCCTATGTGTATGTCCCCGACTGATATAAGGGAATCGATGACTTACTTGGAAATTACTTATAACGACACTTTATAACGCTTACAGACTATTGAAGACCTTTCAGTCTTGGCTATTTGTTTCCATTACTGCGATTTTCTGCATCCGAAACAGTTTGGCCAAATCTTAAATAGTTTACATTTAGTCCATATCATTCTTGATCATGTTTGATTCTACCACGCGGTTATCGCATTCGTCCGACTCATGGTATCGCATTGTTTCTCAGATGTTTACTACTAATTTTTAAACCACAAATGACAATGTGATTTTGAGAATTTCAATACAGGTTTGCATTTATAATGAGGCTGCAACGATGCAAGATTATCGAAGATTTGTTTGCCTGCAGGTGGAGTAGTTTACATATGGTTTACATAGCCATATTGTGTTACACCACTTAATGTTGTTATTCTAAACACTGTCACCAGATGCCTTTTATGTTCAATTTTGTAGATACGGCAGTGCAAAGCCAAATACATTTGCATTATAACTACAATTTGGTTGAATTAAGCTTCCACGAGATATGCCTGACTGCCACGAGGTCTGCCTGACTGCCAAATTTTATTTTAAAGAGGCAGAATAAATGTATACAGTAATGAAATAATTCGAATTGATATGATATATTGCGATATCTAAATTATTGAACGCATTTAGTCGACAAATACTAACATGAAAACTTCATATTTATAGAATAAATAAAACAAAACAGTACAGTCGACTCCACTTATAACGAACTCGGTTATAACGAATTATCGGCTATAGACTGTATAACTCTCTTAACCTCTTATGGTTAACCAATTAAATTCTGTCATGGGAATATACGCTAAGTGTAACTGATTTAGCCACAAAGGATGCATATGCCTAAATGTTAGTGTTATTTCCCACGATTATCGTTAAAACAATGGTGCTGGAAGGGAATAGTTCTGTGAACTACTCGTAAAAAGATATTTATCTACCCTGAACAATTCTTTCTTTGTCTATGTCGTTTTACGATCAAATCCAATGACATGGTATTGAGAATACATAAAAAAACCG
Source organism: Cyclina sinensis (assembly GCA_012932295.1). Taxonomy (NCBI): domain Eukaryota; kingdom Metazoa; phylum Mollusca; class Bivalvia; order Venerida; family Veneridae; genus Cyclina; species Cyclina sinensis. Next base: position 5,360,300 of record JAAONU010000016.1, read on the forward strand.
ATGAGATTATTCAGCTGGTACGGAGAATTCCAAATAGTTGTCATTATTTTATTGTGCTCCCATAAGTAATTGATTTTCCAGGTGACAATTCTTTTTTGAACTTTTTTTCTTTCTATTTTAGACGTCACCCGATAGGAAAGAAGTCTCTTCACTGCAAAATCCTTATCTTACATTTAAAGCGATAATAAAAATTCTCTCATTGTATTTTATTCTAAAAAGATCTTTATTCAAAATTCGTTATTCCTTTATCAACACAATTTTTACTGTTATATGGAAAATCTAAGTTGAATTCTCGTGACATAATTTTTGACCATTTGGGTTTAAAATGAACCCATAACATTCAAAGTCCCAATAGTCAGTACATGTATTTGTATATTTTTTCCTATACATTAATCCCTATTCCTTACCCTCTTTAATCGCAGACTTTTACTTTTGTAGCAGATGCTTAGCTTGTTTGGCTTTTGTAATAATACGCTAGCTTGATTTTAAACAAATGGTGTATTAATTCAATATAAGTGTAGTTAATGTATAATATTTTCAAATGATTTGGCGACATCGACGGCAGCTGTTATATCGGCTCAATCACTGTTACTGACATCATTTAGACCAGGTTCGGAATCAATAGTCTCGTTAAAGGATACGGTGTTACAACAATAATATACATGATTAAAAGACTTTTACTAATGACTGTTCATAAAATTTCCAGCATCTCATTAGTGATCATATGTCATATTTACAGCACGTTTTTTTTCCGAGTATATGCGACATATAAGCACATGATGGCCATAGGCAAGAATGAGCAGTATAATGCATATACAAGAAAAAAAATGCTGCAAATATCTTATACCACGGAGTAAAGTAGTGACGTCGGTTTATCTTGTGCAAAAGTCGGGGAGCACTCGGACAGCCGTATAAACGGTGTATGGGAATATACAGTTGAAGAACAATTCCCTTCTTTTTAGAAAAAATATGCACATCGCTTTCTAGTTTGTGTAACGATCCCACAATAGTGTCTGTTCTGGCTTGATTACAAGAACAATGCCGAATATTCAGTATTTGATTTTATAGTTTAGCTTTAAACTGAAGTAGTATACACGTATTCGCACAATGTTTTCATAAAAAGTGGATATAAATACAACTGTTAAGCTTAAATCTGGAAACTAAATAGCATTCCCTATTTTAGAAGATGGATATCATTTTTCAAATAGAAAAGTTTACATTTATAAAATATCTTATTTAAAAACTATATCTTTAAAGGGAAACGAGACCTCTGGCAGGTTGGTTATTAAAAGATATTTAGAAATTTGTTTTCAGAATTACGAATGTAAATGACTCTATATCAAATGCGGGTCTATAATAGTGACATTATACAACTCTTCGGTAATGACTTAACTCATGCATTGGTAAACATGATAATAACCATTCTAGCATTACAAATCATCGTTTAAAATGTGGATCCGGCAGATATTTTGGAGAACCGCCCATGTTAGCTGACAAATGTCCGCCATCTTATACTACGCCAACCAGAATATGTGACAATATGTAAATAGATCCAGGCTAAGGAATGTATATATTAATGATTAGGTTGAGCAAGCAAATCAAGGCAAAACAGACGTTTTAGACCTAATTTCAATTCGGTGTTTATGCAAATCGATAATACACATAAAACTTTAAACAAGAAAAGAATATATAACATGCGTGATTAAAGAATGAACAAATATTGTAGAAAAAAGCTTTGAAGAGCAAATAGAAGTCGCTATTATAGAGACAAAAGTTCTTGCAACATTTTTGAACGGCTCTAAGTTATCATCAAACTTTTCAATTTAAACGTTCTTTTCGTTATTTTTTTAAACTTTCTGCTGCAAGGTTTTTGTAGTACAGCATCGTGCATAACATCGAAACTGACAAAAACGAAAAATCTTTAAAAATGACTATTGAAAATGTTTGAAGTTAGGAGTAACTGTAACATCATTATTTAGATGATATGTTGCTTTGAAACTGTAGCTATTCTGTGTACATAATAAGTTTATTGGTTAACTACAAAGAACCCTACTGAACAAATATGTCAGTGCGTACCAAATGATGTAAAACTATGTATAGCTGCACTTTGCTGTTGTTCTTTGTTACCGAATCTAACATGAAAAAGAATTGCTTTCTTTTTACAAATGATAAGAGCAAGTTCATACTATCTGTTGAATCTAGCAGTGATCAAAACTGCAAAAACGTTTTTCCAATCGATGAAAAATTAATGGATTTTAGATAAAACTAATATAACCTTGTTTATTTCTCCTATCTTACAGTCAGTGAAAAAGAACCTTTCCAGTGCTTGTTTTAAAAATGGCTATACCATTCAGTGAGTTTTGAGTTGTGGCACAATAGACAAAACAATCTGATCTTAACTTCAATCATTCTTTAAATATCTATAAAACAGATGAGTACAATTACAGCAAAGTCTCACCAAAACGATAAGTACAAATGACCTGAATAACAAATAGGTCTTAATAATGGACCTTATTCATTCTAGATTTTGGACTTGGGTGTTTAAATATAATTCTGAAATAATTAAAGTGGTCTTAACAGTGGGATTGAGTAAGAGATCTTTGGAGATTATACATAACTTTGTTTGAAATTCCAATATGGTCCTTAAAGTCAAAGGTCCCTTCGTGGTATATAAGAGTGTTTAATCAAATTTAAAAAGATATTTTAGTTATCAAATATCAGTTCTTGTAAAACATGGAATACTTCTTGTTTGTTGGATATTCGATTAGAAAACCAGAAAACCTGCTATAGTGCCCATGGTAGGTTTCATACCAAAGATTTCCCTTTGTGAAAGAATGAATGAATGGAAGTCAATATTTTCTTAATCAACACAATGTCCCTTAAATACAACACTAACCGGTAACAAGTCAAATCAGTCAATGCAAAACAATGCCAGTTGAATGGTTATAAATGCAGGCAAATATAGACAACTGTTTTCCGCCATGAGTTAACGCAGAACATAAAATCACTTATTTTATTCTTCAAGAGTGTAGCGGCGACATACATTTGAAAGTTGCAATTCATATAGATATTTTAGTGTATTTGTTACTGGTCAAACAATCGCTATAACGACATAATCTAAAACATATAACATAAACATATAATCTGAAGCAAAGGTAAGCATTATATAAGCAGTTAGGCATTGCATCTCGTGTTAGACATTTTTTTATGAAAGACCATCCCTACCCAAGCCGTCTTTCTTTGACATGTGTTCTTCATTATTGTGGATAATTATAGATTGCATTGCTGTAGTTTTTATGGTCAGGCTAAAACAAAAAGTAATTTTGAAATCTTGGTCTTTTTTTATTGATAAATTGTAAAGTCCGGTGCGGTTTGAAGTAAAAAGTTGTCATATCTTCTACACTGTGGTAAAAGTGTCGTGGTCTTTATTTTGCTAATAGATAGTTTGCTCTTTAAAGCAGAACAATTAACTGAAGGTAGTAAGAAGGTCAATTACACCTTTACTACCTTAAGTAACACAGCTACATCGGCGTCGGTTATTACGGTATCTTCTCAACGAACAATTTCCCCTCATTTATGCACAATTTTCAAGCGATTATTTCTTTAGAGACTAATCAAAGAGATTGAGGATGTTTGAGTACAGATCACCTATGTTCTAATTCCGAGAAATTCAATTTTGTTGTTTTGAAGAGGCTATAAGCAACAACTAATTGTTTATATGTATTTTATATTTAGAACGCCTTTCAATCAATCGACTGAAGGCCTGAGTATATTGCTCACAACTGACACTCAAAACATGTACGCATAATTATAGTTCCATTAAACTTTCTGCAGTCAACGGATTCTTATCTATTTTTGTACAGTGTATGATATACTTTTCAATACCTTTTCTGGAATATTTAGCAGAATATCAACAAAGTAGAAACATAATAAAAGGAAAGAAAATAGGCATACGCATTTAAGAGCTTGTCCTAAACACATACTCGTAAAAAAATGTCATGTAAAAAAATACAACAGTTTTAAATACTGTAGAATATTGATACGAATTTTCAATACACAGGTGATATTGCAAGCTATTTTTTTTTTAATTTTACCGAAAGCATGAAACGGTTTACATTTTACAATGAATCACCATAGTTGTATGCTTAAGTCTTAACTTCATGTTCTTCTTGTGAAAAACAGTTCAAGATTGGAAGCCCAGTCAAGATTTTCAGCCTTTCCGACTGGTACATGGAAGAAAAGATTAAATAATCAAAATGTGCCCCAAAGAGCCAGGAAGACTGGTCGGTAATCTTGACTGTGTATTTAGCAATCAATATATGTGCAGATATGTTTCTAAAATCACCTCTAGTTATGAACAAATTAATAAAACATTAAAGAATTTTAGATACTACTAATAATGTGTCGGTCTTGTTAATTCATTACTGAATTTATGAACGACTGCGACAGGTGTTTCTAGGCCGACTGAACAGACTTTAAGTAGTTTAACAAATCAATAACATGCTTATATATTCTATTTACGATATCAGCTTAATTGTTTTTCCATTTGCAATAATTCTGCAAATTGTAAACAAAACATATTAACGTTAGAAGTTTATAAGGAGTGAGTGATGTTCATTCTTCATCTAAGTAGTTCGAGGTGTCAAAAAATTGTGACCGCAACAGAATCTATATCACCTTCTGGGACTGCTTGAAAACGTTGAAACTGTTTTGCTAATGATTCTGGGCACGGAAAATTCAGGTGAATTTATAAGCCCCAAAACTAGTTTTATCAAGAAAAGGAAATATCCATCAATGAAAAGTTACTACTTTGTGCTCTTTGTGTAATTTTCTATTACAAAACACTATAACTATGTTATATTCATGCTAGTTCAAAGCTGCGATTTAAGATTATTAATCATTCTAATTATTCTTTTCCTATTGCGATAAACGTCAAAGCTGAATTCAAGAGCAGTGGAATCCTCAGCCAAAAGGTAAATGTTTTCATTCCAGATGATTTACATTTCATTCAGTCTGGAAAATAAAGTTGTCAAACGTTGAAAGTCTCAGATGACGTTAGTTGTTGACTCTTCCGTGTGTTTCCGGTCTGGTAAATATTGCCTAAGTTACAGGTTATCGTAAGTCAAATGCACTTCATGTGAAACTTTCCATACTTTGCTCAGCAATTGAAGCATAAAAACTAACCGAGTGGTAGCTTTCTATCGATGGTGAAAATATAAACATTTATTCTAAAATATAAACAGTTACCTAGAGAATAAGCTCACTTTCTTGTTCTCAGCCAAAAAAATGACTACAGAAAGGAAATTCTGTTAAATATGATAGCAGATTCCTGCCATTGTGTTCCGTCGTGTTGGCATACTGGCTCGGCAAAACACGACAATACGACATAACAACATTTTAGATCGCCAACTCGACATTTCCTTACCCACCAACACGACACTTGCATTTGTCTATCCGACGACCCTTGAGTGTTGTGTTGGCGTCCTCAACTGTCGTTCTGGCGGGGTTAAATCCAGTAAACACGTCAACACGACAGGGGCCCTTGTCCTGTTGGCATCCCCAACTTTTCATTTTGAGATTCTGGCGGGGTTTAATCCAAGAACGAACGATAAATGAGCACGCCAATTTTATAAATGCTTCAGTTTTCGTTCTTTCGTGTTGTCGCACCGTCAACACGACAGATTGGAATGGCAGATATTAGCCACCATATTTAAACACGTTGTTTTTTTTTATATCATTATTTCGATGTTTTTGGTGAATCAAAGAAAATTCTATTTTAAAATGCGCAATTATAAGTACTTCAATTTTTTTTTTAATCTGTGAGTGCAATAAAGCCATATGATTTTTGTTTTTAATCATTCTCGTGTTTTCTTCTCGCTGTTGATTGTAGGGCTGATTTAGCCACTAGTGTCAAATTGAACTCTAGATATTCTTTCAATTTGTAAATAAAACTGCTTATGTAAAACAGACCAAAAACTTTGAAGCCAAGTGGTTTCGTAACTGAGTTTAAATGAAGCACTAAAATATATCAAATGAAGAGACAACCGTATGGTGCACTTACCTTTTTGATATGAACTCACTGTCTGATTTATTCAGATTCGTCAAATTATCAGTCTGTCGCGAGAAGCAATTGTTAAACGAAATATAAACTCTAAATCTATAAATCCAAACAAAACCAACATGAACTGATATTACGGTGTTGATACCGCTATCAATAGACAATAACAGAATTTCTCCGCTCAGCAAGTAATGATGACTGCACGGTGGATGTTCATGTCAAAACAGATAAAGCGTTAAATTTCCAAGTGGCCCACGTTGTTCATTTATACCAGGTAATTTATAGACTGAAATTCCATAAGTTTTCTGTTCCAATAAGTCAGACTTACTGATGCTAGACGTCGATTTATATAATTAGAGGTAAACTTTTTTGGAGGTAAAATATAAAACCTATTCGAAAAACACTTTGTCTAGAACTGCAGAAAAAAAGAAATAATTCAAATGGCGACATATGTTTTGAAGTTATACATAGCGTGCTGAATCATTGGCATTGGTCCATTTGACACATTAACTCTATGTTGGATTACGTTTGTACTAAAAAAACTTGGATAAAACAATTATTGGTTATCAATTACGACATTTCTTGAAGTATTGAAAAGAACTATTGTTGGTTTAATAACAAGTCACAAATGATTGTCACCATTATAATCATAAAGAACTTTTTCAATAATGAAATATTCAGTAAAAAAATATTACATCTTCAAATAATGATAAATCTGAAAGGATGATTCTGATATGTTGAACAGTACTGCGTAAATACTGATTTGTAACTGTAATATATCATCTTTTCACGAATCATGTATTTGTTAGAAATCTGAAGCCGCTATTAAGTTATCATAAAGTTAGACTGGTTTCAGACCCAGCAATTAATGCTTTTCCTTAGTAATGTTAGCTAAATGACTATTAAGTCCCTTTATAACTACAGATTTATCTTTTCTTGGCTGGAATTGCAGGGTCTATTTGATTCCCAGCAGAGGAAAAAAGTTACTGTTGGAGAGATAAAAATAATTAAATGTATCAATGCAATAGCATAAAAAGAAAAGGATCTTATAGCCTGCAGCCAGGTTACCATAAAGTTTATAAAGTGTCGTATATAAATCTGAACTATGTAGTTTCCGGGGAAGAAAACCAGGCTACAGGAAACTACATGTTTACTTCGTATCGCAAACGACACGAAATTTTAAAAGGAAGGAGAAGTTTGTTTGTGACTGTGTGTGTGATGGTTTGTTTACAGTCTCAGTTCATTCATTTCAACAAAGACCCTCAAGGATGGCTTTAATGATGATGTGTTAAACCATTTATCTTGTTAAATTAGCTTATGGTAGAAATGTGATTACTTATTATGGAATTGGAGTATTGAGTAAGCAACAAATAAGTGATGTATTCTGCAATGCGTTCATTGCTTGGGAGTGAGTATGAGGAGATTAATCACAATTTATTTTATGCCTACCAATGAAATATAGGGAAATATCAGTGAGATAAAAGTGATAATACACTGTTTTGAATCAGTTAATTACCATTTTGATAATACATGTTTGTGCCCGAACTATTGAATATTGAGTATTAATCCGCTTTTATAATTAAAGTATGTATGGCAAAATTCAATAAATATTGATAAACTGTGTAGACACAAAAATAAATATTATTTGATGAAAGTGTATTCAGTTTATTTCAGCAGAAGTAAAGTTATCATATGTATTGGAGATTGCCTGCACTTTTTTGTGCGGAGTAACCAAAGTACGCATTAACTGATTTGGGGCTCACCATGGGGAATTTATTGAAGGCCCTGATTAAAAATGTCATAAAAAACCCATTTTTGACGTGTTGGCATAAAATAAAAAGAAAATTTGTTTGTTTTTTAGTGGAAGATGGGAATTTATTTCATCTCGTGAACACCATATGTTGATATTTTCACTCGTGGCTGCGCCACTCGTGAAAATATCACATATGGTGTTCACTCGATGAAATAAATTCTCATCTTCCACAAAAACAAACAAATATCCTCTATATCGCGACATTGCCTGAAATGCAATGACATTGCTGATTGCTGATACACTGAATGTAGTTCCTTTAAGTGTTATCTGTATAACAGCATATGCAAAGACTTTCGTATTAAATGCATAAGAACTTTGTATCTGTAATATTTGTATAAAGCAATTTTGTCTGACCTTAACAAGAGTTTTTTTTTCATTTCTCATACCAAATAAAGGAGGTCATCACTGTTGGAGCCAACCAAGTTTATAGCTGTTTTTAATGAGTAAAGTTAATTTTATGGACTGCTTTCATTGTTTTTAATAATTTTATAAACATAATTTGTCTTATTTGTTAAAATGGCATTTTTCATAATGATAACGTTTTAAGTACATGTATTCTCTATCTCATTTGTAGGAATCGACTACCCCCCCCCCCCCCCCCCCCACACACACACACCAGAAAAAATGAGAGTCCTGGAATCGACAACTTGTCTTTAATAGCTTGTCACATGATACAATGTAAGTTAATGATAAATTTCAAGGTTTCGTTTTAAAAGCTGAATATGTATAGCGTAACCATGGTAACAAACTATCTGTCTAAAAGCTATTTTTCAAACTTTCTAATATATAGCAGGACCTGAACCACTTGACAGGAGGCGAACACTTTAATAAAAAGGCGTACAGACTGCATATGCAATTCCTTAAAATATGCTTTTCTTGTAACTTATAATTCAATATGTAAAAACAAAAACTGAATGTTCATAGGTATGTTTACACGTGTATACGAACAGGTAAAGACACGAAATCTTTCTCCAGTACAGTCGTAGATGACTGTTTGGTTAATTGTAACAGCAAATCATTGAATATTTAAATTCAAAATACAGACATCTACCAATATAATATACACTTTTACATTTCTGAAAGCTTATCTTAATGGCTTAAGCTGAAATGTTCAGCATCCAAATATATATTCGCTACATAAAAAATAACACCAGGTTTAAAATAAGAATAAATAAGCCGTGATTTATATAATTAGACACCTTGGTATCAAGTTTATCATAGAGAAACCAGAAGAAAGTCCTGATTGGCAATATTTGTCTTCCGGCCTGGAATATTTCTAACAGTTAATGAGTAAGATAAGAAACCTCAGAGATTTTGCGAATAGATAGAAAGGCTTCTATGTCACAAATTACTTGATTAACGTCAAAATTCGCAACCAGTGCTTCTTTTATCACATGGTTTGCAACAATGCAACACTGTTCTCAACCATTTGTATGTAAATCAACACTTCGCGGTTTTAGGACTGTCTTTTTCCCTTTCTGCCAAAGGTTTACTGAGAATTAAATATATGCAGAAAGATGAAGTACGCTGTTTGCTTTAGTGGTCAAATGTCCAGAGATTTTATGAACGTGGCTGTGATGTTTGGCCTTGATTCAGTTAAGATCGTTTCCTCTAAAACCTGTGTTTGTCGTTAACAAATAAGCAAAAATAGAATTCTCAAGATTTAGAAAACTAGAACTGTGTCCATAGGACACGGATGCCCCCCACTATGCATAAGTGCTCATAAACAAGAGCATGTATATTCTGTATGTAAGATTTAGGTGGGGAACAATTTTTTTCTGTAGTTGCAAATGAATTGAGGTGTTTTGTATATTATTAATGCTGTCCTTTTATTTCAAAATTAGATATTTTATACTGAAACAAGGGCTGTCGGATGGACAGCACACTTGACTATTCTTAATGCTTGAAGGTATAAAAAATTTCTATATGGTATATAGTGAAAAAATCAACAAAGGGCCATAATTCTGTTAAATTTGGTCGCAGCAAAAATTCCTTCCTTTACTACCATCTACACATTAAGGTTGTTCATCCCTGGAAGTTTAAGCAAAATCTGCCATCCGGTTTAAGAGGAGTTGCGTTCACAAAATTTCTACATAGTATATAGTGAAAAAATCAACAAAGGGCCATAATTCTGTTAAATTTGGTCGCAGCGAAAATTCCTTCCTTTACTACCATCTACACATTAAGGTTGTTCATCCCTGGAAGTTTAAGCAAAATCTGCCATCCGGTTTAAGAGGAGTTGCGTTCACAAAATTTCTACATAGTATATAGTGAAAAAATCAACAAAGGGCCATAATTATGTTAAATTTGGTCGCAGCGAAAATTCCTTCCTTTACTACCATCTACACATTAAGGTTGTTCATCCCTGGAAGTGAAGCAAAATCTGCCATCCGGTTTAAGAGGAGTTGCGTTCACAAGATTTCGGGACGTACGGACAGACGTACGGACGGACGGACAGACGTACGGACGGACGGACAAGTGCAACGCTATATGCTCCCCACTTTGTGGGGGCATAAAATGGCGTGTGTATAAATAGTTTATGTCAAATCACTGCTTAAGACGACGGGTAAAATTCTATATTCGCGGGAAGTCGAGTGGATGGCGTAGTTATGGATTTTCAAATATTAATATCATAACGTTAAGATTAAAAAAAACAGGGTTTTAGGCCGACGTGTTAAATATGTAAATCAAAGAATATTGACATTGGAAAAAAAAGAATGTTCTCATATCTGATTATTTTGTTATGAAAAAATATCTCCATATCCTATTATTTTTGTTATGAAAAAATATCTCCATATTCTATCCACACCTATAACGTAGTAAAAAGCATTTTGCGATTTTGCATTTTGCATTCCCATAGTTCCTATCATACACAGGCATTTTTGTGTGCACTGCAGTGTTGGGGATAATTCCAGGTGGCATCCATTTTGGTGTAAACTTCGATATTCCAGTCTACAATAACCTTTATGTGCATGCTCTGCATGCAATTACAAATTCAGGAAACCGAAAGTTATTATTGCATGTCCATATTTTCGTCTTAATGACCTTTCACCTACTTTACCTTTGCAATCTTTATACTTATTAAATGATCTACAATTGGAGCAAGCAATTCCAATTATTTGGGAAGCATGACATGACTACTTGAATTATTGTCGTGTTTTCATTCGTTAGAGGGACAAACTGTCGGATATACTGAATAACATAGACATAATTTTTCAAAGCACGCTGATTAACCTCTCTTATGCTTGTTTATAACGAAACTAACTTGTTTCTGATTAGACCAGTAAACACGGTACACAGAAAGATATCTCAGACAATGGTAAAAATGAGAAAAGTGCTCTTTTTTTAAGTCCGTGAGCAACTATTTGCACAGAATGACGCCTGCGCGTTAGTTATCTTTTGATGAAATGAAACATTTGGTGTTTACGCAATGTCAATAGCAGGTAATTCTGCTGTCTGGAGTTAAACGTATTATGAAAATCGCCGTGGCCGAAAGGATGTTCTATGTCTTATATTTTATTATATACAGTAAATATATCTATAACCACTTGTTGGCAACAATTGCTATTATTGACAGAACAACATTATGCTGCAGTCTGAACATATATTTTATTTCATTCGTTTTAATACATAGCCTGTTGATCGAATTAAATTCATTTAATCAAGATGTGTTTGGATTTCGATATTACTATTTGTGGAAGATTTGTTGTGGCTAACAATTGATTTTTAGGGAACGAAAAAAAGAGCAATGTTCATTGGTCTCAAAACCTATGAAAGTCTCACGTTAGAGATTGGTATGCTAGCATCAACATAAACGACAACATATACTTAATTCAAAGCTGTTAAATGTGTAAAATGTACCAAAGCTAATAAAAAACTGAAATTTCTGTCTTGATGTATCAGAACAAAACGTAAGTATACGGACATAAAGTAAGTATACGGACATAAAGTAAGTATACGGACATAAAGTAAGTATACGGACATAAAGTAAGTATACGGACATAAATTACCAGCGGTATCCGTAATGTTTGTCCCCTGATGGCTTCAGCCGAGTTGATTTGGCAATGTAGGAAGATGAGAAAGTTGTTTCATCGGAGCATGATATCAGTATTTGCCTTGGTCAGCTTAAGTATGGGACTTTTATGCATGCGTTTTGAACAAATGAACAGAACAAGCTAAGCGTTTGATAAGTATCATTTTTTGTGCTAAATGTAGCAAAGGTTTCCCTGACAGGCTTCTAAAAATTCTTGTCTAAATATATGCTTGCAACTCCATCTTCTATGTAAATTTACTTCTCATGTTCATGTAAACTTATAAAAGCATGAGATGTAAATATGTAAGGAATAAAATGATTCCACTGATGCTTTTCGTACTATGAGTATTTGATTATACCGTGTATATTGATTCAGAAAATAGATTAAATGCTATCTCTAGTTGTATGCACCCCTTTCATATATTTTGTACCTCCTGTCTATGTACTTTTTGTACATACTGAGTGAAATAAAGAAGTTGAATAAAGGAAATTTTATTCACATTTTATGGTGATCTTCTAAAAACAATTGAATTATACCCTTAGAGTCGTATTAGTGTCGTCTCCAGAGATCGCATGTTTTAAATGTTATATTATTATGTAAGGAATAGTGTTTAAATTTTATCTAAGTGAGCGCTAAACTCCGAAATTGTTATTTTGTAGAATTGTCCAAGAGATTGTTTTCAAATGTTTCTAATATCGGTATTCATTTATTGGCACATTTATAAGTTACACTTTGAGATACAAATATATTTCACCAAGCCGAAAAATTCTCCGATTTATCCCAATGGTCTAAATTTATTCAGGCTATATTCTGATACTTCTTGTGACAGCAGCAAACAACTATATGTATTTTCACTGGCATGAGTGATACTCACGTAACACATACGATTTCGGAAAATCTAACACAACTGTGAAATACGTGTTTTCTCTAATGATGTCAAGGCTTTTAATGAACGTGGTAAAAGAAATCATCGCTTTATTTCAATTTCTTTTGATATCGTAAACTTGTAGCGTCCTAAATGGTCTAGTCAATATCACAGATGGGTTTTTATTATTATTATTATGATAACTTCGTTACCTTATAGATTGCAGAGTACAGAATGTTTTTTTTAGATTCATGCATCAAAATCAATGACTTTTGACGCCGACGTTAAATCTTTCTGTAAAAATGTTTGACCCTTTTTGCTATGATTAGAATATTTTTGTTCTCTATAGACTAAGGGCAATGGCTGGTTAATGATATTAACGTGTTGTTGGTATTAATGTATTAAAAACAACGGAATGATGGCATCCAGATGGAATCAATTTTAATTCATTTGTTTCCTGGTGGAAAAAAGGCGACACATTTTTTTTTTTTTTCATTTACGGTTTGTTTGGATTCCATTATTAATATTTCGAGAGTACAATTACGAATTAATCAGATTTGGTTATGTAAACAGCGGATCTCCCGAGGGCAGAAATAGAGCAAATATGCATGTTTGAAAGTCTAAAAATGTATGATTTAGAAACGGCGCTACCTGAAATCAGGCTAATACTTTTGATAAATATGTTAAGCTCAGCAAAGAAAAATTGAAATTGATTGTCTTAAGACATAAATAAACTCATAACTTAAATTAAGCAATGTTTTTTTTTTTGTTGTTTTTATTTTTTTTTATTTGTAATGTTAAAGTGTCACTGACTTTTGTGTGTAAGGCTATATGGTCACGTCAAACATTCCAAATGAGCACCAGATGTTTAAGAATTTGTTTGTTGAATTTGATAAAAATAACACAACATTATGTTTCTATGAAACTGTTTGTTTTACTTGCAATCCTATTCATTTAAACAATTTATTATCATGAGCCCTATAGATTAATTCATACAAACTAGAGATATTCTGTATATACCTTTTGTATCCATCATTATTTTGGAATATTTTATTCAAGCGTCAAAATTTTAAACTTCATATAAATATGATTGTCAGAAATATATTTAGTTATATTCACGCTATGCCTCTAACAAATCGTCTAGGTGTATCAAGCTTCCTTTCAATTTGTTAAATTGCAATTTCTACAGAAATACAGTAATTGACGAATTTTTATTTTAGGAAATGATTCTTTTATCCGGTTATGAAATCAGACGGACATCATTTGTGTAGCTGCAAGCGGATTTTTCTTCTCTTGGGAATAGAAAAATGTCCAATATCATTTGTGAAACGATTCGGTAGGACCTGTTGATATCACTTGGGGAAAAAGGTTCAAATAACCGCTTACTATCGATAAATATGTTGGTGTTTTGTAGTTTTGTATCAACGTGTATCTTACTACGTCTTTTCATAACAATTCGAATCCCTGGAAACCAGTTTTCTTTACTTATTCATATCACATGTTACCTGTTTGCCAGGCATAATGAACAATATCATTAGATTTTATAGTTGTTATATAGTTTAGCACACTTTTTCACATTTCTGCCATCCTTTTTCAGGTTCTTTAAGCACATATAACAACAAATCTGTGTACTTTTACCCATTACCCAAGTGTCACAGGGTCAGAAAATTCATATACCCAGGGTGTGTGACAGTACTCTCCTAGCCATATAACACCGATATTGGTCATATGACACAAGCACACCCTTCAGTCGGACAGCATCTGTTGTCTACCAGCATTACATAATCGTCTTAATCCGATGATTTCCTGCTAAATCTTACTGGGATAGACAACGTTTGAGATATTATATATTGCTCAGAAATTGACATAGTTTCTATATTAAAGGTATAACCACGTGACAGCTTACCAAGAAATGAGTTAGTATCAGCTAACACCTGTTTTGCATCTTAAAACAAAATAAGTAGGTTTGGACCTGGAAGGCACGCACAGTTTTACCATACTTTGATTCAGATGTTAATTTTACCTTTGTCCATGTATCATATTTATTTTTAACAGGTAAGATACTAAGGGAATATAAGATCATGCTATGGCAAACATATACTGTATTGATTACTGTAAATGTGTTTGCCATCTAACGGAATCACAGATGATATTCAGTGTGTCTTTGAACTCGGTGGTTCTAGAATTAGATTAAACAGAAGGTATCCAATACCCAGTTCCCAGCTGACAATATTTTCGTCATAGCTGGTGAAGAGTTTGACAAATAATAAGTAATTTAAAAGTCGTGCTTTGGGTTCTGGTAGGTGATTGTAAGACCATTGTCCACAAATAACTTGTTTAACAGTCTAGTCAGACCTGAGATGTAGTTGCCCAGTATTTCTGGAAATCACATTTGTATCTAAACATATTCAAATATTTCTTGTTACGACTATATACATTGGGTGTAGGAACAATTTTCTTGTTGACATTTCCCCTTCCCACCTCTGCCACCCTCTCCCACCTCTGCCACCCTGCCACCCCCTCCCACCTCTGCCACCCTCTCCCACCTCTGCCACCCCCTCCCACCTCTGCCACCCTCTCCTCAAAAGAAAAAAATACGAGATTTTTTTCTTGATTTATGCTCTAAAGTTAGTAAAGCTTTGGAGTTTGCAAACAAAAGCATCAGATAAACAAACTGTGACAGTATTGAATAATGTAAATTTCCCTTAATACGACTGTAATCTTGTTATAAAAACATAATTGTTTTCGAATAGAACTGATCTGTTTTATTACACTGAAATTCACACAGGTATAAAATGCTAGTTACTAAAAGTTGTATCATGATTAAGCTATAAATATGGGGGACTCTTTCGGCTAGAATTCAACATTGATTAAGTTGTGGTTCTAAATCGCTGGCAAAGAAATTGAAATGTATTTCTACAGCCAAATTCGAATCAACAGTCAAATGGACTAGGACTAGTCAAGTCTTTAGTTTTGTGGAAAAATACTTAGGAACGTGTGGCAGTAACCAGAAATTGCAAATGTTACAGCAAATCCAATTTCTTATCGTTAACAATCTGTTCGGACTGTCATAACATAAAATGTCTCAAAATATTAAGTGATTTTGAATATTTACGGAAAGAATCTACCTAACTTTGGTTGAGCACAATTGATTGTGTATGTAAGGTTAGTAGAATATTTCTTTATTTCAACATGAAATAGTGAGCAGCCGTCTGAGTTTTGACATTTACATAATTTTTAGAACAATTACAATATCAAAGTAGTTTTATGGGCAACTTAGTCCGGTATCCTACATATATAACACAAATATATAGTGTATAAAATATCTTTTAAAGATTTGCGATGTGTTTGAAAAAATAATTCAAAATAAAAGCCTACTAATATTAAATTGACTCTTTAGAAACATCGTCAATATTTGTTTCTAGCTTTAATATTATGATTACTCATAGGTATGGGATTTTTTTATAGTTATACTCCAAAATGATGCGGGCATCTTTCCTTCGTATTATCAAAATTATATAAGGACAAGCTAGACGCATATTCGCAAGAAACCGCAGATTGTACATGAATGTTTCAGTCTAAACAACAGACTCAAAACTGTTATCACATTAAAAACAAACCCTAATATACATGTAATATCTCCCGGCGAAAGGTCAAATGTCACAGAAATTTGCTACACTGCTAGGACTCACGAAACACTTGAACAATTTTTCATGGGTCTTCTGTATATGCCGGTCTTAGTTATAAGTCGTTGTAAAAAGCTCTTCATAGCTTATTTTAACTGTTTACTCTCTCCGACTTTGTAAATAAATATTACTTGACCTGCATTCGATGTTAAAAAGGCATGTAAATGAAACCGGAAAGAAAATGCATGCATGAAAATATTTCACTTATATTACACAACTTTACACATGATATGCATTGCAATTCACAGCGATTAGTAATTGATAAGCCGATGGTCTTGAAGTAATAAGGCGTCTGCTGAGAATACAATAATTCTTTTAAGTGCTTCTTTACAAAAACACACACACACACACACAAAGATTCAATATGCAGATGAGAAGCGTTCATGTTGTATTTAAATTCAATCTCTTTTTATTCATGTATATTGCAGTCGCTCCATTTTAAAATTTCATCTTGAATTGAAAAAAAAAATGTTACAGTTTTTGTAGTAGATTTTTATGCCTTATCTGCACAAGTTACACGTTTTTCATGAAGTCAACACAAATAAAACAAACGGATGGACTAATGTTGAGATTTTTTGTTCGGTCCAAAAATAAAAAGGTTTTATGCAAACGACAATCTCGATTCCGTTCCGCCGATTTGGTCCTTCGATCATATCCGTTTGTATATCAAGTGTCCAATTCGTTACAACGGCTGTTCCGGTTTAAGGAATGACGGGAAAGTTATTAACCAATGAAAAGTCGTTTATATTCAGCTACTCCGGGAATTTTTAAATTTGATAAATACACAACATAAATAAAAGAAAGGAGTACTCAAACAAAGTAACACAAAATTTAAAACTGTTATGGACGCGAGGTAAAAACAAGCATTTCCATGAAATAGACTATCGATGAACTAAGCTGAACGTTAAGCAAACTCAAATGTTTTAAATTTTCAACGGCGTGACTAATTTCAAAATGTTTCATGTGTTTTAGATCTAGTTTGCTCTGAAAAACTAATGCTGGCCAAGTTTGATTTCTAAAGCTAGCAGTTTTCAGGTAGTTTTGATAATTGCCTGATCTCTTTTTTTTTCACTGTACATGTCAGATTAGCGGGTTACAGACACCAGACACTTCACCCTAAAAACTGACAAAGGCAGTACCCCCCACCCCATTTTGTTACTTTTAGGCAGTTAAAGGTACCGGAGATCTTCACTCAATTTTTTTTCTAAACCGTTTTTCCATTTTGTTCACAGAATGACACCATTGACAGGTAAAAGGCAGAGTTTGAAAGAAACGCATTGGGCTTTAATTGATAATCAATTTGTTGATAGGTGTACCGACGAGTCTTGTTTACCTAACAGTGTAAACTCTAATCAGTCTTGGTAAGAAAAATTGGTACACAGTCTACATCTGAGGACTTCGGTCTTCGGGTCAAAGTTTAGAACAATGAAAATACAACAGCTGACAGCGAGGTGTTAAATGCTTGTTTATTTGATTTCAGGACTTTTCACCTCCTGGACGTTTCGGCCTCAAAACCCTGGTCTTTTCGGCATCTTTTGTAAATTTGATGAAGATGTGAAATAAATACAATTATGAGTTTTAATATTATATATAATATAAATCATACTTGCAATTACATTACATTTATGACACAAAGAAGATTTTTTTGTCATAAATATATTGAAATTTCCCTGGGAAAATAATTATTTATAGGATAGTTTATATGAATTGTGATAGAATTATCAGCTATAAATGATTTAAATCTACATATATATATATATATATATATAATTTTTGTTATAAAATTATATTATTAAAATTATAAATAGCTTAAAAGGACATTGATTATAATATGTTGTTATATAACAGATAAGAGCAGATTAGGGATCATTAGTTAAAGAAGTGTGAAAGTTGTATAATGCATTTTTTTTGTTAATTAGCACCTTTATAAAGGTGTTACTTATACTTCACGAAGTAGTGAAAATTTGATTGATTTCTCAGATAAAAGAACCTTTTTATATTAAATAGATTAAAGAAAATCAAAGGCTAAATCCGTACAGTATACCATACTATAACAAAAAAAATAGCCGAAAAGACCAGGGCCGAAATGTCTAGGAGGTGAAAAGACCAAGGCCGAAACGTCCAGGAGGTGAAACGTCCAGACACCGTTTATTTATCATTCATTGTGACACAAGTGACTCTGTTTTGTTTTTAAATGGACCGTTTAATGGCTAGAGGGATTTTTTGGTGTAACAAACAGCTTGGGACAATTATGGAAGTCCTTAACAATGATTCAGTTGCGAGAAAAAATTGATACGCAGTCTAGTTAAAAAGCTCAAAATGTATTCCGAATTTAAGGAAGGTGTGAATGCTTTTACACACTTATTAGGTTGTTAATGCTTTGACACAATGCACTAATTTGTGCTGTTGCTTAAAGAACTAGAGTTAATGATTTAACATAGGTTTACATTAATATTGAGTTTTAGTAATAGTTATAGACATTTATCAACTTGATACTGCTGTTGGCAGTATTTTGCATCTAAGTTCAAAATTCTAACAAATTCTCCTGTGATCGTGCAGACTTATCAAAATTCTAAACACCAAAAGAACAAAAGGTTTAATTACAATTATTGCTGGTACAAAAATATGTAGTAACAAAATAAAATGTTAACAGTTATCAGTCCTCGCTTTGTTCTCCCCGGTGCTTGATTTGTCACAAAAAGTGTAGGTTCACTCTACATAATCTTGGCTAAAAATTTTGGCTAATGCTCTGCCAAATTGGCTACTATTTTTTCCATTTGGCTAAAAGCTTGGCTACAAGAAATTTTATCCCAGCGGGAGCCCTGATTCAACACAGTTACTTTGGCGCCGCCTAGGCACATTTTTCTGGCTGCGGGTAGATTGCATGACGCAGTTTTATTGACAGGTATACATGAATAAACTGCCTCGCTGTGATTGGAAGATCAGTAAAGTGACCAAACAAATATCGTAATGTCACTTTTTACCGCTTTCCAAATACGTGAGACTCTAATCAGTTTTGCAAGCAGTAGTAAGTACTTCAACTTATTACTGCAAATAGTCAATACTGACTATACTAGGCAGGTGCATGTCAAGGACATTAAAATTATAAAAGAGGGTAACAAAGAAAACAAGATTTTACTGAAGATCTTACTTAAACATTTATTTTGAATGTTTAAAAACTATAAAACTTGTTCAGTCCACTGATAAAAGCTGGCACAGTTGGGTTAGCCTTAATCTCGGTCGGTAATTCGTTCCAGAGTCTTATAGTCCTTGGGAAGAATGAGTTAATTTGATGTTGTGTTTTTTGATTGCGGGATTAGGAATTTGTTGTTTCTTGTGTTTGTAAGATGATTGTGATCGACATTGACTTGTTTGATATATTATATTACAGTATATTACATATACTCCACAACAAGCTCTCCTGTCTTTTACTTCTAAGTAAAAGTGAAACGAGAGAGAAAAGTCGGACTAGAACCTAGAGCCACTTGTCAGCAGCTCAACCAACTGTTCTACTCTAGCAGATGCTTTAATGATATATAATTAGGAGGCAGGGCTTATCACAGCTGACCAGTAGCATACTACACTATGAGCATCTATCACTTCTGTTTTTTGAAGTCCCAGTAAATCAGTGATACTTTATTTTAAATCTATATTCAGATGTTCCAGAGCTCGTGTCTTTCTTCACCTTCCTGCTGATAGGTGGTTTTTCTAAAGGCTCCTCAGTTTTACACTCGAACTTCCGTTTGTGTTTCTGAAATTTCTATAGAGCTTGTTTGCTATAATCTGTCATATCTTGCTGATAGAGATGTAAATAGTGATTATAATGGTTTCACTGAAATTGTTTAAGCTCTGAATGACGTTGTTGATGTTACAGGGGAGAAGTCATGAAGTCATGGGAGAAAGCCATGGACAAACTTAACCAGATTTGGGACAGAATTGGAATAGGACGGCTAGCTCAAGAGGAAAGAAGGGCAACAGTAATAAAGCATGTAGAGGTAATGGCATAATGTACACTGTTTTTTTTTACATGTATCATGGCTTAACAAGTTGTAATGGTTTCTGATATGGCTTTTGATTCAATACAGAACCCTCAGAATTTAAAACAGAAGCAACATTTCTGACACAATACTTAAATGTGATATTTTTGAAGATTCTTTGTGTTGTGCAAACTTAATTTTAATTGAAAATGTTTTTGTACTGGATTTTTGGATGTCAGAAAGTTGTCATTGATACGCTAAAATTGGTTCAGCTTGGGTAATCTAAAGATTCTAAATTTCTGAGAGGCCTTGTATGTCTCCCAGTTTGCATGATGCTACTTGGGAAAGTTAGTCATTATAGAGTATAGACTCATTAATTAATTTTAAAAATATATGTACCTTATACAAATTAAGACTGAAAAACTTTTTCCTAGGGACTACTGGATGACATGGTAGAAGAGGAGGAAATGTTGGAGAAAAAGATTGTACAGGGTATAGAAAAAGATACTGTAGAAGTCAATCAGCTCTCTGAAGAACTCAAACTACCACAGTACAAGGTACTTTAGTTTCCATCAAACATTCATTGACAGTATAAAAGATCATATCAAGGGGGGGGGGGGGAATTTATCCCTAACAGCCATATAAAAATAATAAAAGGAAGAGGTCTCTTGATTGTTTCAAAGATTGAAATGTTTATGGTACATTCTTTTGCAGAAAACATCAGGACTGACAAAACTTCAGTTACAGAAGGAGTTAACTAAAAAGCTTGAATCTTTACGGAAAGAGAAAAAGGAGAGAATGAAGATACTGACCTCACTGAAGGCAGAGGAGCAGCAGTTGTGTGATGCTATATGTGAGACACCCTATTATATACCATCAGGTGACATACCCTCTGGGGAGCAGCTGCAACAGCTGAAGAAGCATATAGAAGAACTCACTACAAGAAAGGTTTGTGTCCAGTTGAAGATATTCTCAGTAAAATGGTTGATTATATAGCCAATGTGAGCATGGTATTTCCTACCAGTTCCATAGTTACTGTTTTTTCTCCTGCTAAGTATGAAAGACACATTGTCATGTGCAGTTTATACCAATTTTTTGCATTTATTTGCATGACACTGTCAGTGGTGAATTTTATATTCTTTTACACACTGAAGATAACAACAGTTAATTAACTTTTTCCATATTTTTGTTTTCCCCACAAATAACTGAATTTTTCTATTTTTCTGATTTTAAGTTTATAAACACTACCTTTTGATTCTACACTTTCTGGCATACCTATAACAAGAAGGCATCTTAATTATATATGTGAATTTCTCACCAATGGGGTAAATGTGCACCTATTTAATAATATTCATGAGGGACAAGGAAATCACGGAAAACAAAAAAGAAAATCCGCTAAAATTAAGTAGATCACAATTTGGAGCAAAGTAATACACTAAATGTTACATAAACAAAATCGGAGCAAAGGTACATCTGTACCACAAATGGAGTTATGTTGGAAAAGATATTAATAAAAAATATACATATTGTGTGTATTCGCGGCACTTTCTGTCTTGAGCACTTCACCTTTGTTTCAGTGCTAAGTCGTGCTTTCACATCCTAAATTTTCATATTATGGTGAGAACATGGTCAGAAATGGCTAGATAAGTCACTTTGCAGTAACCT
This sequence comes from Cyclina sinensis, assembly GCA_012932295.1. NCBI lineage: Eukaryota > Metazoa > Mollusca > Bivalvia > Venerida > Veneridae > Cyclina > Cyclina sinensis. The sequence continues at coordinate 5,382,398 of JAAONU010000016.1, forward strand.
TTGACATAAGCTGGTAGTCTTGATTCATTTGGCACCAAGTTTCATACAGGTTGCTTAAATTTGCAACAAAATATATTTTATGTCCAATTTCTGTCTTCTTGAATATACATCTCTTAATAACCAGTATAAAAGTTACTTTTTTGGAACAAGTGAAAAAAGAAAGGCACAAGGTTCTTGATATTTGTTCTTTTAACATATTTAATACTGTCACTACACCCTGATCTCTTTCTCCTACAAAAACCTAATGTATCTAATTGCTAGCCTTAATAACCAGTATAAATGTTTCTTTTTTGGAAAAAGTGAAGAAAAAAAACATGAAAGACATAAGCTTCTTTACATTTATTCTTTGAATATATTTAATACTGTCAGTGCACCCTGTTCTTTTTCAGCTAAAAAAACCCTAATAAATCTTATTGCTAGCTTTACATCTTTCTAAGTATAGTTTTCAAAATGCCACAGTAATAGAGTGGCCAAGATACGTCACATTAATCAACATACCATTTCACTGATTAAAGATTCTGGGAACTTTATTATATGCATTTATTACTGATTATTACCATGAACTGAAGTCATTAATGATGAAGTGCCTTCACTCTCATTTTGATCTTTACATTAGAACCAGTTCAGACCTTGAAATGCATTTCTCACATTGCAGTCATATCCGTGACCTTGACTAACCAGAATCTTGACATTTTGTTTTGTAGTGTGATCGATACAACACATTTATTAAACAAAAGAAGGAAATCAGTGATCTTATGCTACAGATGGACAGGTCTCCAGAGTCCAGCTTCGAAAAGGACGTCCTAAATGAAGATGAAGCAACCTTCACCCTGTCAAAGGATAACATGCATAGACTTAATAATCTTGTTGCTGAGGTAATGCATCAGGACTGAAACATAACATTGACAGGACAGAAGTAGTAATAACTCTCTTGTAAAAATATTACTGTTAGCTAGCTTGTAAAAGGTTGTAGTTATCAAGTGCTTGTAGCAAAAGTTGTCGTTTATAAAATATAGTACCTGTAATAAGGATCAACAAAAAGATTCTGTATTATAAAACTCACAGTCTAGAAATATAATAAAATGTTTATTTTGCCTTTTTTTTGGAAAATAGATCTCTGTTTTTGTCTTATCACAGTTGTTAGCTAGTAAAATGGAACTAGAAGTTATGGTAACCAAAATGTGGGATAAGTTGCGCACACTCTGGGAGAGATTGGAAGTACCTCAACATGAACAGGAATTATTTCAAGAGGGCAAAGAAGGCATTAAACCTGCAGTAATAGATGCTGTAAGTACTACACCCTAGTGAATCTTACAGAGTCTCAGCTAGGACTAGAATCTGTGAGAATTGAAACGAACGCATAATTTACTTAATAAATGAACCAAATTGAACTGCGGTCTCCTGCTTTTTGTCATATTGCCATGATGTTGCTGAATATGTGCTTTTCAAGTTTGAATAAACAACATCACAAATTGTACTCTTTAAAGGGATACACAGGCAAATGAGTGCCCAAAAAAATTAAAACTGATATTATTTGCTCAAATCACGTTCAATATGAAGAACTTCAAATTCCCAGCCAGTTTGTAGTGAAATGCGGGCTTGAACGTAAATATTTGAACGTTCTTTAACAAAAAGTAAAACATGAACTAAATCACTGAGTTATTTTTAGCTCACCTGTGCACGTAGTGCACAAGGTGAGGTATTGTGATCAGTCAATGTCCGTCGTCGGTGCGTGCGTAAACTTTTGTTTTAAAGAACATCTCCTCCTAAACCACTGGGCCAATTTCAACAAAACTTCACAGAAATGTTCCTTGCATGAAGCTCTACCAAAATTGTTCAAAGAATTTGATTCCATGCAGAACTCTGGTTGCCATGGCAACCAAAAGGATAATCTTTAAAAATCTTCTTGTCTAAAACCATAAGGCCTAGAGCTTTGATATTTGGTATGTAGCATCACCTAGTGGTCCTCTACCAAGATTGTTCAAATTATGGCCCTTGGGTCAAAAACGGCCCCGCCCCAGGGGTTGCCCATTTTACATAGAGTTATATAGGGAAAATCTTAAAAAATCTTCTTGTCAGAATCTGTCGGGCCTAGATATTTGATATTTTGCATGTATCATTGGGTAGAGGTCCTCTACAAAGATTGTTCAAATTATGCTCCAGGGTTCAAAATTCGCCCCGCCCCAGGGGTTTGTTGTTTTGTCTATATGTTTATAGTAAAATCTTAAAAAATCTTTTTCTCTAGTAAAATAAGGCTTAGAGCTTAACTTTTTGGCATGTAGCATTACCTTGTGGACCTCTACCAAGGTTGTTTAAATCATGACCCCTGGGGTCAAATTGGCCTCACCCCGGGGCTTATCAGTTTTACACAGAAATATATAGTAGAATCTTCAAAAATCTTCTTCTCTAGAACCATAAGGCATAGAGCTAAGAGTTTTTGCATGTAACATTACTTTGTGGACCTCTACCAAAGTTGGTCAAATTATGGCCCTGGGGTCAAAATTGACCCCCACCCCAGAGGTCAGGGGTTTTCCTTATATGTACATAGCAAAAACTTCAAAAATCTTCTTGTTCTTCAAAACTTATAGGACTAGACCTTAGATATTTGGTGTGGAGTATTGTGTTGAGAACCTATACCAGTATTGTTTATATGTTGGCCCCGGGGTCAAAATTGGCCCCACCCCGGGGGCCCTTAATATGTAAAAAAGGCAATTTTAAACAATCTTCTTACTGGGAACCTCAGTGCCTACAGCTTAGATATTTGGTATGCAGCATTGTCTAGTGGATGTCTACCAAGTTTGTTCAAATTATGTCTCCTGGGTCGAAATTGGCCACGCCCCAGGGTTCTCTTGGTTTACATATAGTTATATAGGAAAAACATGAAAAATCATTTTTCTTCCAAACTTACAGGACTAGACCTTAAATATTTGGTGTGGAGTATTGTGTGGAGAACCTTTACCAGTATTGTTTATATGTTGGCCCCACCCTGGGTGCCCTTAATATGTAAAAAAAGCAATCTTTAAAAATCTTCTTACTGGAAACCTCAATGCCTACAGCTTAGATATTTGGTATGCAGCATTGTCTAGTTGATGTCTACCTAGTTTGTTTGAAAAATGTCCCTGGGGTCAGTATTGGCCCCGCCCAAGGGGCATAAGTTTTAAATAGCAGTATAGAAGAAAATTTTTAAAATTTTCTTATCTGAAACCAAGGCCTAGAATTTTAAAATTTGGCATGAAGCAAGCTTTATCAAGCTTTTTGAAATTATTAGATTAAGTTAAAGGTCACAGAGGCTAAAAAAAGATTTATCTACTGTACCTCTTAGAGCCTTCATTTATAGATCTATATCTTTGATATTCAGTATAAAGGTTCCTTGCATGGACGTCCACCCATGGGTAGGGTTTGAGGTCACTGGGTCAAGGTCAAGGTCACCATAGCTTATAATAGATATTTCTACTTTCTGTTATAGAGCCTTTATTTATTGACTGATATTTTACATATTTGGTTTGTAGGCACTTACATATTTTCAATTACGAAATGAAATACTGCTTAACAGCAAACCTACAGCCAAAGTACTCAGGTGAGCGATCCAGGACCATCATGGCCCTCTTGTTCTAATAGGTCACGTGACAAAAACAACCAATCGTCATTTCTCTTAGGTTGTTTTTGCCCTTGATCACGTGACAGGTACTTCAACCGTCCAATCATTCACTGCGAAATTTAGCGCGAAATCTAAATTTTCTATCTAGACTCGCGTGCCGTGGGTCAAGTAAGGAAATCCCCACGTTTTTCATTTAAAAAGAGGAAAGCTTTGTGGGACTGGGACAGGTCACTATTTATTTGATCACATTTATAGTATATTCATAGAAGGAATGAGAAAGAAAGCATTAAACTTTTGCCTGTATATCCTTTTAACTGCTGGTTGGAACACTAAATAACAGTCAAGTATTTACAATTGTAATTAATTTATTACCCAAACGTTTGAGCAATGAGAGAAGTTTTGCAAGACTAACTGACTGTTTTTATGTTTAGTTGAGAGATGAGATACAGCGGTATGAGGAACAAAAATTGGCACACATACAGAAGTTTGTAGAAGGGATGAGGCAGGAATTAGCACATTGGTGGGATAAATGTTACTTAAGTGCTGAGCAAAGAAGTCGGTTTAGACATTTCACAGAAAGTAAGTTATTTTATAGTTTAGTTTTTATGCCCCCACAAAGTGGGGAGCATATAGCATTGCACTTGTCCATCCGTCCGTCCGTACGTCCGTCCGTCCATCCGTACGTCCCGAAATCTTGTGAACGCAACTCCTCTTAAACTGGATGGCAGATTTTGCTTAAACTTCCAGGGATGAACAACCTTAATGTGTAGATGGTAGTAAAGGAAGGAATTTTCGCTGCGACCAAATTTAACAGAATTATGGCCCTTTGTTGATTTTTTCACTATATACCATATAAATAATTGAACATATAAATTTTACATTTGTAATTTAATTTAACATGTACCTGTAGATCATTTTAGGTATATGTACAGAAAAAATCTTACATACAGGATATACATGCTCTTGTTTATGAGACACAGTTCTAGTTGTTGTATACAGAAGCCACGGAGGTATATAACCATATATTTTGTCACTGCAGATAGTTATTTACTGAATGATGTCATGCTTTTTATTAAGATTTATCATTCTTGTCATTAATGTCAACTGAAATAAATATATAAAAATAAACAGGTATAGTGTTTTCTAGGTCTTCTCAGATAGTTCATATATAATTGAATGTATATTGGCTATATGGATGCTCATGCTGTTTTATGCCAAATAAAGATTGTTGTGTTACGTTTTGTAGGTCTTCTCAGATAGTGTGAAGTATATAATGTGACCTATGTTAATAGCCATTACAGCTGATTACTTGAGTTAATATGGGGACAGTAGTTTACAGGATTGAGTTTTACATGAGAAGTATTCCCTAGAAATAGTTTGTACAATTTATATCAGATAATAATCTAAGGCTGTTACTATAGTTTCCATTGATTGTTTATTGGTCTCTAACCTGTGGACCATTTATCATTCTCCTGCCATACATTTTTACCAGTCACCACAGTAATGTTGGTTGATTTACAGCCGAGTACACAGAGGAACTCCTAACATTACATGAGAAAGAAGTTGAAACATTGAAAGAATACTATGAGGACAACAAACAGATTTTGGAGCTTGTAGAACAGAGGGAGGTCCTCTTCAATAGAATGATAGAATTTGAGGTATATTTTCTGTCTATTTTGTCTGTTATCTTTGTTGGTGGAGCTACATGCCTGTTGTATTGAAGAATGAACTAACAAAATTATGCTAAACCTCTGAGTATGGATATAAACTGGTCAGTTGGGTATTGACAAGACCAGTGGTCACTACTGATTTAAACAGATTAATAGTGACTTAAACTGGTCAGATTCATATTTATTTTTTGGTTTAAGGAGGTGCTGTATACCCAGTATACTATGAACAGTTAAAATCTAATCTGACATTTGTTTTGAAAGCGATACCTAATCTGAATTGTTTGAGTATGCAAAATCATTCAACATGAAGTATTAAATTAAAATTGACTTAGAATCATTCAGACTAATTTAAGTTTAACTTTTGTACAGATTCAGCTGAACTGCAATGCCTCTCTTTGAGTAAAAGCCACTCTTTTTCTGTGCTATCATCCCCTGTATTATGGTAGGTTTCAAATTGCCTGTCTGGCCTGCTTAACTGCCTTTAACAGTTATTGTTAAAAGATGAAATAGGACAGTCCCCTCACTGAATTAACCCTCAAGTTAAAAATAGAGGATTATGTCATGTGCATGAAGCTGAACATATAATGCTTTCTGTAGGTGCTGTTGGTTTAATTTGGGATTCTTATCTTCCAGAAAAAGGCAAGTGATCCAAGTCGGTATTTCACAGATCGTGGAGGAAAACTTTTATTGGAGGAGAAAGAACGAAAAGCACTTATGAAACAGCTACCAAAGGTGAGTGCACAGTACCGATCATGGGTTTTAAACAAACTTGTAATTTTATTGTTCATTTTTATGCAAAATGGTTTCAAAAACTGGGTCCCATTTATAGTACTTTCAACAATGAAGGTCATGTAACTAGCATGCCTGCTTGATATAAGTACTAGAAAAATGTTAATTCAAAGACACCGCTAAAAGTAAAAAGGGTCTGATTTTTGGTCAAAAATTGATGCATACAGACATGACCTTTTTTTTCTACCTATGAAATATAAGATTAGGAAATACTGCAAATGGTTTGTTAATCAAAGAGCTGGCATTGTTCTCTTTTTCTGTGTATTCTGTTGATAGCATTGAAGGCTCTGCTTGTGTAACCTACATATATAAACACACAACCAAAGCTGTCAATCTAGACCCTGAAACCAACAAGCTGTTACAATATTCCTTTTGTACAGTAAATTTTACATTTAATTGTGTAGTTCTGTTTAGTTTCAGTGTTCAATAAAGAAATTTCTATTGGCAGGTTGAACAGAGTGTCAAGGATAAAATCTGTTTATGGGAGAATGAGCATGGTCGTAAATTCCTAGTGAATGGATTATCATTTGTAGATTACATTGAGAAAACTTGGAAGGACCACGAGGAAGCTAAAGCAAGGGAGAAGGAAGAAAGAGTATGTCTCAGTTTATGATGTTAGACTTTTAATAACTTGAATTAAGAGTAGAAAGTGGTGATATGCTGGGCGTTCTAGCTTTTCTCATCCATGTATATACTCCAGAGCAATACAAACCAATTTATTCTAAATGTATGATACAAAAAGAGTGAGCTCTTTGTTTACCACACAAGTTTTCATTCATGTTTCCAGTACTTGTAAATTTGAGTTTTTCTTTATGTTTACAGCACAAAGCAAAAACAAAGTTGATGAATGAAGAGATGATATTTGGCAGCAAGCCAAGTACGCCTGTAAAAAGGAGGTTCCAGCCAACAAATACCCCCACAAAAACACCCAAACATAGAAAAGTAAATACACCAATTTTGTAACTACATGTACATTGTCAAAGATCTTTATAAAATCATTTTATTTCCTCATTCTTATGATCTGTTTTAGTGAGAAATCAACAAGACCTGTAGAAGTATATGGATATGTAAACAGTACAAGTCTTGAATATGTGTTGATTTGTGCAGGAAATCCTGAATTTCATTATGCCAGTAACCAACCAAACATGCTTACTTTTGCTAAAATTCAGTAGTAAATTGAAATATTTCCAAGTGAAAATTAAAATGCTTGAGAGAGTTTCTCCTGCCAACTTAGAGTTAAGGCTAGTGAATTTTATGACTGCATTCCATTGGAAGATGGGATTACAAAAATTTGTATAGCTGTCAAAGTGTCAGATAGTGAGTGCTATTTTTAGATTGACACTACAAGCAGCAGTGGAAGTTCAAGTACACGAATGAATGTTCAGGTACTCTTCATATATAGATGCACTTTGTTGTTACTAAATATGTCAACTTGTTTCAGCTTGTTGTCTAACAGATTTCATCTTACCTCTCAGTTCTGACACTTGCACTCAAAAGTACTTTCAGAAAATTGACATTTTTCTAAGATTGCAGGTGTACATTATTGGCAGCCTTTTTTTTTTTGCACACGGAATCAGACAACAATAGATTTACTTCAGTGTTCTCTCTACAAGTTTTAAGATTGATAGCTATTTTTTGAATATTTTTTTTAGAAAAGGAGGTTTTCAAGATAAAAATAAAAAATTTGCTGAAAGGTTTTTCTAATGGTGTATAATGCTGAGTATGGGCATTATAACAAATACCAATGGTGTAAAACAAAATTGTTAGATATTATCGTTTTTTTTAGTAAAAAGGCTTTTGAATGTAAGAACAACAATTTAAGGTTCGAAATAAGATTTTCATCAAGTTATTTTGGGCCGATTTACTTGGTAGAAACATTTTATTTTATTGAATTGCAAATGTAAGAAAAAAATATTTTTTGGTAAATATTTTAGGGGTTATATACCCTGTTCTCTTAAACTTCTTTGGCCCTTTGTAGCTTCTTAGATTGCTGTTTTTAGGTCTTTACCTTCAGGCTGTATCTTACATAGTGTATACTTAAATTCATCTTGCCAGAAATATGTATATGGTCTGTATCCTTGCATGAGACTGAGCTATTAGATAGCAAAATAGTGGTTTTTCTTGAGAATTTTAAAACCTTTAAATGTCACAATAAACATCTACAGGCATTTTTGTGTAAGATGTATATCTATCAGAAAATTATGTCAAGTCTTTAGATCAACAAAAACATCCACTTCTCTTGAAATACTAGTATCATAACTTTATCAGAATCATTAAAATAAGAAAAAGTGAAAAATGATTCTTGTAGACATCTTCTTCAGGTTGTCACATATGTGTTGCCAAATGATCAGGGTAATGTGGAATAGCTCCTTGTTTTTCAGCTCCTGTTTTTTTCCTTCATTACAGATCAATGATTCAAAGACACCATGTTCCACAAGTAGAATGCAGTACTCAACTACAGTGTATCAGTCACCATACAAAAAGGCACCTGTGTCCACAGTTCACCAAGCTAGTAAAATCATGGCAGCCTCCAGTAAAACAGTAAGATTAACCACCACCTTTTGTTTCTTTAAAACCCCTCCTTGAGTTAGTGTCTCAGGAGTGCTTATTTATATTTATTAATACATGATAGACTCAAAATCTTGTTTTACATTATCGGTTTGAAGCAGTATGGCAGTCTGTCTATTTTGAAGGTCAAGTTTATCAGAGTCTCTCTCTGTTTTTTGTCTGCTAGAGTTAGGTATTGTTATACCTAATGTCAGACTGTTTGAACACTAATGAATCTTTCTGACTTTCTTGAGTGAAAGAGTTGTATATTCTTCTTGGAAATGGACAGAACAGGTGTTAGAATATATTTGAACTTTCCTGGATCAAAAAAAGAGAGTATACTAAGTATTGTAAAGTTAACACTGTAATTTGTAACCACGAGATAAACGAAGTGCATACAATTAATTAAAAGAACTAGGCAAAACAAAATTTTAGTAGTGAAAAGGTGTTGATAGTAGACCTGACATATTCAGTGTGTTACACTTTGGTTCTTTCAAATTGCTGGTTTCTGTATCATGATTTTGGGATGGAGGGAGGGGACCTGGTCTGGTTGGTTAAACTTTATTGTTCTTTGTTACATATTGATTAATCTGATTTACTGCTCTTACAACTATAGCAGATTCATGCACAGACCCCTGAATATGTTTTGCTTTTTGTCTGCAATAACTGGCTCCAAAATACATTAAGGTAGAGCAGTAGTCCAGTGGTAAATCCCTGTATTTGTTATGCAGGGGTCACAAGTGTTTTATCCCTGCTGGAACACTTGCAGTAAAAACTCTTTTAAATACAGAAGGTACTGTACAAATAAATAAATTCAAGTAGATTCATGCAGTTAGATCCATCATATATGATATTTAAGGAAAAGTGTACTTGTAACAATAAGCAGAACTTCTACAACCGCTGAGCATAAACAATTTTTCATTAGTATAAGTAATTTCAAATTTTTTTGCTTTTTTTTTTCCAGGCCCCAGGAACACGTAACAGGAGACGATCAAATAGAATAGCACGAAAAGTACTGGGAGAGCAGAATGGTGGTACGAACTACACGTTGCTCAGTCATACAACAGTTAGCAGCAATACAAATACAGGACTTGGTGGGAATATATCTTTAGCCTCAACAGGATCATACCATGATTTTGCTGTGTGTACCCATGTTTTTCCTGCTGTTTTTTTCTTGTTTATGCTTAATTTCTGTCTGTCAGATAGGAATGGTCAGGGCGCATGTTGGACTGCAAGTTGTCAGATTTATGGCTCATTAACTATACAGTTTATATAATTACCATTATTCAGATAGTAATACGAACTGTGCAGTTGTCAGCTTATACTGCAAGAACAGAATGTGTATAATTTGAACAAGACAACATTTTCCCTAAAATATTATCCAGCACAGATGAAAAGTTTATACTGGATTCATTACTGTATAATTTTAACAACCAGTATGACATATTTTTTAACAAGTATACATAATCAGGAGATGCAAAAGTATATTTTATACCTGCATTCATTTTTCTGAATAGTGTAAATTGATTGTCAAGTTTCTGCTAAAACTGTCAGAAGACTTAATGTACCTTCTTAATTATTAATAATCTATGCAAGTATAAACAGTTGCTTACCTGAAACAGTTTACAGACCTCAGTTGCTGCTCTGGTGCCTTGACTGTTTATTTCACATTAATTATAAGGGTACCAAAAAATATGAATCCATACTAATGAAGCTACATTGTGTTAACAGCCATTTTCTTTTGGTACTAACTGTAATTTGTTAGTACTCTTTAGAGTTAATGGCTTCTGGCAAAAACATGGCACCTGAAGAATGAGTTACATAAAAAAATATATATTTGTTTTTATTATTTTTGAAATTTAAAAAAAAAAAAATATTGTTTGAATGGAAAATAGAGAATGGTATACATATATATATACATGTACTTACGAAAATCAAATCTGTGTATGAAATATGATGTATCTTGGTCATTTCATGTCACATTACCCAACTCTTATCATTTTCTGGGAATACCAAATGGCTGTCTTTATGGGCATTATGGGTAATTTTTTTTGAAAGAGCATATTTTTTAAGTTGTATGTTAGAAACTTCTGAAAAGAAACCAAAATTTAGGACAGTATGTGGGTTGTACAGTATTATTCAAAAGATGTTTTACGTTTGCTCTCTGCTTTTTCTATTCAGAATTGCCTGTCGGTGAATCACCACTCCACTCAGTTACACTCTCCTTCGCCAAACAATAAAGGCCTTAAAGAACTATGCTAATGTAAGCAAACATGTTTCTAGCTTGCTCATCTATCATTTTTTTATATGAATAAAGCAAAACTCTTTACAAAAAAAGGTTGTGTACTAACTTTTGATTTTTCCACTATTACTTTTACCTACATGTCTGATGGTTGAGCTAAAGAGAGCAATTTGTATTTGTCTTTATTTTTCTGATGGAAAGTTTGTAATTCATGTTTGGTATGCAACAATGACATTTGTGACATTGGGAAAGTTCAGGGACAGTTATTTCTTGAAGCTGTCAAATTCATTTTCAGTCAGATGAAAGACTGCCTCTAAGAAATCTAATAACAAAACATCACAGTTGATTTAACAAATGTTAATTTAATCTCATCTGAGCAATATATGCTCTTGCTGAACTTACTGTGATCGGCCTAGTCCATCAGTCTGCTTCAAATAACACCTCCTGTACCACTAAACTTGGTAGGAATGTTCCTTGCATTAAGCTGTATCAAAGATGTTTTAAAAAGTCCATTCCATGCAAAACTCGGGGTTTTTAAAGCAATTTTAGTGACAATCTTTCAAGTCTTATCAAATGTTTTTGAGTCTTAGGTTATACTTTAGAATTATAGGAAATCCTTGTATCAAAACCCATGTAGCATCTAGCTTTATCAAGTAGCAGTTTACAAAGTTCAGATTATATCTCTTTGGTCATTCCAAACTACATTTGGGCCCACTTGTTTAACGAGAAAATTCTTATCATCGTATTTTGCCAAATTTGATTCATTAACACTCTGTCAGTTATTGTTAGCTTGCCACTGGAGTTAACTTGATTTTTACATTAGTTACCCTTTATAAGATTATCTTTATAGTTAAATGAAAGTGATGAGGCTTGTCAGAACTAAGTGAAAAGTGTTTTCCCTTATACCCATTTTACTCAGGTGTGTGACTTAGAACTAATTGGCAATATGTGTTAGAACTAATTGGCAATATGTGTTTCATGTTCATGCACTAACAGATTTGAAAGTTTTTGCTAACTTTATTTCTATGCATGCATATTGTATTGTGTATTAATGTGATTGCATGTTCCCACCAAGTTCATGCTGTTTTCTTACTGCTAACATGTTTCATTGTCTCAGTTTTAGTAATAATACAGTAAAATTGTTTTTATACACTGCCAGTTAAAGTTTGTGTGGCACCTCTTCTGTAGTAAAGCTTTTTTCTCTGGAGTCAGAAACATTTTACTTTTGTATGAAAGAAGGAGCTCTAAAACTATTCAACTATTCATGGGTAATAAGTGATTTCTCTATACCATGTCACTGGACTATGACCAGAATAGCTGACCAATAACATGATTATTATCAGATCTCTTGTTGACAGATTTATTTACTATACTGTATTTTAATGGGGTTCGAAAACCAACAAACATGATTTAGTTTTGAAAGACTTTCAAGAATCATAATTGAGTTAAGTTTTTTTTAGATTTGGTCAAGTTATTTTAGCTGAATGGCTGAAATAGAATTGATATTGGATTTACATTTGATAATGGAACAGAATCAACAAATATTGAATAGTTAATAAATATAAGGTGCTAAGTTCTTTTATTGTACAGTTTATTGACAATTGGTGCTAAATGTACAAGTATTGCTTGATGAGAGAAATTCTAAATTAATGTGTTTGATGTATTGTTGTTTCAGGTGGGATTGAACCCCTCAGCCCGACCTTACTGCCGCAGCTCTATCGTTCCCCAGCAGGTCAGCCCTGGCAAAAACATGGACCATTATAGACTGTAAATATTGTATATACTCTAGATAAAACTTATTATGGAGGATATGCTTCCCACTTTGCCAGCAGCTTCATTCATCAAGAAACAGACGACAGAGTAATTTGATTACTGTGTTAAAAGTTACTGACCCAAGATAGCAGTGTTGTTCAGAAGTGTATGTGGACTTTGATCCAAAGGAATGTAAAGATCTGATAGTCAAAAGATACAGAGTCTGAAAGAATGTAATCTGGGATCATAATCATGATGTACCCAGCTGCTCAGATCTGATAATCTCAGGTGAATTTCCAATGGAATGAAAGGGTAATAGACAGACAGATGTAGTATACTACAATATCTGAACAGGCTGTTACGCAGATTGAAATGAATTTCTGCATGATTCTGTTAGTGTTTAAATTGAATTTCATGGTGAACATAATTTTTCAACTAAAGGCTTTTTACCTAATTCAAAAGGCTTGTGTGATGATAGTATAGCCATAAAGGGAGGTAAAAACACATCAACAATTTATTTAGAGGCTAAAGATGCTTCCTGAATTTATGACAAATATACTGATATCACAGAATCAAATGCTTCTTAATAGGAGAAGTGTTGTTTTTATTGAAAATGATTTTATTTGCTTATGAATGAATAGTACAGTATGCAAATACAATGCATCACTGATAGAATTGTTAATTTTTTTTGAGGGGGTTGGAGGTAAGGTTAATTATGTTTCACAAAGGAATTACTTTATACACTGAATTTTTCAGAAGGCCTACAAATAGAAACACAGATTAAGCAAAGTTATTAAATTTGTAATAATTAAGTTGTGGCCCTTGAAATGAAACTTTGAAATCCACAAAGTTGAAGGGTTGTTGGTTAGGGGCAGGTAGGGGACGCGAGTATCCTGAAGATACAGATTTCAGGGATATGTGTGAATGTGCATAGTGCAATTTTAGTTTATAGTGTAAATATGTGTGTCACTATGGTGTTTGTTTCTTCATATAGGTTTAATGGTGCTTTACAAATATTAACAATTACATTAATTATTAAACGCTTGTGTATTATCAGCTGTGTGTGATTCTTACAAAGAACACATCCTAAATTACGATTGTCAAAACAAAAAAGACACAGTGATAAATACATTGTATTATTTACCCCCTATGGTTGAAACTTGCCAGTAGATAATCAGATGCTAATTTGTAAATCAGATAGGCAGTGTTAGTCAAAATTTAGTCATTTGATATTCACACTGGAAACTGACCACTTCAGCAGAATGGTGAAGAAATTGATAAACCTTTTTATTATTGGATTTTACAGATTTTAGGTATGTGTGGAAACCAGTAAACAGCTTTTATCACATTGTAACAGTAGATCTGTTTTATCTTTATGTTTTTACTTTCATCTGATTATTTTAAAACAGTTTTAAGCCTGTACAACTAGAATTATGCATGTATCTCCTACCACACAGTGGTCAGGAGACATACTGATTTTGTCTATGAAAGTATGATTGGATTTTAATGAAACCTTACGGAAATGTTCAGTACCTAGTGTAGTTGTGCATGTTGTCAGAATTCTCAAGTTGACTGTTTTTTGAAGGAGTTAGGGGAGTTTATTGACATTGTGTAGGGAAACATGCATTTTTTCTTTTAAAAAGAACATCATTCTTGAAACAAAATGCCACAAAAATAAGATTTACTGTAATTAATATACCTAATTTTGGTCAAATTAGTGAAATAACTAGTTATATCATATTAGTGTATGACTATTATGAAATGAAAAAAGCCTGAGTTTTTGCCTTCTTAATGGAAAAAAAAAATTACCAGCTTACTCATTTCTATCCAGTCTACCAAACTTGGCATGTTAATGTCTAAAAATGTTAGACAACCAGTTAGATAATGAAAGGGTTGTGTCCCTTTTATCAAATGGAATTCTGAAAACTGTTTCTTGCAGATGTTTGTGTTATTTTCACAAAGCATGTTTCTTTATTGTGATACTGTATTTATCATGTGTGCAACAATAGAATATTCTGTATTGCATTCTGTATATATTCTGTAAATATAGCATCTGTTTTTACATGTTAAATGTTTCATTTTATGTATGTTTCTTCTGTCCTTTCTATCTTTCCTTGCTCTTGTTCCTATTTATAATTAATGTTTTCTTAATTTGAAGGAAAAAAGACTGAACAGAAAAGTATCTAAAAGGGCTTACTGTTGTTAAGCCAGACATCTGTAATAAGAAAATTAAATAAAAGACCCGGTTTCATTTACAAAGATGAAATATACTTAAGTAACAGGTTGTATCTGTGTATTGCAATTATGCTTTTAACAAACTTTCCCCATTTTTTAGACATGGTCACACCTCAATACAGCCCCATATCTACCAATCGGTAGGAAACATCATTGGTTAATTTAATTTGATGATACATCAATCAAATGCAAATTAGCTACATTGGTCAAGTGGTTAGTCATGAGACACTAGGCAGATCTAAATTTATTTCAAACAACAAATGTCTGTGAATCGCCAGTAAACTTGAAACTTGAAAAATTTAGATGCTTGTTAGAGAAAAAGTTGTAGCACCTAATTGTAAACCCTGTTATTTTAGAATATAAATCCATTTGCAAGTGAAACTTAAATCCACTTACTAGATTTTGATGACTTTGACACTGCTTAGGTTAGAACATTTTGATGACTGACACTGCTTACGTTAGAACATGCACTGTTCCATGAGATGATTGTAAATTTATTTAGCAAGACATTACTTGAAAAAACAAATTGTTTATACCAGTTTAGTTATCCAGAACAGGTCTTAGATTATTTTTTATATACCAGGTACTATTTTATATGATGTTGATCAGTTAATATTTAAAATGCGTATTAGATGCTGTTTTGCAAAAGTAAACTATCAGTTTAGTTTTAAAAAGATACTGCAGTTGAGTTGGACAAGATATTATTTGAGCAATTATGTGAAACAGCCAAGATTGGGAAAGGTGCCAAATAATGCTTTATTTTTTCATGGGAAAATGCATTTTCCCAAGCTTTAATTAAATAACAATTTATTAACAGTAGTGTTTCTTGGATATATTTATATCATATTTATACAGGTGTATTTTATCAAGTATATAAACAACATAATTAGGGCATATTAGTAAATGAGTGTTGACTGTATTGCTGTGTAAATGTCATGTTCTAGCATGTATATGTAGATTGGTTACAGTGAAGGCTGCAGGGATACCAGTTATAGTTGTCTTCAATGACTGGTAGTATTTATACTTGTCTTATACTGATGTCTAGTTTTAGTGCATTAAATTCAGATCTCACTATGTTTTTTGTAAGAAAGTTGGTGGTCTGTTGTCTTTATCAAAGAGTTGTGTCCCTTTAATTATTTGGACATGGAGATTCTAACAATTGTAGCACATACGCGAATTTACATGTATCTTCATATGTACTGGGTATGCACTTATAGAAAGTTTCAACCATCAAGCACTGTACAAATGTCTTGGACTAAAAGACAAATTTTGTATGCTGTTAACTTCATTTTATTGTAATAAAACTATATACTGTTTATAAAACTGACAAGTAATTGGTATTAAGACAGGTCATTCTTAAAGAAATCCAGTGTTAAAGGATGTTGAGGTGCAGTGTTTTTGTAGATGTTGGTAATGTTTGAATCAATTACAGTTCAGGTTTTAGTCTATAATGCCCTGTTACTGATTCTCACTACCAGTAAATGAAGTTTGTCATCAGCAGTTAGATAAGGGAATAACTACATACATTTTGTATAAGGTAGATGTTTCCTGTCCACCGTATGTCAGTATTCTTGCTAGGTATCCCATGTTATTGTCAGTATTTTGTAATGGCTGATTACTGCTTAACTGTGCATGAAGTCACATGTCTCATGTTTATTATAGATTCAAAGATCTTTGCATATTTTAATGTACAAACATCTTTACGTCAGATGAAAAGCACTGATGAAGATTTGAAATGTTTACAGCCACTAGCCAGGATGCATTTTATGATTAGACTAAGTATTAGTTTGCCTGTATTAGATACAAGCATTGACCTATGAACAGGACTTTCTATTATTTCTCTGCTTCTATGATAAAAGTGTGCTTGCTTTCCTTAGTGGTGTTTTGTTTTGGTTTAAACATGTTACTGAACAAAACATTTATAAGCAGTATATATGCCAACGATTTATCAACTATATTTAATTTTGAAAATAAAGAAAATCATTTTAAACATGTTCGTAGTTTTTTTCTTTTATCCACTCTTCAGATGGTACAGTGTTCATGATTCCTGTACATTGTCATTGAATGGATATAGAATTTATAAATAGTAATAAATGCACAGCATCAAAATATTTACAGGTACAGGTATTTAGCAGCCATTTGCGGTTGGGTTAACAAGAGTATTTTCCAGTCCAGCAAAAGAAAAAAAAAATTCTCACTATTGCTGTGAATTAATTCACAAGTCTCGTATTTCATTTATCCCGTATCAATATCTAAAAGTTTCTTCTAACAATGTGAAAATAAAATACATAAAATAAATAAAATACTAATTGGCAGCGATAGTTTTATACAAGATCTTTCCAAGAATCGTATGCTTTCAAGTTGATTTCTTGAAATTGTCCATGCTCATCTATATAGCACTGATACCTGGAATCTCGGTTTAACGTCTCATCAGGAAGACAATGGAGGAGCGTATGAACGAACTTCTGTATTACAATGGTATTACGATGGCACTGAGCTTGAATTGGTGCCCAAGTTTAATTATCTCAGTATATATTTTGTTCCGCAGGTTCTTTAACTGGTAACCAGTCAAAGCTTACCGGAAAAGCACTGTAGGCCATGAATTTACTGTTGAATAAAATAAAGAAATTTTCGACTTTTCTCTGAAAACATATTGTAAACTTGTTAATGTCTTTTCAAGTGAAGTATAAGATAATATCAGTCAAGTGTATTGAAAGAATACACTTAATATTTTTGAAAGAATTCTCAAAGTAAACATTCAGCAAGTAATTATGCTGTGATGAACTGGGTATATTACCTATCTCGTACAAAAGCAAATGTGTTAGAATTTTTAAGGGTAGGCTGAAGGTGATAAATACTGACAATTGAATACATGTAGTCAAATTATATACTCTTTGCATATATTAAATTCAATAATTTTATTTGACGTAAACATGTATACATGTTTGTTGCCAATACAAATAAAAAAAAATAAAATTTGTATGGCAGTAATATATGTACAATATACATGAGAAAAGTATGACAACATTTAAATAAACTGTAATTTCGAACAACCAGATTAGCTAGTAATACATTACTATTATACACTAGTACGTCTTTTGTTTGCAAGAAATAAATATTTTGAAAGTTTTGTAATCGTACTTTTTATATCACATTTCATTATATATTTAAACTTTTGTATTATATATAAATACTGTTGCAAAGGGAGGAACAACTGGGCGCAGGAAGTACAATAACTGTAGTCAGCTAATGGATATGATTATGTGCGGGATTTACCAAGATGTTGCAAATGAAAAAGAATTCTTACGTTCAAACACATTGACATTTTTATGCAGACTTGGTACGGAAACTGGCAAACTAATGATGTTTCACACTGTATAGAGCAGTGAAAGAAATAGTGTGAAAAATAACCTGATATAATGAGCAACACAAAATAAAATGTTTTAAAATAAGACTTTTACAAAATCAAAGTGTTGGAACTGGAATGAATGGTTTAAAATAGACTACCGTGACATGGACGCATGTGCCAAATGTGTGGTGAGAATGAAACTGAGGATGAGTTTCATTTTGTGCCAAAGTGCAGCAAATGTTCTCAATTAAAAACCATTCTAACTCCAGTATTTTAACACAGAAGACCCAGTATGTTTAAATTTACTGAATTGCTTAAATATTATGATGCAAATGAATATTTTACACAATTTAAGTAAATACATCTGTCAAGCATCGGAAGAAACAGATAATGCTATTGGAGATTTCTGATAGGCATGAAAATGCCAGGTATGTAATTTGTATTGAAAATTATATTTAAATATTGTGTTGTTATAAATTTGCTTTGTTGTATTATCTGATCTTTGACCTTTATCTTTTAAATATTTAAATTGGTGTATGAATGATAAACCGAAAGGTTTAACTTCGCATAATATACATGTTCTATCTTGTTCTGTTCTGTTCTTATCATAGTACCAGTTCAGCGCTTTACCACTGGAACACTGATCCGCGCCTACAGTATATATACTATATTTTTTATGGTAATCAGACCTCTCTACAGTGTTGGAGATAGTTGCAAGCGGCACCCATTTTTTTGCGTATCGAACTTAAGTTAAACCTTAATTTCTAAGAACCAGTCTCAAATAATCTTGCAATGGGAAAACGAAAAAGTATCATTAAATGTTGTCAAAATTTTCGATTAAACTGCCTTTCACCTGTTTCACCTTTAAAATCTGCATATTAAAGGAGCTGCAATTAGTGCAAACTATTCCAGACATTTGGGAAACATAACATTATTACTTGAAATTGTCGATTTAAAAAAAGCTGATTTACCGAATAAGACACGCTGATGAACTGTGCTTTTAAGAAGACTACCTGTATAATTATATT
Organism: Cyclina sinensis; assembly: GCA_012932295.1. NCBI lineage: Eukaryota > Metazoa > Mollusca > Bivalvia > Venerida > Veneridae > Cyclina > Cyclina sinensis. Next base: position 5,401,608 of record JAAONU010000016.1, read on the forward strand.
GGTTATGCACGTCAGGCAATATCCACTTGAAATTCAATACATGAATAAACTTCCACGTAAAATAGTATTGAGCTAAACCACCAGATAAATTCAAAATGAGAATAATATCATTAGTCGCCGACTATATTTGATATTGTTAAAGCATAAGTTTTGTGCTAATTGTTTTTATTATCATTTTGTCTTTCTTTCTTCTTTTATAATAATGGCTAATAGTAAATACTCATTTAGTGATATATTATGGCCATGCGTAGGGGTTAGTAAAAGAGATAGGTGCCAGTGACCTAGCAACGTATCGTTCCACTGAATAAGAATTATTGAAATATAACCAAGGTATTAACCTGAAACAAATATGAAATATTTTATCAGTATGGCAATGAAAATATCAAATTTGATAATGATCAACATTTTTTCTTAACATTCGATCCCATAATATTTATAAAGTGAGTTTGACCTTGTCCTACGCAGTAATCTCCCCTTTATTTAGGGAAGTAACTGGCTACCCGCAGCGGTTACTTCCCTTTCAGTACAATCTTTTCCGAAGGATGAAGGGGAGATCACTGCGAGGAGATTGATATACGTAGTGTATATCCAGAATATTTTGAACAGTATTGAATTTGCATTCAGTGTGCAGTAGAGCCTGAGAAATCTGGTTATAGAAGTTCGGTAGGAGGCCGTGTTAGTTAGATGCTGCAAAAAGGGCAGGGTTGTCAGCTATCTAGCGCTAGATGATTTAGGTGTGCCATAGTAGACAAACAATAAGCATGTAGTGTTATAGCGGACCGACTTGTCTGTTTCATAGATTTTGCCTCGGCCACACAACGAAAAGTTGGGCTTTGGGGCAGTTTCTTTCTTGCAGCTGATGTTTAAAGAGATGAGTATTGGTGTAGTTTGTATTCACTCTTGTAAGAATTACTGTATATCTCTGTTTCATGTCGGTGTATTGGGATTGTCAGTCAGACACTCATAAGGTCACTGAATTTCAGTGTGAAACTGGTATCTGACACCACATCAACCCAGTTTCAAAAGGGAGTAAACCTAAGTCTTTATCAGTCGGTACTTTAGTCATGGTGACCTCCCCCCATCACAAATTAGCTTGTTAGTACCACGGAAAGACGTGTTATATCACCACCATGCAACTCACTGCACATCTGCTAAACAAATACATCACTAAATAGTTATGTTACTCCTAGCAGGCTTTTTATCATGATATCTCTATTATCTATTATCACGTTATCAATACATTACAGGCATGGATAGTTACGGTACGAGTCGAACGCACGGTTGGAGTTAAAAGCTCTTCATAACTTTGATGTAGTAAGAAAAATGTATGTACACAGAGACTGTGCAATAGGATTTCAACCGCAATTATTTAAAAAAGGGCTATGTGAGAAACTTTCTGATGTAATTCATTGGCCATTACTGTTTTTCGAAATTATCCCTGTTCCCCTATAACTGGAATTCTGGTACTTCGGGTTGTGTCTTCTTTGGCCGGTAACGGGAATTCGTGGGGAGCAGAAGAAGGAGAGATCAATCAACAGCGCAGATGATACAGTTTGTATATATAAGTCCCTTTTCCTTTAAACTCATACCATATCCTTACGATAAATAACAGAACACATGGAAAACATTTCATTTATGTATTATATGTATAGAGCTCTTGGGCAATCACTGTACAGTGTGTGTGTGTGTGTGTGTGTGTGTGTGTGTGTGCGTGTGTGTGTGTGTGTGTGTAAAACAGATGTAACACATTATGACAAAACATACCAGTGAAACATTACATATATGCATATAAGCATTTTATACATGTATAAGGAAATGCTGCAAAACATCAGACCGTAACATTGTTGCAATGAGATCAATCAAACAGAAAAATAACGAGCAATATTCACTTAACTACCCAATTTTTATTTTTATGCCCCCACAAAGTGGGGAGCATATAGCGTTGCACTTGTCCGTCCGTCCGTCCGTACGTCCGTACGTCCCGAAATCTTGTGAACACAACTCCTCTTAAACCGGATGGCAGATTTTGCTTAAACTTCCAGGGATGAACAACCTTAATGTGTAGATGGTAGTAAAGGAAGGAATTTTCGCTGCGACCAAATTTAACAGAATTATGGCCCTTTGTTGATTTTTTTCACTATATACTATGTAGAAATTTTGTGAACGCAACTCCTCTTAAACCGGATGGCAGATTTTGCTTAAACTTCCAGGGATGAACAACCTTAATGTGTAGATGGTAGTAAAGGAAGGAAATATTGCTGCGACCAAATTTAACAGAATTATGGCCCTTTGTTGATTTTTTCACTATATACCATATAGAAATTTTGTGAATGCAACTCCTCTTAAACCGGATGGCAGATTTTGCTTAAACTTCCAGGGATGAACAGCTTTAATGTGTAGATGGTAGTAAAGGAAGGAATTTTTGCTGTGACCATATTTAACAGAATTATGGCCCTTTGTTAATTTTTTCACTATATACCATATAAATAATTGAACATATAAATTTTACATTTGTAATTTGATTTAACATGTACATAAGGTTACCTGTAGATCATTTTAGGTATATGTACAGAAAAAATCTTACATACAGGATATACATGCTCTTGTTTATGAGCACTTATGCATAGTGGGGGCATCCGTGTCCTATGGACACAGTTCTAGTTTATTGCTAAGCTTGTCTTGTCCAGTCAATTGTCCAAAGCTGAATGCCTTATCCACTCAATAACTTATGCACGAAAACTTCATGCAAAAAGGACATCTATCAGATACTTTATTCGACCAATGGAAAATAATTTTCTTCTACTTCACTATCATTCAACCGAAGAAAATTATATTTATTCAAACGTTTAATCAGAATAATCGAGAGTCCCTCTCTATGTCAAATATGAAGTTTGGTCACAAATAATTTTGGACACAGGAAATTCGTGGATTCTGTCCAACAACCTAGTGAATTAGAACTATCGGAATATTAAAAAAAAATACATGACCACATTTTGGTCGTCACGACAGTTAAATCTGCCTATATCTAGATAGTTTTATTTTATGAAGAGCAGGTTGAATGCAAGTTCTGATTCTCATTTCACTTTTTTAATGAACAGAACAGAACAGAACATAGTTGATTTACTCAACTTGTACATACGTACATCGTTTTTCAATGACATCGGTAATTTCTCATCAGAAAGGTGTTGGCATAAATAGCTAAAACACTTGCAATGAGATCTCTCAAATTTGACGCATTTGATTTAAAAAAGAACAGCTATGGTGTAATTAAAATCGTTTCTTTTGTATATTTGACATACTGTCAGAATTTGCATGAGATCGCTGCAGAAAGTGGAGAAAACATACCGCATATCAACACTTGCCTGGTAGGCTGAGAATATAGCGATCTATATCCAACACGGCTGCCTCACAGCCTCCAGTTGCCACTCAAAGGTTTCAATCAATCTTGTATATAATTAATCTGTAGTATTTAGCACGTGTCATGATTGACGTGCTGACAGATAGACTCGTCACATGATCTGGATTCCGTACCACGTGACACAGACCTCACAACATGTCTACCTCGTGGCAATTTGTAATTTGGTTGTATAAACTAATTTTATCTTTTAATTCTACATTTCACTCTAATTCTACTATTTATTCAATTTAATAGGTCTTCGGCTAATTCCACTTTACGATACAAACCAATTCAATCAATCGAATGATGCTAAAATAGGACGTACACGGTTAACTTGGCTCATTTTGTACGTTATAATTGAAATTTCCGGCTTGCTTTTCTCAGATTTCTGTTTGATTAAAATAGATCTGTACACCTGGTGAAAATTGGTATTCTGAAGCATTACAAATTATTTCAAAACACACTATTAAATGCATTATATAAATCTATTTCTCTCAAATAACTGATATTTTTGCGTGAGCGCTCATCTTTTCAGAAAACCAGTACTTAAACCAAATAGACAATTTAAGGACCTTTTATCAGTCTATAGCTGCTAGCAAAAATACTTCAACCTTTTATTGATTGTTTACTATGTAAACAATATACACTCTTATTAGCCTCAATTATTGACTGTCACCGAAACACGAAGAAAGAGGTATTTGAATTTTTATTCGCATATAGTTCTCTGTATAAAGTAAGTTTTCGAATTCGAAAGAAAAAAAATTGAGTCAAGCCCGGAATCGTCTTCAATTTTTTGTGTTTTTGATATGAACAATTCATGAAAATATTCTTCTATGAAATAATCAAAAACATATTTTTTTTATCAAACTAATGCACCTGGTTAATTTGATATGACTTTGCAGACGAACGTCCAGCGGGACATTTTTGTCAATCTAATTTTTGTTTCAAATCTAATTTTTGTAAGTTTGAGGTGTCTGATAATTTAGATTAGTAAAAGCAGACTATTTAATATTTGGATTATTATGACTGTGCAAAATAAATGTACTAACAGAATTCTATCCTACTTATAAAACTGAAACACTTGCTTAGTCACTAAGATTTTTTTATCAAAGCCAATCGGACGGTAAAATTAAATTGAATACATCTTTTTCCTGTTATGTCCTTTTAGTGTCACATTTAATTATGGTTGTTTCTAATGAATATGTTGATAATATATTTATTCTTGTTTGAACATCACACTTACATGTGATTTAAACCAATTTATACCTATTAATTTGTAGTTGTAGTTGCTGTTGTTTTATCTTCTTTTTGGTGGTTACAATGCTGTTGTTGCTACTTTAGTTGTCGTTCTTATTCATAGAAGTCTTTTTAAGTGTATAAAAGAAAGATCTTGATAATTGGGCCAGCTTTCTTTGTATTATATTTTGTAATTTCTTCTTGATTATGCAAATGCATACTGAGTTTTAAGTAAAGAATCTTGAATCTCTCGTAATCTCAACACGATGAATGTAAGATAAAGTGGTCAGAAATAAATAAAACCTAATTAGAAACATACAGTCCTTAATTGCTTCCTTCAGCAGAATTATGCAGATAATTTGATAAAGTAAAATAGCATCTCTTTTGTGTGTTCATTTAGGATAAATCGGCCCTTGATCAATCTAATCTTCGGCAGAATAAGTAGATAATATATTTATTCTTGTTTGAACATCACACTTACGTGTGATTTAAACCAATTTATACCCATTAATTTGATGAAAAATTAGCCTTAAGGTAAGTAACAGCAAGACATTTTGTATATAGAGTGCGAATGACGGGTGTAGTAATATGATGATTTAAGAGAGATGGTTATCATGTTGACTTTCGGCGCCCACCTCACTGGGGTAGAGCCCTGCATGCTACAATAGTAACACAAATCTTCCAAACGATTCCACAGCCCTATAATTCACATTAAACATGATAAATAAAGTTAATTTTCAAATATGATAATATGATATGAAAGAAAGAAAGAAAAAAGAAAGAAAGAAAGAAAGAAAGAAAGAAGGAAGGAAGGAAAGAAAGAAGGAACGTTGGACAGCTACTTCCTGGTGTTATTATTGTTATTCTTGAATTGAAACATGTGCTCTTGAAGTGAAGATACTTTGTTGTATCTTTATAAGTAAAATTATTTACATTACCTTAAAATGACAAAAAAAATAATAAAGGGATGCAGTTACGTAATGTAGAGAGATTGCCAATTAAAGCTTAAAGGTTTCACATTTGACTATTTACATTTTTCCGCGTTTCCATGATCGATGTAATGAACCGCACCAGAACGACGTTAAACATATAATTATATATATTGTCACAAACTTTTAGTGGATAGCATTTTCACCTTACTTAAGAATTTCAAGATGACGCGTCAATCTATTTGTTTCCCTCAAAGATGGTTACTGGTCTTTGAAAACCAACCAGGTGCTCTTCGTGTTTTGCTTTTTTTATTTTCTTCTTCTTTTCACAAAATGTAAACAGAAGACTGCCTTTTCAAACTTTTCAGCTGGTTTTCGACTTGAAACTTCAATTTGTATTCTCTCGTCCTCTTTTTGCCACAGCTAATTGAGTGTTATAATACTTATAATGATTACACATACAAGTGAAGTTTAGTAAAACGAAACCTATTGATTTAAATATAAGTCTTCTGACATACATGTATCAGCAGGCATAACACACTTAAGATATTGTGTCCATCCTTAAGGTTAAGAAGGCTAACGCCTCTGAATAAGATTCGCCTACATTACTTTCAATTCCGTTCGTTCGGTATAAGTAACGTTGATTACTTCTCATAATCTGCGTGTGTTTATTTAATCAAATTGTCATTTTTTCCCAGCATTCTCCGATGTTATTTCTATAAATAGAATGACGTGAGTTCTGCTGTTTTTGTCAAACTGGTTCGAGTCTCTGGCATATTTATTTGATGACATACAAAAAGTGTTATGGAATGCACGAAATATTCAATACACTTGATTTACGTCCCTTTTCATTCAGATATTTTAATTAATAGACTCGAAGAAAAGGTATGGCCGAAGGGATTGAAGGTGTCAGAGATGTTTGAATCATTGTTGACATTTGAAGATTCAATGTGAAATGAAGTTGTGTATAATTATACAACTTATTGAAAGGCGTTTAGGTCTTTTACTGCACAAGTCTTATCGTGGGAACATTACTTGAATTATTGCAAGCCATTTGGAAGAAAAGACAATTATTTTCTAAATCAGTGTTCTGATATAGAGTTTGATAGGGGATTACACAAATAAACTTTTAAGTGAGAAAATGTTGTGTCAATTGAATTCATTTAAGATTTTTAGGACTGTATGGTTATTTTGGATAATGAAAAATAAACTTGATTTCTGAATGTATAGATCTTGAAAAATAATCATAAAATGACATCATCCAGAATATTTTAGCAGGTGTGAATGTGAACGCATGAATAAACTGTAAATAATGAGAACAATTTATGAGACTATTATAGTGAATCAGTGGGTGGCAACATTAGACTGTATAAAATGTACAGGCATGTCTTTCCTTCCTTCCTTCCTTTCTTTCTTCCTTCCTTCCTTCCTTCCTTCTTACTAGTTTCAACCGATCACTTTTTCACTTTTACACACACAAAAAAGGAAAGAAAAGAAAAAGAAAAAATGAAACGCCTTACAAGAATAGTTCACATTCAAACAAATTTTGCACGTTTTCAAAATCAATATTAAAATAATAAATTGTTCAAAAACTAATGCGTCATTATAATATTTATTTCAAGTTTTTGAGAAAAATTTTGAGAGTTGAGTTGTCGGTCAGAGTTGTAGATCCTTTACGTTTTACATTCTCAATTATACTTGAATAATTTAATATTTATAGGGCTGCTTCGATAAGATTCTTACAGCAAACGAAACCACGTTTTTGTCTGAAATTTTGCAGAACTTAAAGGTTGATATTTCGAGAATCATTTACCGAAACGTTTCCATGGGTAAAAGTGTGAAACAATAAAAGATTGGTATGTATGATGTGGGGGTTTCTCAGTCCGAAGGAAAATACAACCATCTACTTGGTACAATTTATTAAACATGTTTTAAATTTAATATAATACAGTCAGTCCGATTAACAACCCAATCCAAATAGCACCTATCACCATAGCAAGCGCTGCCAAAATTTGAGCTAGATTTGCACGTGCCTTGGCTCCAACAGGGTTTCCAAGTTCAAACTGACTTCTAGCCTGAAAAAGGAAATAACCAATTATCAGTATATTGTAGGTACTACTCCCATTTGTCATGGTGTATAGTTCTGCTCTCTTAAATCGTAAACCGCGGGTTTTAGTTCTGAACGGACTTTTGTCGTGAACTAGTTAGAAAAAGTTATAAAATCAGCAATTATATTTTTTAAATGTGGATATCAAACTGGGTCAATGGAAACACGGCTACCATTTAACCAATTGTTGAATTAATATGAACATGTGTGAAATCTGGGTTTTTTGTCTTTTTCAGTATGTCTCCCAGCGAAAGGAGCTTGTTTATTTTTCTTATTACTTCAAATACCTACTGCTATCATGAGGTAGACAGAGACCAGTCCTAAAGGCGGAAATAACAGGACAGATGCTATGACCAGCACCCATAGTAACACGCTCGCACGTGTATGAATTTGTCGTCCAGTGTCCGCTTGTCCTGGTGCAGCTATACTAAAAACCTGAGAATTATAAAGAGTGTTAATAAATGAAACTTTACCAACACATCACATGCATACACCGTGGGAATGTATTTACATACATTCCTTTTGACAAAAAAGCTACAGAATTCATGAATATTTCTATCTGTTTGTATCTATCTGTATAGACTTATAACTTTATTTTCATGGACAATTTAGCATTGAATGAAACAGAATGCCAATACCTCACTACTTATCTGCCCTTCCCTTGTTTCTTGTATCACTGGAAGAGAAATACTGTATCATTAAGTGAGAAAACGCTGAGAAAATAATAACAATATGAAAACATAACCAGTGGATTTTTGTTGTATACTATAAAAATATTGTTATATGATTATCGATACAACATATTTATGAATCAGAAATAAAAAATGAATTATACGCATTTGATTTGTATTGCTAAAAATATATTATTGTCTCTTACAGAAGTGAACATACAATAGTTTATTGTCTAGATATAAAAATACTCAAGCGTACACAACCTATTAGTATATGTAAACAGTTCTAGTGATAACAACAACAACATTTATAACAATTACAATAACAAATGTCAAAGCAAAATTGTAGAGCTGTAGCTTCTTGAGAAAACAAAATCTCGCTATTAAGAGTTCAGACTAGTATATATTACTTCAAATCACAGTAAACATAACAAACTCTTATTTTGTGTGAACTTACTTTTCAGGATTATGTTTCCATTGTCTTACGTTATATTTAAATAAAATTACAGATTTCCTTAAAAAATGAACAACTTAATTTATTCCAAAATGAGGTCAATAATCAGTAAAAATCGTTCATGGTCTCTGCGTGTTTGCTATGACTTATATGATTAAGTTCATTAACAAGTAATTGTTTTACGCACTAACTCACGCGCCGGAACATTGCACGCTCTCACATTCTTTGATTTATAAAACAAAATGAAGAATGAAGAAACGTTAAGACCCGTATGTCAGACATTTGGCCTATAGAAGCGCAAACTCTGACGACAGTGGACCCGCACAAAATGTCCCTACGGAAATATTTTATAGATATACCTTATATTTACAAGTCTTTTATTTCTGATGCATTGTTTTAAACCGAATTTAACTTTAGTTTGTAGTCTTAAAAGTTATTGTTGTTTTAGAATATGGTAGTCAAGTCTATGTTTACTGTGTGTTTTTATGTTTTTAAAGCACTTTTAAACATATTACAATATGAAAAGAGACTATAAATCTGGTTTAAGAATAATGATAATATAACCAATCAACACTTTCTGTTTCTCTTTTTCAATGCTTCAATTCTCTTAAATCTGTCAGCAAACTCCATGAAAAATTATTGATTTGCATATGATCTTGAATCTATCTTTAGGAGGACAATTATGCGCCTATATCTCATTCCTCCGTTCTTCTCATTGTTTTCTTTTAGAATATCTGATGGTGCCTTTTATGCATGCATCACAAGGTTAATGCAAAGTTTGGTCATTAAATCTAAGTTTAAAGTAGAGAAAAAAAGAAGAATTAAATTCCAGTTGACTGCACACAAAACAATAAATCACCTTTTCAACAGTGAAAAAAAGTTAGTATTGTAGGCAGTGTTCAGGTATTTTGGCTGTTTGCGCACATACTTTAATGCTTGTGCATTAGTTAGCAGCTGCTGTTTCATCATCGTGTCCCGAGGCACGGCTGCATTAGAAAAAGACATATGTATACTGAAATGGTCGAACAAAGGTCAGGGTCCCCTACATCAAAGATCAGGTCAAACATATAATAATAAGAAGATTGATTGTAGCTCAATTGTAGCATTTACTTCAAACTTTAGGTTTGCCTTTCTGTTGTTAATGCATATTCTTTGTTTTATTGTTACCACCAGGGCCTTAATTGAGAATTAAGGCCCTGTTACCACAGAAATGGTGAAAAAACGTTATATACAAACCCGAGTATCTTGATTTGACTCTGAGCAGAATATACATCTTATCTTATTTGACCTACTTGTATAAAAAGGGCTACAATGACACTTTATAAACGTGATCAAACAAAATCGAAACTATTATTATCGATACAGTAATTGTTCATTGATCTCTTTCGTCCCCAGTAACACTCGTCCCAAAGAAAGGTGCGAAAGCGGTTTTTACGCTACAAATTTTAACAACAATTTTATGACTTTTTATAAGACTGATGTACATTGATACACCGACGATAATTATTTATCAAAATATCAAAATTACTCTGACTGGCGGAGAATGTCTTTGATATCTAATAAAAATTAGTATGCCTTTCATAAATTGGTCCTAATTTATCAAAAATACCGTTTTAAGAGTTATAAATTTGGTATCAACCCGTTTATAAAACTGTTTGTTAATTAACAGGATACTGTTACTGACACCCCGTTGTCCACTTTGCTTTTATAAGAATGTAAGGATTTGTAAAATTTATATGTAAATGTGAAATATGTTGATATAGGTTTATTTTATGAATATTGGATTTTTAGTTTACTACCTCTTAATCAGTTATGTTTGCAAAACATTCGTTAAATGGGGTCTGACAAAATTGTTGTTGTTGTTGTTTTGAAAAACCTAAAATAGACATGACTGTATAATCGCGCGACGGTCTTAATGTGTTTTTATTGTCGCTGTTGGTTCCGTGTCGATGTTACTGCTTTATTCGTTAATATATTCAAATAAATACATCAAGAGTGTCTCTCGTTATTGACCACGCAGTTGATGGAGGCATTGCTGTTTAATGACAAGTTTGAGTCTCATAAGATATATCATAGGAGTCTCAAGAAAGAATTTTAAGAATAAGATTTGAACTAAAATTGCTTAATCAATTATTTCTTGATTTATGGCCAGAATTCCAGAATTTATGGAAACTCTTATTTTCTCTCTTACGATTTTTTACATTACTCAGAAGGGAACGTTTCAGAAATGACGAGGAAGTTTATGAAGAAATCAAAATATTCCATTCATATATTAGATCAGTCACCTTAAAAGCGTTCATAAAAAAATATAATTTTTCGTCTGACATTTTATTTCTTTTTAGATATTCCGACCTAGTGCAGTTACTATGAAGTTATGTAATTCCTTCTCTCAAAATAGTAAGATAATTGATGTCAGAAAAATATGAGTGTCAATTAAAAAAACAAATGTACAGCAGAGTTACAGAAAAACAAAACCGTTAAAGATACTGTCATAACCTCTTATTTTTTCAAGATTTTGTTTCGATAAAATATATCAGAAGAATCTATTGCTATCTACAGATTGTCAAACAATATGTACACAACTTAACATAGTTGAAATTTACTGTTGCTATCTTTCATTTCTTTAAAAATACAGCTTTAAGGCAATATGAACTCTGAACTTTACATAAAAAAATACAACTATGGCTAATTGTCACGCCTATGGGAAATTTTAAAGAAACAAAATCATGCCCAGTAAGAACGTTGGAAATACACGACCTTTAGAAGCGGCGATTCATAAACTAAGACTTCCAATCTTTATCAATTTTATCAATATATGTAATCAGATTTCTTTGCAGAAAAGTATGCTAATTTACTTAGTAAACTTAAGTAAAAAAATATTCTTCGCTTATGATAAAATCTAATTCTAAAACCAGAGGATTCGCGTATCATTTTTTCAGAGCTGCTGAACGATTCTCCGATTGGTCCGCCCACCGACACGAGCACCAATAAGAATCAGCGAAGACGCTTAATCGAAAGTGGCATGAAATTGCCGGGAGGAGTCAAAAATGAATGGTTTAATGGGATGGTAAAAGGATTTAACGCGATTAGATGGTTATCAAGATACAATATTGCAATTATCAATGAATAACTTGTAAAGATCGGCTAATCGAATCAGTGTCAAGGAGGGGGACGAGCAGAAAAAAAGTGACAATTTACTTGTTTAATTAGAAATCGCACGCACTCCCCTATATAAAGGGGCTAATGACGTCTAAAGGGTTCATTAAATTGTTACGTCCTACATCAGTTGGATTTACTGAAAACTGATACATATATGTACATGAAGACTAAATACAGATTTTGTGATTCGAATTAGTTTCTTCTCCTTGGAACTTAGGATCCTTAAAAGGGACACGTTATTTTCTGTTTGTTTGATAGAACACCAGCTTAGAGCTTAATGGATCAAACTTTTTGAACGGACTTTGATATATACAAGACACATTTATCTATTTGTGAAATGCAGTCTAATTCTGCTCAGATGTTAGCTATGGCCAACTCGTTTTGGCCCTTGGCTTACTCGTTGAAATCATACGACTTATCAGTACATCCGGCTTTCCTTTCCTCGGCATACCGAACCATTCCGACACTTCCGTATGTTCCGGCAGCAACGACGCAGACGACGTCGGGATCGATGTCGTTTCCATCATCATCTCAAAAATGCAGTGACAAATTTTCAATAGACGCTATTCTAAGCAAGGACAAACGACCGGAATCCGCAAGTTCCGAAAATTCATCTGAACATGTTAAAAAATATACGAACACTTTTCTGGAAAGTGACAAACTTAGTGAATCAAGTATCCACAGACGACACCAGCGCCTGTTTGAAGCGTCACATCCTTATCTGGGTCACACAAACGCTATACAAGACCTGCATCACGTCCAGCAGTCACAAACACATATGTCGTCTGCTTACAGACAGTTAAATGATTCTCCAAGAACAACGGGTAAGTCATATAAACTATCTTCTATTATAAAAGTTATGATACTATTTTAGCACTATCTGAATAACAATTCAAAAGTAAAACACACCTGCTTCTTTGCATATATACTCTTATGTATTTAATCTAAACGTAAGGGAGACACTATGCTATAAAAACAAATAAGGGTTTTGTTTTTAATTGAACTATGGATCCCAGAATTTTCCGTACACCGAATATTTATAATATGTATTTACAAAATGCGAATGAACTATTTCACCTCCGGTCTACCAGACCCAAATTTTTAGCTCCTGCTATAGTGCTCGGCACGTCCAAGTGCCAAGACTCCCCGTTGTCATGCCAAGACTGGTCTTTACTGGACATGAGAAAAATTACTTACTGGCTCACAGTAGGTGAAGCTTATGAGAAATATGTAAAATAAACATATAAACAAATTTAGAGTACTTGTCTCGCAATCAAGCTAAAAAGCTCTATATCTTGGGCGTAGTTTATACTATAACAGGAATTATGACATTTGTCGTAGGAGGTTTAGAAGAAATCAAATAAATATTTTACACAAATATTGTACTGATTATCTTCTTTCTGTTTACTTTTCTGTGGAAAATGTCTGTAACTTGAAGGTACAGTAAAAACAGAAACAAAGAGTGAGAAAAAAATCGTGAGAAAAAAATCTATTATTTTCTGGTGATTTGTAATGTTATTGGTGCATTCAAAGCAAAAAACTCACTTCATTGTTTGTTTGCTATTTCCACAAATCATGGATAACCTAAGTGGCAGGGCCACTATTGGGAGCTAACCTAAAAAACAGTTTCTCGGAAAATATTTGTACGGTAGGAATTTCTTCCAAAGGTTTGTCTGTGTCCAGTTATAAACAGGTCTTGACAAAATCAAAGACCGTTTGTAATTCTATAACAATTCTATATTATTGCAGAGATCAGACAAAATAAAGTAACGTAACAAATAATATGATGAAAGGGTAATAAAAAATCTTCACCAATTTCTCTAGCGTTTTGTTTTCTCAAATGTCTGTATCAAATAAACGTTTGTTTTCTCGTACAAAATGATTTCCACACTCACACGATGTCCATTTGTTTTAAAAAAAGATAATAGATTTTTAGTTAATTGCTGAAAGAAACAGATGAATTATTCCATCATAATTCTGAACAAATACCTACTTTAATATGAAGGGAGGCGGCTATGTATATAAACCGACGATTTTTCAAAACTACCATACCATTTTAAAACTTTACTAAAGAAAATTTCAAACAGCTTTTACTAATCGACCAGTATCATACCTATACCTTTAAACTAAATACAATTCAATTATTTAACAAAATTATTTAACAAAATATTAAACTAAAATATCACAGTTGGCTGAAATTGCAGCGAATCGAGCAAAAATGATGGAATTTATGTGTCATGAAGAACTTTTAAAAAAAGGAAAGAGAGAAAAACAAAGAAAAAGAAAAAATATAAGAAAGGGCTCATGATCAATTATTTCCAATATAATTTTGTTATAATAATGATATAATTATATTTTTAAAAAATGATGTATTTATAAGAAAAAAATACAATCCAAATAAAAAAAAGGTTCGCCGTCAAAGGGCATTGCAAGTGCTTTTGATTTTTATATGCTCGTGTCAATTTAAAGTAGGGCCTATATTAATTGGAAGCTCGAAAAACATAATGCTGATGGCTTTATTATTAACTGTTGCAATTTATAAAATGTATTGGATCAAAGCATTCCTTTTTAGTATTTCAGTAAGTGATTGAACTTTAAAGAGCAACTTGAAAACGCTCTCGGTGGGTCAAACCGGATAATCTGCCACTGAACGGCAAATGCCTGCGCGTTGCAAAGTAGTGCGCTTACGTAACAGGCGTCTTTGTAAGTTCTTTCAACACCTGAGTCCCAAATGATCTAATAGGACTGGAACTGAATTAAGTGAAAATAGTGGTTACGTAGAATCACACGAATCTCCACGATTTCAATTTACTTACTTTATAAACATGCCTGTGACGTTGAAGACTTCCAGACCACTGAGAGATCGGTGTACCAGAGAATGTGCGAACATATACAATCACATGCCGGCCTACAAAACATATACACAGAGGCAAAAAACGACCAATAAATACTTTGACACTTATAATTAAATTCTAGAAAAGGGCCTTAATACATCTAATTACAGTTTTTATGTGGCCCACCTATAAGACTCATCTGGCGGTGGAGAATATGTGAACATTTATCACAACGAAACGTAATTAGATATATTGATACTCGCAGATTATACACTTACTTACTTGGGAAAACTAGAATTTCCAATAACATTCAGATTTTCTTAAAGTTATTCAAATTATATTCATGCCTAAAATGACCAAGATGCCTCACAGTCAAGATATATGCTGAAACATAGTGGATGTTCAAAAATCATGTAAACTAGAGGAAACAAAGACTCCGGTCACGTCTAAAATGGATATAAATAAAGATGTCTTCTGTATTATACATGAAGTTTTGAATTAAATTTTGACTTGGCCATTTTTTAAATATTTGTATCTTATCAAACTTGACTCAATAGAAATAAAAACTTTTTTCATGGTGAATTCATTTCAGTTAAAATTCGTTAATAATTTTTTCGCCTTAGAGTAAAAAGTCCGTGAAAATTTTTCGAATTGCTTATAATTTTCAGGTTAGTTTTAACATGTTTTATTGCACATAATATGCAAACAATTTCCAACCAAACAAAGAAAAAATAGATGTTTATTTTAACTGCCACTTTGACTTAAAGATCGGACTTTCCTTTCCAGATTTTCTTAAGGAATTGAATGAATAATGATATAAAAAATGCATTATCGGTTCTACAAAGTTGAGTTTTTATTTAAAATAAAATATTTTTGGAGAATATGGTTATAAATGAAGAAAATTGCAAAGAAAACATTTTGTCTTTACATAAATTATGAGAATCGAAATGAACATTCTTTTCGTTTCATTTGCGACATGGCATAATCTAAAATCACATAACAAAGAACATTGTTTCGCACAATGCTTAATAAAAATAAAAAAAAAATAAATAGTTCAAGATGTTCTAGATCAAAATTAATAAAATTAAAAAAGGATAAAAGGGTTTAAGTATTTGCCAATTTTTCAAACAAAAGATTTAAGCAGAACGTGTACTTGTCTTAATCGAGACACATAATTGATATATCTGCGGTCTTATTTTTAAGTTTTTGCTCTTTCTTTCTTCTTTTCCTTTCTTTCTTTTTTCTTTCTTTTCCCATTCTTTGTTTCTTTAAATTTTCCATCCTTTATTTTTTAACCCTTTTCTTTCCTTCTCTAAGTAGAAACTATTACTATATATAAAGTTCTTACTTAATCCATTAGGCCACTGATGCCATTAAAATCTGCTGGAAAATCTAATTGAATGGGCGTTTTTAAACTAAATGCAAATTGTCCACTTTTAGATGTAGGAATACAACGGAACTACATTCCGGAAACAGTCCCATCAGTCGCTCTATTTTGTGTATATTAATTTTCACTAAACCTAATCAAGGTTTGTGGCAATTTTTAAATAGGCATTTCAATTACATTATGTGAAATTGACAAAAGTTAAAAGCTCCATTACTTTTCTGTATGTGAAATTCTCAATGACACTCTTTCGTACCCCATAATTTTCGCCTTTTTATGAAAAATGCCACTTTTCTGAAATATATTAACTAATTATAGTCCTCAAATATTAATATTGATAATTTTCATAAACCTTACTCGGTTCCATTATATTTGTATTTAATAAAGTTAAAAAGGACCTCGCTTTTATTTGATGAGTGCTTTAACATTGTTGCTTTATATGAAAGCAATTTCTATACAAATTGATCCCAATTCTAATTTTGTGAAAAAATCTTTTACAAATGGGCGGTACTCTTCCCACTAACTTTCTATGAAGTACCTTTTGTACCATTTCATCTTCTTCTTTTCACAAATTTTTTATTCAGTTTAGTTTATTAAGTATTTTCAATGGTAGAATAACGCATATTATGTCAACACTTATAATTTTATTTGTATATATTAGGTCCATACAATGTGACCCGCACAAAAAGGCACACAAATTACAGGCCCGCCCCATTTTTCTCCCTTGTAATGTAGTAACAAAGTATTCTTCTCCATTGGACTTATGTTCAAACACTGAATTTTTCCCGTGTACTTTTTTTTCTTTACTCATATTTTTATTTTAATGAGTCATAAATTCTCAAATATCTCCTGAAACAACTTAGTATTATTTTCATTACATTTCAACTGTCAAAATCCTAATATTTTGTCAAAAGAACAAATTTTACAAGTAATCAATGCATACGCGTTCGAAACACCAGTGCTTTGCGACAAAATATCAAGAACAAAACTGGCACGACAACGGGGTCCCTTAACGAGGAAAACAGTTAGTCATATGCAGCCCTTATTTGAACAGTTTTGAACATACTTCTGTGTGTGCTTTTCCCCTTTAAATTGCATGTGACCTTCATAAGTCGGTAACTAAATATTCAGAATCACTGACAAAACAGTTACAGATATTATTCACTGACAGAACCTAATTTCATTAAGTCTTAAATATTAACCCAAATGAGGATTTGCAGGCTTTTATTCCTTAAAGGTGCATATCAGTATTAAACAATTGAGGTCAAAAAATTTGTTATACTATTTCTATTCAAAATGGAAAGATATATTGGCGTAATAACTCAAATATTTGAGCTGTCACTCACTTGTGTTTAATTTCTGAAGACATAGCTATCATTTTTTCCCCAAAGAACATTTTAATGAGGTGAATACAACATTAAAAGACCAATATTTTGAATTTCCGTGAGCCATCGAAGCAGGCATCGTAACGAAACCAGCCGAGTAAGGTTTTTATTTCGTGAAACCTATGTATGAAACTCACATATATAAACATATCAATATGTTGTTTCCATTTACAATATTATTTTGTGTTGAGTAAAAATTATATGTCCGACCCGATTATAAAGTTTAAATGTCGATTGAAACAGATAATTTACAAACTCGCCTAATTCGAAATTTCAATTATCTCGAAGGAAGTGTTTCTGTCGTATTAATATTACTTCTCTGACAATAATTTAACTTATATTTACAATATGCTGACTCATATAGACTTTTCTAAAAAAATATATATGATCTAAATATACCTTGATGATATAACTTATTCTACAAAATATTTTTTGACGGCCAAAATTAAACTTATAAATAAAACATTCAAAATTCTATTCATATTTATTCCTTACTCATAAGAGAATGAACAATTTCTTATATCTTTATATGTCGCTGAATATTTATACTAATCTATACTACTTCGAGGGTATTAGAAAATTGCAAAAGCTATAGATCTTCAATAAGTCTCTCTAACTCTCTCTATTTGAGCTTATCGTCGGTACCGGTTGCCCATATGAAAGCCACCACCTGCATAGATTAGTTATTTTATGTTGTCAGGTATAGTGCAAGATACAGAAAGCATTCCATTCCAGAGGCACCCCTGGTTCTTTTGCATGCTCAGTGTACACAGGGCCTTAATTGAGACCCTGGTGTACAGTACTGATACACGGGACCTCGGTTTAACGTCTCATCCGAAAGACAATTAGTAATGTTAGTGGAGGAGCGGGAGATCGATCTCGGGACCCCTGGGTTGCCAGTCCAGCGCGTTACCACTGGACTACTGATCTGCTCCACTATTTATAAGTCTTTCTAAGTTCTTTGCAGTCTCTTTTATGTGCATATTCTAACGTCCACCCAATTCACACTGTTGACATGCTCGTTGTTAATCTGAAATCAAGATTTTTTCATTGAGTGCAGACGATTCACTGACTGTTTTAACGGTCGTTTAGTTTTACTCAAATGGCATAAGGGCTGTAATGTCCCCCGTACAAAATGAACACGGTAATTTAGTTAATTGAACATCATTTTCTATTGCATTTCCTAAAAGTAAACAGAAAGTTAGAGAAGGTAAACATGTTCAAATAATTAAAAAAATATATATAATGACAATCGGTGTTACCGTGAGAACCAGCCGTCTGTGAGAACGGCCTAATTATACTTCAGCGAGGAACTTGAATTACACGTTGTATTTGTTATTATATTGGGAATTTTCGTAATCATTTCGTTTAAATTACATGATGTCATTAAGTGAGCAATAATTTTTATATAAAGGGATCTAATGAAATAGAAACGAAATTAATTGGTAGCACTGGTGAATAGAGAAAATTGTAACACTGCACTTTTAAAAAAATGTAATTTATTGTTACCAAACCTTTGCCAGTACCATTTACAATGGAATAATCGTTTAATTTGTGTTTACTTTACAAATTAAGGATAGAAAATGATAAAAAATAATCTGAATACTCTTTTTGACTAATTTGCATCTTTATAATTTATCAAATATTATATCGAACCTTTTGGTGAAAAGGATCTATTAAATGTGCATGACTTATGGCACAAAATTCTAACAAGCAACGCCTGCCTGTAATCATGTCCTCCATTTACGTTAAAATGAAAATCCGAGCAGCAATGGTTAAAGATTTCAATTTAATTTTATTACAAGAAAAAATATTGTGTTGAATCAAATGCTATTTAGCGCTTATATGGTCTACCATCGTCCACTCTGTAAATAGCTTTATGTCGGAGACCAATGCCATTTAACAAGTGTTACTTAAAACATACACGATACAGTGTCCAACTCGTAAACAATTTTTGCTCCTCTTTATTATTAGCAAATTTAAGAACGTAAAATAAAATAAATGAAGATGATCAAATTATCAAAAAAAATTTAAAAATTGATGGTGATTTGATAAGTAACGAGTCACATTTCGCCAGAAGTATCACCGAAAATTTATCAATTCATTCTTTATTATGCATCTTCTGGATAGATATTTTTGTATACGATATGCAGTATACAGGTCTAAAATGGTTGTTCTGTCTTTAGCATTCTTTTATCAAACTGTTAAACAAGTAATTTTTAAATATTAAATCAAATAAAAAAAAAACTAGTTGAATTACCTTCAAAATTACAAACTCGCGTTGTGCTTGTGCACACTAGTGGATAGCAGATATAAACACTGAACTATAATAAACCCTGAAACTTGAAACATGTATGACGGAAAAAAGGAAAACACTCAGTTTCTTCTATTAAGGGTAGATAGAATTTGATTGATTTGGTCTTGGGATTTTGTTAAAAACTACAACAACAAAACAACAAAATGAAAAATAAATGATAACCATTATATCTTCAGCTGCTGAGAAAAATGAAAAGAAATCTAGTCCTACGTGTCAGTCATGGAGCAAGCAAGCCAAGGGGAAGCGAGTTCGAACCATCTTTACACCTGAACAGTTAGAAAGAATGGAGGCCGAGTTTGAAAGACAACAGTACATGGTTGGAACAGAAAGGTACACTAAGTAAAAATGTTTATTCATTTACTGGTTTATTTATTTATTTATTTATTTATTTATTTATTTATTTATTTATTTATTTATTTATTCATTCGTTCGTTCTTCCGTTTATATCTTATATACGAGTGTTACTAATCCGTTTGATACAGTTAAATTACATATCTGATTTTTTTACATAAATGTAGCTCACGCCATAATTAAGAATGGGTTCGAGCCTTCGAAGAGACTTTCAACCGGATTAAATAACCTGTTCTGTAGATCTTTCTCAAAGATAAACTTAAAATCTAGCAATACAATACTTGTCATATATTTATTTGTAATTTGTTTGATTATTTCTTATCTGTAACTTTTGAAAAGTGGCGCTATATATTGTACTGTCGAAAGAAGAGCTGTTACCTGGGATATTTATATAAAAAAATATGTTTGGCAGTGTTTATGTCCTAGCTAGTTATATGAAGCGGCGATGATCAGATTTATTTGCCTTAATTAATTGCAATGTGTATTTTCTTTTATTATTACAGATATTATTTGGCGACTTCTTTAAATCTCACGGAAGCCCAAGTGAAAGTCTGGTTTCAAAACAGACGCATTAAATGGCGCAAACAGCACCTGGAGCAACAAAAAGCTAAACTTAATTCCATGGACATATATCACAACGTAGAGTCGGCTAGTGAATCAGAAAGTGAGGAAGATAGACATGTGGTCGGTAGTATGAGAAGTCACGTGGAATCACTAGCAGATCCGTTTCAGAGTCCACGTGAATCACGTGGTACACAGTAGACAATGAACGACAATGAAACAAAAATGGAAAATTTTGTGTATTCGTAGAACCAATAAACGTGTTATCTAGATGTTTTAGCATGACGTATTTTTGCCTCATGCTTTGAAATACTAGTCAAACTTGGTAGAGAGATCGCCTTTAGCTTTCAACCTTTAGCACGCATACATGAATTATGAACGTCTGTTGCATGAACGTGCAAAACAGACGGAACGACTTCTACAAAGATGATGTTGACATTTCATTGGCGTCGTAATTTACTTCACGGGTTACCACTTGTGCACGGTACACTGATGTGTTCTTCTCACTGGCAGTGCATGGTAGATATAACTTCAGTTGCAAATTTGTAATGAATTCTTATCTGTGAGCTTTCTACACAACCAAATTACTCGTAGTTTTGTTTTACTGTACTCATGCATCGTGCTTTTAGTTATTACATGATCAGCGTAATACTCAAAAATATTTTATGAGATACATAACAACAATCATTATCAGAATTATTGCAAAAACGAGTACTCGAATGCAAAAAGCATATCCATCTGTGAACTAAAGTGTGTGTGTGTGTGTGTTGGGGGTGGGGGTGGCGGGGGCGGGGGGAGTATAGGACAGTGTCTTCTGGTGAAACAGCTTCGAACTGATCTTGTTTCTTTATATGTATAAGTTTATTTCTGAAATAGAAATAAAATGTTGTGTTTGTAATCTTGCTTGGATGCGTTTTGGTGTTGTTTTTTCTTGATTCGTCGATTGCAGCTGTTTCTCTTTGTATTACAGAAATGACAGCTGAGAGTCGTTTAAGACATGAAGTAATATTGAGGGATGCAGTTATTTACATAGTTCATGTATGTAACAATCTAAAGGTTTAATCAAAGAAAACACCGTCCGTTGATTTAAATACTTTGACATTAACATCCAACACACAAAGTACTCGGGTCAGCTAAATTTAAAGAGATGAAGCACTTGATGCATTGAATGCCTGTCTCCGGAATTACCAAGGAGATGTTTTTGGAATACAAATCTAAAACTACAGTTTTCAGTTGTTCGTTCAGCCTTCTTGTATTTTGTCATCTAAATTTCAATAAAACGTCAATCGAGGTTTCATTAACTTTTTTCCCTCACCCATCCATTGTCACGAATTGCAATACAGTCTTCCTTATGAAGCCCAAATAAGACCATTCCATTTAATATAATTCAGTTTCAGCGTGTAATTACGTCTTTATTCCGAAGAAAATGTCGAGATCGCCGACAAACATAAAGATAAATGATCTTCAATGAACATTTCAGCCTCAAAATGATGCCGCCATATTGAACTGAAGCGTCTAATATTCATACGCGTATCGCAGACTTCGTGCTTATACATTTATCCTTCCGCGAAATAACCCGCTTGATATAGGCTGTCTGTGGTGGAAAACTTTCCATTAATTGACCATGCAGAAGCTTATTATTTCAATAACACTGCCCGTATTGCTTGGTGACAACTACGTACCGTATCTGAACATAGTTCTAGACTGAATAATTTGGCTTTTAGTGCGCAGTGTTTGCAGAGAGCCGATGGTCTATTTGACAGATTTTCAATAAAAGTTATCGCTTGATTTAATAGGCTTTTGAATAACGATCTAATGAATCCCTGAAAAGCAAACATTCCTAGGCTAACGCCCCTCGAACGAATTGAAAAGTACTCTATATTATAATGAAGCCTCTATACCAATTATTCTTTTAAAATGAATTCAAATAAGTACACGTGTCTGTAAAAAATATAGTGGTCCTATTGTCTTGAGTATAAACGCTATTGGCTCATTGAAATAAGTTGTAGTCCTCTTTATTTCAGTATTTTGACTGTACCATCGAAAATAATGTCAGAATAACTGAATAAACATGCAGATATAAAGCATTGCAAGTGCTGATTTTGTTTTGCTGTCAAAGTGAAGACGAGGAATATCTTAAACTCTCTGGGAGAGTACAGCAATAGACTAGGGTTTGGTACCCAGCCCCCCTTTCTCTATCTGTCTTTTTATTTACTTATCTCGAGGTGAACAAATTTTACCTGAGATTTCATAGCACACACTGAAATAAATCCATAAACAAAATTGCTAAGCTACTGTTTAATACAGCATTTGACCTTTGTCCTAACTTGGAACGTTCTTCTCATATTTAAGAAATGTAAGAATAAAAATACTGCCTCCGTACGACTCTGGTGTCATTATAGCTTTTCTCCGAAAATCAGATCTGATGTAATAAAAAATTATGTTCACATTTTGAAACTATTTTCATTTTATTCTATTACCAGATCAAGTTACGTGCATTATATTGTAGGAATTTTTGTGCTTTCTCCTTACCTGTGAAATCACTCTCACAGAAAGCTCCAGAGATGGCTGCGCTTGTACTCCTGTCTGAATTATTTATTTAACGTTTTATCAAATTCATTGTAATAATTTTCAAATTAATTGATATATCAGCCATTTACATTGATATATCATCAAAACAATTGGCTTTAGCCATTTACATTGATAAAAATAGGACAAAGACTATAAAAGTAGCATATACAAAAATGCAAACACTAATTTAAAAGCAGTTACATAGTGTTGTTCCGATTTATTGTGGTTTGCTTGATAAATTTGCAAATATTGATGAGACGCTTTCTATTTACACTTGGCAATTTATACATTAATTCTATCTAAAGAGGGGCAAGTTATTACAAAGGTTTTTCGTCTAATGTCACAGCGTAATTTGAGATGATATTCACGTTCAGCTGCTATCTAGGAAAACAGTTTACATAATCTCTCATTTTGCACTGTACCAGTAAGTTTTAAAACTAAACTCCTTCGTAAATCTTCAATAAAAGCTACAGATTTTAGCTTGAAAATATTTTTCTTCAAAGTTAAAGATAAGTAACAAAGAACATTTCAAAAACATAACTTATATATGCTTATATACGGTTCGAAAACGGAAGCAAAAGGAGCATGTTAGAAGTGGGATTTGTACCCATGAATGACCTTCGATTCAGTGAAATGAGCGACGACTGACATTCTCTAACATGGCGCCAATTCATTTTATGTACTTCATTTTCAATATGAAGTAAATATGACTGACAGAGTAAACATATTTTCTGATGAAAAGACTATTTATTCCAATGTGTTTTCATGACACGTTATTCACAAATACAACTAGAATTTCTATACGTATAAACATTTTCTTTTTATGCATTAGTGAACGACATAGAGGTCGGTCGTTTTAGCTGAGGCGTGCCAATCTTGAAGATTTGGGTCGTGAGGGATATCTTTAAACAAAGGATATTTTTCCCCTTTAAATCATTTACAACATTTGTAAAAACCTAGATGGTGAATTTATTGTAGCTGCTGGACCAGCTTGTGGTATTTTTAATTTTTACAAATTTCATAGTACACACTGTAAAGAAACAACAAAGATTTTAGTCCCTGCTTTTTGTTGTTGTTGTTGTTGTTTTGGTTGTTTTTTGTTAAGACGATGACAGACTAACTTGTTTATTTTTCATGGCAGTGAAATCGACCAGTGCAACAAATACGTCACTTTTGATTGCTTACATTGAACTATACTTCATATATAATTGGTCATGTTACCTCATAGAATATTTTAACAAAGTTATTCGGAAACCTTCATAAAGTGGTTTTTAGTGTATTTGCCATAGACCAAATCAGCGAAATACTCACCAGTGACACGGCACATTCCTATGGCCATTCAATACAGGGGAGGTAAACCACAGAAATCTGTTAATTAAATCAACACCTGGTTTTATTTTGGTTTGGAGTGGCCATCGGCTACTGCTTTTTGATACAAAGCTGATATTATGTTTAACCACATCTACTGCTCTAACAGCGGACCGGCGGTGAATTTAAAAATGGACTTGGTTGCTAATTTGGCATGTCACCTCAAGGTCTCAAGGGGCCCTGATGCAATCTTGTTAAGGAACCCTTAGGAAAATATTTTAGTTATTTAACATAGGATGTAAACATTATGTTATGAAACCAAAATGATTTAATTCTAAGATATCAGCCTTATTTTGCGTCCGCTTAACACGCATGGTAACTATACAGTAATAAAGTTGAAACCAAACCTTGATCATCACACTTACATAGTCCCTTGTTCTATAAGCACTGAAGAAAAAATGTACTACAGCTTCAGTGTATCCATTGGTTTGTTTTACTTTAATTTGGTTCAGCATAATTCCCTAACAGACAGACAGACAGACAGACAACAACTTTTATTTCACCCAGGTATACAAGTATACAACATGGGGTTATGTAAACAAACTGTTGCATGCAAAATTAAACAGGGTTCCGGGTGACATAAGTATAGTAGTATACCAAAATTCCAATAGCAGTGTTAATTGTGTAGGGGAGATTCAACAAATCGCATTATCAACCTTACATAAAACGGAGGAAACAGACTCTGTTTCGTACTTTAACAGCCAGAGACAGAGCAGGTCACAGGCGGACAGTACGCCCACCTATTCAAGTCTATTAACGTGTACCTATAAACCCTATCATACACTTAAAGACTCATATTAATAAATTATTAGAGATAAATAAATGAAAAATTTATTCATGGAAATTAGTATCACATATTATGATTATTTTTCTGCTATAAACTCCAGTAAAAGGAAACATTGTGTTATGTAATGACTGGCATAAGATTCAACATACTACCGAGCATTTTAAAAAAGCAAACAAAAAAAACATGAATCATTGGGAATACTCTGAGACAAATTCCATACTTTCGGCGCGTGTAGTACTGGTTTAAACCCTGGAAACGGTCGCCGAGCGGCATTAATATATTGCCAGAACTTGCTTCTCATGGTTGTAAACTTATAAAAAAACATTTAGATAAGTTTAAATGAAAACAGAAGACAAAAGTTCACTCCATTTTCGTATTCAAAAGCATTTTAAATATAAAAAAGTTATCACTCAACGCTTTAAGTGGAAGTGAAGAGAGAATGTATATCAGAAGTCTTAAATCTATAAGAATTATTAGAAAGCCAATGTTTAGGAGACGTCGTTAGAGGCGACGGTTCTATGATGTCATCAATTATAATTAAAATTATAGTGTTTTTGAATAATGCCTGTTTTATATTCATTGAATAATAAAATAAAAATCAACACGTTTTAATTAAACAGTTCATAGATTGCAAAATTAGGTGGATTTTGTTTAGTTTTTTTTCTTTTTTCATTCAATAAGAGAAGTCAATGTATGTTTTCTTTTTTTTTACAATGTTCAAAGCAAAGGTTATTTTTTATGCATATATAATACACTGCACATGCCACATCTTTGAAAAGAAAGAATGCATCAGGCATTGTTATACAAATATGAAAATATGGCATAGTTTTGTCACATAATTCACATTTTCTGACTCCTTATTATCTAAATTGATTAAAGATTATTGATTTTTTCATTTGTAATATTTTTCATTATTCTCTTTTTTTTAGGCTAAAGCAGAGACATATAATAATGGTATATAGTGTCTCTGGCTAAAGGCAATGTTATTTCGCTTTGAAGAAATGTTTTTGCGCTCTTTGTTGTTGTTGTTGATAAACAAAGACCATTCAGTAGACAATTTAGAATATAAATGAAAGAAATTTTTGAAGGAAACAACGAACTGAACACAAATGACTACATATTGGACAAAGAAATGAACCGTTATTGATATAAAAAATAAGTGTGAAAAATAGCACTGTCCTTTCGCATTGACTGTTGATTTGCGCGTGAAAGGTGTTCACTCAACTAAATTGACCGCTAGAAAAATTCCCCTTACACTCCGCTTGATTGTTGAGTGATTACGTGTGAATTAAATTACTCAAAGTTTGCACGGGCAATATATATACTTGTTTGATAACACAATCTGCAACAAATGTTTTTACATTTACATTAACAGTAATTGATTTTAATCAAAACTTGATTGGAATTAAGTGAAGAATCTGTACATTCAGGTTTTTAAGTTTTCAAATTGTTAAATTGATGAGTGTTTGGAAAAATGCAGCGATTCACCATTGACTATTTGACAGGAAACTCTGGAAGTACCTACGCGCAATCGGTTGTCTCGCCTGATGCAGAGGTAATATTTTTGATAACAGTTTTTATTTTCTTTTACAAACAATATCAATACTTATTACGTACGACGAAGCACAAAAAACAAATGATTTTTCAATAGTAAAGTGTTTGAACAGGTCTGATCGGCATTTGACGTACTGAACTTGTGCAGGCCGTTCGTCAAAATCCCATCTACTGAAGGCCGTACAAAAGATGTTGATAATGATAAATAAGAAGAGAATAATCTGTGTCGTCTCATGTGCCCTGAACATCAAAGCACTGAAAGTACGAGCAGAAATTTCATGTTCTTTTTTTCATATTTTCCAGATACATGTGGCTCACCATGACGGTCTCCTGACAAGTGCTGGTTCCAATTATCTGCACACCAGTCTCCATCTAGAGGATGTATACAGTGTCATTAGCAAGGACACAAACATTGGTACCTCTACTCTCCTTAATTCACCTCTAGTGATAGACTCAACGTATGGGTCCAAACAAAAGGAATCCGATTCACCTGCCAGTCATCTGGTATCTCCAGTAGCGACTAGTCCAGGATCTGATAGCAATATAACTCCTCTAACATCACCGAGTGATGTAACGACAAATGTGGGGTACCATTATACACTGGAAAGAGCCACGCCTTCACCGGAAAAAGACAGCGGCATCGAGTCCGACAACTCTCCCGTTTCCTCTAACCTAAGTAACACAGACAACATCAACAAGGTAAGTTTGTTTCTTTTAAAGTTTGGTTTATATGTAAAAAAAACTACTCTTGTTGAAGCAGATTGAAATTGCGCTCTAATAATTATCAACAATATTAAAAGATTCCACTTCTAAAAGAAATAATGAAAGGAAGCCAATAATACAAGTACTAATTTCTTTACGTAAAGCTATATGTTGTGTTAGCTGTTTCATCTCAACACTGTTTCAGTAGTAAAAAGTTGCAAATCTTGTATATCTTTTTGCAGAGTTTACGCGACCTAGAAAAGAAAGCTGACAATGTTTCAAAATCATCCTCTTCAGAAAAGCCATCACATTCCTACATCGCTCTCATCGCCATGGCTATTCTTGACTCACGTGACCTAAAGTTGACGTTGGGTGACATCTATCGGCACATCATGGATAACCATCCTTACTACAACAACGAAGAGAGGGCGTGGCGAAACAGTATCAGATACAATCTCAGCATCAATGAATGTTTCATCAAAGCAGGCAAAGATGAATGTGGTAAGTTTCTATCTTTATAAAATCGGTTGAAGGTACTATCTGTAAAATAATTTCATTTAGTTCGTGCAATTCTATAGAACCATCGCTCTCAGGTTCCAATCACATAAGCTTAATGAACAGACGTTCAGAAGACATGCTTTTTGCATATACATTGTATTTACTGTATTAGCCTATATAGCATAGTAGAAAGATTTCGCTGGGCAGATATTGTTCGCTCGTATCACTAGTTGAAGACTTCTGGAAGAACATGAACACCGTATGGCACTTGTTAACTATATGCATCTCCATTTTCATGCCATTAATACCATTTTACAACTTTTTCAGCAGGTAAAGGTAACCTTTGGGCCATACATTCGGCATGCATTGAAGACTTCAAGAAAGGTGATTTCAGACGTCGACAAGCACGTAGAAGGGCAAGGAGAACATTGAAGGGCCTAGGACCTACAGATTCAAATTTACCATCGGATAATTCAGTTCGCACGTTCTCCTCATACCAGACCATGACGCCATCATATGTGAACTATCATCCATACGCGTCTTCCGGTTTGATGCAGCGCCACCAACAAATGACAGATTATGCGCATGCGTACAACGGCCATATTCAAATGTCTTCTTATTACAATAATTATGGTCAATATCCGTCAGCCCACTATTCAACAATGAGCATGCCAAGCTATACTCAGGCCAACATATGATCATACCCAACACTATTCACGTGTTTATCCGGGGTACGACGTTCCAAGCACAGAAGTGGAAAAATATGAAAGAAGAAGGCTTGATGATAACGAACTTAAATACTATCAATATAATACAACAGATTATGTGCAAACCCAACAAGAGAACGTGCCATCCAATAATAAGATAGAGATCTTGTAGAAATGTATTATTGTTAAAATGTGCTATATAACTGTAAATGGATAGTGTTAATTGTACATACGTACAAGGTTTTATGTGCTATATGTATTGACAAATCACCGTAAAAATAGAAGTACCTAATTGATTTCATACAGGAAATTGTAACCGTATTGTCAATCATGATACAGTGTAACTACCATATGTTTTAAAACTCGACAGAAGAAGCATGAAGTTTTATGTTACTTATTTTGTTTTATGTTTGTTTTAAGACTGTTTAACACATTTTAAAGCTTTTCAATTTTAATGTCATAAATACTCAGGAAAAAAACCACTGAAATAATGAATGAATAAATAAATGTACAGTGTAAATTATCTAGTTGTTTAGTCTGAATTAGACGATGCGAATGTCGTACTGTCTAAATATATATAGTAACTGTAAGCAGTGTCGTGCCTACTACTCTTAGATTTACGTTGCACGTGTAACTAAGTAAATGAAACCGAAAATCTCTCTCTATGCTCATACGAGCGGGATTGTACATCTCAATATATTCTATCAATTTATTCTGCATGTATTTTTTGAATGTAAACAATTTTGAAAATAGAAAGTGAGAAATTAGCTTTTCTCAGTAGCATAGTATGCAGCCTCAACATATCTAATTGTATAAGCATAACGCTTTCTAGAAAGTTCTTATTTATGAAGATTGAATTGTACGTTCTAGCTACAAGGTATGAGGAAACAGCTTCAATCATCACCGGTACCCAAACCCCTTCTTTTAAAAATGTACAGAATTGTATATAATTCTTAATTTTCTATCAAACTATAAGATACACTGATTAAAGGTTTTAACGATTTAATGGGAAGAAAAAAACAAGACATGCGCATTCGTTTCGGAGATAAACCCGTGTCTTATCTAGGTTGATACAATCCATTTTATGTTCATTTTGGGATTAATTTTTCTTCAAAGTTAGGCAATTTTGTGATCAGTTTACACCAGTACAATCTCCGATTTATTGTTCATTCAGAATTAAAGGTCAAATGCTAAATATACGATGAATTATCTTAAAGTAAGGCAGGTATCATATTAAAGCCACTAATCTCCACAGATGATCGCTGTTATAGATCGATTGAATTATTTAGTTTATGAAAAACCTTCAGAATTACTGTATGTCAAGGCACCCGAGTCACGTCAGATCTGTTTACCATAAAATCCCGCATTTATGAAAACAGACTTTTTATACAAGTACTCGGTGGCTTTTAGACCTATTTTGAGAACAGTTCACCATATCTTTATTTTGCAGTCAGGAGCCGTTGCATACAGCAACATAAATGCTCTTTGAAGGTGACGCTCCGGCTAGCAGCCGTGCAGAACATAAACAAGTGAAACAATCTTAACACACTGTTTTGAAACTCTTGCAATAATTTACCTTAGATTTGAAATAAGCAACAGCGCATAGATATGTCACCAAAATCGCATGTGGTGAACAAAGACAAATTTTCAGTGGATTAAAACAAATTGTCATCGGTAGTCGTAAGAAACAGATGGAAACAGAGAGCAAATTCAAGCCTAACAAGATTAAATAAACAGGAAATATTGTATAATACACTGGTTTGATAAGACGAATATGAGTGTTTAAAATACAGAAGTACAGTATAATGGCATTCATGACAAGAGTATTTGTCTTGTACGATCGTAGATTATAGCGCCTTTAACAATGTTTAGTTATTTTTAAAGTTTTTTTTTTTATATTAACAACCATTTTTCCATTCCATAAAGATGGCGTAGTGATGAGTAGAGCGACCGACTTTACCCAAATATTGAATATTTAAATCTTGTTGGTGAAATTGAACAGTTACTTTTTACGGCATGTCTTTCTTCCCACTGGTAATTGTAAAAAATATATATTAAGTAACTGTAAGATCATAAGTATCTTAGTAGACACCACTCACAGGTTAGCTACGGTACAAGTTCCTTACAACTACGTTAAGTATGGTCGAGGTAATGGAGAGAAATGACATGGATCGAACGTACGTTTCCGACGATTGCAGACGCCATGCCTCCACTCTTTTTACCACCTTGAGAATGTTTACCAGATATATACAGGTAGTAACAAGCTCTTGACTACCATTCTCCATAAAACATGAAACCTTATGTTTGGTTTATCATCAGAAGTGGTACATGTATATATGTTATACTTCTACCTGAAAGAACAAATTCATCATGAAAATAATTTTCCACCTCCGTTTAACCATTCGAACCCTACATTGTTACCAGGTCATGAATGCTTTACGACAGCTACATTATAGATCTCACGAAATTTATGGACATGGTTATATTGTCTATTGTATGGTATATTGAATTGTTTCTTTTAAACCAGTCTTCTGTCAGTCTTGATATGTTAGATAAGTACATTCATTAAACTTATTCATAGATTTTGTAAGGTTATAAAGCATGTAAATTATTAAAGCAAATTGCAGACATTTGGACATTAGTTATAGTTTGGAATCTACATCGCGAGTTTCTTAAAATACACAAGTAAGACTTGATTCGAGATATTTCGATATTTCTGTCTTTGTAAAAATTGGAAAACAAAATAAAGATGCAAATGTAGGAAATAGTTAAATCTACATAAAACACTTATTGAATCCTGGAATTAAACCAATATCATGTGTTTTGCAAAGTAGGAACTCTTGCACGGTATGAAAACAGCTTCGGTGCCGACAGGAACCATGTCTAAATCTCAGTATTACCAAACTGGGGCATCACATCCATACGCCCACAGACTGCGACTGAAACCAGCCACATCTTACATACAGAGCTATGCCCCAGAGCGTTCACTGACAGTAACGAATTTAACAATTACTCCAAGAACGGCGTTTGAAATGGAACGTCCGCAGACGAGTGGTTCCCCGCATTTAGTAGTTATAAATACATCGTTCAGAAACTCATTTCCAGATAGAAATCCGACTCGAAAAAGAATTCCAACATTCCCAAAATTAGCAACGGATCCACCAAATAGAAAGACAAATATTTCCCGTCAGACTAACTCTTCTTTAACAACAACCAGAAAACTCAACAGTCACTCGGGAGCAAGGCGGGACACAAATTCAGCAAACATATATATAAACAGTGCTCGCTTGTCAAATCAAGAAAGAGAGAATTCCTCACGATCAGATCGACTTCTAGGACAACGCACGTACCTCACCCAAAGACAGACGAACACTTTTTCTGCATACGCGAAATATAATGACATAGTACAATCAACAAAAGCTCGAGAAAGAGCAAGCGAAAGCCCGATCACAACAAATATTAATGATCTTAGCGCGTTGATTCCAGAGAAAAGAACTCTTCCTCAAGAAGTTACATTGTCTAACGAAAAACAATTGTGGATTTCTGATTGGATAGCTAGTACGTCTGCTGCAATGAGAATGGAAGATCTGAAACAAGAAGAGCCAAAAGTGACGAAAACTCTGTCTGTCATACATGAGCAGTAACAAAGTGTTCTCGCATTTTTCAAGTCAGCTTTTGTAAATTATAAATATCAGTGATATGTTTTCATCTTTTTTTCAACATAGGGTTTCATTTTTTGTTTGTTTCTTCTGTGAATTTTGAACTACGCATATGTATAGTCTAACGAACTGTACATGGAATCTAAGTGATAAAAAGTAAAAAGTGATTTAATATAAATACAGATCAGTCAGAACCTTTTGTCTTTAATGTTTAGAAATTTATATGTATAATCACTTGTCTTGTGAGAATATATTTTATGTACGTATATATCTGACTCAGTTTCATAGACAGTGTTCCTACAAGAACTATCAAGGAATGCATCAACCTAGATAAAGTCCATTTGTCCACCTGAGGAATTCGACAAAATTATATCACTGATGACGTCATGCCATGTGACCTACGCAGTTTAATATAGTAACTCCGAACCTTTTCCTAGTCTTACAATTTCAGCTGATCTTGTCCGAAACTGTTTACAATTTGAACATGGTCATTTTATGTTTGCTTGACCATTGCAAAGAAATGACTTCATACACACTGGTGCTTATAACATGTGTCTCTATTTGAGGTGGGTGCATTTATATCCCGTACCCCGCTAGTTGGTTGGCAAGTAAGGTTTAAAGGGCGGCAACCTCAAGATATTTCTTTACTAAAATATGCCATGGCGCTTGTACTTTTTGTGTCTTTGAGGGGTATATAAGTGTTAGGAAGTACAACAGATAAGATAACGAGAAGACATTTTTAACTCGTATAGTGGCCAAATTACGTCGGGGTCAGAGCATTCAATACCGGAACTGAGTTTTACTCAGAAAGTCGGCTAAACTCTTTTTCAATTCTTTGTTTTAAACGCCTCGGTCTACTTCCTGTCAAAATGAAAAATACAAAATAGCCGTGTCTGTTCAATATGAAGATTATTGTAAGTGACATAATCTAAAATTCCAGAGTTACAATAACAGGCAGCATTTTGCAATCACAATCAAATATATTTCTCCGGGAATATTTGACCACACTTTCACTATTGTAAGGAGTGTTTAAAGTTAAACTTATGACAACACTAATGCATTTGTTTTTGGGGAAACAGCAGACAAAATAAATTGAGGGAGCATCCGACATGTACCCACATAATCCTAGAACCACGTACCACACCACTGCTACCAGAAGCAATAAGTTTTAGGGATGTATTTAAATGCTGATACTCATCATCTTATTCATGTGTAAAATGATCATGAATAGAGTAAAATGATCATGAATAGAATAAAGCACAAAAGTATCAGACTCTAAACAAGCTCCATTTTACCAACTAATGATAAAAAATCAGGATCTGTGAATATGACATAAGTGATGGGTAACGGTACTTTCTATTTTGGATTTAGGCTACATTTGAAGATTGCAAGAGGCATGGCTGTCTGATAAACTAGCCAGAGAACTTGCATAATTTATGCACCGAAACTCCTGTATGACAAATCACCACATGCTTTTCTAATCAATCCTTTATCAAAATATACAGACAGTCTCAATCCCGTGATAACGATTAAATATTAATAATTTTTGCAACACCGCCAACCGCCGTGATCCCGTTGGTGTGCAAAGTCGAGATCAGACAAAGTTTAAGAAAGGTCAGACCAATTTCTGTATAACCTTCATTTTGTGATTGGTTGACAGGTACACTTCTTGAAGTCCATATTTTCATAATTTCAACGGCAAAAACCAATTTTGTTTAATTACGGTTTTGATAACCGCCCTCCAAGGCTCCTTGGTAATAATGGTTGGATACAGTCTATCTAATATCTTTTTTTTTCTGTAAAGTGTCTGGGCCAAAAGTTTCATCCTAAACAAGAAGCTGTCGATTCGCTTTTTCAAAGCAAATCAGCTACATGTAGTTCTGTCCTGCAGCCCTCTTTTAGCTGGAAAAAAATATTTACTAAATATTTGGATCATTAAAATTCGTTTTTGAGAAATAGCCAAGGAATTGTTGCACCTTGTGTATGAAATCTTGAACTTATAATAAGTTCAATATACAATGCGGACATGCAAATCAAATGTACAGTCAGTACATGTAAATCAGTACGGTCAGTACATAGTACATATAAATCAAATGTACGGTCAGTACATCAATTCAGAGGTATAAATTTCCGTCGATATTTTAAGTCGAAAAGGCAGACATTTCTTATAAGGATGAGTCAGTTTTGTCTCGATTTGATCTAGAAGTTACTGGTTTGCAGTGTAACATAAACAGTAAGATTTTCACTGAAATGTACACTCTGTGTTGAAAAAGAAATAGGCCTAGTTACGAAAGGGCAGCTGGCAAGTTTTAAGTTTTCAAAAATACAGAGTTCCTTTTAAAGCCAAGTTAACAGTTTACATCTGTTTACCTTGAAATATAAATACTTGAGACTCTTAACCCTGGTATGTTTGGTACCAGCGATTCCCCGATCGGAATCCGGCGCTCTACCCCTAGACCACTGCTCCTCCTCATACATGTATTATTTGCTACCTGTAATATCGGTCTTTGAAAAGACGGACCGGCTACGTCAACGAAAATATGTTCGATGCCCTGATCCTCCAAGCTGGGATAACTGAAGATTTGTGTACGTATATCTTGGTCTTCCAAATATACTGAAAGGGCTGCCTGTTCTAAGGACCGTTATTCTTCTAGGTAACTGGAAACAGGTGTTAAAGAAGGCTCAGGGTTGTCAGTGCTGAAATCCTGGGCATATCAAAGGCTTCTCTGCGACTGAGGCAGTTTCTTTACATGTCAGTATACCTAAAACCTCCTTATGTTGATGACAGCGAAAAATCACAATAATACTACCAATTTTGTAGCAAAGAAGGCATAATAATAACTTCAAATTCTCTTTAGAATATTCTGGAATCATGAATCCGGCAAAAACGGCAAAACAAAGACTTTAGACCATTCTGTATTACCTCCCTTCACAAAAGCTCTTCGCAAAGGAGTACACCTTGACTCGGAAAATATGATGGTTTGTGATTACATTTGTCATAAAATCCGCATTCATCTTCGTCTTCTTAGCATTAAACTTTTTCATATTCATATGCATGGGAGATGATATGTGATCCCTTCATTTGGTTGTTTCATTTCTTATTCTGATCAAAACTTTCCAATATTAATCAGGGTCCCCATGTTCGTGTGTCAACTTGCAGAAATGCTGGAATGTTCTGTTGTTTAGAAGGCATGACTGTTTAGTCTAATTATGAGTGTTTGCGAGACGTTAGATTCTCTCTGAGAAATTAAATCAAAAGCACACGAAAAACACCTGGTCATCAGCGTGTCTAGCAGACTAGTACAGTGTCTATTAACATTTTGTTTTAGTGACTTCATTATTGCCATGGTTTCATAGTTGACAAAATAATGCACGGTTCAGTTATTATCCTTTTTTGTATGATTTAATCTTTGCCTGCCAAATATGTTATCTATATCTTTAGTACTCATCTCTGTAGTGGACACCGGATATATAAAACACTTCCAACAGCCTCACTGTTGGGCTATCTCTTAAGAGACATGGTTAGAGTGTCTGGAACTTTTAAGTTAAGCAACTTTATCTTTGGTTAGTACTTGGATGAGTGTCCAAAATTTAGCTTATTTGCCAGGTTACTACAGTCCCAATGATCTGTTCTTAGTTAACTGAAAATGGATCAAAACAGCCCAATTTACAAACAACCCAACCCAATTGAAACCAGTCAGTCAAAATGGCCCACTTACTAATCAAAACTAATAATACTACGGACCGATTTAAGAGCATAATTACCGTACAAGGTTGCATGTTTGACTGTTGTTTGCATTTATTTATCTACCGAGTATTTTGCAAATATATAGCTTTCCTGGTACAAAGACAAATGGCAGGTGTCGGACTGTAGCAGTCAGTCAGTTTCAAAAATTGACTGATAGAGTCTAGATATGTGGGCTGTTTTGGCTTGGGTCATTTTCAACTGGGCCATTTTGACTCAGAGGAATGATGGGGGGATGCCCTTTTGTAAAATGGGCTGTTTTGATCCTGATTCAGTTTACTTAATATATGAAGTCGCTTGATGTTATAATTTGTAAAGTTTCCAAGTACACATTTTGACATGATACTCTTAATTTCTTCTTAAACTTCTTCAGCTTTTAAGACTTATCAGCGATTTGAATTTGTTAACTACATTCCCTTATACTGAAGATTCACTCTGATTATTCTAAAGTTTTACCAAAGACCTAAAATTATTGGGATTACTGATCTTACCCAGAATAAGTGTCAAATTTCACCTTGCAGTAACTTTTTGTCATTTCAAATGATGACCTCTTAAATCTCCAGCTGACTGAGTAAATAATTCATTGGCACTATATGAACAGATGCAAAAATATGTGTCATACCTACTTGATCTTGGTGGTATTCTAGGGGCCCCAGTCCCAGTGCCAAAAACATTGGTACAAAAATTCCACACATCCATACATTTTGACAAGTGAAATGGTTAGTGGTTAAGTTAATGTATAATATAGATTTGGAAAGTGAATAGTTTTAATTGCAGCCTCACTGTAAAAGTCATTATTTTCAAATGCTGTAGGAAAATATATAAAACATCAGGGATTTTTTAACCTACATTGTTTGAGAAATACTGTCTTAGTGATTCAGTAAGGTTTAGAAAATATGTGTAATTTTAAAGGTTCAGATTTTTTTTCTTTTAATTTTAATGTTACCTTGTGTCACTGTTAAAAAAACAGCAGCAGTTATCTGTTATTATCACTCTGTCTTTTGAACCCTCATATCCATAGAAGAGGGCAGTACCTTTATTGTTTTGACAGCTGAAGCCTATTACCAAAGATTTTACCAAAGGTGAAACTTGATAACTTTAGAACTTGAGTTATTTCTGTGCTTTCACAAAATCTTTTGCTTTTACTTTTCAGCAACCCCAGATTATTTTATTGAAGGAAGGTACAGACTCCTCCCAGGGGGTACCTCAGATAGTCAGCAATATAAATGCTTGTGGTGCAATAGCAGATGCTGTACGGACCACCCTTGGTCCTCGGGGCATGGACAAACTGATAGTTGATGATAAGGGTATGAAAAGTATTAAGAAAACTGTTCATTTGTCTTGTTGAATATTTAATCAACAATTACCTTTTTCTGGATATGACTTAACTATTGAACATGAAAATTGAATCGGTATGCTTACCATTTGGATCATGTTCATGTTTTCAGAAGTCAGCGTTTTTGAAATTTCATAATATATAGATATGTTTTGATATTGATACTGTTACGTTGGTTCAGACATGGCAAGTCGGTCTTTAAGTGAATATATTAATACTGTGTTGCTGATTGTTTCAATCAGTTAATGTAAAAGCAATTCAATCATTTGTGTTATAAAAGGCTTGTTTATATACTGTATACAGGAAAAGCAACCATATCAAATGATGGAGCAACCATTTTGAAGACTCTAGATATTGTTCATCCAGCAGCCAAAACATTGGTGGATATAGCTAAATCACAAGATGCCGAGGTAACACAGTTGCCTTGAAGATTTTGATTGCTAAACAAAAGTCAGTGTTCACATTACCGAACTTCTTGTTTAAGTGTATATGTTTCTTTTCTAGCAGTTTTGTTGTGCGAAATGAGCAAATTGTACTGTGAAATGACAAATTAAGGTCTGATCAAATTAGAAACAAGTATTTTGGTTTGAAGTTAACATGTATGTTGATGTATTTGGTCCATTTACTCAACCTATCGAAAGCATAGTACTGGATTCAGTATGTAATTAATTACAGATTTTTAAATCAAAACTTTATTTTTTTGTATGAAAAATGTTGATGACTGATTTTAAAATGATGTGAGATCTATAATTCAGGTCGGGGATGGCACTACATCAGTTGTGTTACTGGCAGGAGAATTCCTTAAGCAAGCGAAACCCTATATAGAAGAATCTGTCCATCCACAAGTTGTTATCCGAGCATTTAGAAGGGCTGCTGCATTGGTAAGTACACATTGCTTTAAAATAAGGTGTCCGGTTGTTCTCTTAATACAGGCTCTTTGTTGTATAAACTTCAGTATTCAGTGTTTTAAGTCACAAAATTATGTGTTGTTTTTATACCCTTGGGTCATAGGCTTGAGCATCGCTGCCGGTCTTGCATATTTTGTATGAAGTTTTCAGATTGTGCAGAAAAATGGGCTAACTTTAATTCTTAACAATGATGGTTGAAACTCTCCTCCAGTTCTGAATTTCTGTTAGTGTAAGAGTGAAATAAACATATTTAAACATATGACTTAATCCACTCCTTTTGGCTGTCTGTGTGTTGTTTATATGGCAGTCGATCTAGGGTGGTAGAGAAAATGTAACCATGTCAGAATAAAAGATTCTGCTGAAATCAGTAAAATCTAATATCTGATAGTACAAATATTCTATATACAAATTACAAAATGATCACAATAGTCAAGAAAATGATAGAATAGAGTTTGACAGATTGACATTGAGGCATTAAAGTTTTTTAATAGTAGTTAACCAACTTTTGATCATAATGTAGACAGGTGAATTTAACACTGATCAAGATTTATTCTTCCATTTTTGT
Source organism: Cyclina sinensis (assembly GCA_012932295.1). Lineage (NCBI taxonomy): Eukaryota > Metazoa > Mollusca > Bivalvia > Venerida > Veneridae > Cyclina > Cyclina sinensis. The sequence goes on from JAAONU010000016.1 coordinate 5,440,793, forward strand.
ATGCAAGTAAGCAGAGTAATAAGTGCTTACTGATATAAAAAAATTAAAATGAAATGCTCTACTGCTTTGAATTAGAAAATGTTTAAAGGTACTGGTGTATGTGGTTTTAAGTACGTGGTTTTTATCCACTCCTTTTGGCTGCATATGTGTTGTTTATATGACAGTCGATCTAGGGTGGTATAGAAAACCATGTCATGTTGGAAGGCTTTACTCCCATTGGTTAAAGTCGGAATCTGGTATGGAACAAACTTATACTACATAAAATTCATACTAATTAGTATGTCAGATGTTAATTGTATGTGATACATTCAGGGCTAGCTCTGGGTCAAAATTTGCTTGAGCCAAATATATTTTCGACGCGGAAAAGGGGGTGGGTGCGGGAGGGGGAGTACCCCCTCCTGTGTCGAAATTTTTTTGAATTTTCATTGGTAAATGGTGCTCTCTGAGGCACTTTGAACCATTATGCTCTTTGATTATCAGACGAGTAAAATGACTCAGATTAAAACAATTGGTGTTTTCCTACTAAAAAATAAGCACAAATCAATATAAATAAAATTATTTATTTATCATAATATTTTTATGGACTGTAACAAAACAAAGTACATGATATTTACATATGATACAAGCTAATGCAGAGCAACAAGAATTGAGGATCATATGTTAACCAAGAATTGCCATTTTTCCAAGTACACGTATCTTAAAAATTTCTAGCTGTGTTTGATTTCATTTTTTTAGGAGTTGAAGTTTACGTGCCATTTTTGATTTTTTGCATAAATTTATTTTATGCCTATCTGATTAGCCTCCGTAAAAATTCAGTAAACCTTTGTACATTTACTCAAAAAATACCTTTCATAATTACCTTTACTGACAATGAAAATCAAAAGAAACGTATCGAAAACGTGTGAAAGAATTTATTCCACTTGCTACCAAACATTTCCAATTTATCCCATCAACCGCATTATTTATCCTTTAAAAAGTTAGTGCCGACGATGATCACTTGATTGAGCCGCTGTTTGTAAAACAATCATCCGTGATTATTGACTATGATCGAGCTAATTGGTTCACGAACAACTTGACACATATTTAATCTGTTTATTGTCACAAACTGACACTCGCATGCATATTACCGGATATTACAACACGTGGACTGTGTCTATTGATTTATTACTAGTTTACCGCTACTGATATCGGAAAACCGGTCAACCGCCTCGATCTGAGCTAAACATTCTATTTTTTGACTCGGGGATTTCCCAAAATGTCGAAAGTCATACTTTTAGCGTGTTTTCGCCAATCTTAATTTTTTTGAGCCAATTTTCGCAATTTGGAGCCATTGGCACCGTTGGCGAACGCCAGCGCGAGCCCTGTACATTTCTCTCTTTAATTGTATAGTATTGCGGTCGAGGTCCTTAGAACCTTTGACAGAGTTTTGTAGTAGTATAATATTATTTTTGAATAATGAGTCGAGTATATTAGATATTAACAGTTCTGATGAATATATTTATGTTTTATTACACATTAATTACATGGATGCATCTTGTTATATTTCATCTTCCTGTCTTTCTTATCACAGAAACTGTGATGGTTGACAGAGTTCAGGATACAGGTCACAACAGTATGTCAATTGTTTATTTTAGGCTGTTGAGAAGGTGAAAGAACTTGCTGTACAGATAAAGAAAAGTAACCCAGAGTAAGTTACTGTTATGACATGGTAGAGAATTGTAAATGGTTGGTGGGTTTTCCTATAATTTAAGCATTTAGTTAATCAGTAATATAGGCCAGTCACATTTTACATAATTCTTTGAAGTTAAATCACAGCAAGAACTTAGAAACTTTGGCCTGGCTTTAATTAGAAAATTTAACATCTATAAAGTGTTAAAGAAGATATTAATAGCTACGTATAATTGCCTTTGCTGGCAGAATCTTTTCTTTGACTCTATGGGATAAAATGCTTCATTTTTGTACAAGTTTAACCCTATTTAACATACTAATTTGCTTGACTGTAATTAGTTCTGAACTTGGAGTTTCTCTAATCTCTGGTCAGGACTTAGGATTTATTCCAGGTCTCAAGTAGCATTTTATGTCAGTAAAAAAAATGTTTAAGCTTGATTTATTATCCATTGATTAGGCTTGCCATACTGTATTATAAATATGGCTTACAAAAGCAATGGTATACAGAGATGGTTCTGGAATATCTGCTTGTGGCACTATGTACCCCTGCATTGGAACTGGAACCAGACAGCTAGTAAATTATAATGACTGCCATACTAATTAGCAAATACAGTCATAGTTTAATCTTTTGCCTGATATGAAGATTATGTACAGAAATGTGTAAATGCCCTACTATGTAAAGTTGAAGTAAGGCATGAAAAAATAAAAAATGGAACTTGACTATAAAAGTGAAGGTTGGACCTTTTCCCAGACTTTCATGGACAAAACGGACAACCTTGTACCTATTAACACTATGGTTTGTCGAGTCAGGCAAAGATGACTCTTAAGATGTTTGTTGTTTACATTTAATTTGTTGAACCAGTTCGAAACTATGCATTCTTGGTTATTGTCCTATACTTAGGCTATTGATAGAGGCAGTACAAACTTTGTGGTATTCAAGAGATAAGTATCTGTCTTTGACAGCCGGAGTGAAGATGTTCAGATCCATCACCTGTTTGAAGAATCTCATTTTGACTGTACCTTTCTGTTAGATGTTGAAAGTTTCATATATATTGCTAGTGTCTACCCATCTTCTAATTGACATGTACATTTTGTGACTAGGTAGGACATTCTAATTATCACATGTATTTCTGGTCCAACATGTTATTCAAATAGATTTCACCAATAGAAAAATATGTGAAGTGGGATATACCCACTACATGGTCAGCTGTGTAATTGAAGTGTTACAACAGTTCTACATTCAGTGGAATATTAAACTTGTGCATCCGTCACAGCAGAAATACATCCAGTCTTGTATTTCAATGTGACCTGCATACACTTCCTGCATGTCGTCTCTTAACAAAATAATGTTCTTTGCTGATACCATTACAAGGAGAGGGGGAAAGAAATACATCTTCAGTCTAGTATTTCTGAATTGGAAGCAAGTTTCTAATCAGCAGATACACAGTTAATCTCCATTACATTTTTGCAGGGACCAGAGGCAGATGTTGTTGAAATGTGCAGCCACATCTCTCAGTTCGAAACTGGTGTCACATCAGAAGGAATTCTTCTCCAAAATGGTTGTTGATGCTGTACTATTGCTGGACGAGTTGCTGCCCTTGAACATGATTGGTGTGAAGAAAATCACAGGTGGTGCACTTGAAGTAAGTAATAAGAAATTATCTTGTCTAATAATGCTGATGGCTTTTTCAGTAAAACCCAAGAAAGACAAAGGGCAGTGGGGGTGAGGGTTGTGGTTTTTTCTGTTGGGGGTGTTAATTGTTCTGTTTGGTACACATTGCAAATTGATTTTTTTTTTAATATTAAGGGTAACTTGGGTCAGTAATGTAACTTAAGTCTACTATTTAGATTCACAGTCACTTTTGCTTTTTGTAAATTTTCACCCTGATGTTTTTTATCATTTCAGTAGAATAGGTCTATTTGTTTTTTGTTTATTTAAATCTTAAGGTTTAGATAGAATTTAAAATTGAGTATCTCGATACTGACATTTGAACCACATGAAGTCAGCTGTTTTGCTCATTGCTCTCCAGTGTTACGAATGTGGTAGATGAATTGACGGGAGTATTCACCTGTTGCTTGGTCCGTTCTGGCTCAGGCTTTTGGAGGATTTCTCCTAGTCGTAGTGCTTCCTGAGAGTTGTAACCTGACTTCTGATTGGTTACATAGTTGGTGAAGCGCACATGTAAACATGTCAACTAGTATAGATGTATATTAAGCCTCCACACAGCTAACTTCTCATAGTATTGTAACAACACAAGTCTGTATGTTTCCAGATTATATTTTGACAGAAAGAGCTTTTACTCCTAGTAGCCCTTTTCCTTTGTGAAAAAATGCTTAATACATTACGAAGTGAAACTTAAGTGAATAAGGACCCATTGATTTAGTCCTAAGTTAAGTGATTTAAGTTGGTTTGTAATCTAACCTGTCATTTGTGGTCATTATTACCAGTCTTGGGTCTCTTGTTTGAGGCAGTTGATTGTCTAGTGAACTATTCAGGGAGAAGAGATTCTACTCAAGTTAGCAGATGATAGTAGTATTATTAAATGAAGTGTCCGGACCAGAAGTTTAAAACCACATGAAGTCAGCTGTGTTGCTTGTTGCATTTTCAGTGTTACGACTGTGGTAGATCAAATGACCTTGATCTTAACTTTGAACGGTGTTGTTTTGATACCATTTCATGGTTGCTGGTCATTGTCTTAGTGTTTCTGCATAGTTGTAGCCTTTATCTGATTGGTTACTTGGTATGTGAGACACACACTTGACTTTCTAACATTTATTTGACATCATAGTCACGTCAGAAATCATGTCTGGACTATGAACTTAAACGGTTTAAATATATAAAGGTATGTTTGTCATTAGTCTTGACTCTTGTTGAATTACCTTACATCACGCCATTAGTTTAGTCAGTAATGTTCCTGAACATGTACCACAAATCTACAAGACTAGAATGGTTTCAAGTGCTGTTATGAAAGACAACATACATACTTGTGCATCAATGGACAGTTTTGTTATTGTGTATAAGGGTTCTACTGTGGTACTTTGAAGAACTATGGTTGAACCGAGCCAACCAATTTAACTTAAAAACTGATGTAGAGTTTGCAAAAAAGCAGTTTAAAGAGTTTGTAGACTGAACCATATATAGATAACATGGCATTCTCAGTTGTTCCAGCTCCACATTCAGACAGCTGATTGTCCTATGACAGATTTAGTGTTTCACAATGTGGTAGAGTAAATTGCTTTCAGAGAGTTGTTACCTGAACCTTCATGAGGTGACATAGTAAATGAAGCTTACACACATCGTATTCATGTAAAAACATTTTGAAACGCTCAGGGTATCTGTTGATACAGACTACATTTGCGGTGAAATACTTGCATGTCCAACTCAAAAACAGCTCCACATTCAGACAACTAACTATCCTGTGATAGGTTTAGTGTTTCACAATGTGGTAGAGTAAATCGCTTTCAGAGAGTTGTTACCTGAACCTTAGTGAGGTGACATAGTAAATCAATCTGACTGAAGTTCACAATCTCCCTACGGTAAGATCTGAAGACGACGCATTTATTTCTGTCTTCTCGATAACCTGGAATTTCCACTATTGTTATTTATATCCCAGCCAATGACACTGTAGCTTATGATGCGTCTCGATAGCTTACATGTACACACAGCATGTTCAGACAGCTTGAAACTTATCTAGCATAACAATGTTTGTTATCAGAAACAGAAAATGCTTAGATATTTTGAAAAAATAATATCTGCACAAACATTTATTTCATTATTTTGGAAGATCTTGACATAAATTTAGCTGAGTTCAGTGACAGTTTATACATGGCAGATAATTGTTTTGGCTGATGGATAGGTCACGAGAAGGTGACCTTCTATTGGTTGTCCTCAGATCCTAATAGCATAGTGATGTTTAGGATATGATTTTAAACAGATTGCATTGTAAATGAAGCTCACACACATTGTATTCATGTAAAGACATTTTGAAACGCTCAAAATATCTGTTGATACAGACTATATTAGCGGTGAAATACTCGCATGTTCAACTCAAAAAAAGCTCCACATTCAGACAGCTTATTGTTCTATGACAGATTTAGTGTTTCACAATGTGGTAGAGTAAATCGCTTTCAGAGAGTTGTTACCTGAACCTTCATGAGGTGACATAGTAAATGAAGCTCACACACATTGTATTCATGTAAAAACATTTTGAAACGCTCGGCGTATCTGTTGATACAGACTACATTCGCGGTGAAATACTTGCATGTCCAACTCAAAAACAGCTCCACATTCAGACAGCTAACTATCCTGTGATAGGTTAAGTTTTTCACAATGTGGTAGAGTAAATCGCTATCAGAGAGTTGTTACCTGAACCTTCGTGAGGTGACATAGTAAATGAAGCTTACATACATTGTATTCACGTATAGACATTTTCCTTGTGGAGTGTAAACTATAATGTTGATGACAGTTGTTAATAGTAAGTAAAATAATTGCAGATTAGCTTGGTAAAGCTGTAGATGTAAGGTAGATTACCTGTTGTAGGGTCATTTTAATTATTTCCCAACCACTTTGGGGGGCATATAGTTTGCCCTTGTCTGTCCATCATGCTGTCCCACTGTCATGCTGTCCTTACATAGACCGTGTAACTCCAAATGTATAACTGCTAGAGCCATGAAACTTTCCAACTGTAGTTGTCAGCATGTGAGCTAACACAACTGGGTATTTTGATGCGAATTAATTGGAATTCAGCAGTGTTATGCCCCCTGATTAGGCAAAAAATTGCCTTTTTAGACTTGCATTGCGTGTAACTCCAAATGTATAACTGCTAGATCCATGAAACTTTCTAAGAAATGTTGTCAGCATGTGAAGTTACACACCTAGGTATTTTGATGCAAATTTATTGGAGATCAGCATAGTTATGACCCCTGATAAAGCTGAAAAAAAGAATTTTTAGACTTTATACGCACCCATAATTGTACAGGATTTTTTGTGACAATACAGCAAAATGTAGGGGCATCTGTTTCCTATGGACACATCTTTATTCTTTTTCTTTATCAACATTGCGGGTCTACATTCACTTGATTGATTAAAGTAGAACATAGAGCAAATATCAAGATGCTGTAAGCTGTCAAGGCATTACAGCTTAAACCATTACTCATTGAATTTCTTCTGTGGACTTTGGATGGACTCTCTCCATCACAAAGTTGAACAGAACTTATTCATCATTAAAAGAGCAAACTTAATATTGATCAGTAGAGACCTTGCTCAGATTGCACATATTTCGTATAGGCAGAAGCTGATGTCAGCTAGGTTATAAGTTATATATATTCTAGCAATATATTTTGAATGGGTCTAGCAAATTCTTCTTAATATGTGAAGAAACATGATAAAAACACAAATCTGACATAATTACTTAAATCTGACTTAATTACTTACTTTACAACTTTATGATATTTTCAGGACTCGCGGCTGGTTGATGGTGTAGCATTTAAGAAGACATTCAGTTATGCAGGTTTTGAAATGCAGCCAAAGCAGTATGAAAATCCAAGAATAGCTCTGTTGAATGTTGAACTGGAGTTGAAAGCAGAGAAAGAGAATGCTGAGATTAGAGTGGATAATGTCAAGGTAGGTTTGCTGACATACAAGGGGTTAGAAAGTTTTGTAGGTTATTTTATCACAGTTTCTTTCATGGCAAAGTATATTGAATTCCAGTGACTTCTTGATGGTAAACTTCTGTTTTTGATAATGTTGAAAAGAGTTTTTGTAATGGTAAATTTTCTAGCAGCAGAGGTACTGTAGTGAACATGTAAGCAAAGAAAATGAAACTGTTAACACGAAAGTCATAAATCTCTCAAAATAATCTTCTTTAGGAAGCTAAAGATGGACATAAGTGATTGTGGCTCGTTTCTTTTCTTTCAGGAATATCAAGCTATAGTAGATGCAGAATGGAAAATTTTGTATGATAAGCTAGAAAAAATATACAAAAGTGGGGCCAAAGTTGTGCTCTCTAAGCTTCCAATAGGGGATGTAGCAACACAGTACTTTGCTGACAGGTTAGTTACTGTGCCATCGCATTCACTCATTGTCTGCTTGACTTTTTTGCCACTGGCATAAACAGTCTTCGAATTTAGCCGCCGGACCGAAGGCCCAGTCCACCAAAATGGCTGACGGTCCAGTAAAAAATTACAAATCAGTGGTCCGATTCTCCAGTGAATATTGGTGCTGTTCTTTTTTAATAAATACAATAAACAAAGTTGAGAATAAAGTAAAAAGTAGTGTTTTTGAAAATAAAATGAAATTGTTTCTTAAAAATGCATTCTTCTCAATAGAACAGCGATTCGTTAACCCCAAATACATCATAACGCATTCGTACTTAGTTTATACATAACTGGTGCTCAGGCTATAATCTCCCTTTCCAGTTTTCGCGATAAATATGATATTTTTTTTATCCCCCCGCCAAAGGCGGAGGGGATATTAGGAATGCCCTTCGTCCGTCCGTGTGTCCGTGCGTCCGTCCGAAACAATTTTGTCCCGAGCATAACTCCAAAACTACTTGAGGGATTTTATTCAAACTTCATACACTGACAGAGCACATTGGTAGGTAGTGCAGTGTGCAAGTCCAATAACTCTACCTTGCCTTTTTTTAGAGTTATTCTGCTTTATCAAATTTACTTGATAAATTTTGTCCGGAGCATAACTCCAAAACTGCTTGAGGGATTTTATTCAAACTTCATACACTGACAGAGCACATTGGTAGGTAGTGCAGTGTGCAAGTCCAATAACTCTACCTTGCCTATTTTTAGAGTTATTTCTTTTTATCAGAATTACTTGATAAATTTTGTCCGGAGCATAACTCCAAAACTACTTGAGTGATTTTACTCAAACTCAGTACACTGACAGAGCACATTGGTAGGTAGTGCAGTGTGCAAGTCCAATAACTCTACCTTGCCTATTTTTAGAGTTATTCCCCTTTATCAGAATTACTTGATAAATTTTGTCCAGAGCATAACTCAAAAACTACTTGAGGGATTTTATTCAAACTTCATACACTGACAGAGCACATTGGTAGGTAGTGCAGTGTGCAAGTCCAATAACTCTACCTTGCTTATTTTTAGAGTTATTCCCCTTTATCAGAATTACTTAATAAATTTTGTCCGGAGCATAACTCCAAAACTACTTGAGGGATTTTATTCAAATTTCATACACTGACAGAGCACATTGGTAGGTAGTGCAGTGTGCGTGTCCAATAACTCTACCTTGCCTATTTTTTAGAGTTATTCCCCTTTATCAGATTTACTTGTTTACATTTTAAAAATCCCAGCATATACATGTTTATCTAATTCTTGAATTCTTGAACTTATTATCCCCGCGAAAGGAGGAGGGGATATTAGAAATGGTCTCTGTCCGTCCATGCGTGCGTCCATTCCAGTTTTGTCGGGAGCATAACTCCAAAAGTACTTGAGTGATTTTCTTCAAACTTCATATACTGAAAGAGCACATTTGGAGGAGGTGCAGTGTGTAAGAATAAATAACTCTACCTTGCCTACTTTTAGAATTATTCCCCTTTATCAGATTTAATTGAAAAACTTTGTCCGAAGCATAACTCAAAAAGTGCTTGAGCGATTTTCTTCAAACTTAATACACTGACATAGCACATTGGTAGGAAGTGCAGTTTGCAAGAACAACAACTCTACTTTGCCTATTTTTTGTGGGATTTTCTTCAAACATTATTACATTGAGTGTTTGAAAGTACAACCTTCAGGTAGCTTCTTCCTGGCGGGGGGATTAACCATGTGTAACATGGCTCTTGTTAATTATTGACCAGGCTATTTCTGGTGTAAAGAGAAAAAAGCCAGCCGAAATTAACACCTTATTTTCATTATTCTGTTTCATGAAATAACTCTGTTTCGTTTTCCTGTTTTTTTCCTTTTTAGCTCACTTGAGCACAAAGTGCTCAGGGTGAGCTTTTCTGATCGGTCTTTGTCCGTCGTCCGTCAGTCCGTCCGTCCGTCGTCAACTTTTCATTCAAACGACATCTCCTCTGAAACCAATGGGGCAAATTTAATGAAACTTGCCTGGGATGTTCCTTGCATGAAGCTCTACCAAGATTGTTCAAATAGTTCTGGTCCATTGCATTTCTGGTTCACTGGAGCTGAAAATAGATTTTATAAATTGGATCTTTAAAAATCTTCTTCTCCGTAACCACAAGGCCTGGAGCTTTGATATTTGGTATGAAGCATCATCTAGTGGACCTCTACCAAGTTTGTTCAAATTATGTCCCTGGGGACAAAACTGACCCCACCCCAGGGGTCAGTTGATTTTACATAGAGTTATATAGGGAAAACTTGAAAATCTTCTTGTCAGAAACCACAAGGCCTAGAGTTAAGATATTTGGTATGTAGCATTGTCTAGTGGACCTCTACCAAGTTTGTTCAAATCATGGCCTCTGGGTCAAAAATGGCCCCGCCCCGGGGGTCACTTGTTTTGCATAGAGTTATATAGGAAAATCTTAAAAAAATCTTCTTGTCAGAAACCATAAGTTATAGAGCTTAAATATTTGGTATGTAGCATTGTCTAGTGGACCAGTACCAAGTTTGTTCAAATCCTGTCCTCTGGGTCAAAAATGGCCCCGCCCCAGGGGCCACTAGTTTTACATAGAGTTATATAAGAAAATCTTAAAAAATCTTCTTGTGAGAAACCGTAAGTTATAGAGCTTAGATATTTGGTGTGTAGCATTGTCTAGTGGACCTCTACCAAGTTTGTTCAAATCATGGCCTCTGGGTCAAAAATGACCCCGCCCCAGGGGCCACTAGTTTTACATAGAGTTATATAGGAAAATCTTAAAAAATCTTCTTGTCAGAAACCGTAAGTTATAGAGCTTAGATATTTGGTGTGTAGCATTGTCTAGTGGACCTCTACCAAGTTTGTTCAAATCCTGTCCTCTGGGTCAAAAATGGCCCCGCCCCAGGGGCCACTAGTTTTACACAGAGTTATATAGGAAAATCTTAAAAAATCTTTTTGTCAGAAACTGTAAGTTATAGAGCTTAGATATTTGGTGTGTAGCATTGTCTAGTGGACCTCTACCAAGTTTGTTTAAATCCTGGCCTCTGGGTCAAAAATGACCCCGCCCCAGGGGCCACTAGTTTTACATAGAGTTATATAGGAAAATCTTCTTGTCAGAAACCGTAAGTTATAGAGCTTAGATATTTGGTGTGTAGCATTGTCTATTGGACCTCTACCAAGTTTGTTCAAATCCTGGCCTCTGGGTCAAAAATGGCCCGGCCCCGTGGGTCACTTGTTTTACATAGAGTTATATAGGAAAAACTGAAAAATCTTCTAGTCAGAAACAAGAAGGCCGACAGTTAAGATATTTGGTATGTAGCATTGTCTAGTGGACCTCTACCAAGTTTGTTCAAATCCTGGCCTCTGGGTCAAAAATGGCCCTGCCCCGGGGGTCACTTGTTTTACATAGAGTTATATAGGAAAGTCTTAAAAAAATCTTCTTATCAGAAACTGTAAGTTATAGAGGTTAGATATTTGGTGTGTAGCATTGTCTAGTGGACCTCTACCAAATTTGTTCAAATCCTGGCCTCTGAGTCAAAAATGGCCCCGCCCCAGGGGCCACTAGTTTTACATAGAGTTATATAAGAAAATTTTTTAAAAAATCTTCTTTTCAGAAACCGTAAGTTATGGAGCTTAGATATTTGGTGTGTAGCATTGTCTAGTGGACCTCTACCAAGTTTGTTAGAAAAATCTCCCTGGGGTCACTTTTGGCCCCGCCCGAGGGGTCACAAGTTTTAAATAACAATATAGAAGAAAATCTTTAAAAATCTTCTTGTCTGAAAACACAAGACCTAGAATTTAAAAATTTGGCATGAAGCAAGCTTTATCAAGCTTTTTCAAATTATTGGATTAGGTTAAAGGTCACGGAGGCTAAAAGTAGATTTATCTACTGTACCTCTTAGAACCTTCATTTATAGACCAATATCTTTGATATTCAGTGTAGAGGTTCCTTGCATGGACCTCTACCCATGGGTAGGGTTTGAGGTCACTGGGTCAAGGTCAAGGTCACCATAGCTTATAATAGATATTTCTACTTTCTGTCATAGAGCCTTTATTTATTGACTGATATTTTACATATTTGGTTTGAAGGCACTTACATATTTTCAATTAAAAAATGAAATACTGCTTAACAGCAAACCTACAGCCAAAGTACTCAGGTGAGCGATCCAGGGCCATCATGGCCCTCTTGTTTTACATGCATGTATACATTTTCGGGAACTGACATCCGATCCATTCCATTACACTCATTTATCGACCATGGTTTTTAATGTAGTCGTACGGAATATATACCAGGGGTAATCAATGGTGACATGTATATATGGCATTTTCAGAAAGTGGGAAAAAAAGTTGAGATAAAAATCTGGTAAAAAGTTTAACTGAACTTGCGGTGTCCAGTACAAATGATTGAATTACACCAGAGCTTTTTTCACAGGTAGGGGAAGGTGCCCTTCCTTTAAGTTTGGGGAAATTTAATGCAGTATTTTTGCAAAAGGGGAAGAAAAAACGTGATGTAAATTGAACTTTTTGGGGGAAACTATGACTTTAAAGAATTTTCCTAAGGGGAAGACGCCTGTAAACGGCCTGTGCTATAGAAGGGGGAAAAAAGACTATAATACTATTATTTTCACTAAAGAATACTATTGTTAGGCTATGGACCAAGTTCAAAGTATAGCTAATATTATTTTTAACATGGTGGTGACAAGTTCTACTTCAAAACATAGTCTTATTGTTTTGTTGATCCTTATAGCATTGTTCACAGCTATTATTTTGTCCAGTTAAATGTCATTTGGTCCAGTCAGATTATTGCCTTGGCTGGTCCAAATGTCCAGTGCTTCAAAAAGTTATTCGTGAAGACTGCATAAATTAATAGAACTGTACATCTGTTAACACGTCTGTCTACCAGATGCAGGATCTTGTTTGTAATCATGTGTCCTTAGTGAAAAAAGCCGTATTTTAGTGTACATTTCCATGAATCAGGTTGGTCACATCATGGCAGTTATTTCTGTATGGAGCCAGATCTATTGGTGTGGACTTAAAAGATGGCAAAAGCCTAGGGGAAACAGGAACTTCAGATACCAAGGATATTTAACTAAGCCATTTTCAGCGGTCTATGGCTTTGCCTTGACCGTAAATGAACTCTTGTGACTAGTTAAAAACCAGTTGTTAGAAATTGATTCAATTATCAACTATTGTCAACAATATATTATTAAGAAGTTCACACCTGTTTGCTATTAGATGCTTAAGTTTTAATGTGTTGTTTACTACTTTCAGAGATATGTTCTGTGCGGGCCGTGTCGTAGATGAAGATCTGAAGAGAACAATGAAAGCTTGCGGTGGTTCTATACAGACCTCTGTTGGTAACCTCACAGACAGCGTTCTTGGTTCTTGTGAGAAGTTTGAAGAAATACAAGTTGGTGGGGAGCGGTAAGCATTTTAGTTTTCAGTAATACATAGGTAATACTCCTATTAATGATGAATACATCTGCTTAAGTTGAAGGGACAAGTGATACATAAAAAAGGAGTAATTTGGTTTGTCTGAATGACATACTTATGAAATGTTTAAAGCATAAAAATGTTTGTTAATTTTTCAGCAGTACACTAAAATTATGCTACTTCTCTTGGAAGAAAATTATGAAAATCAGTCTGTGTAATACACTTAGCTTAAATTGAGACTTGTTTTGAATAAATTTCTGAAGTTGGTCAACAACTGCAACAATAGTCTTTGACATTTAATTATGAAATTGTAGTGGACATAAATTACCTAACAGATTAAAGAGTCAAGACAAACTTATTCAGAGATTTTAAGCTTTCTTTTTAAATGACTTTTGCATTTATGTCTAGATACAATCTTTTAACTGGTTGCCCGCAAGCCAGGACATGTACGTTGTTGTTACGTGGTGGAGCTGAACAGTTTATTGAAGAAACAGAAAGGTCTCTGCATGATGCTATAATGATTGTAAGAAGGGCCATGAAGAATGACTCAGTTGTGGCAGGTTGGTTGTCTGTTTTGTAACTGTGTAATCTTGAAGCATGCAACGTTGAGACCAGGCTACTTGATTATAAAACCTTTTTAATGCTCAGAATTTTAGAATGAAACTTGATTCACTTGTTCGTAAATTATCATAGAAAGAAACTACTTTGGTTTTGGGGCTTTCTGTAAATATCAGTTCTTCTGTAAGTTTAAGAAAATCTGAATGTTTAGGCTGCACAAAGTCAAGTTGGCCATGAAGAAAATGCTTTACAATTACAGTCAGGTTTGGCTTGATAGAATGTCACAGTTTTTCCAGGTGAACTTGTGAAGTAAAAAAAGGAAACACTGAATCAGTTGTGAAATATTTTACGAATAAGAGTCAGAATACTATGCAGTGAATATTTCTGTAACAAATGCAACAACACAGATTATAACTAGAGGCTGTATGTCTTATTTTTACATTTCATTTTATAGGTGGTGGAGCCATAGAAATGGAACTCAGTAAATATTTACGAGACTATTCAAGAACAATTGCTGGGAAAGAACAGTTACTGATTGGAGCAATGGCAAAGGCTTTTGAGGTCATTCCTCGACAGTTATGTGAAAATGCAGGCTTTGATGCAACTAATATCCTAAATAAACTTCGACAGAGTCATGCTCAAGGTACAACTTTCTTTTCAAGATGTTCATATGTATTTTAAAAGCCTGTCTAAACCTAGCCAGGCTGTTTAAATTTTTAATCTGCTTTGTAAGGATTACTAGTTTTTGATAAAGGTTGATTAGAATAGATCCATGCTGAGATATCATATATATCTGTACTTAAATTTTTTTTTGGACAGTTGTCTTTCATGGAAAAGTATTGTTGGTCCTGATTTTGATAAACAGATGTATTTTATCTCTTTCTTAGTGATTCTTGTATATTTTTGTATGCGATTATTGAAACCAATGTTTGTTTCTAGGTGGAAAGTGGTATGGCGTTTGTGTCCTAACTGAAGACATAGCCGACAACTTTGATGCCTTTGTATGGGAACCATCTGTTGTTAAAATAAACGCTATTACTGCAGCTGCCGAGGCTACCTGTCTTATACTCTCTGTAGATGAAACAATAAGAAATCCACAGGCCGGTGGGGAGGGTGGTCCCCCAGGAGGGATGGGCCGTGGCCGAGGCAGACCTATGTAAACAACATGACTCCTTTTAAACCCTAGTGTGATGTTATAAATGTGCCGTATTTGAGGATATTATTTATTTTTTACATCATGGAGCCATGAAACAAGTACTTGGAAGGGAATAGTATTCTATCATTCTCTAGCTGAACTACAGAAGCTTTAGATTATTTATTTAAGAACTGGAAAAATACAAGAGTAAGGTCTGTAATGGCTTAATTACAGGTATATAGAATATCATGTCCAGAATAAGTTGAAGCTTTGTTCCACTGAAGACTGTCATTATTTCATTGTTTATGACCAGCCACTGTGATAAAATCTGAACATATTTCTACATGATGTTTTGTCACTGCCATTGCATCTGATTGTTTCCAGAATTGAACAGACTGTTGCAGAACTGCTATGTAAGCTATACTAGTAGCTGTCATCCTAAAATCATGATAAATGGATATTAATTTTGCAGGAATATTGTTTGGCTATCAGTTTAATAAAATTCCAAAATTTTGAACCAAGCCATGATAGGGTTCAGGAATCAGTTTTGTTGTGGGTATTGCAGATGTTCACTTGAAGTCTTATCCATACCCCCAACACTTACAAAATGGTGGTCTTAAAGGGGATGCAAATTAATGGGTTTTTAAGTGCCATTATTGAATCTCCATTGCTATAATATACTTGTTGGGATGTAATTTTGTGTTTCATTTGCTTTACAAAATCTACAACCATAATCTTTGTTTAGCATCTATGTAATGAAAAAAAAAAAGAAGGAAATTATTCTAGTCCTGCCATTCACTCATGTTTGCAACAATGAATTGAATAAGTTTTGTTTATGCTGTAACAAGTCATTTCTTTTGCAAATGCTTGAACAAAAGATTTATTTGCAACAGTTTGACCATTTTGTAGAAACTGTATGTATGTCGCTATTACTGTTCTCTTCTGTCATTTTTGTACTAAAATAAATTTATATAGAATTCTATGTATGTTTTTCATTTCATTGTATCTAAATATTTATATTATTATTAAGGGAATTCCTTTTGGTCCATACTAATTTGGCACGTGAACATTTAGATTTGCCCTTGTCTGTCTGTCCATCCCAAAAAGTTGTGTCGCCTGTAGCTCCAAAAGAACTGGAGCTAGAATCAAGAAACTTTACAGGAATGTTGATCAGCAGTAAAGTTGTGCACCTTGGGTTTACCGTATAGATTTATTTAGAATTGTTAGAGTAATGGCCCCTTACATACTCAAAAATTGCAATTTTCAAAAGCACTGCACCTACAGTCAAGAAACTTTACAGGAATGTTGATCAGCATGTGAAGTTGTGCACCTGGTGTTTCCCGTATAGATTTATTCGGAATTATTAGAGTTATGGCACCTTACATACTCAAAATTTGCAATTTTCAACTTGTGTCACCTGTACCTGCAAAAGCGCTGCACCAACAGTCAAGAAACTTTACAGGAATGTTGATCAGCATGTAAAGTTGTGCACCTGGGGTTTCCCATATAGATTTATTCGGAATTGTTAGAGTTATGGCCCCTTACATACTCAAAATTTGCAATTTTCAACTTGTGTCACCTGTACCTGCAAAAGCGCTGCACCAACAGTCAAGAAACTTTACAGGAATGTTGATCAGCATGTGAAGTTGTGCACCTGAGGTTTCCCGTATAGATTCATTTGGAATTGTTAGAGTTTTGGCCCCTTACATACTCAATATTTGCAATTTTCAACTTGTCGCCTGTACCTGCAAAAGCGCTGCAACTACAGTCAAGAAACTGTACAGGAATGTTGATCAGCATGTAAAGTTGTGCACCTGGGATTTCCTGTATAGATTTATTCGGAATTTTTAGAGTTATGGCCCCTTACTCAAAATTTGCAATTTTCAACTTGTGTCGCCTGTAACTGCAAAAGCGCTGGAGCTAGTCACCCAGTTCTGAGTGGGGTTGACATACTGTCTGTAACAAATGTCTATGAGATTCGAGTACAGTACCATCAGAGTGTTGGGTGGAGCTTGACGTGTTAGCCTATGTCACTGGAAGACAACTGCCATGGTTTGTTGTTCTACACACGAGATAAGTTGCCAGTGACAACTTCCAGTGTTTCACATCAACCTCATGGATTAAGTGTCAATTATTCATTAATGATCTAACACATATTGCAACTTCTCCAGATGTACTGCTTGGAGATTTCAACTTAGCTTTTAATTCTACAAATTATACAAGACTGTCACAGAAATTTAGTAACTATTCCCAGTGTGTGCAGCTCCCAACTCACAGAGGTCGTTCTACACTTGACCTTGTCTACATACAGAATAATATTCTATAACCCAGATTATCCTGCCTGTCAACCTACTTCTCAGACCACAGCATTGTTGCCCTACAGTTTGATACCTAAAAATTTTTCCTTCTTAGTGAGTTTAACGCTGTTCCAATGACTCAGTTTGATTGAGCACGTTCATGGACAGTAATGGAAAATGCTAGTTACCGTCCACACCCGTTAGTACCAGTTTAAGCAGAATTCAACTAAGTATGGAAATGGTGAAATTTTGTTCCAACAATTGCTTAAAATTGTTTGCTATTTAGATGACAATGGACATTTTATAAACAGCCTGACTTACAGAACATATAACTTAGGAACTTAGTACAAATTAGACATGAAAACACCTGTTTACCATCTGCAAACTCTAAGAATGTCCAACTATGCATACAGAATTGTGAAGGATAATATTCATCCATTGGTCACAGTGTTGGAGACAGTATTTTGAGTTTTCACACCACAACAGGTTTCTTATAGTTGTCATTTTGTTAAACCAATCTTATTAATGATTCAGCGTGTATGGCTATCTCGTGGCCATATTCCTAGCTATATCAGTAGCTAGGTTGAGTGGGTGCATATGTGTCCTATGGACACATTTTTTAGTTACTAGATGGGATGAGCTTAAGGTACTGGCCATTTTTGATCATCAATCGTGCATTGTCAGCATCTGACTTGTTAACACTATAAGACACGATCTTGAACTAGCCTTCCTGTAGCTTTAGAAAACCTTGTGAATACTTCTAGCCAAATCTTCATGAAACTTATTAGAATATTGTCTATCTTACGGGTGATTTTGAAACTGGATTGTATAAGTCAGAATAACAATTATGAACATTAAAAGTAACAGATAAGGGCTGATCTTCATATAACTTTCCCAGAATGTTTGTTTTGTTTATGAGGTTAGACCCCATCATTCTAAAACATAATTATGCTTCACCCTTTTTAAGCATGGAACTTCACCTTTTCATAAATCAACATTGAAAATGAAGATACTGTTTTAGACTATTAACAATATTGCTTATTGGGCTTTTTGTTTCAACAGATTGTTTGAACTTTGAAGTATGTTAAGTCTCAGCACAAAGTCAAGTATAAAATCATGAGGCCAGGAGTTGGTCACAGCGTGTCTATAGCTATCAATGGAAAACCTTTGTGAAATCTGAGGTTACAGTTTTTATACGTTCGAAAGGTCATTTTGTTTTTTGTGCATGTCGTTAGTCCATCAGAGTAATTTCTTGTAAGGATAACTTGTAAAGTTTTTGTTATCAACATATAGTACATGTGCATGACATAATTATCTGGAGGGTCACCACATGAATCCTGCTTCTGGATATATCTGTAAGCATTTTTTTGTGGGGATATCTCCTATAGTTTCCATACGACTGAAATGAAACACATTTTGTAACCAAAGCGTAGGTATGAACAATGTATTGCTGGCTGACCACATATCATGCCTGGTCTGCCTCAGAATGTCTCCTCCTCTAGAACTGGTCAGAAAGTAGCTTACTTAACGTCAAAAAATGATCACTACAAATGTATTTCAGGTCAAAGAAAACCTTGTGAACATTGTAAATGTCAAATACTTGAAGTCTTGGTCAGAATTTCTCTTTCTCAAGAGTCAAAACTCAGTTACAAGGATTCAATGTCATTTGAGTAAAAAAAGTGTCTGACCGTAGCAAAATGGCAAATTATTTTCTAGGTTTCATACGATATCATGTCAAAAGGTCAAGCACTATTGCATAATTTTGTTAGTATTACAAATTTTAACCATTGGTATTGCATTTTACGTTGTTTGTGACCTCGAAGTGTATACAACGATTCCTAAGAGCTAAAAACAAAGAATGTCATTGAGGGCTGCACACTTTCATGGCTTTATAGTACTCAGATGGCCTAAGAGGTAAGTAATTTATTTTCTGTAGGTGTCCACAGGACTGGTGAGTAGTTTCTCTTGTCAGTATTTCTTTCAGAGAAAAGGGAAAATTTTCTAACAGAACATCACGGTCTTAGTATTCTGTGCCCACTAACGAATTGTAAGCTCTTTAAAGTACATTAAAATGATTTAATTATAACTATAATTATTACTAACAAAGCAAAAAAAGTCATGCCAGGGATGCTGTCGAATTGTTTGTTATATCTTCAATATGTAACACAATCCATTTAAAAAAGGGGTTTTCCAACTAGTCACAAAAAAATGCCCATTTCAAGCAAATTTATGTGTTTGATATACCGGTAAGAAAGACATATATATAGCTTAGATATTTTGCGTAGAGGTCCTCTACCAAGATTGTTCAAATTATACTCCTGGGATCAAAACTGACCCTGCCCCTGGCGTCACTTGATTTTTTAAAGACTTACAACCTAAAAAATCTTCCTGTCAGAAACCACAAGGCATAGTGTTAAGATATTTGATATGTAACATAGGCTGGCAAACCTCTACCATGTTAGTTCAAATCTTGGTCCTGGAGTCAATACTGGCTCTGCTCCAGGGGTCACTAAGGCTAAAAAAAGACTGCTAAATTTTTCATCATAGAGCTTTTATTTATTGACCAAGATCTTATATATTTGGTGTATATAGGCACCTAGAATGATCTTGAAAAATAATACAACTATCTGGATTACCTATACTGGAATTTTATTTTTTAAGTAGAGAAAAAAACTTTACATTCTGTACAATATTGCATTTGAGTTTATGCATAGAACACTGGCCAGTAAATATTTCATCAAGATTGCTGTAATTTGTAATAAGTCAATAAGTCATCAACACCATCTTCCTCTGTTAGCTCTAAATCCTTTACCGTCAATTTTTCCATTGAGTTAAATAATGTGTCATTTTGTTCTTTTTCTGTTCTTTGTCTTCTTTTTTCCATTTTCTTCCTCATTTCCTCTTCCTCCTCTTCAGAATCATAGAAACTTTCCTCTTTATATGGTTCATACCTGACCACAACACCTGAATCATGTGTGTTATACTTTATCTGAATGCGTTCGTTAATATTCAGAGCACATCCATCGTTCAACATTTTTAGGGCAATCCTAGCTATATTTACTGAGTCATCCATTCCACAATGTGGTGAACCTTCAAACTTCATTCCTGCAATAGTTAGAAATCTACAATAAAATACTGCCTCTTCAGAGGTAACATAACATTCTAATAACTCATTCTGTTATAGCAATGTCTGATACTAATACCCTAATACATAATCAAAGTTTCTGTGATTATTCTTTTAAAAATAATACTGTTAACAAATTTGCAAAATGACATTTATGAGAGTAGCTTATGTATCTAAATTAAAAAATGAACTTTGAAGTTTCAGCCTCTTGTGCTAGTTTGAAGATGATTTATCAAGGTGTTGTCAAACTGTTTGGGGTCACTATAGCTATTAACTGAGAAAGGTCAATTTAGATCACCATTATGTTTTAACATATAAGTATACAGAACCAGTTTCATTCTAGGTTAAAAAGAACATTCTCCCAATCACACTGCATACACAGTTGTGCACTGTATTTGTATGTTCTCCTTCAAGACCGTTAAGACTTGACACTCACCTAAGTTTTTCAGCATAATTTCAATACCGCCTCTACCACAGTGGTAAAAATTACAGTAGGATTTTCTTATGTTCACCCACTTCCTGGACCATGAAGGCATCTCTAAACCACTCTCCTTACACTGATAATACATAAACCTAAACATGTCCCATGGACTGAAAAATAAATGTTGTGATGTTACTTTCAATAGTTTTTATTTTGGGATAAAGCATCACTCATGTGTATTAATTAACCTTTACTCTGCTAAATTTCTAATCACTCAATCTGCACAGATGAATCTATCAATTACAAAGGCATTAATAAGTGATGACTCATGGATACAGTGCAAATTAGAAATGCAGGCCAATTATGGTCTGCACTGGTTGCAAAGGTCAATTAAATTTCTTCAAACTGGGTATTTTCAATGTGTATGCTAAAAGATCTATCAACATAATGTTTTGTGAAAAATTCAGTAATGTTTAAAAACATTGTCATATAAAATTCTCTATCTCCTTCTATCTCTATCTTTTCTGATAAAGTGCAATCTTTCTCACAAAGGAAGCTCAACTTTTACACTAATCTGAAGGTAAAGTGATAGCAAGGCAACAACCTTTACTACTAAATTGTGGAGGAGGAAAACAAAATGCTGACTGTTGAGGGCAAAAAAAACCCCCCATCTTGTAAGTTGCTTCAAGCAGTTAAGTCATAGTATACTGCCAATGAAAACCAACTGACCAGTTGTCAATCAATGAGTAATAAATTGAAAAGATGTAGTGCGTAATTATGACAGTAATAGTAAAGGGACATTTCCAAAAAAAAAAAAAGCAACAAAATCTAGTAGTATCTATAAGGTAAATAAAGCAAGAATTAGATATATCATATCATATAGTATCATATTGTAATTTATATACCCATCTGTTAAAACAGCAAATGACTTTTCTGTACCAAGCTGATGGTCCTGAAGCCATGTTTCTACTCTTCCTAAAACATCTGGAAACACACCTGCCTTATCAACTTTATCCTGAAAAAACAGAAAAATACCAGGATATATAACATTATCTTGATGTGGTGTTATTTGCTAATGTTTCATAAATTCTGCTAAACACTTTACTTGGCAGTCAACATCTTTTACATCTTGAGTCAAGACAAGGCTCTCAGAACAGTGCAAGCAGTTAAAATCAGTTTCTACATTACATTTAAATGTTCAACAATTCAAAAACACTTCTGCTGGTAGATTTGCTGAAACTTGTACATGTTCTTTACGGAGTGAATATTTTGAAGTAATACTTTTCTACATACCCGTCTTGAATCCAAGAAAATAAGGTCAAGATGGTTCTCATGACCAATCGTCTTTACAAACAGTACATTTTTCAAGCTGAAGTAGCCTATGAGCATAACATGTACTTTGCAGTGCGATATACCGAAAAGCGTTCCTGAGATGTACTAGTAAGTTCAGTATGCTCCATCAGAACCTGTCAGTTCTCACACATACTAAGTCAGGGTTATTTTACTATGGTCATGCCATTCTCATATCCCAATGAGAGTGTTTTTTCAAAATGTCTGGTTTGCTCAAATTACATGTTGCATAAACATCAAGGCTTACTCAACTCTTTTAAATCAAAACATTACATAATACTTTGCTTACCTGAGTAATACCTGTGAGTCTTGTACAAAAGGCTGTGAGTTTTGGATTAACAAGTGGCTTCACATATTCATGGAATTTATCAACCTGAAAATGTAAAGAAATCTTTAAAAAGGCAAAATACAGTAAAAATATTTAATCATGTGAAGAACATTCAAATCTTGCTGATTCTACTTTAAACAATCAATAGGACAACCTGTTGTCTCCCTCTTTCAGTGAAATAAAGCCATTAAATCACAAATTCATTTACAGACATGTCTTAACAGGTAAATGTAAGCCTATGGCCATAAGCATTCACAAGTCACTGACGAGAAACCACTCACAATAAGGAGGCCTCTGTCACCTTAAACTCTGAATTCTTAATTCATTTCTATTTGCTTAAACTCCATAACTTTTTAATACCATGCCAAACTTCAACAGATATCAGGCATACTAAACAACTTTTCCAAAAAGCCAAAGGTAAACCGATTTTACCTATCAAAAATCTAAATGACCCTGAAATTATGTTCTTGTTATGCCTGTTTAGATTATTTAAAACTGAACACATCTGATATTTATGTGAACTTTAAAGTTTTTTTTCAGCAAAATTCTATGCAACATGTCAGCATAAACTATAATTTGGGGAATTCTTTAAAAAGTAAACTTCCTAGTTCTTCTTAGAAAACTATCCACGGTTTAAAAATCACAGACAGAGATCAACTTTGGACAAATGACCAATGACTTCAATGTGGTTAATTTACTTACAATTTCCATGTTATCCACATCTACCAGGACTATGGGAAATTCTATAATCTCATGTCTGTAGCTGGGATTATTTTCATCACAGGTTGCCTCAAAGTCAATTACTGCTAGATAATCATACAGTGTCTTTCCACCTGTTTTTATTTTAGCTCTCCGCAAGTTACGCTTTCTGTAATGATTTTTCAGCCTCTTTTTCAAAACTTCTTTCAAACCTCTGAAATGATATAAACAAGTCATTGGAGCACTGCAGGCAATGCAGAAGTCCCCTGTCATCAGAAGCCTTGTCAATAATTAAACAGCAACCACATTTTTTTGTCCTACAAAATAACTGCCTATGAGCTGGATCCAGTTAGATGTATAAATACGTCTTTTTCTATTTTTAGTTAAAAAAAATTTGACTTTGAACGAAGACACTAGTAACATTCTACTAAGTGACAGTTGCCCACAGGCAACCTGCACGCAAAGTTTCATTTCAATATCACTTTTAAAAAAGAAGTTATTGATCAGAAACTGTTTTTCTATTTTTAGTAACAGTGTTCTTGACGTTGAACGCAGATGTACAAATTGCAATTCCATGCTGTTTTTCCATACAAGCTATGTACATTTGAAATTTATTTGATGTAAAGCAACCTGTTCTTTTTCTATCATCCTGCATAGGTAAAACACCAACAGAAGGACCAACTGATGAGCTAAATCCAATATACCCCTCCATACTAAGTTTGTGGAGCTACATTTAGAAATCAACAATTTAAAGGTGAGTGAAACACTGTGTCTAAAATGCCAAAAATATAACCATATTTTGTGGTTTTGTTCAATACCTTGTGTCAAGACCATGTTCCTTGAGTTTACTCTGCAGTTCTATTTTGGACAACTTGTTGATTTCTCCATTGATCTTGGATAGTTTCTTAAACAGTGGATCATTGTATTGTCCTTCTTTGTACACCTTTGGCTTAGTACCTGTTACTACCATACCATCTGCCTGCAAAACACAACACACCACAGTTGTAGATTAAAATTCAAAAGAAGATTTTCATAGTTTATTTATATTACAATTATTTCAGTAATGCCTAACAAATTTTATGACTTGAAAAAATCAAAAGAGTATTCATTATCTATTAAAACATGCAGGGCTTTATACAGGGAATGGACACTCCTTATCTATCGAATGAATAACCAAAATATGGTGTCGTGAGTTCACCTGTATATCCTGTAACGGAAAATCGATCGATAATCAATTATCTATCGTTAGTTAGCGGTAAATTGGTATGCAACGCTCGCATCTAGTTTACAAAAACATCCGTACTTTTGTCAATTATGGACTGATTTTCAAAATTTAAAATTTGTAAGAAAGAAGAAACATTGATCTTTTATGATATCTATTTTTTATTTCAACAACGGAAGTGTTTGTTCCAAGCCGACGAGTAAAAGACGACAACCCAATACTTTTTACGTCTTTTTTTGTAATTATCTATCGTTAGTTAGCGGTAAATTGGCATGCAATACATGCACCTAGTTTACAAAAAACATCCATATTTTTGTCAATAATTGGCTGATTTTCAAAATTTAAAATTTTTAAGAAAGAAGAAACATTGACCTCTTATAATATCTTTTTTTTATTTCAACTAAGGAAGTGGCTGTTCCAAGCCGACGAGTAAAAGACGACAGCTCAATACCTTTTTCTTTTGGTAAAAATCTTGTCTCGATATGATGAAAAAAGTGTTCACGTGTCTACAAAAATTGTTTATAACTTCGTCAATATATGGTATAATTTACGGAAAAAAATATGTCTGGAAATTATAGACTCAGATTATTTCAAATTATTCAGATTATCTTTACTTGTTTCACACGTTGAGACTTTGATTTACAAATTGTAACATGTATAAATGTAAACTTTTTCATGATAGTCATGTCACAACATCCTGACACCCAAAATTATGACAAAGCGATTAATTAATAAATTAATTAATAACAGCTCTGCCCATTGAGCCAAAAACAGGATCTCGATGCTACCAATTGTCCACAAATTTAATTAACCAGCACTTAATTTAAAAAAAAATGAAGAATGCAACAAACAACACCAAATTTCAGTGCAAGTAATTTTTAAGAACTCTGATCAACCGTGTGTTTAAAATAGCGCAATATTTAACCGCCCATTTTGAAGTTAATATTCAGAGGAGGTCGGAAACCTTAGATTCAAATGTCAATCTCATCCAAGTAGAGTACGATGCAATTCATCTTAAGTGTTTTCATCGAGTCTGTTTGCACTGATACCACCCGAAATTCGTTAAGGTGTTGATCACCGAATAACACTTTTTTCGACAAAATTGCTATAATTTACGTTGCTTTATTTCATTAACAAACACAGATATAGCAATAAAATGCATAGTAATGCTCAATCCTATGTCCACTGATTAACTTCCATCTTATGTCAACTCATTTCATAACTCCGTTTTTGTCTAATACCCCCCGAAAGTTGACAAGAAAACACGAATTTGTACATACTTTCCGCCATTTTGGAAAACAATGATTATATTTTAGTACTGATTTCATTGTTATTCAAGCAAAAGCTGCTTCAAAAAATAACAAACAAGATAGTCAAAATATTTATTTCACAATATTTAATTTACAATTCGTTCTGAAATTTCTTAATGTAAGTTCTTTTCAACATTTGAGTATATGATCGTGAAAGCAGCAACATGAACCGTTCGCCATTGAGGTGTTTTTATTGAGATCCGGCCGCGCATGCGCGCGACATCATATTATGGCAATTTTGGAGTGTCCATTCCCTGTAAATTAAAGCCCTGAAACAAGTAAAAACCTTTTGAGTTGTTTCTATCAGTATCCTACAATTGAAGAGTCCTCTTTTTCAGCAAATTTACCAGGGTTGTATACATATATTTCATTCATATTTAAAAAGATCTTAATGACAGTTCTGTTCCATTTAAAGAACTTGTTATTTCTATTTAAAGGGCAGATTTGCTTTAAAGCTTTCGTGAATATGAAACAGCATAAAAAGAGAGAGAACTGTTACTTTTATTCTGGTTATGGTTGGGGGAAAAACTTACAGACAATGTAATTCAATAAGTCTGAGATTTGTTGAAAAATTTGTCTTGCACTTTTATCACTCATCTTACCACCTGGTCCATTTCATTCATCTTTACCAGAACAGTTTTGTAGTATTTCAAGTTACACATTCTTTATAAGTATTTTTATTACATAGGCATATAACTTTTTAATCAGAACATTAACCAACCAACTAACTAGCAACCAACCAAGTCACGTTTGGCCAATCAAATAGCCATACTAAATATTTCTAACAATTAATGTCAAAATCCTTCAAAGTATTAAAAGAGATGTGAAACAGACATGAAACAGTAGACAGAGGCTTTTGATCTTGTGTGACCTTGACCTTGGAAATAGCTAACCAAAAATCATGTTCTTTCCATCATGTGGATAAGCTTAATCCTCTTACCAAGTAATTTCAAAATCTTTCTAGGTGTTCAAGAGAGGATATGAAACTTGGGATGGACAAACTGCGGTCCCAGCTTCTATAACCCGACTTCAGTGGGATTGGAAATACTATTATTTCTTTTTGTAAGATATATGGAGTGGACATGAAAAGGAGTACAGATGCTTATAATATTGTTTATGATACATGTAGGATGTTATATATGATTACATTTATGTGGTACATTGATCTACATCTACATCTACATCTACATCAATACGTCAATCTGTCATACATTTGACAATACTTTGACGGTGCGCACAGAATAAAGAAAGAAAATAATACAAATTTATAGTGATAGTGAAAAGTTAGGAGAGTACACTCAAGAATATTGGTACCATAGTAAAAAGACAGAAATGGAAATAAAATAATACCAGTTACTTTTCGACCATCGAGGCAAGACCAATTCGACTTCCGTGGCGGTACCAGGGTGCAAAACCCCGCCGACATAGCTCGAGCCAGTCATCTGATTTACTAAGTAACTGGGATTAATGCCCCATTAGAAAGTCAAGTTGGAGAGCCCACTCTTGAAGGATACCAAGGAGGGGGCCTCAGCAACGGATGCTGGAAGGCTGTTCCAGAGAGGGATACTTCTCGGGAAAAAGCTGTATCTGTAGCTGTCAGTTGATGTAGAGTAAGGCAGGAATCTTCTAGTATGTGGTGACCGTGGCATGGTTTTTGCTGGTGTTAAGTAAGGTTCAGGGTCAATAGCTACTAGTTCATTGATGATCTTGAATAGCAAGGCAAGCTGAAGTTTTTGACGTCGAGACTCAAGTGATTCCCAATTCAACGAAGAAAGCATGTCAGTAACACTGCTGGTATTGTGATACCGGTTAGTGGTGAAACGGGCTGCCCTGCGTTGGACCATTTCAATTTTGTTGATTAATGTCTTGTGATGGGGATTCCATACAGTGCAACAGTATTCAAGATTCGGGCGGACTAGGGAGATGTAGGCCCCTGTCTTCGTTTCCTTACTAGTGTTGCGGAGGTTTCTGCGTAGGAATCCCAACATACTGTTAGCCTTTTTGATTTTCGTCTCAATGTGTATCTTCCATGCCAGGTCAGATTGGAGTTCCACGCCCAAATATTTTGATGTCTTCTCTTCAGAATAAGATAAAGGTTTTGTCTGTGATTTTTTTTCTTGCATTATATTAAGTATTTTGACAAGTTTAATACCGTGAACACCTTGAACAAAGATTCATACTGGAAAATTCTAACAAATGAAATTACTTAAAATATCCCACCGCAAATCCCAGTTTTCTGGTTCCACAATTTTTCTTCAAAATATCATATTGTACATTTTTCTTTTAACTGAATCATTAATAGTGGCAGAAGTTTACATCAAAACTTTACATATCAATAAAATACGTTTCCTAAACGGTACTGGCATCATTTGTCTAGATCTACATGAGTCTTAGAAATTAGTCATGCAATTTCGCGACATAAATTAAAACTGTTTCTCACATCTGATTCCTTGAAGACTTCTATCTTAACTTCATTTGAGGCCATGCCTGGTATAACTTAACAGCAGCGATGAATTTAATTGCCTTTTAACGGCCTAGTTACGCAAAAATTACAATATGTTGAGCAAGCAGACTTTGTCTCCAAAATGTGGCGCTTACAACATTGACATTTATCTGATCATATGTTTAACAAAAATGCAAACTTGTATGAAGGTATAATTATTTTTTAAAATATAATAAATGTATTTCAAATTTAATTTTTTCTTCGAAAATGGGTTTACGCCGTGTCTTTAAATATCAATAAATGAATGATGTAAGCAGCTCTTCAAGATGGTTGTCAAACGAAAACTTCCTGAATGTGTCAACATGATGTTTTTGATTAGCATCATTTCTCTCCTGAGGTAATTTGTAATTAGATTGTCGTAAACCCCTTTCAGACAAAAGTCCTCTCAGCACTTTTAACGTAGGTGGACAAAAAATGATTTTTTCAGGTTGAACAAAAACCCCAAATCTCGTGATTTTTTTGTTTCAGAAAACTAAAATAGGAAAAAACGCACAGGTTTTATTTTTTTACAGGTTAAAATGATTATGAAAACATTAATTTTTGAAAAATTTCAAAAGAATGGTGTGATCATTTTTTTACATCAATTCTTTATTTGGTTTTAGTTTGTGCTTTTTTTAACTCACATTTTCTTTTAATTTAATGTCCTACACCAAGAATGTGATACAGGCTTGATTAATTTACCAGATAGAAGTTCCTTTCACTGTTAGAAGGTTGAACTTACTGGATAGAACTTCATATGAATAAATTCGAAAAAAACAAACAAAAAAACAATGACCCTTCAGGAGTTAATGCTTGTGTGAAATAGCTGGTACGTATAATTTTTCTTACTATAAAGGGCACAAAGTGCAAAAACAAATAGGAAATGCCTATTGGTCATACCTTGAGTCAATCATCTTCTCAAACAATGCAGATACAGGCCATAAGATAAAGTTTACAACTTTATTTAATAAAAATAAATCTGAAAACAGGAATATCATCACACACCATTGATAGTCATACTCACAATGACCCAGTGTCAAAGGCCAACATAACAAACAATTTAAATCAGTCTTCTTAAAACCTTCACCACTTCACCTTAAGCAAATAATGTCATCACTTGGTCACCCACCCATGACTTCCATATCCATCTCAGTTGAAGGAGTTGATAAGTTATTGACGTGATTAAACCCACATATAGCTCAAGGTCCAGATGAGATCACTAGGTTTCTGAAAAAACTACACAGAGATAGCACCAATCCTCAGAGTCATATTCTAAAGATCACTAGACACAGGTATTTTTCCAAAGGATTGGGAGCATGGCATCATCTCAACAGCATATAAAAAAGGGTCAAAGTCAAAATCTAGCAACTACAGACCAATGTCACTCACATGTATAACATCTAAACTAATGGAACACATCATTGTTTCAGACATGATGGATTACTTTGACACACACAACATACTCTGCCCCCAGCAACATGGATGCAACTCAAAACATAGCTGTGAGACCCAGCTCATCGGCTTTACACAAGAAATAGCTGACAACCTAGAGAGAGGTCAAGAAACTGATGTCATCGTCATGGACTTCAGTAAAGCATTCAACAATATTGACCACACACCAAAGTCACACACAAACAAGGGAGATCACCCTAACATCACTTCATGGATAAAAGACTTTCTCAAAAACAGATCACAAAAAATATTAGTCTCTGGTGTCCCAAAGAGATCAGTCATAGGTCCATGGCTCTTTCTCGCATACACGAATGACCTACCAGAAAGTGTCAGGAGCCGAGTGCGTCTATTTGCGGATGACACCATAGTCTACTTAACAATTAAATCTCATGCATCAGCGCAAAGCTTACAAAATGATTTGCACAACCTTGAAACGCTGCAAAAAGGATGGTAAATGGGGTTCAACCCCGACAAGTGTTAAGTACTCAGAATATACAGGAAAAAGAAACATGTCATCTTTCCCTATGCTCTACTTAGCCTTATTCTGAAAACCACAGAAAATGTAAAATACTTAGGAGTTACTAAACCGTAAGTAGTAACCTGAACTGGTCATTCCGCAGAAACAACATCACAAACAAAGCAAAAACAGCTTAAGATTCATCAGGCGAAATGTCAAAACACAAAACAAACTGCCCAAAGAAGAAGCCTACAAAACATACGTAGGACCCCAGTTCGAATACTGTTCAGTCACATGGCACCCATGACAGAAATACCTCACTCACAGAATAGAAATGGTCCAGAGCTCAGCCACAAGGTATGTTCATAATGATTACCAATATACAAGCAGTGTAACAAACATGATTAAGGAATTAAAATGGTCAAAATTACAGCAAAGGCAAAACCAAGCCAACCTGGTCATGCTATACAGAATGAAAAATAAACAGGTCAAAGTGGATGACGATTACCTTACAGACAAAAGAAACAACAAATTCCTTATCCTGCAACACAACATCACATGAACTCATTCTTCCCAAGAGCTATATGATTGGAACGAATTACTGACTGAGATTAATTAAGGCTGCCCCACCTGTACCAGCTTTTATCAGTGGATTGAACAAGTTTTATGGATTTTAAATGTTCACAATAAATGTTATAAAGTAAGATCTTTAGTAAAAATCTTGTTTACTTTGTTTTTATCTTTTACAATTTTAACGTTCCTGACACGTGCCTGCCTAGTATAGTCAGTATTGGCTTTTGGCAGTAATAAGTTGAAGTTGACATTGTCCATTGATAGAAGGTCTGTCTTTGGATAGAATATTATAAACTAAAAGTTCTTTCTGCAGATAGAACGTAGAACATACCATACAGAAGTTCATTAAAATAAATAGAACAACAAAACATAAAGTAATTCTGTATAAATTCTGTATAAAACAATGATTTGAATAGTGATTAATGATTGTATAATATAACAAGTAAAAATTATTGCCTTAAGAAGGCGTTAGGTGATTGATAACAAA
This sequence comes from Cyclina sinensis, assembly GCA_012932295.1. Lineage (NCBI taxonomy): Eukaryota > Metazoa > Mollusca > Bivalvia > Venerida > Veneridae > Cyclina > Cyclina sinensis. The sequence goes on from JAAONU010000016.1 coordinate 5,471,850, forward strand.
TTTTATGAGGCACATGCACATGCATCTGCCATGGGTAGAAGTTCTGTTAATGGAACTAAACCAGACAGAACATCAGATGAATAAAAAAGTTGTACCAGGCTCTAATTCTGGGACTCGCGTTTAACAGGGTGAGATTATAGCCATGGAGGAAGTACTACACTGCTTCAGAATTCATCTGTGATATTTTAAAGGTCATATAGTGGTTTAATTTTATCAAGACAAAACAAACAACAAACACAGTGCTACTTTTATTTTGTGACTGTTAGATTCTGTTTGATACAAGTATAGATTTTATTTTAAAAAACTAACAGAATTTTTAGGAAGTGTTATTTTAAATTGGAAAAGTTTGAAATTTTTGCTACTTCAAATGAGAAAAATCTCAGAAAAAGATATAAAGCACTAAGGCTTTGATGGCTCACTGGTGTGACTGATAAACCTATTCTGTTTTATTACAGCAGTGCAGGGGTATAAGTGGTTAGAGTGTTGGTCTTCTATACGCTAAGATTGTAGTTGGAATCCCGCTCTGGGTTGTGTCTTTTAAGATGCATTTTTTTTTTCTGTTACCGATCTTCATGTTTGTAAGAACAGATTCTGAACTTACGCACCTGGGTATTCTGATGCAGATTTTTTGGAGATCAGCAGAGTTATGCCCCCTGATTAAACAAAAAAAAAATCATCTTTAGACTTCTGTTACGTGTAGCTTACTCCAAACGTATAACTGCTAGAGCCATGAAACTTTCTAAGAAAAGTTGTCAGCATGTGAAGTTAACCTGGGTACTTTGATGCAAATTTATTTGAGATCAGCATAGTTATCCACCCTGATAAAGCTAAAACATAGCATATTTAGACTTTATACAGTCCTGTAATTGTACAGGATTTTTTGTGCTAATTCAGTGGAATGTGGTGGCATTGGTGTCCTATGGACTCACAGCTAGTTGTGTTTTTGTGCTGAAATTGGTAGATCACTAGTTGTAAGTATGTGGAATTATGAAATTGAAAAAATTATTAAAGTAATGAATAATAAATAAATAATAAAATAAATATTGTTATGTTCATTAAATTAAAATATTAAATATGTGAATGTCCTCCTCAAAAAAAAAACAAAACAAAAAAATGATAAAATCTCTGTATAGATTGTATTCTTAAATAGTTGAACAATGAGCTTACTGCTTCAAAAACATATTTTATACACAAGACAATATTGCATTTCAAACATGAATATAAATAATTCATTGTTAGTTAATCTGGAAAGAATTAACCATTTCTATAATATTATCTGTTTGCTGACGGAGCTTCCGTGTGAAGATTGCACAACTAGGTTGGCTTATTTGTACAAACTTCTTTAAAGTCATCCTATTTTTTCTCATAAATCTTTAACAACAGATTAAAATCTTTATTTAATCGAAAATAGACTTTGAATGAATTAGGTAATTTTTATCTTCTGTTTAAGAAGAGAACTTCTGTTTGTAGACTTTGGTAAATTCATCATAGTAAATTGTTAACTAATGATTAAGCGTTTACCTGATTTGTTAAAAATGGTATTGTTATTTCTGAAGATAACATTGCTATAGGTTTATCAGTTCATGTCATTAGTTTAAGTGTGGTAACATAAGGTTGGCACTTACAATTAATATGCCCTTAAATGCATGAAAGAAGTCATACTACATTTTTTGTAGTCGCTGGATGTTTGTTGCCTGTCTGTCATCAGTCTGTCATCTGTCTGTTGTCAATCCACATTTACCTTGTTTATATTTTACAGGTTACATTTAACATCTACCAGTTATCATTCTGAAAATTGTTCAGATTTTTATCTTGATAATCTCTAGCTCAAGTTCAGAACTGGGTCATGTGGGGTTAAAATGTAGGTCACCAGACCAAATCAAAGAAAAAACGTATTAACAAACTAAAGACCTTTTTTATGCCCCCTTTTGAAAAAGGGAGGGCATATTGCTTTGCTGCTGTTTGTCGGTCGGTCAGAAGGTGGGTCGGTCTGTATGTCCACCAACAGTTTCCTTTCATTTTCTTAGCAGAGGTTGCACATACTGAAATAAAATTTGGTATACAGATTTATCATAAGAATATCTAGGTCAAGTTTTGTTTTGGGTGTGATCGAGCAATTTTTGACAGAGTTATGCCCCTTGGACTTAGAAAAATTCCAATTATTTGCAGTTTCCGTTCATTTTCTTCGCAGAGATTGCACATTACAAAATGAAGTTAAGTACACAGATTTATCATAAAAATATCTAGGTCAAGTTCTGTTTTGGGTATGATCGAGCAATTTTTGACAGAGTTATGCCCCTTGGACTTAGAAAAATTCCAATTATTTGCAGTTTCAGTTCATTTTCTTTGCAGAGATTGCACATACCAAAATGAAGTTAAGTACACAGATTTATCATAAAAATATCTAGGTCAAGTTTTGTTTTGGGTGTGATCGAGCAATTTTTGACAGAGTTATGCCCCTTGGACTTAGAAAAATTCCAATTATTTGCAGTTTCAGTTCATTTTCTTTGCAGAGATTGCACATACCAAAATGAAATGTAGTATACAGATTTATCATAAAAATATCTAGGTCAAGGTTTGTTTTGAGTACGATCAAGCAATTTTTGACTAGTTATGCCCCTTGGACTTTGAAAAATTCCAGTTATTTGCAGTTTCCATTCATTTTCTTCGCAGAGATTGCACATACCAAAATGAAGTTTAGTTTACAGATTAATCATAAGAATATCTAGGTCAAGTTCTGTTTTGGGTATGATCGAGCAATTTTTGACAGAGTTATGCCCCTTGGACTTTGAAAAATTCCAATTATTTGCAGTTTCCATTCATTTTCTTCACAGAGATTGCACATACTGAAATGAAATTTGGTATACCTATTAATCATAAAAATATCTAGGTCAAGTTCTGTTTTGGGTACAATCAAGCAATTTTTGACAGAGTTATGCCCCTTGGACTTAGAAAAATTCCAGTTATTTGCAGTTTCCGTTCATTTTCTCTGCAGAGGTTGCACATACTGAAATAAAATTTGGTATACAGATTTATCATAAGAATATCTAGGTCTGGTTTTAGCTTAGACACTTCATACTTGATAGGTTGATGCATCTCAGATAGTACCTGTAGATAACCTCTATTGATTTTAAGTTCGAAAGGTAAATTTCATTTCCATGTACACTGCCCATAATGTATACTGCCAGGGGGAGGGGGCATAAGTGTTTCACAAACATCTCTTGTTTTAATCAAGTCTTAATAAAATGTGCTCAGAATGTTTTGCTTGATTATCTCAGAGGAGTTAGAAACTGGGTCATGTAGGATGAGACAGTAGGTCACCAGGACAAATCAAAGAAAACCTTGTTAAAACTTTAGCGATGACATTTTTGATTAAGCCCTGATAAAAGTTGCTCAAAATGTTTATATTAATTATCTGGGATGAGTTCAAACATGTAGGATTAGAAACTAGATCACCAGGCCAAAACATGAACCAGGAAAACTTTGTTATCATTCTAGTGGCCACATTTTCTATACGTTTGTCACAGTCATTAATCAGAATATGTCTTAAAGATTGTTACATGGGTCACATGGGGTCAAAAACTAGATCATCAGGTCAAATAATAATAAAAATACACTATAGAAGCCATGTTTTCTTCCCTATCATCATGAAAATCAGAATAATTTTTTTGATGAAGTCAAGGTTACAACTAGAAGTGGTCAAGTGGGGTCAAAAAGTAGGTCACCAGGTCAAATCATTCAGAAACCTTTTTCTTGACATTCCTTAATATTTTCTAAACAATAATTCAGAAAACTTATCAGAATTTTTGTCTTGATATATCTGGTTCATGTTTAAAATTGGGTCACATGGGGTCACAAAGTAGGTGCTAGGGGCCATATTTTGATTCCAAACATTATGAAAATTTGTCAGTCAAGTTTCAAGTTTATTTAGTACTCAGTTCATGCATAACATGACAGTATGAGCTATGACATACATACATATAGTAAACTATGGATAGGCATTAATACACATGGACGTATCTCGCATTTTTCATACAAGGAAGAGACAATATCTGCAATATTATTTTCATGTAAAACAATAACATGTTAGCCAAACTTGCTTAGCTTTACAGATCCAAATGGCATGCTTTTATAATACATTCTATTTTGAATTTTAAATATTGCATCTGAATGAGTTGATGAGTTAAGAAAAATGGAAATGAAGAAGAAAAACTGAGGATAATAAAGTAAACATTGTTCAATGGTAGAGGCAATTTACTTTTAAAGTTTTCTCAACTCTTTGATTAATAATGAGTTGTTTGGGTTTATTTGCCCCCACCATTTTGGTGGGGGGTGGGGCATATATATTTGCCCTTGTCGGTTCGACATGCTATATATCTGTATGTAGACCAGTTTGTGTTGTGGGTAACTCCAAACATATAACTACTAGAGCCATGAAACATTCTAAGAAATGTTGCCAGCATTTGAACTTACACATCTGGGTATTTTGATGCAAATTGATTGGAGATTGGCAGAGTTATGCTCCCTGATTAAGCAAAAAAATAGCATTTTTAGACTTGTGTCACATGTAACTCCAACTGTATAACTGCTAGAGCCATGAAACTTTCTAAGAAAAGTTGTCAGCATGTAAAGTTAAGCACCTGGGTATTTTGATGCAAATTTATTGGAGACTGGCAGAGTTATGCCCCCTGATTAAGCAAAAAAATAGCATTTTTAGACTTGTGTCACATGTAACTCCAACTGTATAACTGCTAGAGCCATGAAACTTTCTAAGAAAAGTTGTCAGCATGTAAAGTTAAGCACCTGGGTATTTTGATGCAAATTTATTGGAGATCAGCATAGTTATTACCCCCCCCCCCCCCCCCCCTGATAAAGCTAAAAAATAGCAGTTTTAGACTTTATATGCACTTGTAGTTGTACAGTATTTTTGTGACAGCACAGTGGAATGTTGGGGCTTCCATGTCCTATGGACACATCTCTCCTTAATTTTTTACAAGTAAGTCATGTAACAAAACTTGAAATGAGGTAAACTGACCACACTCCTATATAGGTAAACGCTCACAGAAATTTTTTTTCACAAATTCTGTGTAAAATTTTTTTGAGATAATAATTAATTATTCTTATGTTGTGCAATAAAACAACTTCTCTCTTCCAAAAAATGCAAAAACAGACAACAAAAATGAGTTACAAACAGACAACAGAATTAATGAGTTAACATTGACCTAAATTCAGCTGCTTTTTAGAATGTGACAATTACACCAAGTTGGCATATATACATGTTTTTGACGCCACATATATGTAACTTATGTATAAAATCACTCATATAGATTTATAAGTGTCTCATTAGTCAGCATAGGCCATATAAGTAACTTAAATGTCTCTTACATCTAATTTGCATTGAAAATACATATATATTAAGTGGCTTATAGGCTTATATGTGAATTTGACTAGGCAACTTATTAGCTACTTATAAAATGGCTAATAAGTGACTTATAAAATATTTTGATAAGGGTATCATTGACTAAACTCATCAGAGTGCATTGGTCATACAGGCAGCAGGTCCCTATTGTATCCTTAACTTGAATTTAACCAAGCTCTTTATTTATTTCAGCATTAAAGGCATTGATGCTTCATCAGGTAATATACAGTATTGTTATTCTGGTGTAGAAGATGAGTTTAATTGGATGAACTTGTCTTGTGCAACAAAAGAAGTTTCATTACCAAATATGGTAGCCAAAAAATCTCTACCACCTCCAGAATCTTCCAATCAAACAGATCCAGTCAAATCAGCTAGTGTTGCAGCAGGAAGAAGATACTATTGCATGGCATTTCAGTATAATGAGACAACAATACTTAATACAACAACTGAGGCAAAGATGAATCAGTTAAAAACAGAATATACCTGTGACACTGAAAATTGGTGTGAAGGTCGCAGTATGTATGAAGGATACCAGGTAATAGCAAGTGTACAGTAATTATTAATATAATCCAGCAGATACTGATTTTGGACAGTTTTGTTTCAGAGAAAATCTGTTAAACCATCAGCATTTACTGTAGGAATAATTGTAATAAATCACTTCTTTACCTTTTTTGTACACGATTTGTAAAGCAAGACTGACAAGATGTAAATCACAAGTAAAAGCTAGTTTTGAATGCGTTCAAAACTGGATCGAGGAAATTTGGCTCCTTCAGTGCTTTAAGTTACAATGTAAATGTGTTCATCGCCAGACATAGATAAGTTACAATGTATATGTATTTATTGCAAGACGTAAATGAGTTACAATCTAAATGTTTTTATTGCCAGATGTAAATAAGTTACAATGTATATGTATTTATTGCCAGATGTAAATAAGTTACAGTGTATATGAATTTATTGCCAGACGTTAATGAGTTACAGTGTATATGTATTTATTGCCAGATGTAAATAAGTTACAGTGTATATGTATTTATTGCCAGATGTAGATAAGTTACAGTGTATATGTATTTATTGCCATATTTTGATGAGTTACAATGCCTTATTTAGAAAAGTTACAATGTATACGTATTTATTACCAGATGTAGATTAGTAACAATGTATACGTATTTATTGCAAAATATAGATTAGTTTCACTGTTTATGTTTTTATTACCAGAAGTTGATAAGTTACAATGTATATGTATTTATGCCAGTTGTAGAGAAGTTACAAGGTATATGTATTTATTGCAAGATGAAGATAAGTTACAATATATATGTTTTTATTGCCAGATGTAGAAAAGTTACAATGTATATGTATTTATTGCCAAATGTAGATTAGGTACACTGTTTATGTTTTTTTTTACCAGAAGTTGATAAGTTACAATGTATATGTATTAATTGCCAGATGTAGATAAGTTACAGTGTATATGTATTTATTGCCAGATGTAGATAAGTTACAGTGTATATGTATTGATTGTCAGATCTTGATGAGTTACAATGCCTTATGTAGAAAAGTTACAGTGTATATGTATTTATTGCCAGATGTAGACAAGTTACAGTGTATATGTATTGATTGCCAGATTTTGATGAGTAACAATGCCTTATGTAGAAAAGTTACAATGTATATGTATTAATGGCCAGATGTAGATTAGTTACAATGTGTATGTATTTATTGCCAGATGTAGATAAGTTACAGTGTATATGTATTGATTATCAGATCTTGATGAGTTACAATTCCTTATGTAGAAAAGTTACAATGTATATGCATTAATTGCCAGATGTAGATTAGTTACAATGAGTATGTATTTATTGCCAGATGTAGATTAGTTACAATGTATATGTACAACTATTTATTGTCAGATGTAGATTAGTTACAATGTATATGTATTTATTACCATATGTAGATTAGTAACAATGTTTATGTAGTTATTGCCAGATGTAGATTAGTTACAATGTATATGTAGTTATTGCCAGATGTAGATTAGTTACAATGTATATGTATTTATTGCCAGATGTAGATAAATTACAATGTATATTTAGTTTTTGCCAGAAGTAGATTAGTTACAATGTATGTGTAGTTATTGCCAGAAGTAGATTAGTTACAATGTATGTGTAGTTATTGCCAGAAGTAGATTAGTTACAATGTATCTGTATTTATTGCAAGATGTAGATTAGTTACAATGTATATGTATTTATTGCAAGATGTAGATTAGTTACAATGTATATGTATTTATTGCCAGATGTAGATTAGTTACAATGTATATGTATTTATTGCCAGATGTAGATTAGTTACAATGTATATGTATTTATTGCCAGATGTAGATTAGTTACAATGTATATGTATTTATTGCAAGATGTAGATTAGTTACAATGTATATGTATTTATTGCAAGATGTAGATTAGTTACAATGTATGTGTAGTTATTGCCAGAAGTAGATTAGTTACAATGTATCTGTATTTATTGCAAGATGTAGATTAGTTACAATGTATCTGTATTTATTGCAAGATGTAGATTAGTTACAATGTATATGTATTTATTGCAAGATGTAGATTAGTTACAATGTATGTGTAGTTATTGCCAGAAGTAGATTAGTTACAATGTATGTGTAGTTATTGCCAGAAGTAGATTAGTTACAATGTATCTGTATTTATTGCAAGATGTAGATTAGTTACAATGTATATGTATTTATTGCAAGATGTAGATTAGTTACAATGTATGTGTAGTTATTGCCAGAAATAGATTAGTTACAATGTATATGTATTTATTGCAAGAAGAAGATTAGTTACAATGTATGTGTAGTTATTGCCAGAAGTAGATTAGTTACAATGTATGTGTAGTTATTGCCAGAAGTAGATTAGTTACAATGTATGTGTAGTTATTGCCAGAAGTAGATTAGTTACAATGTATGTGTAGTTATTGCCAGAAGTAGATTAGTTACAATGTATGTGTAGTTATTGCCAGAAGTAGATTAGTTGCAATGTATCTATAGTTATTGCCAGAAGTAGATTAGTTGCAATGTATCTATAGTTATTGCCAGAAGTAGATTAGTTACAATGTATCTATAGTTATTGCCAGAAGTAGATTAGTTACAATGTATCTATAGTTATTGCCAGAAGTAGATTAGTTACAATGTATCTATAGTTATTGCAAGAAGTAGATTAGTTACAATGTATGTGTAGTTATTGCCAGAAGTAGATTAGTTACAATGTATCTAAGTTATTGCCAGAAGTAGATTAGTTACAATGTATCTATAGTTATTGCCAGAAGTAGATTAGTTACAATGTATCTATAGTTATTGCCAGAAGTAGATTAGTTACAATGTATGTGTAGTTATTGCCAGAAGTAGATTAGTTACAATGTATCTATAGTTATTGCCAGAAGTAGATTAGTTGCAATGTATCTATAGTTATTGCCAGAAGTAGATTAGTTACAATGTATCTATAGTTATTGCAAGATGTAGATTAGTTACAATGTATCTATAGTTATTGCCAGAAGTAGATTAGTTACAATGTATCTATAGTTATTGCCAGAAGTAGATTAGTTACAATGTATCTATAGTTATTGCAAGATGTAGATTAGTTACAATGTATCTATAGTTATTGCCAGAAGTAGATTAGTTACAATGTATCTATAGTTATTGCCAGAAGTAGATTAGTTACAATGTATCTATAGTTATTGCAAGAAGTAGATTAGTTACAATGTATGTGTAGTTATTGCCAGAAGTAGATTAGTTACAATGTATCTAAGTTATTGCCAGAAGTAGATTAGTTACAATGTATCTATAGTTATTGCCAGAAGTAGATTAGTTACAATGTATGTGTAGTTATTGCCAGAAGTAGATTAGTTACAATGTATCTATAGTTATTGCCAGATGTAGATTAGTTACAATGTATCTATAGTTATTGCCAGAAGTAGATTAGTTACAATGTATGTGTAGTTATTGCCAGAAGTAGATTAGTAACAATGTATCTATAGTTATTGCAAGATGTAGATTAGTTACAATGTATCTATAGTTATTGCCAGAAGTAGATTAGTTACAATGTATCTATAGTTATTGCCAGAAGTAGATTAGTTACAATGTATGTGTAGTTATTGCCAGAAGTAGATTAGTAACAATGTATCTATAGTTATTGCAAGATGTAGATTAGTTACAATGTATGTGTAGTTATTGCCAGAAGTAGATTAGTTACAATGTATGTGTAGTTATTGCCAGAAGTAGATTAGTTACAATGTATGTGTAGTTATTGCCAGAAGTAGATTAGTTATAATGTATGTGTAGTTATTGCCAGAAGTAGATTAGTTACAATGTATGTGTAGTTATTGCCAGAAGTAGATTAGTTACAATGTATGTGTAGTTATTGCCAGAAGTAGATTAGTTACAATGTATATGTAGTTATTGCCAGAAGTAGATTAGTTACATGATTTCAGTTACAGATTACTGTTAGTAGTGTTTTGGTTATTTTTGTTTAACAGTATCCAAAACCATAAAAAAATTGAATGAAACTAGTTTTAAGCAGTCAAGAAACTTTACAACATTTTTTTTTATTTTTTACAGTTTTACTCACAGTCAAAGCAGGTGAATGGTTACTTGTACTGCTGTGACAGTGGGAACAATTGTAACACACATCAGTTAATCCACGAGAGAATACACCAACACACTTGTTATGTAGGAGACTCTGATACAAACAGCTGTATGTATAAAATTAAGCAGCTTTTACAGATATTTTTTATTTTTTCGTGTAATGATAGAAGATATCTTGCTCTGTGAGGACTAGGTTCTGTTCTATAAGGTCTCCTTTTGCCAAAATACCTCATCAGTGAAGCTACAATTGCCTAGTGGTTAAGGTCTATGCATGCAAAGTGAGAGATGGAAAGTTTGAGTCCTGTTTAAGGTTGTACTGATGATGCCTGTTCATGAGTCACCAGCTAGGAAAAGAATGGTTATGATTGTTCATCTGCCTTGCATGTAGAATGAACCAGGGAGTAAATGTGTTTGGTTCTAGATATGTCTCATAAGCTAAGGAGGTGGCCCTTTCAGTAGGGGAGACTTAATAATCATGCATTTCCCTTTTACTTTGCTTACTACCAGTTGATCCAGCAGCAATTGGTGGTATTTTATGTAATTTTAAGCTTGAAGTGAACCAGTATCAACAAGTATTTGTTAAAAACTTTCTTTTCTGTCATGTAGCATTTTTAACTTTTCCTTGTTCTAATGTGTGAATGATCAACAGTATTCATGTGTAACATATTTTGTGTCCAGCATCATGTAGGGAAAATTTTATTATTTAAATTTTATACATGCATTTCAAGATCAGTTTGAATCATGGGCTTCAGATTTTAGTGTGAGATGATGTGAAATTAAAAAAAAATATATATAGATATTTTTTTAAACAGAACTAGATTTTAAAGAGTACATTTTCGGTAGTTTGTTAAAGATTTTATTGCACTGTGTTTTATCTTGTTTTACAGTGAATAATTTCAAGGCTAATAACTTTTCTGAACTCAATTTCTTATGTATGAACTGCTTAAGTGTTGTTGTTGTTTGTTTTTGTTTTTGATTTGTGCATTATGTACTCCATTGTTTAAAATCTTTGTTTTTTGGTCAATAGTTTCTTTACTTGTTAAGATGCACCCAGGGTTTAAATCTTGACCATTAAGATTTATTTTTTGCACAAATACACACCTCAGTCCATCAAACTGCAAGTTGGTACTAGAAATCAGTTCCTCAGGGTGCAGCATCCTTTCTTATATGCCATTTTGACAAAAAATGGTCATATTTAGGGAACACCCATGGCAGGCGGGCGGGTTGGTACATGTAGGTGGTCTGGCTGTTAGACAGGCGGCGTACAGTTTTGTCTACAGCATATCTTCCACAAGCATGGTGGGATTTTAGTATTACTTAATACAAATGTTGACCGTCATGAGATGTAGTGTTGCATGCATGAACTAAGTCTCTAGGTCAAAATGTCAAGGTCACACTTAGAAGTCAGAAGAAAATGCTTGTCCGGAGAAAAACCTACATGCATTGAGGGATTTAACTATAACTTGGGACAAAAGTTCACCATTGTTAGGGGGAGTGTCACATATGAAATTCAGGAACCTGTGGCCAAGGTCAAGGTCACACACAGAGGTCAAATGTCAGATAAAAGTATGAAAATGTGTGTACGGACCATTTGATCATCATGTATTAATTGATTCTATCACTTGTGTTCACCATCATGAGACTGAGCATTACACGGATAATCCAGATCCATATATGCAAGGTCAAGGACATTACAGATGATGAAATATTTGGATTTTGTCTGGAGCATGTCTTCTACATGCATGCAGGGATTTTAGTATTACTTTATACAAATGTTCTCCATTATGAGATGTAATGTCCTGCGCATGAGCCATATATCTAGGTTGAAGGTCAAGGTCACACTTTGAGGACAGAGGAAAACGCTTGTCGAGAGCAAAACTTCTACATGCATTAGAGGGATTTTAATATAACTTGGCACAAATGTTCACCATTGTGAGGTGAAATGTTGCATGCATAAGTCAGGTCCCTTGGGCCAGGGTCAAGGTCACAATTAGAGGTCAAAGGTCAGATAAAAGTATGAAAATGTGTGAATGGAACATTCAGTCATCATGAATTAAGGGATTCTATCACAAATGTTCACCATCATGAGACTGAGTGTTACAATCCAGGTCCATATTTTTGCAAGGTTAAGGTCACTAGAGATGATGAAATGTCCAGATTTTGTCTTGAGCATATCTTCTACATGCATGGAGAGAATTCAGTATTACTTCAGGTTCATTTAAAATGTATGTTTCACTATCCAGCACTAGGAATAGTCAAAGTTGCTTCCCTTCTAACACCTCTTTTTATTCATTATGCCCACATCTTAACCAAAAAGTTTTGTGAATGACGTATTTTATGACAATTGCACCCTTGTTTATTGTGCTCCTTACTCTTCTCTGACACCCTTCTGTGCCCTTTAATCAGCCCTTCCATTTACTTATTTTTGTATGGATTTTAATAAATAGATAACTATTGGTATTGAATTCTAAAATACCAGGAGTTTCAAAAAGAGTTTTGACATCTCTAAAGAAATATTAGAAAATTTGAATCTAATTCAAAAGCAAAAAAAACGAGTACACCCTTTTTGCTGACCTTTTTTATCCAGCAGCTGCCCCTTTTTGTACCCTAGCTAAAGCACTGGTAATAGTTTGAATAAGAACCTGCTGACTCCTATTCTGTCAGTGAGCACTGTATCAGGTGTGATAAAACTGACCTTGATCAATGTCCTCAAGCTTAAATAAATTTGTACCTAGTATGATTTAAATATTTCAGTGACAATTGATCACTGTCCACAGAAGAAATCACACTGTGTAAGAATTAAAACAACAAAGACCACCAGTGGCTCAACAGAGATTGAAGATATAAGGGAGGAGTATAGGTGTGACGTTAATAATCAAGTGTGTAGTAACCTGACTGAGGCACAGAACCATAGCTGTAGGCAGAACATGGTAAGAGGTTATATATATTTACATGTAAATGCACTAGGCAGAGTCACTTTACAAATGTAAATCAACTTGAACATATACTGCAGTTGTATTCAATTGTATTTCAGTTGTATAAAATTTTGATTGATATACAAAAGACATTTTTCAATTAGAACATTATATTTTTTAAGCCTCATTTGGGTAAATAAACACAGCTCAATGTTTATATGTTATAGGTAAGTGAGAACTTGTGCAAAGTCTGTAAAAAGCTAATGGCTATGTTATGATAAACTGCACAGTGAAGAAATTATCTTACATGTACTAGAATAATTTGTACATGTATTGAACAATGGCTTTTATTTCAGGTCCATTTAATCAAATTAGTTGACATGATGTATGTGTGACCGCATTAATTCTATTGTTGAAAATGTTATAAAAGATACAGTTGTCTTTTAGAGTGTGTATTACTTTAAACATTAACCTGACTTACTTTATCTGTTAAAAAAAACTATTTTTAGAAAACCACCAACAATGTGACAATAGAGACGGAAATATGTTGCTGCAAATCTGAAAGGTGCTACAAACCTCCATGGGCCGAGGGTGATTCATCATGGGGTGTGAGGAACAAGCCCTCATTCCAAAGCAGCTGGCAGAGAACAATGCTCATTATTATAGGTGTGGCCCTCGGTATCCTTGTTGTTGGTAAGGATATATATGTTTGTTTTATTGATTGATTATTGGAAGCAAAAGACAGCCATATGCTGCTGTATAAACAAGCAAACGATAGCCATATGCTGCTATATAAACAAGCAAACGACAGCCATATGCTGCTATATAAACAAGCAAACATTACTAATTGTCTTAAGGATGAGAAGCTAAACCAAGGACTAGGTTGTTTAACCTCGATCACGGTGACAATGTAAAGTATAGGGATGTGAAAAAACCGTGAATGGTATTTGGACACAATTTTTTTTTTTCTATAATTATTTTTATTTCTGCATTAAAGCAGTATGTAGTGAAACCATCACCCTGATTTTATTGGGAATTTATAAATACTTTATCTTTCACTGATAAAGGGTCATTTATTTGAGCTTAACATCATGCCTGATTCTGGAATGAGGAAATCACTGGATAGGGGTCAGAAAAGATCTGGGATATATATAGTTTCAAATTCCTTTATCATTTTGGTGTAACTGTATTTCTTTGTACAGGAGTGACGATATTCTTTGTGAGGAAAGCTGCAATAAACAGGAAGCTAAGTGAGGGTCCCGGCTCACAGTACAGTACAGCCTATAAAAGTGTGACACTAGATAACGGTGTAGACATTGATGACACAGTACAGATTATGTCAACCTGATAGAACCCAACAATCTACACAGGGGAAAAGATATCAAAGTTACATACATGTAGCTCTACATATGATAACACTTTTACTGTATACATTTATATATACATATACATTTCATCGAATCTGTGTCTCTCACACAACGTCTCCACAAAATGCATAATAACAATACATATCATTTTGATATTATCGTCATTTTGACCCCTATCTTTTTTTGCATTGATGTCTTGATGATTGTTGTGAACACAGTTTAATGAGAAAAAAAGGTGAATATTTTCTAGAAAGCACCACTGTACATTAAATACCTTTATGAATTATGCTTATTTTGTATTTCAAAAAGGTTGAACTCTTAGAACCAGCAGGATTTTAAAAAACTAGAAAAAAGAAAAACGATATTAAATTTGAAATACAGTGTACTTGTATTTTCTTAACCCAGACTTGGTGTATTTTAATGGATATAAGCTTCTTGCAAAATATGTTATAAATCCTTTTACCTTTAACAGAAAAAAAGCTTTAATTTTGTGATGGGTCTTATTTTTACCAGTAGTTTGTTTTGAGGATTTATTTTATTACATCACTCATGTCATTTGAGAAAAACAAAAGAGAACAAACACAATCTGAGAACGCTTCAGGATTATATGTCAGTGATTTTACTGTACAATTTTAATTGGAGTAGGATTTATTCAGTAATATTCAAATATATTTCTCAAATTTAGTACAGAGGAGAAAAGAAAGAATGAATGAGATGGTGAATTTCTTGATGACTATCTGGACTATAAAGGTCCTTGAATTTTCATGGTGCAAGTCAGTTAATATTGGCATGGTTATTTTATTATGCTTAAAGACGCAAGTTTCCTTTCAATGTATTAATGTTAACATTTTTCCCTGCTTCATAAATTTTATTCTTTTATTTTGTGTCCCTTTGTTTACTGTTTTGCAATTATTTTGTATTTATTTTGATTTCAGTATTATGTCATTTTTTTTAAACCAGCATGTGAAGCATCATTCATCAAAATGACTTGATAGTAAAATCGGTAATCTATCAGTGAATGCAAATAAGCTTGGCTTTCTTTAATTGTGAATGTTTTTATTAGGACGAAGATAAACTCATTGACTGTATTAACTTTTAACGTTGTGAAACTTGTACAAAGTAAGTTGTGATAATTGTGATATTGTCCAAATAAACGATAAACTAACACGGACTACATGTATAAGCTTAAGACTTGTGCAGAAATTAGCAATCAACGTGTTTTTGGGGTTGTTTTTAAGTTAACTTGATTTTTTTTTTCTAATTGTGATATGAATTACATTTTTGTACACAGATTTGTTTTAATTGTTTGTGATTTTAACATTTGAAATAGGTGTTGAGTTGTATTGTTCTTTTTTTTTTTTTTTTTAGATAATTCTTGTTGAAATGAAGATATTTTATATCACATTTGTGCTTTTTGTTCCATTCATTTTTGAGGTTTTATCCCAATGCCACACCCTTTTGTCATTGAAATAAAAAAAAATACAATGTATGTCTTGTTTATGTGTAATTAGAATTGTAGTTTACTTAGAATCTATTAAAAGCAGCTATTTCATAGATTAACTGGTATTCTGTATGTGACTAACACATAATGCAATGAGATTGGTAGTTGTTTCCTCATCTAGGTTTGATTCCCAGTTAAAGATTATAACAAATTACTATTAACTTATTTTACAATAATTACAGCTTTTGAGTATTTTATATAAAAGGTCTTTCTATAAGTTGTTGCTCGGAAACAAGTCAATATTCTTAGCATCTTTAATAATAGTCTACATTTTCATGGTGAAATTTGAGTATGTTTTATTTGTTCACATCTATTTAAACTAAAACGGGTGAACTTAAGAAGTGCCTAGAGACTGGTATATTTAGTAAAACTTGATTTAAGATTATGCTGTTGCTTAGTTACGCTACAGTGATGAATTTCTCCTGTACTTCAACTAACGAATGTTCACAAAGCCAGTTTATCTCTCTGTTTTGTTTATCATTTGATTTATCCATCAACACAGAAAATTATGATTAATCAATACATTGTCAGAAATCTGGCCTGAGATTTAAGGATTTTACATAGATTTTTTAACAAGTTTATTGATTTTTACATGGATTTGGGAACAAGTTTATTGATTTTTACATGGATTTGGGAACAAGTTTATTGATTTTACATTGATTTGGAAACAAATTTTATTGATTTTTACATGGATTTGGGAACAAGTTTATTGATTTACATTGATTTGATATGGGTACTGGACCATTTCGTCAACATTTAACAATCAGTATAACTGATGTCTGCAGATAGTGCCAAAGATATTTCAGTTCTAACAAAGTTAAGAAAAGTACAACATTTTCCAGATTCAAAACTTGTCAAATTGGGCTCAGTAGTTACAATTAGATACACGTATTTCATGTAGATCTGTACTACATAGTATATATGGAGTGTAAATATACACAGCATACATTTTACTATATCTATGAAATAGCTGCTTTCATATACAGTAATATGATAATGTGATATCAGAGCTGTGACAGAACTGTGATATACTGTAGATATAGTTGTCATAATCTTAGAACTTAACTTTATCTTTTAAAGATATCATTAATAATAACTACTCATCTCTAGTTAGCTAGAAGGTCCAAAAATAGGGAAGCTGTTGTTTCTAATTAAATCATGTCCACACATGTTTCTGTCTGATTGTGTAATCTGTATGACAGTTAGTGTGTAAACTATTTTTAGATTGAATGTGTGTAAAATGTCTGAATCATTATTAAATTTTCTATTTTAAAATTTGTGTATGAAGTAATTTAAAACAAGTACGTAATCATTTTTAGTATAATGTTTCGGTCTAGCGTATACCTTCCCGTAATTTTATATATACAACCTCTGACAACTGTGTTACGGAATCGATTCTTTGGCTCAGTGGTTAGTGTTGGCCTTCGATGTGCTTAGATCAGAGTTTGAATCCGGCTCTGGGTTGTGTATTCTAAGATGCATTGCATCTTTCTGTTACAGAATTTCATGTTTGTAAGAATAGCATTTAAACTAAATCAAAATAGTGTGTGAATTTTTATAGAAAGGTGCTTAACTGTAAATCATTGCAATCCTTACTTGCTTAAAATCAGTATACCATCTTTGTCATTACTCTGTCATGTTGTTAGTATTTTTCTGTATGACTTATCTCCCTTGTCTTATTCTCACTACAATAAATATCCTTAAAGATGCTTTATGATTGTAAGATATGTCCCGTACAAGTTTTGATGGAGAACAGCCATTCATTTGTGATGGTTGGAGACAAAATGATAGAAATGTGAATGCTGTTAGGTTCTGGTGATAAGACTCCATATTTTTAACCTTATGATTTGAAATTTATTGGAAAATAAGTTCTTGCAATGTATTTTAATCCTACTCTCTGACTATTTATCTGTTTATGTAGAGAAAATACAGTAAAACATTTCAAAAGTAGGGTCAAATGTTGGTTAGTTAATAAACTGTAAATGTGAAAGGTGAGAGCAACCTCTTGAAGCAGACGGAAGTTCTCATATCTTCTAATAAATCTTCACATACATGTACATATTTACATATCCTACATGTCAAACAAATGGTAAACAAATTTTAAATGTTTCAAGTTTCAAGTTTTATTTAATATAATGTAAGATCTGATCTCAGTGTTAGGCCTATCACAAACTGTAGTGACCTTATTTTCATCTTTCAGTAATAAACTGTATGATAACTGCACTTATGTTAAAACATTATTGTTTTATAATTTTCAGTTCATTCATTGTAGGATACTTTCTAAACACTTGTATTAATTCTAAACTTCATAATTGTAGCTTTTCTGTAACTAAATTCTTGTGGGTTTTGTAGATTGTAATATCAAGATTATCTTAATTATATTAGTTGATACTGACTAATTTTAGCTGATTTCTAAAAATAGATAATTCATCGCACTTATTGATTACTTTGAATCTTATAACAAATTTTTCAAATAGAGCTTAAAAATCATTTTTGAAAGTTTCCGTCCATAACTCAGTGATATAAAGATGAATTACTGCTAGGCATAGATATTGCATATTATATATATACATTATATATTACATTATGTTATTATATATTTTATGAATACTTATTTTGTCAGGGTTGTCATTTCTGTGAAATTTTCTTTTGGCCAGTCATGTATTTCCAAATAAAATTTAATTGTCTTCTTGTCAGAAAAAACCTAACATTTAATCTAATGATTCTATTGATCAGATGATGACGAGTCAGTAATAATGGTGATAAAAAAAATAATAGAAAATAAAATTGAGAATAAATTATAAGGAGGATTCAGTGAGGAACTATTGTAACTGTGTATTAATTAAAGGGATGCATAGACCCTCAGTATAATGATATTTATTGTAGTATTACAATGTTTTTGTTCCAGGCACATAGATGTATATGTGTTTGCTTCAAATTATTGTAGAAAAGATAACTGACATTAGAAAAAATTTCATGGCCATGACCACAGGATGAGAGTTCTAATCTTAGTACAATTTAAAGAACCTTTTTGAGTAGAACTTGAAACAGTAAAAATAAGTATTTTTACTGTATTTCATACTTTTAGTGGTTGTATTAGCTTAGTCTCATGAAATCCCATATACAGCAATACTGTGATGATGTAGACACATTTTCAAAGTTATTTTAACTGTATATACATGTAGTGTAGTTCTAGAAGATTTTAAGAAAACAGACCATATTGATACATAGAAACATGTATATAAAACAGACAATATTGCAGTTTACTGTGAGTATCATTATATTCTGCTGTTGTTATGCAGTTAATTAATTACTTGCCTGCATGAATTTTTGGAGGCTCACATGGAAGATTGGGAAACCAAATGTGTAGCCTTCGTTAAATAAAAACTTTACTTACTTACTTACTATTGGAAAACATTTATAATGTAAAAATTTCCCTTTCTACCAAGTTTTAAGTGCACATGGCAGAAGTAGACAAAACTGTGACCTTGGCATGCTTTTCATGATCTATTTGTAAGAATCACTGTGCATGATTTTTGTACCTGCTTTTGCTTCCTACACTTCTAAACTCTACCTATAAATGTATTTTATTCACTGATGAAATATAACATCTAATTTATTATTTCTTAATTAACAGAGAATGATAATCAACTATTAGTGATCTAGTTTGTGTTCATTAGTTACCAGGTATGTTAGCTTTCTGTAGTCCTAACAATACTTTGTTTTGGTGATGCCCTCAGCATGTAAATTGTTTAGGATTTCTTGCATGTTTACAATAAAAGGACATGCAATATAAGGTAGGAAAAGGTAATATAATTCAGCAAATGCACAGCATATTCAAGGCTAATGGCTTTCAAAGTATTTTTTACACTTCTCTAATTACTGATTTGTCAAGGTTATAAATAAATCAATGAAAATCTCTTTTGATATCATTATCTTACTAAGATTACAGTGAATTGAATAAAATGCAACCCAGTTTTTATGGCATATCAGATTAATGCAGTTTTTAATACTATTTGAATAATTTTATTTGATTTATGCTTCATTTCCACTTGAATTAAATTATGGATGATATCTCTGTTGCAAATGAATGAGATTAAAGTTTCATGTTTTTTCCTTCTTATCTTTGAAGTCTTTTTTTTAATCAGATTAAATCTGATAAATTGAAATGCATGGTATTTATGAAAATGAATATTCTTAAATTTCACCTTATTTGGGTACAGAAATAGTGTTTGTCACTTGTTTGGTAGGTTTCGACTATGTATATATTTAAACTTGTTGAATTATCTTAACCCTATAAATACATAATTATTATGTACTCTTGTTCTGCTCTTCATTTGATGGAGGAATGAAAGATAGAAACTTGTATACATTAAAGCAAAAATTAAATGAGTTTTAGATTATTTTTCATTAATTAGGAATTCAAAATAACAACTTTTTTTTTCAAAGTAATTAATGAATATTGACATTATTTGCAGTCTAAAAAAACTCACCTTAAAGGAGACAGATTGAAAGTAAGAACTACATTTAAATAATCTGTTAAAATGAGATACTGAGAAAGAACTGTACATATATATGTGAAATTTACATTTCACACAAACAGTTTTGAGTCACAAGTTTTATGTTTTGAGCACACATGGTGAGTCCTACAAATAATGCTTGGTATTAAGGTTACTTAAGAATTACTGTCTATTCAAGCATAAATCTTATTTTAAGACATTTGTTTGTTTGACATGTAAATGAAGTGGGGGAAAAGATGCTTCTTTTATCAGAATAAGTCAAAGCTATGCATGAATGATTTATCAACCCTATTTTATTATTGTTAATGTTTTTCTTTTCAATAGTTGTGTTTTATTCATTCCTCCTTGTAAGTCATATGATGTTTATTTAATTTATTTTATATGAATTAATTCAGTATTCAGATTCAGTTTTCAAATTTCATATATTTTTCTTCAGATGAGCTGTCATTTAAAGATGAAAAACAGTATTTGCATATGTTTGTTTATGGAATTTCTAAAAAAACTTCAAACAAAATGGGACATTGTACCCAACAGCTTCCTTAGCTTGCTAAATTTCTTAAATGGACTCATCCATCAATCAGTTTGAACCAACTCATATATCAAAGTAGGGGTAATCACTAGTTGGTTAAGGTGAACAAAACTTAGTGTTAAGTGTTAAATTGTAACTGTTGAAGAAAAGACGCATTTCAAGTTTTATACATTGTTAGTGTATAGAATTTGAAAGACAGCTATCTTAAGTTGAGTGAAATATGTTAATGTTTGTGGTATATGGAACAACTGTATTTTTGTTTAAAAAATCTTCCTTCTAAAACCTGTAATCCCTGTCTTCATTACAGAAATATCTAACAAATGTATTTTGTTTTCTGTATGGTTGCAGTATATTTATGTGAAGGTTTAGGTACAATGATGTCATACAGTTTTTGTATTTCCT
This sequence comes from Cyclina sinensis, assembly GCA_012932295.1. Taxonomy (NCBI): domain Eukaryota; kingdom Metazoa; phylum Mollusca; class Bivalvia; order Venerida; family Veneridae; genus Cyclina; species Cyclina sinensis. The sequence continues at coordinate 5,493,121 of JAAONU010000016.1, forward strand.
GTAACTGGTTGTAGAAACAAAGTTGCTTTATATGTTGATGAAATATAAATGTTTATATATTTTTAAATCAGTGTTTGTCTTTTCTTTCTCGGCAACAAGTAATACATAGAATTCAGCTGTGGTCCTGTATTTACCGAATTACATCCATTTATTTTTTTTTACTATGAACAGATTAGATTATCCTGTTGCATAGAAATGTATCAGCATCATATATCAAAGCAGTACGTTTACCAATACTCATCGAGGGTGATAGTATAAAATGTTCAACCAAGAAAGTTGATATTAACCTAGGCAAGAAAACTAGGCAATCTCATGGCAAGAAAACTGGACCAGTGACCGAGGGTTAGAGGGCTGGACTCGTGATTCTGAAATCTCTTTTCCGAGTCCCACTATGGGCGAGCTTTCTCCAGTGACTCCATATTCCACAGTCTCCGCGCGAGTGCTGGTTTGCACCCAGGAAGCAGTCATCCAGCGCAATTAACATAATTTCAAAAACTTGTTTACCAATATAAAATATAAGGGTTGTAAACTAACAATACGAACTGGAATGAAAAGTATGCATCAGCTTTACCAAAAAGACAAAAACAAACCAACGCAATATTCATCGCGTATTTTTTTAAATCAAACCAAAGCATTATATAAAATAAAACTGCGCCAGAATATTGCGTATGTTATGAAATTTATTAAAATCTCTCGTACCCTGCTTGAAATGTCATAAATAACCATTAAGTTGTAAATGGAATGTTTAAGTAATACCAGAAAATATGATAAAATACCAGTTCTATAATTAAACAGTTTTCAGTATACTCTACGTCAAAACTCAAGGCTTAATGCTATCCATGGTACGTTTTTGTCCTACCTGGCAAAGAACGTCCTGTCATTTTTCGTAGCATATAAGAGAATTGAAATTGTTTTATTACATTCTAAACTCATCCGGAAGTTATTGTTATAATGTTGCCACTGGGTACATGTTTGTCAAGTGTCTATCAACACCTTGAACGAAGAAAAGTAACATTTAGATTGACTTAACCCGACACCCAGTCTGACATTCATTTTTTTGTTTCTTGGTAATATTTCCTGAACGACAGCCTTCACTCGCCTCTTACTCTAGCAGAATTCAATGGGATAATGGTTTCTTCATCATGTTGGGGGACACACATCGGTCTGCATTTCCGGCAAATTTGAATGTACACGAGAACAGAATTTTAATGTTTATACATATAACAGTGTACTTCGATATGAAATTCAATTACTAATATTTCCTTTCCGAATTTAAAACAAGAATAATAGATCAATTGTGGTTCATGCATTTAATATCTCAATCGTTACAATATAACTACATTGTACTTGAAATGGAAAATCTATACAAAATGGAAACTGATACAGCACCGATAATGAACTGAATAAATACACGTTTTCATGCATTATAGAAAGTTAAGCTAATAGTATTTCAAATTTCATGCTCACTTGTTAAAATCTGTGATCAGGATACATCATTGCTAGTATAATTTTTACAGAGAGATTTCTCTATTGGCATTCAGTTTACAACAACAGAAACATTATCTGGGCCTTTGACCTGGTAAGCTATTATTGCCGCTGAGGATGATAGATCTCTCTGCAGACGAAACTATTTACACTTTTAGTTAATCAGTGGAATGAGATAGTTTATATGCATTGTGTACAAAAAATATGCGATATATATGGTCATTTTTGACAATCTGTCCCTGTCCATATCTCATTTCCTTTTAAAGTGATTGTCTTGATGGTTATGACGGTCACTGTCAGCCAATAATACAGTACCAGGAAAAAGGGGAATACAAAAATATCAAACTTACGTTTGAGCACATACTAGTAATATATTTGCTTTATATCTGACAGTGTCCAAATATGATAAGCACCCGTTCATAATTATTTGCACCATTTTTATCGAACAGCTGTATGTTTGAAGACTGAAGACTTTGTTGTTCAGTAAATTTACGTTCTCTTGTGATTTATGATTCAATATTCTAGAGTCAGATTAAACTGTTATTATCCGTGCGACACATTTCAGACTGTGAGTTACTACTGTTTTGTTTAATATCCGCCACTGTCATAAAACCGGAATGGTGTTTTAGACAGCTATCTTATTACTTTACAGTTAAGTAGAGATTCCTGTATTTTTGGTTTCTGATAAAACCTCGCTGACATCAATCCAACCTTCACGCAAGAAGAAAAAAATGTTGTATCAGTCAGAGTAAATCCAGTTAGGAAAAGCGAGATTTGTGTTATCAATATTTTCAGTTTTGTAAACATGACCTTTGAGTGAATTCTTAGAGTTCAGAGTAGACTTGACCCATTGCTCAGTCCTCACTTTTGATGGAAGCTTTAGTTTATTCAAGGACTCCAAAAGCCCGGGTGTTACCGGTCTATACCGCGACTTACATGGATTGAATTGATTGTAATTTGCTCTTTTCAAGTATTCTTCATATGGCGCCCCAAGCGCTCGTTCATCATCGTAAAAGTCCGTCGTCTGACGAAGGTCAGCATTTCCGGTCGCCATACTTGTTTCTAAGTTAAATTCCATAATAATTCCAGGTAGGTTAATGCTTTTACTACTTGATTTGCGGTAATTTCCAAAGGAATCATTCCTAGATAAGCTGTCTGTTCGTCCACTTTCGTCTGTTATATCTAAATATGAACTGGGAGTGTTGGTATTTTGTAATGTTTTGTTGTCACTTTTCGCATATCTGTTTAAATACCCCCGTGGGGGTTTTTCCTTTGAATTCAGTCGCGGAAATTTTATTTCTGATTTTATTCTTTCACCTGAAAAACATGGTACACTGAGTCTTACGTCACTTTGTCTCGAATTGATTGAATCAATTAAATTCCTTCTAGCGGCTTCTTTCCTTTTTAAAGACCTTCTCCTCTGTAGATGTGCTGAAGTTTTTTCATGCATTTTTCCACTACTAAAACTATCATTTTCCGATTCCATTTCTCGTATAAATCCTATAAAGACATCAAATCCCTTCAATGTGAATATAAATATAGATAGATCTACATAAGTTCACTATTTTTATTTATTGCCTTTATCAATGGTGTACATTCCCTCCGCGAAGATATTTTGATATCACATTTTTACTACACTGTTATCAGTGTTTACTAGCCTTTCAGTGTCTCATCGAACATTAGAGGTTAAACTACCTGTCTTTTTTGTATCAAAATACCTCCCGATTCAGTTTCAATAAAGAAAATGTTTCTGTATCGATGTGGGTTAACGCCTGTATTAATTTCGTCCGTTTCAACATTTGTAAACACGTTTCAGTTTATAAATCCTGTATGAAGTATTTATTTACAAATCCACTATTTGAAATAAACTGAAAAAAAAAATAAACAGACACAACAGCTTGTACCATTCCGTTTTCAAAAAAGTGACAGCGGGTAGTTTACAACTGAATTACGTTCCTAATATGCCTGCCCTTTTTTTCTCTATTGCAGCACTGCTTTTTACTCCGGAATGCGTTAATACCCGATATTGTCTGTCCAATAACTCAATAATATATCGGAGATCTATCACTAGCTTTGATATCAAACTAATTCCCTCCGATACCAACTACTTACTTGGTCATTCTACGACAACTAGCTTAGTTCTACGGGAAGTGCTAGACGATTTTATTGGCAAATGTCTTAATATATATGTTTTTCTCCTAATGCCTCTCAAATTCCCCAACATTTTTTAAAACTGTATTAAGGTAATAGTGTGATACACATTTGTCAATTTTTTAACTCTTACATTCTATATTATTAATAAATCTATGATAATCGAAACTTCAGCTGAAAATAGGGTTGTACGAGTAAGTTTATAGCGTAGAAGTTTTTCAAGAGAGATATTTGCCTTGTTTGAAAACTGTTATCACTTAATGAAACACTTCAAATTGCAGTTTGGACCTAAGTTTGTCCAATACAGTAACAACTTAAAACATTTCGAGGGAGATATTTTCCTCACACGAAAACCATTATAGTGCCATAGAGCTTTTAATGAAAAACCATGACCGATAAAGCTATCTTGTCCTGTAATTTATTTTAAATGGAAACTTATTGCAAAAGTCTCCAACTTAAACATTTTTACAACCTATTTAAACGAAAACTGATTTGTTTTTAATGGGGGTATTTAGGCAATAAATATACCTCTGTTCAAACTGGGCACACCTCTGTGTTTGATCGGGGAGATAAGTTCACGTGTCAACATTTGACAAAGTAATTGAAAAAATTTAAGAAGCCATATATATTTCCCGTGTTACACAATATTTACTTTTCTACGAAGCAGTTCACAGGCTTTTAAAATGTAAATACAGGAGTATACGACAAAACAATTTTAAACACTTTTACATTTTAAATTGATTTTATCGGCAATAATCGGTGCACTTTTAAAATCTGAAAGTCAAATGTACAAACAATGTATTGAAAATGTACGGACAAATTGTATTTATGAAACAACAAAACTAATTACTTTGTAAATAGCATGCATTTTTTAAATACCTACTTATTTGCAGGCGTGTACCGGTTTAAACTTTTAATATCTTTTTTGCACGAAACAACCTTTTTGGACCAAAAATCATCAGATTTGGACAACATAAAAATGTGATAAAGTTCTCTGATGATAAAGGAAATAATTATGTGCAAGTACGTTTATCAAGATTTTCAAGTTGTCATCAAAGAAACTCTCGAGACACTGAAAGGCTTTGAGATCAAATGTAGAAAAAAATCCCAGACAAAGACGAATCAGTTAGCACTCAACAAAAAACTACGAGCCATCAACTAAAAAGAAATACACATTTATGATTCAATAACAACTGCACCAACTTAATCATCATTATCATCATCAACCACAACAACAACATGATCATCATCACCAAACATCATCATCAATAAAAGCAACAACAGTACTTAATATGACAATGAAAACAATCATCTTCATCATAAAGTACTCTATAGAACCTTTCTGCAATTTTGTTGAATTCTATATAAAATGCATTTTTAATTTTTAAATCTCTGGAATTTCACTACAGCATAAGAAACGCAATACTGAATTTCGAAGTATCTACTTCAAAACCAATGTCTCATAACAAATGAAAACTTCTTTTATAGTTTCACTATCTGAGATGTATAAATTGATTAGATTTATAACGGCGACTGAGGGAAAGTAAAACGCATGAGAGAGCCGCTTTAATCTTATTTAAGCATTCAATAACATAGTCATCAGACATTTCAACATGTTTTCATATACGCTAACAAGCTCAAAAACATTACTAGAGTCTGAATCACTGTATTTGATTTCTAGTACTTTCAATAAATCTGAAAAAGTCATTGTGATTTTTTTGCGATAACTTTTTTTCACTGTTGCAATCCCTGCTGTCTTCCAAGTCATCGTTTCATTCCATATTTTCTAAAACGGCCTGAAGGTCGCTTTGAAAAAAAGTTTTGTTTTTGAATTTCCTATAGTAGATCGTTGATTTATCGTTCACAAGTTCTTTCAATTAAATCGTTATTTTCTTTCATCCTTGACCTGAAAGTTTAGTGACGGAGAGATGCTTATGTGGATTGCCTCGCTGTGAGTTTATCCAGATGAAGTCTAGGTACCATGCAATATTTCCGACTCATACCAGTCGCTATCATAAGCTTACAAAATGGATTGTTTTTTCGTATTTTACTATATAGTTACAGGTGTTCAAGAAATTTTAGCTGAATCAAAGTTTCCTATAAAGATTTAAAGCATTTAAATGCACACAGGGATTATTGGCTCGTTCTTCTACAAGGACAACAAAAGTAGTGTTGAAACTGTAAAAAATGACCGGTATTTAAATGTTCTGAAGAGAAAGATCCTGCTAACATTGCGAAGGTAAATTGTTGTATGGTTTCTGCAAGATGACGCCACACACATTCAGCAACATATTTGCTTGAGTTGTTATGTATTATGGTATAAAGGAAATCAGTTTAGAAACACAACTACAGTGACACATAGTCCTAAAATTCGATTTGTATACATGTTTTGTCAACGTGGATCTTGAAGAAGTAAAATCAATATTTAATCGTATATAACGCATATATTCTACTCTGTCACCAGCTTATAAGGTACATTCATCTAACGCGAACAAATAACTATTACCTTGTAAATATTCGTCCGTGAATATAGCAATTTAATTTTCACCTAATATAAGGGTTCATTTGTTATCATAATGGCCCGCTACGTGCATAATTTACAATACTAATTGAAATCCAAAATAGAAAATTATATTTATGGAGTTTCATATATCACTTGAGATATTTACTTTTCACAATTTAACATTTCTAAAACTAAAAATGAATTCAATATTTGAATAAATGATAATATCATATTCCATATTAAAACACAGAATTCTGAAAATATGCTTAAAATAAGAAATGATATTGTATGGTAAATGTTTGTTTTGCGGACATGTGTTTAAACGAAGCATTTTTAGGTACCTTTAAGGTAAGAAGGGGATCCATCCCTCGCAATAATGACTTATTTCAAAGTATTCTAAGAACGTTACATATCAACCCTTCCATGGTACAGTTCATATTTATTAAACGCCCTGTTTACGTTTTACGCATGCTTGCCACTTCCTCAGCTCAATGGCTCCGTGTTCTATACTGGTTCAGTTAGCCTCGGGTTCAAATCTCCACTCGAGTCCGGTGACTGTGCTGATTTCACAGATTCCTCTGTTCATCCAGGTATAAGTGGATTACAAATGGATTTAATCGTAAATGGAAATACAGTCTGCACGCACTTTCTTAATGGAATGAGTAATATTCAGTTGTGTTGCAGCTCTTCAACAAAACATCTGGTCTAGTATTATTAACTCTGACTCTATTCACAATAAAAGCAATATTATTCATGAAATACATGAAAAACAACCGGCTATAATAATCACCTTTCTTGCAGTATCAAACATATAAGATATATATATAATATAATAATAATATATAAAATAATATCATATATAATGTATATAATAAGTTGAAGTGGACACCTAGGATGTTGAAAACTAAACATAAAATAAGAAAAAAATCATGGTTGGATTTTAAAAATGTCATACCATTTACAAGTTTTCTTCAGTTCATATTATTTCCACAGCCACTTTAACAAATGACTCTTATTCTACAATTAGCTAAACTTAGCAGAAAAAAAGAACCAGCAGAGCTTCATGCTATTAAAATCAAAGTTTAGAAACACTGATGGATCGATTGTCTTTAAATCTACGTTACAGTTTCTCCTACCGCACACGATTTCCATCCTTTGTAATCTCTTTTATTTTGCAATAACGGTCACGTTTTGTAAGTCTTCTCTTGAGATTAAAAGTCTAAACAGGAAGATAAAAACGCTACGTAAGTTAAGACAAAACAGTCGCTGCTCTCTACATCCAAAATATAAAACCATAAAGATAACTGCTTATTGCAGATAAGTAATTGCCATGTGAACTGTTTCATAGATTTTGAAACTATTTCAGCTAATCGTCTTTCATTAAATACCAGATTTAATCATTATCATACTTACTACATCTTGGTTATAGTCATTATAGTAATGACATCTAGGTAAAAGCTCTGTGCTTAAGAATCATAACTCTACTATGCACCATGCATGTTATTTCCCATTATTTCATTTCATAGCATTTGTACTCAGAGGTACGATTTATCAGATACACAAATGATTTTATAGATTATCAAAAAGGATGCAAGTGAAGATGCAAGATTTTTTCCTCGATATATTTTTCCAAAAGAAAACACAAGGTGTATCTCATATCGTTACGGTGGTAGCGGTGACATGCACTTTTCTTTTTTAAAATTGAACTTTTCTTTTTTATGTCGTTTGCACGAGATACAAACTTGAGGGAACGACTTAGTATGTCGTTCTAACGAGTTACTAAGTCGTGGGAACGACTTAGGAAAAAGAAGTGTGTTTAAGTTCATTTATTTTTGACTAACTTTAATGACTGATGTTAGATAGAAAGAAAATGAATTTAAAAAAAACGTCTGATACTTTTACAAAGAAATTGTTCCAAAGAAGATACTGTTTATTCATATGTTTTGATGTTGTTCTAATTCTAAAACAATGATCTGTTTCATGTTCAGATTACAAAGGAAATTAATTCATTCTCAGTATCTGCAGAATACATTTGTACAACACCACACAGAATGATTTCTGTCACAAGTGTTGAAGCGTTTCAGTGCGATTTTACTTTAAACAGCATTGTCAATTATAATTTCCAAAAGATATTTTTCAGCATAGTATCACCTCAAACAAGAAGAAAAGAAGAGAAGATCTAACACTCCTGTCACATTTTAGTTTCAGACGTACTTGTCGTGTTATTAGACATATTTCTTCGGTCCGTCTGAACTCTTTAATAAAAATGAACGCATATTTTAGCTTAATATCGGTGAAATTTAAACGGTGTTGATTCTGACCACCGTCCTTTAGGTATCAGAGTTATTTAAAGCAATACGGTGTTGATTCTGACCACCGTCCTTTATGTATCAGAGTTATTTAAAGCAATACGGTGTTGATTCTGACAACCGTCCTTTAGGTATCAGAGTTATTTAAAGCAATACGGTGTTGATTCTGACCACCGTCCTTTAGGTATCAGCGTTATTTAAAGCAATACGGTGTTGATTCTGACCACCGTCCTTTAGGTATCAGCGTTATTTAAAGCAATACGAGCAACTTTGACTCTTTCACTGCACACTTAACAGTCATCTGACACAAAATTAACTTCTGCCGTTCTACGTGGCACCCAATATTTGACTTAAAATCGGAGAAACACCACTGCACAAAGGTGTTGAATGAATATTCTGTCAACTTCAAGTCTGCAATGACATATTAGTAGACCACTGTTTGTTCTCAAAATTGCCTTTATCAAACACCCTTAATCGACATATTTTCTGCCTTGCCGTGAATGACGAGTCGTTTACATGATCTTTTCCCGTTCACGCAAATAATACTGGGATAACTCGGAAAAAATCCTTTAAGTCATAAAGATCGCGATATATCAAGGCCAAATAATGTTTGTTGTGACGTTGTTTTTTTTTCTTCCATAGTTCATTCTTTTCGAGTTCAGTTTTACACCTAATAATATATTAACAACCAGTTTCCACTAGACTTTGGGTGATTATTGAACGACTCCATCAATCGTATACTCAGTTACTTACCTTTTGCAAAATAGGCCTTTACAGACGGGTCACAAAAACAAACAAGACTGTATTTCAACTTTTTCTCTTTACTTGACTAAGATCTTTAAAAACAATCATCTGTTACTCTGAAATGGGAAGTCAAGAAAAGATATCGGAATCATGTTTATTTACCTAAAATTCCAGTTGTTGCCTTGGATTTACATAACTTATAGTGTGTACACTGTAGCAATATTTGTTATTCTTATCTCTATTATGTCATTTTTAAAACATTTGATCTTCGTAACAAAAGGAATCTTCAAATTAAAAACAGTTTATACTGGAAATATTTCACCTGTTTGTATTTCCAACCATTGTCATAGCAATTCAGCCATTGGAATACTAACTAATTTACGTGAATTTAAAATCCAAGAAAACGTCAAAGTTGTGCCAACTAATCAAATTGTAATGCGGGATAACATTGGACTAAGAGTTACTTCCCTTCTCTCATACAGGGTCTATCAAATTGTTATTTGAAAGACCCTGTCTTATACGAGTAATCGGCAGTCTATTGCCGAGCGCGGATAGCTGACGATGATTGCAACCGTGATTGCAAGACTTTAGCCCGGTTGATTATTGATTGTCAAAATTTCAAAATGAATTACACAGCAATTTTGTATTTGTGGACAATTTAATCAGTCTTATTAAATAATATCTGTCATTGCTTTCAACATTTGGCTGCTGATTCTGTTAAATGGCGTGCATTATCTTCAAGTCCTGATTTCAAAAGACATGAAACAAAAGCATTAATGTTGAGTAGAGTACTAGTGAGGTGTTGGTAACAGGCGAAACGCGCAAGAAACACATAATTTATTATTTACGTGCATGTTCTCTTGTGTTAACAAAACGTTTACTAAAATCTAAGAAATTTTCATGGCAGTAGATAACACTGCAGATATTGGATGACAGCCAGTTGCAACTGCTGTTAATTGTAAGTTAACAGTACTCTATGACATCCGGAAATCTTATTTAATCAATTTTCATTATTTCCCAATCCTGCTTTGGTAATTACATTTAATACATTCTAGAAAAAAGTCGACACCAGAGACCCTTTTTACCACTATAATTTCCACAGTCGATGATAGCAGACAATAAAAGATACATGTAAAATATCATAATGATACTACAATGTTTTGTAATTTATATCATCTGACATAATCTTATATAATACTACAATGTTTTGTTATGAAACAACTGTGCAGTATTGACCTCGTCAAAGACTTACATACAAGCTACGCCGGTGTTTTTGTTAAGATGGTTTCTTTTGAATGTACTTTCTGTTATACAGGTCTTGTCATTTCCGAAAGACCAGTCTTTCTTCGGTTATAAACTCCATAACCTAGTAATTAAGGCGTCCCCTGACGGAACCTGAGGTCGAAGGCTGAAGTCCCGTCAGGTGCTTGTTCTGTTGAGGCCGGTTTGCAAGCCGCCAGCTAGTTTAAGAATGGCTACCTATTGCCTGTCCACCTGGCGCTTGGCATAGAGAACAACGAATCGGGGAATAATGTAGACAATAGTAGGCCAAGAGGCTGACCCTTTCATTAGAGATGACACTTAAGATAAGAAGCACTTCACTTTACTCTACTATAGTGATAAAACTGACTAAAGTTCGGATAGACACGCTGCTAAAAGTAATAAAAGTAATTCGCTAATGACAGCTTTCAATGTTAAGATTAATTATAAAGGAATGTAAGCTAGACATCAACTGTTTGTATACAATAACCCATGCAGAAAATGCATTGAACCATAGTATATGTACCTTAAATATATTTTAACGATTCAATCGTTTTGGCTATCATTAAATACATGTACTTTACATTCTTGTACATTCGGTTAGTTCAAATGTTTCATTTATATTGGTTTCTACGCTTCTGTTACACCTATTTGTTTCTTCTTCTCTAACTTTTAGCCCTGCTACTTGTTCAGTCCCATCATTTTGTGCACACAGAGGATTGTCATAACAGTCTTGACTAGATACAATACCTGAAGCTTCAGTGAATTTACTAATATAGTCCTCTTTTCTTTGAAACTTGTCTTTAGCATTACACTCAGGTTCGGTTTGATTGACCACATCACGTGACTGAACGTTTAGAACACTGCTTAAGCGGCTTGCATTCTTTTGGATACTTTCTGAAGTCTGTCCATGATGACTAGATGCATTCATACCTCTCATAGCTTCCCGTGATGTTTCAAACGGGGAACATTTCAACAGATTGTCACAACACTGAAACCAGAGAATTTTCTTGAATGCCGTCTGGAACTTTTTATTTGCAAGCCCGTATACGATCCAGTTCAGTGATGAACTTATGAAACCTAACGTTGCCAGATATTCTCGTGCACACAAGACATTTTTCATCATAGGCAAAGACAAGTTTTCTTCCAGAAGAAAAGAGCATATAATGTATGGGAACCAACACACGACAAAAATCACTAAAATACAGATCATTAATCCTGTTTTTCTGTTCTTCTTATTGTTTTTGTTATTTCCTGGGGTTTTATTATGTTTAATTCTCCAACATACAATCCCATATAAAGTACAGTTGAGAAATGACGTAACAAGCAATATCACTGATACGACGATCTGAAATTCACTGGCAATTGTTACTCCAATTCGACAGATAAATGAGCTTTCTGCCGATCTTTTCTCAAGCAAAACCAATGGCAAACACGCACCTGTTATTGAAACGAGCCATATTACAAACAAGATAAGCTTAAAGATCTTGCGCTTGTGCGTTTTCACTAAATGTTTCATTGGAAACATGATCGCCATGAAACGGTCAACTGATAATCCAAGCAATGAGAGAACGGAACAGCCGTAGGATACAATAATTCCAAATGGTTTGGTAACACAGAAATACCAAATTTGTTCTAATTCAGGAAATATTTCCTCAGATATGAACAGCAGCATCCAAAATCCTAACAATAAATCTGCAGCCGCTAAATTTCCTATAAAAAGATACAAACTTCCCTTAAACTGGTTTGGAAATTTGTAAAGACTCATCAATATTAAAATATTTCCGAATACAGTCACTACACATACGACCGTCGCAAATGTGACTGTTACTACACTGTAGGATGACGTCAACATACAAGTGACGTCTGATTCATTCAAAGAACTCAGCATAACCATCTTGCACTTGTTTCTCTAAGAGTAAGTCCTGTTGTGCTAGAAGCTTGAACAAAGAAAGCTAACATAAAACTTACTTAGTGGAAAAAGTATAGTATTATTATAATCACTCAAGCACGCCAAGCTTTAACCTTATATACTGGTTCTATTCATTAACTCTAATACTTCGATGAACACAATTTTTGCATTTGTATTTACAGTCGAACGTAAAAAGAGTCATTAAACTTAATGGTTTGTTTGTAATCAGACGTAGCTGTTTTACATTTATCTGAGGATTCATTAGATTTAACAATCCAATGGCATTCACTACCAAAAATACTATACGCCCGCATTCAAAGTAATTCACAAATAGTACTTTTCTAACACCGATGTCACCTTGGTGATTACCAGACTGCTTCTCAGGTGGCATTCAACCTAGATTACACTTCTTTTGTTATTGATAATTGTTCCATTTTACAAATAAATATCCTTATCTAATCCCACTTCAGGAGCTCATAAGCACTCCATTGGTCACATCAAAGTATTGATCCCAAAGTACTGTTGGAAGGTCGAGTTCGTTTTGTGATTCTGTATTGTGTTGATGCTGTCTTTAAATACTTTGATTTTATATATCAATGTTTAATGATCTGACGATATCAAAAGCAGTAAATCTTAATTCCCATGTGCAATTGTTTAACTAGTGTTTCTGTTAGTTTTGTATGTACGACTGAACTAAAAAAAGGCAACTTACATAATTTAGATATTCAGATCGTAGTAAAATGTGTTACAAGAACTGCCTGTTCAATGCACAAAATATTGAATCAGTTTATTATCTCGCGAGATTATTATATATTTGCATTTTAGCGAATATTTGCAATGGATGGTATGATTGAATTGAATTATTCAAGCTAAGATTGACGGTTAATAGTCGAAAGAACTAATAGGTGATTGACAGCCAATTATGCACAAGTAAATGGTTGATGAGAAAGATGTTTGATATATTAGCCTTATACTGCGTGGTTACTAGCCAGGTTCGACCTTGACTGAGAATAAATGCAATGTATACCCTTTTTAACAAATATATTTCAATTCTAGAGGAATAAACGTAAGGGTATCTGGGGATTAGCTCGAAGAAGCAACATAGTCACACGTTGAATCCAATGAAAAGGAGACAGTAATAGTTTATATGTGTTTGTTCATAAGACTTTTGTGAAAGTATATCTTTGTTACTTTAATTTATTTACCTGGACATTTCAGTAAACTTAGATTGCATTGAAGACAATTGCATTACATTTCATTTGAGCAAAAGCGAATGCTGGCTCAGTACTCCAGCGCGACAAGCCAGATCAGCATTCATTTTATTCGAGTTAAAGCGAATGCTGAGCTATCTCAGCACGATAGAGCGACAAACCAGGTCAGCATTCATTTTATATGAGCCAGCTCAGCGTTCGCTATATCTCGAATAAAATGAATGCTGATCTGGCTTGTCGCGCTGGAGTACTGAGCCAGCATTCGCTTTTGCTCAAATAAAATGAATGCTGATCTGGCTTGTCGCGCTGAAGTACTGAGCCAGCATTCGCTTTTGCTCAAATAAAATGAATGCTGATCTGGCTTGTCGCGCTGGAGTACTGAGCCAGCATTCGCTTTTGCTCAAATAAAATGAATGCTGATCTGGCTTGTCGCGCTGGAGTACTGAGCCAGCATTCGCTTTTGCTCAAATAAAATGAATGCTGATCTGGCTTGTCGCGCTGGAGTACTAAGTCAGCATTCGCTTTTTCTCAAATAAAATGAATGTTGATCTGGCTTGTCGCGCTGGAGTACTGAGCCAGGTCAGCATTGGTTGAGCTGAATGTTGATTGTTGAGCGGTGTGCCAACTTCACGGACTTTGTTAACTGAACGGTTTGGGGAGCATTGCTTTGTAACCCTAACACGTGCTCACACGAATTCTATTATAATGATCAGATTGACTTTAGAAGAATTACAGAATACGTTACGTACTGTACTGATCATTTCATTATACAACATTAGGCGGCATTCTAGAGACAAACATTTTGTTACAAATTTGCTTTGAAATGAAGTATTTAATCTGCTGCGTGACATTTATCCTTTTACACTGCTGAATCACATATTTCATTGATATTCCTCATACGTTTTTTATTTCTGAGAAACGGAGTCTAAAATAAAACTGTCGCTAAGAAAGCTCTCCTGCATCCACGACTGTTCTCGGTTTATAAAATAAGAATTGTCGTCCTCTACATTATTTATGTCACAAATAGTATCCCTTTCCAAGGAAGTAGATACCTGATGGGCATATTTAGCTCCGTTTAATGGTGCTCTTGTTATAAAAATGAACAGATTCACTTAGCGATGCATAACAGATCAGGGAAATTTAGAAAAATGCTACTAAGTATTATCAGTAAATAACTTTTGTATTCTAGTGACTGTTTTCATCTACAAAATTAATACATTAAACCAGCCCATTGATTAGAGAACAAATTCGTTTCCATATCTCCATATTGAAGTAGGCCTAACCATTAGAAATATTAATCAAATATTGAACGAGATTTTTCCCATACGGCTCGTGGTTCCATTCAATTACAGATGGATGTTCTAGTGCATTTAAATGGAATTGGTGATTGTCCTTTGGTTGTCCTCTTACTGATAAATCGTTTTTTTTTTCACTAATAGGCCTACACTATTGTCGACTGCTTGGTGGTAAGGCTGTTCCACTTTCTGTAAAATGCGAGATAAATAGACATATTGATAAAGAGTCATATTCATGAACCACTTCTAGTCCTGCGATAATTTTTTTGAACTATAGTTTAGTTTTTAGACCGTGTATTATGGTACGTATTCTAGTTATAGTGTCTTTTTTTGTATCAGTCTAACCTATCATACAGCCAATGTCGTTGACACTATATACGTAAGTGAGACGTGTTAGTCTGCCTAGTAATAATTTGATTTTACAAAATAAATGCGCTTTTATTAATTAATTATCAAGCTCTTTTTTCTTTTGTGTTTTTGTCTATCGTAATATTGAAATTAGAGAATTACATTCAGAAAACAAAACAAAAATTACCAAAATTCATTTTTCTTTTGACAGCTTGTCAGTATGTGCCTATAGTGTACCAAACAAAACAAAAAACAGACTCTGCCAGGCCTAGGTAGATTTTAGAGTAGATGAAAAAAGCTCATGTCATCAATTTACGTGCAAACTGAAATGAGCACAATTAAGTATTATTATTCCATTAAATATTAAAGAATTAAATACTTTTACATAGCTGTTATCTTACCAACCAACAGTGTATAGGGTTGAGATGTTGGCATAAAATACAGGTACTACATAATGGTTGTTACCTGAACATGTGCAATATTATCATAGGACCTTGAAGTATTTTACCGTCTTCTTTTTAGGTATGCAATGTTGATCTATCTCAGATATTTCAATATTGAAAAAAAAATTCATTTTTAAATAAACAATACCTTTTGTCTGAATTTCTATAAACATGACATCTACAATGTAAATGGAAAATTCTCAGTATTCTTTAGAATTGTAATAACATGAATGCCCCATGAAGAAGACAGGATCATACATTTATGTGTGCATTACCAGCATAAATCAAAATGTTGATCCTTTAAAATTGCAAATTATGTTTGTTATTATTCACAGAGAAAATGTGATATATTTTACTTGTTAGTATTGTTATGTGGAACAGCGAGAAAAAGAAAACATTTCTGCTGGTAAGGGTATAAGCTTGCTTGATAGATCACAAATTCTACAGGCTGAAAAAAAAACTTTGAGAAAAAAAAAACATTCTTAAAACACCGCAAATAAATTTGAATGGATCTCTGTATACGCACCTGTATATACCGTCAGGAAAATGCGTATACAGCTATTATACAGAAAGGTAACTTACCCCTATAGAGACTCACAACAGTTCCATTTTTCTGATTGGCTATAAAAGAATATTTACAAGCGAAACAAAATGGCCGTCCTTGCTTCATTTCTAAAATTTCAATTACTGTTATTACAAATGTATGAGTTAAATTATTTAACAATTCATAACAATATTTGAACGTAGTAAAGCTCTTGTTCTTGCGTTAATTTTTTACCGTCAACCTCTTCTTACGTAGATAAACCTACCAATCTGTCACCACCAAGCGCTTGTTTTTCGAAAACCAAGCGTCCACACGACGAAAGCTAGCGATCAAAAACTTTTATTTACATACATTAACAGTTACTCGCGAAAAAAAAAAGATATAAAAAACTTTACCGCTGGTAAAGTTTTGAATCCTTAAGGTATGCTCCTATTCAGTGCGAATACTTGTTTATGTTCGGCAGTTTCCGAAGCTGTTGCAGAAATATGAAAAACAATCAAGCGGGGAAGAGGTGCCATAAGGGAATACCAATATTAATTTTCGCCACGATGGACTGATGTTGAAATATAAGTTTTGTGAATCAAATAAATCTGTGGCTCGGGTTGGGTTATATCAACTCTAACAGGCTATACGAGGCCGTATACCTCGCCAAGAAATGTATAACTAATGATATACAAATCATCAAATCGTCAATTTCTTTTAAAGGTCCATAAAGAGTAGAAAACTTCTTGTTTGTAAGTTGAACAGTAAATTTCCAATAGAACTATGATGTAAAAATATTTACCAGTTGCCATTTTATCAAAATGTCATCATTCTGTTTCAGGATTGAAGGAGCCTGAATTTGATGAGTGGATTGTACAATTGAATAGAAAGAAGGTAGCAAGGAAATTTAGGATTTTGTTTTGTCAGTAAACAGACAGAGAAAGAAACATATGATTTTCACACGAAATTGTCTGTAAATGTAATTCAGAAGTTTTGACAAATATCACAACTCACTGTCTTCAAAATGATTATCAAACAAGAAGTTCTTGAGGAATATTTGACAAGAAAAGACATAAAATGATATAAACATAAAAACGACCCCCACCAAAATAGGAAAAGGCTTTCCTTCATTTTACATTCCTAGAGGGAGATACATGCTCTTCGGGAATGAATATTATGTAATTATAATATTTTTCTTCTAAAAATGTTAATGATGTACTACATACTCTCTTGATTGTATGTCTCTCTAATTTGTTATTGATTCATTGAGATTGTTAAGTGCAGTTTAAAACTAGATTTGTTATTTTCATACATTAGGCTAAGAACCGTATATCATCCAATTCAGTGAAGAGTTCATATAACCTAATTTTGCCAAATATTCTCTTGCGTATAAGACATTTATCAACATAGGTATCGGCAAGTCTTCGTGCACAGAAAACAACAAATAATGAATGGCATCAAACGAATAAAAAAGGTCACAAACGTGACGATCATCAGAAGTGTGTCTTTTTGTAGTTCTTTCTGTTTTTATTTTCTTGAGTTTTCTTAAGTTTTAGTCTCCGCAATATAATACCGTATAAAATACAATTTAGAAATGACGTAACTAGCAAAATTATTGATACGGCGGCCTGAAAATCTGTTAAAAGTATTATTCCAACTCTACAAAACAAATGAACAATTGTTTGATCTTACATCCGACAGTAGCAATGGCACACCTGCGCAATATATTGAAACAAGCCAAATTCCTGTCATAATCAGTGTAAAAAACTTTCTGTTTTGTGTTTTGATTATATGTGTCATTGGAAACACAACAGCCATAAAACGGTCAACTGGTATTCCAAAAATGTTCACGAAATCTCTCCTCGAATATAAAGATTAACAACCAAAATCCTAGTTATAGGTCCGCAACTGCCTATTTCCTATATAAATGTACAAACTCCCTTTGAACTGGTTCGAGAATTTGTAAAGGCACATCAATATCAAAATATTTCCGAATACAGTTGAAGCAAACATAGCTGCTGCCACTGTTACTGATACGACGCTGAAATATGTTGTCAATATACAAGACAGAACAGTTTCGTTAAAAGAACTTACTTCAACCATTGTTACAATAAGTAGGCGTTACTTTCTGTAAGACTATGCCTTTTTTCTTGTGGCATTCTGTAAGGCAAGAAATATTAACCGTGTTATAGCCAACATCGTGTGAAGTGCTATAATTGAGCTGTACTTATTTAAAAAGAACAGGATTATTTACTGAAATTTATCAAACATGAATATTTCAATAGTATTTCTTAGTTTTTCTCTAATTTTGATACTTCACTTACTGCTATATTTTTTTGTGTTTAGATATTTCTCAAGCGTTGATATCAATGGGTATATCGAAATATCGTGACTCTTCAACTAAACCGAGAACTTGGCCATCGCCACTTTATACTGGTAGCCGGCTTACTCGTATGTTGTAAAGCAATCAAGGAACAGATAATCCGTCTTAATCGCCGCCTGGGTGTTTCACGAGTTATCACTGGTTGTATTCAATAAGAGTAACTTAAACTGTCGGCACAACCAAAAATCACTGATTTTTCAACCAATTTTACAAAAATGCGTAATCAAAGTCACGCCTCTATACACCTGTATACAAAACATTTTATATTCACTAGTTTTTCTAACACTGTTGTCATCGCAATGATGCTGACTTCTTTACTTGTAAGATCTACGCTACTGAAAGTCAATATGTTGACAGTTGGTTTATGATAATCATTCCTTATCACAAATACCTTACTTGCCTTTAATCCATTAACAAAAGCTGATAAAATGTTCCTGACATGCGAACGAGAATTCCGATCAACTTAATTTATTAATGAAAAAATAAGACGTTATTGTTAAACTTTACCTTACGTAAGGACCACACGTAATAAAAGAACATTTCTTCTAATTTTGGCGTTCTCTTTTTTGTTTCGGTTACAATGCCCTTTTTAGAGTGAAGATGGCTCTTTTATTTTTCTCTTAACTGCCTGTTTTAGTTTGCCTATTTCAGTTAGATACTATAGTCTGTTTACATTCTAATCAGTTAGTTATTTTAGTTTTAATACTCCTGTTTTTGAACTCATATTTCAGCACGACATGCTGCGTGTGCAGTGAGGAGGTGTAAACGTGAAACATCTACTTTGTTACATACATTAGTGCGTGTTATTGTTGCTTTTTCCTTTACTTACACATATGATTTTACCTGCATTGCGATGTACTCTTTAATAAAGAGACGTACAAGAACTTCGAAATTCAGCCCTTTAGCATTTGTTTTTGAAATTACTGGTTTTGATACAATGTTAGTTTAGGCACGTCTTACCAGTAGAAACGGACGTTAAGAGAGCGAAACCATGCTTGCTTGTAATTACTTAGACATGGAACCGAATCTTTGTCCTTTAAACATATATAAACTGTAGTTTGTAATCACGAGTCATATCAATGCCTTTCTTCATTATTGAGCATATATACATATACACCTGCCAATATCCGAATTACATTTTATTTTTTATCAATTCCCCAAAAAGATTTTTAAATATTTTAATAAGCGTTCTGGAAAACTGATTAACTTCTACTCATAAGACCGTATCCCTTCAAGCTGTGTCAAACTTTACAAGACTCCTGGAGACAGTTGTAAAGTACTTATTGTAGGTCTTAAAATGCCGCCGAGCATCAATTGTTTGGACTGTGTTAAAAGGACGATTTCAGCTGCACGAGGGAAAATGGAGATTATGTAGGTTGTTTACTAAATATAGGAACTGACATGAGTTAACATTTCGTTTCAGATCATTTTTATCAAATGACCGAAACAGTGGTGAAGTTAGTTTTACCGTAACTTTATTCATTTTAACTAAACTGTGAAGGGGCTCTTTAAAAATCCGCCAAGAAATCAGTTCTAATTAAATGTCAGTATTTATGGGATAAAACTAAAACAGAACACGTATGTCTGAAATAGAACAAATAACTTAATCCATTTATGTCTAGTCAGTTGGACGTGTCCATTTTCAATTAAAAGGGTTCCTGGTATCAATTTTCAATTTTATTCTATTTGAGGAAGATAGTCCTTTATGCAAACAGTGTAGACACTGATCAGAAGTTTTTAAAGACATTAGGAATTAATGGGTTTATAAGATATTTAATCTAAAATGTAACTTAAAACAGTTAATTCTTACATCAAATTAATACACCAATATTTGGTAACTTAAAAGTAAATACTAAAAACAACCTGATCCTTGCTTGACGGCACTAAATTCACACTAGTCTTACGATAAAAGTCCAAACATATCTTCACACTGTAAGAGATGTGCCTCTATATACATAAATATAAAACAGTTTTTTGTAAAAACACACAGAAACAAGAAACAAGACCACAAATCGTCAGTGTCTTTTTTTTAAATGGTCAGGTAATACATCACAACCGATGTGTCAAATAACTGTGCCAGATAACCTTGATGAAAATAACACCAAAAGAAAGTCATTTCGTGATCTACAGGCATCACCGTTTCCGCTTTATTTTTCTTATCTCGGGGCTCTTCCTCTCTGATTCTGAACTCTTTGTCTTCGTCGTAAAATTCGTCTGTAACGCTCAATTTGTTCGTTCAATAGCCTCTTCTTTTCAACATCAGGTAAAGGTGTCGGCTGTATCTCCAGTGAAGCAGCGTCTGCAGCACACTTGCCGTCCCTTATCCGGAAGTCATCTATAGAAATGTCGCCTTCATAACCAAGGTCTGTCTGCCCCTCAAAGATAAGCTGAAAAAAAAGATTCCATGATCATTACAAAACCACTGAAACTAAATTCATAGAATGATATCAATCAAACATGAATAAAAATAATCTAATATATTTTATACAATATCCCCGTGAACCACTCGGACTATTCAGACTCATGCCAACAGACCATCAAATGTTTTTCAGTGCTATAAAATGGAAAACAGTTGACTAAGAATAAAGATAAAGCACTGGTTAAAGTTACCGTATCAGGAGCTGATAGAAACCAAAATCCCTGCTGACTCATTTATGTGACCGCTTTGTGTATTAACCAGAGATGTCTAGTCCTGATATAAGGAAGAAGAAGGCATAACTTTCCCCTCTATATGATAACATGTTCCTAGAAGTGAGAAGCCAAAAAAAAAATGGAAAAAAAAATTAATTAATTAATACGAAGCTTGGACGTCTGAAACTACATCTGAAATGACCTGCCATGTTGCACGACCACGGGAAGATATTAAATGGCCAACATCACACTGACTGAGACTGCACTCTTTTTACACCGGAATTTTATTGCTCAACTCAGGGTATAAAGAATCTTCGTGTGTTACCTTGTATCCCGAACGCGCTGTTTCTTCGTCAACAGACACGCTTGCTTTGATCCAAAGGTTACCTTGGTTACCAAACACCCGCCACACAGCACGGAACTCGTCACTCGTTAATGGCTGTATAAACGAGAATAAAACAATTTAAATTCATTTTAAACATAAAATATTACTGTGCTTTTTTAAATCAGTTAAATGGTCAAACAAACAAAACAAACCTTACAGTGAAACAATTGATTGTTCTCGCTTGTCTGCATCTTTAACCCTGAACATGCTGAAATTTTGTAATGGATTTGCCCAGTTTTGAATTTGGAACAGTCCATTCAAGTTTAAGGAATTTCAATATCAAAATACAAAAATGGAGCTACCATCAGTATAGAGCCTGGTCAGACTGCACGGATGTGCAGGCTGGCCTGGCTCTATACTGGTGGCAAAGGCTAACCACTTTCGGTTCCAGCAGGTTAAGAGTTAAAATACTTCACCTAGATACACATTTTTATCATTTTTATGGGTTTTCGTATTGGGTTTCAAAGCTGGCTTATGCATGCGCATTGCTATCTACAGGTTTATTCTCACCGAAGAGGGTGGCGGAATTGAACAGATCAAAATACATAAAAAATCTGTCAGTTCAGAAATTATATATTAACGAAATACTCTTTCAAACGTTTAAGCATCCCTCTGAATGTAAAACATGTATATCATGTCGGAAATACCTTGCTATACACTGTGAGTGTACCAGTTTGTCGCCCATACATATGGTAAAAGAACTCTATACACTGTGGGTTTAAGCCCCTGTAGCTTGGGGAATACAGCTTAGCTGCCTGGCCCTTTGATTTCCCTGATGCTTCTATGTACAAATAGTGACCTGAAACAAACATTGTTATCCTGAATACTGAGTAAACTTTTATCTGATTTGGCGAAATGTTATGTAAAAAGACGAAAACGACGGTAACAGACACATTTTTGAATCTTAATAAATTCAACGTAGTATTTCTATTTCCGTAAAATACAGGAAACAGAAGTTCAAGATTTTCAGTGAAGCATACGAGACGATATACCCGTAACTTATTTCTAACACAGACATTTTAATATTAACTTCTTCTTGGACGTGTATATAGTAAATACTAGATTTCACATTTTGTCCGTCTACATTTAAATGAAAACAAAGCGGCAGGAATGTTTTTTTTTCCCTCGTAACATATATGGACAAAGTTTTTTTATTAGCCTCCTGAACATCTGTAACATTTTCAATAAAGCAACGACTTACCGTGATTGTTTTTGCATGTGTGGTCATTTTCAGGTCCGGTGTTGGCGGAGGGAGACCGACCTTGTGTTAGTTCCCAGTCAAAATCGTCCGTGTTGTTGTCCTGTTTAAAACCGCACATGTCTGGGTCCTCAAATCCACAGAATGTCTGCGTCTTTCCTGAACGAAAAAAACAGGACATATAATATTAAACTGTCCTTGGTAGTCTGAACTTGTTATCCTACGTTTTTTTAAAGGATTTTTACTCTTGCGTGCTGACCTATTGCTTAGATAAGTCTTGCGTGCTGACCTATTGCTTAGATAAGTCACTGTCTGGACACTGAAAACTTACCAATAAATCCGTTTGTTAAGGCACATGTATCTCCCAGAAACACATATTTTGAGTACATAAAATGGGTAGTCGGGATGTATCCTTAGTTATTGGATAACTAGTACAACGTTAGATAAATCCTTCACTCTGAAAATTGAACAGTTTTCAAACCTTAATAAATAATGTTTGCTTGCTTTCGACATTTTTGTTGTCATATAAGGAACGTTAATCCTCGAAGAGAAAAGTTAGTAGGCAAGATTTGATGAAGCATTGAGTACTCCAATAATTTGTCGTTTTGATTTCTTTTCGAAAGAAGTCATTTGTGAATGAGCGGCAACGATGTCTAATGGGCCTTCATCAAAATTGCTTCCCCGATTTCTTTAGTTTTTTTCATAATGTTGACCGTGAGGTATAAAGGAGAAAAGTTACACGTGAAGCTTTCATGACTGCTTTCGTAAAATTAATGCTGTATACTTACAGACATATTGCCCTATGTGTATTTTGAATAAACTATTATTAATTACAGATATCAAGTTTCGACATCTTCAGGGTAGGTAAATGTCTATTTAAATTGACTATTGCAGAGAAGACTTGCGTACCATTTGTAAGCAAACCAGGTAATAATCTTAGAATATGTATACCTGGTAGAGAATTAGGGCAGCGGCGATGAAGAATAGAGCTTAAAATAAATAGAAAATAAATTAAACAGAAGTGCGTTCCGCTAAATCATCAACTTTTCCCGTAAAAAAAATTAATAGGCAAACAAACGAACCTCGGGGCAACACCTTTAGTCAAAATAGTATCGTCAGTTAAGAAAGCCACTTCTAACAGATTTCTGAAAATTATCTGATACGTCATTCATCAATCCACAATAATCAACAGACATTCCACACACTTGTTGCTTAAAGCTTGTTTGATACATTAATTTCTCCTTTAAGTTATGCAAGGGAAAACAGTCTTTTAGTTTCTGACGTAAGACAAGTAAAAATGACGCCTCTTAGCACGGTAATTAAGTTTTGAAAATGTTAGAGTTTGTTTGCAAAGCAAACACTGTCTGACAGGTAAGTCTTAAAAATAGAATTGTTATATATTTTTTGGAGTGCTATATTTATTCACAAAACACTGATAAATAGGAGTAATGAGATAATTACTGTGTGAGGTAGATTTATATTTAATCGCTAAAACAATCATATCTGTCAGGATACAATCAGTGATTAATAGCTCAACCTGTGGGAATGCTATATTTTTGTCTTGATAAAAGTCTTTAAACAAATTGCAGACAATCCAATAGCCGACAGTCTTACTAAAATTTATAGATCTTTGTAATTCCATCTGCACAGTTTTGCCACGTAATACAATTTACGAGTAATTTCTTAATCAGGTCAAATAAATTGTTATCCTTGGGCAGTACAACCCAAATTACACGTGACAAAATCAAGTTACGTGTGCTTCCTTACTCTGACTGTAAGAAATTGAGAATTTCTGATAATTTTATGTGCTCCAAATATGCACTTAAACATTTGTCTTCTGTATTAAATGATAAACGTCTTTTCTGTTAGTTTGACAAAGTTTATAGTTACGTGTACAAGTCAATTCATTAAACTTGTATCACCTCAATGTTGACTTCGAAAATATTTGTTGAAGATGTTGACTTGAAATGATCTCGCTAACATTAGTACATTTTTCTGCTTGCTAAAGAAGAAATGATTAACGAAACTAAAAGTTTAGTTTAGAAAAAAAATAACAGTAACTTTCGAATGTCTGACTAATATTAAAACAAATTTATTTCTTCCATTTGATTGAAATAGGAGCAAACGCACTGACCTTATGTGTAACTTTGATACTGCGAATCGACCTAAATTGATTAGAATCAATCGAGTAAACAAAATACATGTTCTCAACAAAACAATCTTGATAGAGATTTACTAGACACTACTACATTCTCTGCTTTATGATCCCTCGTATAAAACTAAAACATTTGATCCCTGGGAAGGAGCCAAATACCAAACTACTGCAGTGAAGTTTAACATATCTTCGTATATAGCACTCCATGATACAAACAGTATTTTAATGCAGTATTGGGATTTGGAGATTCCAGCATTACGATTTTAACGATTTTGTCCTTAAGTTTTCAGTGTAAAAGATTAGACCAGGCAGTACTAGAAATGAGTCTATGGGCAAAATTTGAACTATTTTAGTTGAGGTGCACTGGAAAACTGACCTATTAATTTTCAGAGTTCTGTACGCGGAACAAATAAAAACCCAAGGTGCAAAGTTTAATAATGGTTGACATCGAGTTAGACCGCGCTTCGTATCAAAGTCTGAAACTCTGAACCTTGTGGTTTCAGACATAATCAACTTTATAACTCTTGCCCTTATGGTTTTTAGAAAATATCCTAAGTTTTCATTCTAGTTCCCAAACCGACCAAAGTGCTCCATGGAAAGGTATTACTTTGTAAAGATTTGGTATAACCTTTTTGCAAGAAATATTAATTGCTTAGGAGGAGACGTCAATTTAGGCAGAATGTTGACGAATGACGCACGTTGCACGATATAATTGCCAATTCAAAGTCGTCGTTTCTCGGAATGTCCTCCTCGAAAAATATTTTCGTAATAAACCACTTGATCTTACACTGGCAAAGTCTTCTAGTGTTTATAACAAACTAGTCAGTCTTCACAATTACCTTTCTTCAAAGAATGTCTTAAGATAGTCGCTATCTTTTGTTAATCATTCTTCCGTCTCCTTTCGACATTTTTTACTATTCAAACCTAAGTATTAAAATTATAGATCCCACCTTATCCTTCAAAATTTACACAGAGAGAAAAAAAAACTGTTGAAATAACTTGAAAATCTGATTATAGATTAAACTTGTTTTGAGTATAACTTGAACGAAAGTAAATCAATGCATACCACAATATCGGCCAAATTTATATTCATTTACTAATTTTAGGTAAACAGTTCTGTCAGTAATGTACTGAATACAGATTTAGTATTGGGCGTCTAAATTCAGACATATGTTGGCAACTGCTGAAAATCTGGGTTGATATTAAGAAGACCAAGCCTTACTTTAATGTTCTCAGTGACCTTAATTCTTCTGTGAGAGAGACTTGCAGAGATTGCTTGTTTACTGGTTTAGTAAGGTGTCGTATGTATGAGACAGTTCAGTGTTTGGAAAAAAGAAATCTGATTTTACGTAAAAATCTAAAGAAAATGCAGCAACATTAGTTCGGCCGAATAAAGCAACACGTGACAAAATATTCAGGAAAAGTTTCCAAACAGATGTCAGACAGTCTATGATAGTGCATGTCTATTTAGCACATCTATAGACAGTCAGTTAGTGTTAAAACAAACATCAGGGTTTTTTTTTGCTATTATCAAAAGGTGCTGACAAACTAAATGACTGTGGACCAGAACATACAGTTGATAAAATATACCATCTCTTGAATCATTTAGTATACAAAACCAGAACATCACAAACGATAAAGCAAATAGTAACCATCAAAACAATTATATGTAGATTTGCAATGTTATGTACGGACAAAAATTTATAAAAATAAGCTTTTGTTTAGCTTAAAGTTAGTAAGCATTTAAACTCAAATGCTGTTAACTCGATATTCTATTATCAGTTATCCAGACATGTCTACAGTAATCCATAATAGATTTACAATGGAAGGAATAGTTCTCATTTTAAGAAAAAAAAATGTAAGACTGTTTAACGCTAAGATACTTTAGAGAACTGATTTGCATTAATGTCAAGATGAGAAAAATCAGGAACAGTGATACAGAATTTTAGGAATGTGCCAAACCATCAACATTGAGCATTTGGTTTCATACTAAAGCATGCGTTTTTCAGTGCCAAGACGCATAGCATCATAGCGAGAGTAGGATTGCGTTGTAAGGTTCCAATGGAAAGCATTGTGCAACTTTATATAATATCTTACAATTTGTCTTTTCTATACAGGTCAACACAAAAACCGTCCTCCTTCGACTCTTACGACAAACGTGTAATTAAACAATTGTTAGAAATAGCAACAATGGAAAGAGAGCGAAAACAGTTGATAACAACAAAAGTGTAAAGCTTTTTTTTGTTTTACCTCTCGCCAACATTATAAAAACATTGTTCTCAATAACGCACACTACCTATAGACTATCTGCGTCATTCACCATCTACAATTATTTATAATTGTAATTCCACACACTTGTTGCTTTGAGCATTATAGCTATGCCATATTTTTCTTCTCTTAACTAACTACTTAATGCTTGACATACTATTATAATTTATAAGAGACATAATATACACTGTTTATAATTTCTAAAGCAATAAACCGTAATTAAGATGTCAATTATATACAGTGTAAATGTTTTCTGCGGTTCTATACAAAAACAAAATGTATACCATGCTTAAATTATGCGCTGCAAGGAAAAAAATATATGTATAGTTTGTTAAGTAAACCAGTGATTATCAAAGATACAGTACGAGGTAGAGTTGCAGACATGACTCTATTCCGTTTTGATATTACATTGAAACCTGTATACATTGTGTTTATCTAAGAATTTTGCGTCTAAAAATATAATTCCTTTTAGTTTTATCGTAATGACATACTGGTAATTTATGAAATAGTTTTAGTATATATCTATCTCTAAATATCTGAATCTGCTTCTTCCATGTGCAACCGATTCTCACTCCGACCGAAATATGGTCTTACCGTACCTTTGAAACCCTTTAAGTGACACGGTACATTTTTATTTTATTAAATAATGATGAAATATTATAGAGTAAAAAAAGATTTTTCTTTCGTACGAAATATAATGCGTTTTATGGTTATTTGTAAAAGCGAAATAATAACTCGTAATACGGAATGAACTGTGTTTTCTCGAACTATCATTTTGTAAAAAATGAACGAAAACAGTATTTCATAATTAGGAAATGACAGTTCATAATTGCGTAATAGAATAAATCGAAACTTAAACGTAAGCGATGTCACTTAGGGGCTACGTAAATTTCATTTTCACATAATTATGCTTTGTGAATATATATAAAAGTGATTTAAAAAGTGACAGCAATCAAAACATCGATCAGATTAACAAGTTAAAAATATATTCCTTTTAGATGATGGATTTTTCAGTTAGTTAGTCTGTCTGACTATTTGATAATCTAGCTGACATTCCATAAGAACGATCGAAAAACTTACAAAAATTCTATAAAGATTCAAAGTAAACAAGGTTAAAATGTGTGCTTATTTGGCTCAGAATTTATGTATAAGAATTAAAAAAAGTCGTTCCTTTGTACTATTTTAACGCTTCTGTTAACTTAAAGGTTTTGCATATAAAAATACAGAAAAAAGGTATTTTTTACACAAAAATGAAGGGTTGTATAATTTGCAGAAAATAAAACCACAGTAGCTTATTGTTATGAGAAAAAAATGTGATGCAGATTTATATTTATTTACAAAAAAAAATATGTTGTAAAGATGCAGGCCAATATTTAATAGCTGCACCTGTAAGATTTGAAAGATAACTTTGATAAAACCTCTTATTTAATAACAAGTAACAGACAGTCTAAGTGCTGAAAAAATATAGAAACATATGGATCTTGATTCCTCTTTATGACATGCTAGCAAGGTAAATCTAGGATTTATTTTTCAGCCAGATTGTATCACTTTGAATCAATGGGCACTTCAGACCATAACAACAGACGCCGTAGTCGACTTTCATTTCTAAGGCTTTGTAGTCGTTTCGCCTAAATTTTCTACGCCTCAGCTGTCACTTCGTAGATTAATATAAAATTAATCTATGCTTCTCTAAAATATATATTTCCTTCATCAATCCGTATCCATCAAAGGGAAAGACAAAATACGCTTTTGCTAAAAACATCAGTGAACAGTTAGATTTTAAGTGAAACCAGCCGAATTGTATCAAAAAGAACTAATTAATAGGCTTTTTATCTGATAAATAATTTACTGTGCCCTAAAATTATTTGAGTTATATCGGTATAAAAATTAAACCTTGTAGGTCTTCTTTCCATTCATCGGTTTTTATATTTTAATTAACTGATCTCTTAAAAGATTTCTTCAAAAGGTCAACTATTTAAAAAGTCTTCTAAAAATTCAGCTAAAAGGAATGCAAAATTTCTTATCCTGATGTCAAACGTCAATGTAAAACACCTGTCTGTCAACCATTCAAATTGTTAACAAGGTTCATCCAAATATGTACCTGAAAAGTGATCTGTATAGACCGCAATCCATGAAATACCAGGGATAGTGAGAAATTGTTTTCCAAAAGTTGCCAGTTAGCAACACATATATGTTTTTATATTACGTTTTCGTGTTTGGTCAGTTTGGTTTCATTGACTTGAACGTCCTTTAAATCAGAGTGATATCAGACGTACAGTTTTAATACCTTACCGTCGTTCATGTGAAGGGTAAGCACTTGCTTTCTCACATAATATCTAATATGAATAAAAGATGTGCAGATAATAGAAAAACAATGCAATTTGAGAGAATGATACTGGTCAATCTAAGAAATTCTGTTACAACAATTTACATTTATTGAAACATTCTGTTCGGTTTGAGATTAGATAATTCGGGTTACTTTTTTTATAGGAAATTGCAGCGGCAAAACTGAAACACTGACTTCATATTTCTGCGATGCCAATGTTGCACTTTTTCTTTCAAAACATACTTTCATGTCAAAGTGTTTTTTAAAGAGCTGTTTATATTTTCATGACATACAATATGAGTATAGTGGATAATGAAGCTAGTCGGTACTGTCTAACAGTTCTCATATTTCGTTATTTTGTATTGAGACACAATACACAGTAAATGGCCAATATATTATTCCACACGGCACCAACTTCACCAAGCAAATTTTTTTTCAACATTTCAAGCAATAGTAGGATTCTTTCTCATACAAGTTGTATTCAGTCTTTGTAAAGAGTTGTATAGATGTCTGTTTCTTCCTTTATTTTCGGTTATTTTTCCACCAGCGTCTACCATTTGACTTGTATGTTTCCCTATTCGTGTTTCTGATTAACTATATTAACTACATGATGACCTATCTACTACTAGTTATTAGACTGGTTACAGTCTCTAGCATTTACCTCACGTCGAAAGTTTCAACTCTCAAGTTATTCGGTAACTGTACTTATACATTGAGATATTGACTTATTTATTCTTAACCAATTCCAGCTGATTTTCACAGCCGAAAGCGAATTTTCTAAGATTTTATCAGGTGAAGTGTAGAAAATACTGGAAATTTAAATAGATTGTTTCGTGTGAAGCTATCTCAAGTATCTATCTTTTATCATGTTGGTAGCCAAGTTTCCTCTTTATTTTGCCGTATACTCGCTTTGTTATTCGTCACCTTAATATCAAATCAAAAGAACACAATAATGACACTAACATCCATAACTATCACTATAACCATATCCCTGTTATAGTTTACATTAAATTAAGATTATTTCTTTGTCGTGGAATTTAACGCAATTTCCAAAGGATAACCAGACATATCAAGTCTTGTGAAAGAATACGCCCACAATTCTTCGCAAGATTTCGATACTAAACACAGAATTTCAGCAAATACTTTTGGTGCCCTCATAATGTTGTAGACTATAATTTATACTTTGAGATTTTTTTCTCATCTGATGGTTTTAAAATAAAAATCGTGCCTATTCTAAAAGATTTCTCAGATTTCAGCTGGATCCCGAAGTTAGTTAATAATAAGAGGGCCACGATGGCCCTAAATCGCTCACCTGAGTCTCATTGCTCATGTTACAAATATCGTTATTGGTTTTTATGGGTGCAAGTTTGAATAAGTTTGCAATAAGTTTGAAGACTCTAGTTGTAATGGTACTCAAATTTTTAGCAGAAATAGTTTTCACTCTACAGGTCCCAGTGACTTTGACCTTTGACTTACAGACCCCAAAAACAATAGGGTTCTTCTAATATAATTAAACTATAAAGTTTGAAGGTTCTGGGTGTAATGATTCTCCAGTTACTGAGAAGAAATAGTTTCCTTTCTACAGGTCCCTGTGACCTTGAAGTTTGACCTACTGACCCCAAAAATGATTGGGTTTTTTACTGAGTAAAGAAAATCATCCTATGAAGTTTGAAGGCTCTGGGTAAAATGGTACTCCAGTTACTGAGCAGAAACAGTTTTCACTCTACAGGTCCCTGTGAACTTAACCTTTGACCTATGGACCCTAAAACAATAGGGTTCTTCTGATACAATTATCCTATAAAGTTTGAAGGCTCTGGGTGTAATGGTACTACAGTTACTCTGCAGAAATAGTTTTCACTCTACAGGCCCCTGTGACCGTCAGACTGACCTTTGACATACTAACCCCAAAATAATAATATGGTTCTTCTATCATCCTATGAAGTTTGGAGGCTCTGGGTGAAATGGTAATCCTGTTATTGAGTGGAAATGGTTTTCACTCTAGAGGTCCCTCTGACCTTGACCTTTGACCTACTGACCCAAAACACAAAAGGGATTTTTTTTGTCCTCAATAAGGGCAATAACTTTGTGGATTTGAAGGCTTTGGGTCAACTGGTACTCAAATTATTGAAAGGAAACGAAGTGTGAAAGACAGACAGACAAACAGACACCCATGGACAAGGCAAAAACAATATGTCTCCATCAGAAGGGCAGGGTTGGGAGGAGACAAAACAACGAAAATTGAAGGTATAGCCCTTAGTGTTTCAGAGCAGCAATTTTTTAAAGTTTTCCCTATATAAATCCTTGTGTAAAATCAAATGACCCCCCGGGTGAAGCCAGTTTTGACCCCAGGGTCATAATTTGAACAAACTTGGTAGAGGTCCACTAGACAATGCTGCAAGCCAAATATCTAAACTGTAGGCCTTGTGGTTTCTGACAAGAAGATTTTTAAAACTTTTCCTATATAACTCCAAGTAAAATATGTGACCCCTGGGGCGGGGCCTACTTTGACCCACGGGCTATAATTTGAAAAGACTTGGTAAAGGTCTAGTAGACAATGCTGTACACCAAATATCTTAACTCTAGGCCTTGTAGTATCTGAAAAGAAGATTTTTAAAGTTTTTCCTATATAAGTCTATGTAAAACATGTGACCACTGTGGCGGGGCCATTTTTGACCCAAGGGGCAATGATTTGAACAAACTTGGTAGAGGTCCTCTTGACAATGCTACATACAAAATATCTAAACTCTATGTCTTTTGGTTTTTGATGTGAAGAATTTTTTAAACTTTTTCCTATATAACTCTTTGTAAACAAGTGACCCACCGGGGCAGGACCTATTTTGACCCTGTGGCTATGATTTGAACAAATTTAGTAGAGGACTACATTGTCTACTGGACAATGCTACACACCAAATATCTAAACTCTAGGCCTTGCGGTTTCTGACAAGAAGATTTTTTAAAGTTTTTCCTATATAACTCTATGTAAATCATGTGTCCCCTGGGACGGGGCCATTTTTGACCCAAGAGCCATGATTTGAACAAACTTGATAAAGGTCTACTGGACTATGCTGCACACCAAATATTTAAACTCTAGGCCTTGCGGTTTCTGACAAGAAGATTTTTAAGTTTTCCCTATATAACTCTATGTAAAATCAACTGACCCCACGGTCATAATTTGAACAAACTTGGTAGAGGTCCTCTAGACAATGCCACATATCAAATATCTAAGCTCCGGGCCTTGAGGTTTCGGAGAAGAAGATTTTTAAAGATCTAACTTTTAAAATCTAATTTTAGCTCCAGTGAACCAGAAATGCAATGGACCAGAACCATTTGAACAATCTTGGTAGAGCTTCATGCAAGGAACATCCCAGGCAAGTTTCATTTAATTTGGCCGTTTGGTTTCAGAGGAGATGTCATTTGAATGAAAAGTTGACGACGGACGGACGGACGACGGACAAAGACTGAACAGAAAAGCTCATCCTGAGCACAATTGTGCTCAGGAGAACTAAAAAGCAGAATTAACAACTCCAGCAAGCGTCGAGAGCTTCGGTCTTCTTACATAAATCTAATTAAATCCTAAATACAACTGGGAAAAATTTAAGTACTTTATGAAAGCAAATATGTATAATTGTACACATGAAAGAACGAAATTCCAAGTTCACTAATGTCAGGTATATGCTATTTTATTTCTGACGCAACATAGAATAAAAGTCGAACAGATTTATGCATATTAATGCGGTTGCTTTTCCAGTTGCCTTTCTGTTATAATAAATGTCATACAATTCTGTTTCCCATTGTTTTTCTGTTATAAAGAATGTCACACGATTCCCATTGTCTTTTCTGTTATAACAAATGTCATACGATTCAGATTACCGCTGCCTTATCTGTTATAATAAATAACAGACAATTCTGTTTACCTGGCCTTTTCTGTTATAATAAATGACACACGATTCTGTTTACGGTATAAAATGTCACACGAATCTGTTTACCGTTGCCTTTTTGTTATAATAAATGTCACACGATTCTGTTTCTGTTATAATAAATGTGACACGATTCAGTTAGTGATGTATAGATTGAAATTTTTTCGAGTGTAGTCATTTTAATTACTTTGCCCTTGTACAATATGATTTATGCTATCAAGTGTGCTTTCTGGTTTCGTTTAATGTAGTTCGAAGGAATTTATTTTTTGCCAAAGTAACTGAGACGTACGTATGTATGCTTAAATGTGTGGGCCACTTACAATGGCCATCCTACCAGTATCTATGCAAATGTTAAGGCAAAATAAATTCTTGTACGAAAAAATGTCAAATAACCCATAAGCACTGCAAAAATATTACATTCCCAAACAGTTGTAGTATTTCTTTCATGGTTTGTGTTTAACGAAAGGTAACAACAGCACAATTCTATACACGCAGATACCAACTGTCAGTTTTAACAAGAAATCTGTCTATCACTAACATCGTTAACTAGTAGCATCCTTGATATATTAGAAAAATAATCCGCATCAATGTCATGGGGGGAAACATCTAGAACAGTGCGAAAAGTTCTGTGAAAAGTACAATTAGCAACAGATGCACTTCAAGAATGTAAGCCTATTTTCTTATTTCTGCTGCTATCTATATTGTCAATTTTGCTATCTAGGCAAAGCTTTGCCGCCGTTATGAAGGTAAAGTGAAACGGCAAAACTCTCAGAAGGGGTTGTCTTATCACATCAGACGTCATTCATGTATGAGCAAAGTTTTTTCTTACTTCTGAATTAAACATTAGTCTATCCGGAACTAGCCAGTATAGGAACTGAGGAGTTGTCGTTGTTGCTCTACGATAAGGTGATGTTTGGAAAAAGTTATTGGCAATACGTGTATTATATATTACCTACAACTTAATCGAACTATCGTGTATCATTAGTATTTTCTTTTAATTCTGTTTAAAACTGTTTCACTACTTCTGAAATTATACACGCTGTCAGTGGAAAGCGATACAAAACTCGCTATTAAGACAGCTTGAAGTAATTGCTTAAATTTTCATCTGTAAAAAATCAAGTCGTATGAATAGTATTTATATTTACCTGAGCGGAAACGATAGGCTTCACATTTCTTCATAAACTACTGACTACATTCATCTCAGAGTAAATACACGTAATAAATAAACATCTAGGTATTAAATACTATAATTATAATGGTAATTACACGAAATGAAACTGTAAATGATCTCCTATTTTGGCAGTTTGTTAAAATGATACATCATTTGATTAATGGTTTCATTCACACATTGCGACTCTGTTTCCGGAAGTCTTTTCGTTACTTTCATAAATAGGTATCAAATTTAAATTTCAACAGTTTCAGATAATCTCTGCTGGCAGTAATAGATGGAATTTGAAGTAAATGATAATAGAAAAAAAATATTTAAAAAAATCTTTATTTATTCCACGAGTACGTCGTATTGAATGAAAAATGCAGGCTTTCCATTGCGTGTCTGACATATCTAAGAAATAATTAATGTTTCTAATTTTATCTGTGAAAAAGAAAAGGTTTCGTCCGAAAGGTTTCAAATTTGCCATGTTAAACAGACACGAGAATTCAAATGGTAACAAATATAATGTCAGTCGTGGACAGTACTCACCTTTTCGCCTTTAAGATCAAAGATAAAATGATTTCGCCTTTTTTATTGAGAGCTTCCATTGTTTTCTTTTCGTATTTTTTCTGTTACACGCAAGTGACGTCACACAGATATAGATTATACACGAGATTTAATTTGACATTTAAACCGCAACACGTAGAACAGTGCTTAAGTTATTACATCGCTTTTTAGATAATTTTCCTGTCATTATTATAATTCAAGATAAAAATCTTTACCAGAATATAATCCTATTATGACTCAAGATATCAATCAAGTTTGCTCTGCCATTAATGCTGCATATTATTCGCTTGCCTATATATTTCATTTTGTTCAAGTAATACCGACTTGAAGTACGGAAAACATTTCATCTGTTGCTTCAGCAGTTACAAAAACTTCCGCAACAGGTGAAAATTAAAACTAAAACCATTGACGAGACAATATGATCTAAATATGACAACCTTCTTTGTTTTGTGGACTTTGAGTTTTCAGCATTAAATACTTTTTGCCTTTCTTAACTGCTGTACTAAGTTGGATTGCTGAAAAAAACCTCCCCTCTTTAGAAGCATTTTAAGCAATGAAATTTAAATTTCTCTCCTCTTTTCTCCACTATCCCCTTCCACGCACGAATAAGTAACATCCCTGGAAAGCCCGTTTAAAATGAAATTTCATAGTAATGCACTGCAACTGGTCTAATCTATTAAACAGAGTCTATATTTTATCTTGACTGCAAATTTGTCTTAGAGTATTTTTTTTTATTTTCTAGTTATGTACTATATCTGCTTACTCAGCATCATGCATTCGAGTATCTTGAGGCTCTAAATATGAATCCACCTGATGGCTTCATATCAAAATGAACAATAAAACCATTGCAGTGTTACTGGCATTTACCGATGAAAATGAATTCTAGATTTGTAGTGTTTTCTACATCTCCCTTTTTGTATCATTCTTCAATCAATTTTCAATAGTGTTACAGTCTTATTGATGGATCCCTGACCCTTAACATTTCCATGATTTAACAAAGAAGTGCTGTATATTTTCACCATAAACAAGTATATAACAAAAGAGCACGTGGTTATGTTTGTGGGTAAAATCTATTGTTATAAGATTTAAGAATCATTCTGTGGATCCATGAATAAATGGGCAAACTCCAAAAAAAAGTATTCCATAATATTTTTTAAATAAAATCCCGTAAATGCACATAATTTACATACTTTTACCCGATGTCAAGATAAGTCAAACATTCTCAGTTAAACAGTTAAATTTAATGCATTGATATTAGTCGTTATATAGTGTTGATGTACCATTTTCGATGAATAGCCATTTACTCAAAATGAACACTTTCTAACGAATTAACATGCCTATTGTACTGTCATTATAGGTTATGTCCCTTTAAAGGTCATTTAGTTAGCAACATTGCTTCTAAAATATGTCAGCTAAAACAAAGAAACAAAACAAAAAACTGTAGTAGGTTATGTCCCTTTAAAGGTCATTTAGTTAGCTACATTGCTTCTAAAATGTGTCAGCTAAAACAAAGAAACAAAACAAAAAACTGTAGTAGGTTATGTCCCTTTAAAGGTCATTTAGTTAGCTACATTGCTTCTAAAATGTGTCAGCTAAAACAAAGAAACAAAACAAAAAACTGTAGTAGGTTATGTCCCTTTAAAGGTCATTTAGTTAGCTACATTGCTTCTAAAATGTGTCAGCTAAAACAAAGAAACAAAACAAAAACTGTAGTAGGTTATGTCCCTTTAAAGGTCATTTAGTTAGCAAAATTGCTTCTAAAATATGTCAGCTAAAACAAAGAAACAAAACAAAAAACTGTAGTAGGTTATGTCCCTTTAAAGGTCATTTAGTTAGCAACATTGCTTCTAAAATGTGTCAGCTAAAACAAAGAAACAAAACAAAAAACTGTAGTAGGTTATGTCCCTTTAAAGGTCATTTAGTTAGCAACATTGCTTCTAAAATGTGTCAGCTAAAACAAAGAAACAAAACAAAAAACTGTAGTAAGTTATGTCCCTTTAAAGGTCATTTAGTTTGCAACATTGCTTCTGAAATGTGTCAGCTAAAACAAAGAAACAAAACAAAAAACTGTAGTAGGTTATGTCCCTTTAAAGGTCATTTAGTTAGCAACATTGCTTCTAAAATGTGTCAGCTAAAACAAAGAAACAAAACAAAAATGTAGTCTTAACAGAACTTTCAGATGGTTAGGTGTCACTTTTTGTTAAAACTGCTTTGTTAAATTAATATTAGATTTCATTTTAATCGAATGCTGTCACATATTTAGCGTCGACTTAAGTGGAAGCAAAATGATCTTTTATAGAGACATCTCAACTTAAAAAAAATTACAAAATCCACATCTACAATAAATGTTATCCAGATCAATTTCCACTTTGCTTTTTATTGCCTTCTAAAGCAACGAGATATCTTAGCCTGCTTAATGCATGTAATCTATAAGAGTTTCCGTAACGACATATCAAATACTACAAACATATCATCTTCAGCGTGAAAAAAAAGCAAGCAAACAAACAAACAAACAGCTCTATACATTGTATATACTATACCTTCAAAACATTCTTGGAGATCTGTTTCTCGCTGTCTCAGAGCCTTTTGTGTTTTATTGTAAAGTGCAATTAGGTTTGTATGATTTCTTTGTAACTCTCCCATTTCTTCTAACGTCCCATTGAACTTTATTTTTAACGTTGCTAGCTCTTCCCTTAGAGTTGATTCGGATCTTATAACGTCGTATAATTGATTTTCTACTCTGAACAGATTTAATTCTGATGCATTAAACTTATTTTCTACAGTCTCTAAACGTTCACTTTTATGTCTTAGCTGATTTTTTAAGATTCTATTTTCGCGCTCAAGCACAGATGATTGTGTTTCCAATTTTACAAGTTTATTATTAGCATCCATGGCTTGCTTTTGAGCAGCATTGAGTAAGTCCGTTGTTTCATTAAGTTTATTACGTGTTTCCAATAGGTCAGCAGTTCGTTCACTTAAGGACTTACGTAAATTATTAAACTGATGCTGAAGCTGGAAAAGAAGTATATTTCCATTTTGTTTCAAAGGCTGAGCGCCTTCGTCAGAAACCCGTTCAAAATATACTTCTTCTGACCTACTGTTATGCGTGCCTGTAAGAGCACTTCTCAACAATTTATGCACAGATTCCTCGAGTTCCTTAATTCTCGTCTCGTGTTCAGATTTTATAGCATTAAAGTCTTTTTGCATTTCATATACATTCCCATTATGCTTGACTGGATTCTCATCTAAAACTGAGTTCAATGAATTGTCCGTCTTCAAACAACGTTCCATCGTATTCAGATTTATATTATACGTGCACCTTCCGTTTTCCAGTTCACAACTTGTTTTTGTAAACGTAACTTTGACGCAAATCTCGTTAAAAACACAAAATTGAAATAATACACACAACAACTTAGGAGTTGTGTGAATACTTTTGTTTCTCATGCTAAGTTGATAAAGATATTAATACTGAAAAATTAAATTAAAATAAACTCTCTGAGCCCATTTGAAAGTGTATGTTCCTACCGATGAAACCTAGCTTTTTATATCACAGCTAGAAGTGTTTACGTCTAACAAAGGTGTTCACACGTGTGTAGATGCATGCCATCTAGTTCAAATGAGTTTTTCATCCTACCAAGACTCATCTATGCGATGTAATGTATCGGGATTAATTATATCTGGATAAAATGGCATCTAAGAAAATGTTATTACAGCTGTGTAAATCTATTGGGTAATACCTTTGTCGATCGTTAAAACAGCGCTTAACTTTGTAAAATCAAGATTCACGCTGTAATTCGCCTGTTCAGCGTCTTTCAATTAGTTTTGTATAATTTATATTTTATCTTAATGGTTTTCCTTCTTTTAATTCCAGGAATAATTGTTTGTTTGTTTTTATTCCAAAGAGGAACATTTACTGCATCTTATTGTAATAACTTTATAACAGAGCTGCAGTCAGTTTCAAACAAAATTTTTACATTAGAATAAATTGTAAAGAGGTTAACTCGGAACGAAAGCTGCATCAGAAGTCTGTAGGTTAGTGACAACCCTACCATTTCAAAGTGGTTGAAAGTGAAAGAATTCAACAATTTAATACACCAAAGTTTTATAGTAATTATTAGAACTACGTTACAACGTTTAAAATAATTGTTCAAAATAGTTACAGAACTTTGAATGGTTCTTTGTTGAACAAATTTAATAGCTATAAATCACACATTCTCTGTTCTTTCCCTTTATAACAATCAAGTGTGTTTGATTATGCATACCTAAGAAACACATTAAAACTAATTGTAAAATTTTGAAATTTGTACCTTGGGCGCTATCTCGGATGCTTGTTAATTGTGATTGCCCTCGTCATATAATTGAACTAAACAGCCTAGAAATTTCTATTTTAATTAACAAGGCACTGACTTGTATATAGTTTGCCTTTAAGTTAAGAGCAATGAAACAGCCTTAGTCAGCACCATATGCTCATAGTCACGCGATTCTCTATCAGCATCACGAATAATTAAAGGTGACAGAAACTATGGCAAAACAGAGTTGTCAGTTGCAAACCGTTTATCCAGGATTAGTTACAGTAAACATTTTAAGAAGTATTTAACCTTACACAAATTCATTGAAATGCACCTAGTTGAGACTAGTATTGTTACATAATGTAGCCTACGCATAATACATTAACACAAAATATGTTAATATCAACAGGCATGATCCTACATTAAGCGTGCTTTTATCAAAAAC
The DNA here is from genome assembly GCA_012932295.1 of Cyclina sinensis. Classification (NCBI taxonomy): domain Eukaryota; kingdom Metazoa; phylum Mollusca; class Bivalvia; order Venerida; family Veneridae; genus Cyclina; species Cyclina sinensis. The sequence goes on from JAAONU010000016.1 coordinate 5,533,022, forward strand.
AAATATATATTTTAATAAATATGCACAGTATTTTCTTTGTTCTGGTAATTGTTAGGGGTAATAAGTGTGCAGCACATTACGGAAATTATTTCTCAGAATACGATTGCTTAAATATGCTGTTAAAATTTCAGTTTAAACAAAGTCGCTGGGTGATTATGAATGAGTTAAAACATTTTCATTAAGTGACATTTTAAAGGAACTTAACACATTAATGCCTAGCGTCCACAAAATCAGATATTGGCAAACAGTGCAGACCCAGATCAGACGCCGCACCTAACATGATAGCCACTACAATTTATCTATTTCATACGTTACATGGAAACATTACAATCATATAGAAAAAGCAATAACTTTTATTTATGTCCTCTTAAACTAATAACGATAATCAAGACACAAAGCGGCGAGGGTGGCTTCCACTTCACTGTTCACAAATCATTACTACAATGACGTCAAAAAGATCAAATCTGGGCCATTTTACGTTTAGATCTCAAACCAGATTTTTTTGCCTCAATTATGAATGTTTCTGTAGCCATAAGAGTTTAAGTGATTTAAGAATACTTCTGTGCTCTGTAAAAATGTATCTTGGCGCATAGCGGTTCAGCTTAACTGCCTAAAATAAGCTGCACAAAGCATATGAACAAATACAGAATAGTAAATTCCTGTTAATGTGATACGTTTAACATTAAAATAAAACTGAACGTTCTTATTTATTAATTATTAATTATTATTAATTTTTTTTTGGTATAAATATTCTGTTCCACTAGTTATCATGTGACGTCATATAATGTATAATGATCTTCATCATAGGAGCATTTTGCAATGGATTATTACATTACCTGGCTTCATCTACGGCTTAAATGCTTTGTACTCTTACACAATGGAACATTACAAATACACATAAATTTTAATTGTATGAATAGCTTCCGGAAGGGTAATTTTTCCTAATCTGTTTTGGCTAAATGCCTCTCATATTTTACACAAAATATACCGCGTTACGCACAAAAGCAAAATTTCGGTGCGATCTAGGGCAAATGAGTATGTTACATTTATATGCTGTAATAACACTTACAGCTATTGTAATTTTTATTGTATGATATATGGATTATTTGATATTATGTATTATTATTTGATTATTATTTATAATTCGATATCCATTATCCAAATACATGCACTTTCCTTTTGATGAAAATGATATAAATCGAACAATTAAGACAATTCAATTTGTGCATATGTAACGCAAAGTCTAGGTATCTTCTTGAAAAAAAAATGCGACGACAAAGTTACGCGTAGAATAATTAGAATTTTATTTCAAATAATAGTAATTTAGATTGAAAATTAGATTTCAATATGTGGAAAAAAAAGAAAATTAACATAAAGGGTCGCATGTTTTAAAAAAAGATATCGCTTCTGTGCAGTGCAGGTTTTCTCAAAGAGATATATTTTCCTTTCAAACTATAAGTATGCCAATGTTTGTATCGTCGAGGATACTAGCTTAAGGCGAGTAGCAGTCAGGCTATAATTATGTACTCTTTCTCTAAATGTTTAAACATAATAAAAACATTAATACTGGCGAAAACATAACCTTAGACCAATTCTATGAACATTTTAAAAATTTAGCAACAGTGGAACATGAAAATACAAATGAAGAAAGTCTGGCATTTTTGCACAGCTTTGACATGAACGTAGACGTATCGAATCCAACATTTCAGAATTTTGAAAGCGTCTAAACTACTTGGTAAAAATAAAGCATGTTCGCTTGATAATATTTTCTACGAATATTTACAAGAAACTATATCTGTTACAGCCCCGTCTTTAGAAATTTTCTTTAATCATATACTTGATACAATGGAATTCCCCCGTAGTTGGTCCTCCGGTGTTATTATTCTGTTATACAAGAAAGGGGGCATTACTGAAACGAATAATTACAGAGGCATCACTTTGATAAGTTGCTTCGCTAAATTGTTCACGGTTATTATTAATGAGCGGCTTAAGCGATGGGCTGAACAAAACGACACTTTGACCGATGCGAAATTTCGGTTTAAAAGTAAATACGGTAAAGTTGATGCTATTTTCATTTTAAATTCTTTGATAGAGATGCAGCTTAGGGGTAAAAAGAACTTGCTCTGCTGTTTTATTGACTACCAGAAAGCATACGATTTAATTGACAGAAATTGTTTGTGGCATAAACTGATTAAACATGGTATAGATGGTAAATTATTTTCACTTATCAGGTCTATGTATAGTGAAGTAAAATTATGTGTAAGGCACATGAACTTTTTGTCTGATTTTTTTAGTTGTGAAATTGGATTGTTTCAGGGGGAAATAACTTCGCCAATTATGTTTTCTTTGTTTTTGAATGACATAGAAATACACTTGCAGGAAAATACAGAAGCAGGTATATCAGTTGAACAGCTATCAATTTACTTGTTACTTTTCGCAGATGACGCAGTGATGATATCTGAAACTAAGGAAGGATTACAGCAATCATTAGATAGCTTAGAACAATATTGTTCTAAATGGAACTTATCAGTAAATGTTCAGAAAACCAAAATAGTAATTTTTCGTAAGGGTGGGGCCTTATGTAGGCAACATAAATGGTTTTATGCTGGAAATGAAATAGAAATAGTGAAAAATTTTAACTATTTAGGCATTGTGTTCTCAAGTGGTGGTTCATTTGTACCAGCGACAAATATGCTTAGTGGTAAAGGTTTACGAGCTATGAATATGTTGTTCAGTGTCACGAAAACATTACGTACTCCAATTCATATAATGTTTAACTTGTTTGATTCATATGTTTTGTCGATTTTGAATTATAATTGTGAAGTATGGGGTTTTATAAATGCAGAAAATATAGAACGAGTACACAAAAAATTTTGCAAGTGGTTACTTAATGTTAAGATGAGCACGAATACTTTATCTTTGTATGCTGAATGTGGTAGGTTTCCACTTTATATTGAAAGATAAGTACGTATTATCAAATATTGGTTAAAGTTAAATACATCAAAAACCAATAATTGTATTCTGTACGAAATAGTTAAATCTCAAAGATCTTCTGCAGAACAAAACGGAGATAATACCAACTGGACAGTCAAAGTACGAACGTTGTTGCAAGAATCGGGATTTGAAGAAATTTGGTTATTTCCGGAGTCTATCAATATTAATCTTTTCATACCAGTATTAAGACTTAGGTTAAGGGATATTTACATTCAAAAATGGCGAGCAAATATGCATACATGTACATCGTTATACATTTATAGAGAAATAAAAGTATTGTATGAGCGATCTGTTTATCTAGACATTATTGACAATTCAAAATATAGGAACACTATAGCAAAGTTAAGGCTAAGTTCACATGATCTGACAATTGAAACAGGAAGACACAGGCAGTTAGAAAGAAATGAAAGAAAATGTACTGTTTGTAATTTAAATGATATAGAAGATGAGTTTCACTTCGTACTTAAATGTCCATGTTATACAAATCTTAGACACCAATTTATTCCAAGGTATTATTTTAGAAATCCGAGTGTCTTGAAATTTATATCCCTAATCAATTCTGATAGGAAGTCCGTTTTAATAAAGCTGGCTAAATTTTGTATTCAGGCATTTGAGGTTAGAAAACAAACCATGTTAAATTAAGTGTGGTTTCAAATAATTGTTAGTCCTACAATATACTAAGAAATTGTTTGATTCTGAATATATGTACTATATATTGACATGTAATTTAATGTAACAAGACGACAATTTTGGGCGGTGTAACTGAACACCTTCACACGACTAGTCTTTTAGTCGTTATATGTATATACTGTTGTATTTTATGTATTATGTATTTTCATTTCTCTACGCATGCACGCATTTTGTATTATATTTCAGACGATGGGCCGATGGGCTTAGGTCTATAATAAAGCATATGTTCTGTTCTGTTCTGTTCTAAAAAGATTTATGAACATTCCACGGAAAATAGCTGTGAAAATCAATGGTTTTAACTTTATAATTATATTATTAATTATTCAATTACAATAAAAATTATAACAAAAGTTATTTTTTTTCACAGTGCACTTCCTCTTAGTACAAGCTACTTCAGTTTTTTTAATACATTTGTACTTTCTGAAAATTTTATGTTGAAAAAATATTCTCTGAATAGTTGACCATATATGAGATTGTTTTTATAACAATTGCAAAGGTATCTGTTTAAAACGTAAGACATGCTAAGCAAATAATCAGAAGTAGTTATAGGAAATCCATAAAACTACTCTCAATACCCGAGCAGAAATTTCACTGCTATTGAAAGATAACAGCTTAACATTGTGCCCAAGAGCAAACATTCAACCGCATCGACGAGAGATGTAGCAAATATATTTACGATAAATTATGGCAGTTATTCCTTGCTTATGTAACTAACGAGAGTTTTTGTATCACACTTACATTATATCATCGTTAACATAAAAAAGAAAGTAGGCCAATGATGTAGAACTGAAGAAACGTTGAATCTAGGATTGAACCTTGAACCTCACTTTAACCAAAGCCACAAATACACATTCTAAGAGACACAGGCCGATGCCATTCTCGAATCTTCAAATATGGGACTGGCAGAGACAATCTATTAAAACGCCTAAAATTCTACACACGATCTTTTAGAGATTATAACACCAAAATAGAAACTTGACATTTACTTGTGTCGCTTAGAGACATCTTGAAAAAAAAAAACGTTTCGAAAGATAAAATGGTATATATCAGTTGTAGCAATCTCTTTTTTGACAAATCCGTCAAATTGATAATAATTATAATAAAAATAATAATAATAATAATAATAAAGCAATACTAAGTTGTGCTTAAAAATTGCTAGGCGTCCACTATTTACTCTTCCGCTAAGCTATATTTTTTTAGATTAAATCTTCCAGTTTCTTGGGTCCAACTTAGTCTTACTAACAGTTTTAATTTGAAGCACGTTCATTGATAAGAGGATATATCTTTTATGATGAATAATATGCACTTAAACCAGGCTTTTATTATTGAAATCAATAGTTTTTGTCGAAGGCATGCGACTATTCAGATTAAATGAATTCAGGGGTATTAATAGGTTAAAAGTCAAACTATAGCAGTTATAATTTTCATTCTGGTAAATATAAACGTTTAATACTAATGAAGGGAAGAAACTAGCAAACTAATTTATTGTATCAATAATACGTTAGCTTAGTAAACCTTAGTAAATGTCCATTTTTCTTTTTAACTCTGTACGGTAGGACGAATGATCATTTACAAATTAAATAATATCTTCGTAATAAGAAATTTTGATTCAGTGCAAGGTTTTGAGGTGTATTGAAACTGCTTTGGTTTCAAATACTGATTTAATGCTCTGTACTTTTAAACAAAAAAGCATTTAAACAGAGTTATGCATTGTGAATCTTCAGCGAGTTCGTAACATCTATTGTTGTACGCTAATTACAGTAGAATACCACCTAACGACCACGCCGAAATTAAGACCACGCCGCTATTACGGGCACTTTTGAAAAGAACCAAACATTTTTATTCTTGTCCTATTACAGCTATTTATCAGAATTAAGACCACGCCGCTAATCCGGTAATGCGACCATCTTGTCAAGATCATTTTGTATATTTTCTTCTTATTGTAATGCCTCGATTACGACCACTCAAAATTAGTGCCCCCGGGCATGTCATCAATATCAGTTGAGTACCGCCATGTTTACGACACTGCCTTACGACAGCTGCATGTGTAAACAAAAGAAAGTCTGTGCTGTGAAAAACAAATTTTCTTCAGGTGATTACTGAAAGTAAGGATACTAAAGGATGATATAAGTGTTACTTAAAATTGATTCAATTACAACTTGATTGCGACACGAGTAAATAATTGGGAAGGGAACTGAATCCTCGGGGGTATAATACGTTTTCAGTTTGCTGGGGTTCAAAGCAAAATATAATCTTAGATCGATGCTTACCTATGTTGATTGAAAAAGAAATCCTTTAAGTTGGTTGAATAAAATACTGAGTTGATTTTATTAAGGGTTAATTCTGTTAAAAACGTAAGATCTTATTTTGAAATTTATTCTAACTTCAAAAATCAGAATATTTACAGTTAAATTTTAATTGTGTCAGACAAATCCCCAGCATGGAGAGACGAAAATGAAATTATTGAAATGTTTATTCATTATTGAAATGTTTAATTATTGAATATAATAACATCATATTGATGAATAATGTATTTTGTTCTGTCTAAATAATGTTCTATTTTCCCCTTATAAACCACAGACACTTGTTTAGAAGCGAATATAAGGCATTTATGAATGGCCATTCTCCAGTTTATAGTATTATATTACAATCTTGAAATATAATACTATAAACTGGAGAATGGCCATTCATAAATGCCTTATATTCGCTTCTAAACAAGTGTCTGTGTTATAAACTTGGATAATTATGTAAAACATATGTTGCCGAGGTCTCAACCCGGTATTAAGACCAACTCACAATTAAGACCACTTCCCTTTATACCCAATGGTGGTCTTAATAGAGGAATTTTACTGTATATTTACTTTATATGTGAAAAGTTCAGAAATGAGAATAATTCTAGTAGAATTTTTTCAGAGAGTGTTTTAAATATAAAAAAAAGTCATTATATGATATTGAGAGAGATGTTATCTTCAGTAATATTCATAACAAACTACTATGTCTTCTACATAATTTCGACGCGGCTAACAACTAACAAGACTAACAAGAGTGTATCATTTTCAAGTATTTTCAGGGCATTTAGTAATAGTCTGATTTACTCTGTAATTAGGTTTTTCTTTGATATGGAACATACAAACACTGATGTATAATGCTTTAAATTATATTCTTATTGTGTGTTGCTTTCATAAACTCTGAAAATAAGAGACATGTTAAACAGGTGAAATAGGTTACTGCGTTAAAAAGCGGGCTAGAAACTGGTACTGCTATCAGAAATAAAGGACATGATTCAATATGAATTTCAAAGGGTGAACTAAATCTTTAGATAAGAAACCAGTCCTTCGACATGTCAGATTGAAATGTTTCAATATAAGACTATTCCAATGTTGGTAAATATTAATATTTCCTTACTTTCAAAAAATGACAGATCTTTCGAACATAACATACTTGAATATCCAAAAATGTAGGTCTTATTAATTGTTTTTTCTTCTGAACAAGATATATTCGTTTCTTTCAAATAATATGTTACTTTTAAATGTAAATGTGCTTTTTCGGTGCTACAGCTTACCACTCGATCCATGGTGCAAAGGTGTCATTGTGCCTATCTACAAAATGGGTGACTGTAATGAACCAATCAATTTATTCTAGGGAAATTACTCTTGTCAACAGCTTTGCCAAAATATTTTCATTGACTCTCAGGAATAGATTAGGTAAATGGTGTGAAGCAGAGAACATCTTTAATGTGTTGCAATTTGATTTTAGAGATAATCATAGCACCACTGATCGTATTTTTATACTACAAGCCATAATTCAAAAGAATTGTTCAATAATTCCCGTTTGTATTGTGCATTATATATAGAATATGAAACGGCTTTCGATTCTGGTATTAGAGACGCTTTGTAGTCGAAACTTTTATATGCTGGTGTAATTTGCTTTATACAGATTTATACGAACGAAATATTTAGTTAATATGACGTAGCCTAATATTTAGAAACGTACCGATATTATGTCAACCCAAAGTAGAATATCACAGGGGAAATCCCCTTGAAGAGTTGAATGCTTCTTGACAGATTCATTGTTCGAATGTTTAGTATTCTTGTAATGTGCTACATTAAACAGTGTCCTTTGTATTGTATTGTATTGTACTTTGTATCGTCGTTAGGCCATATTGTTTGTACGGTTTATCAAGGACCAAAAACGTTTGATAATGCTGATTTGCCAATAAACTGAAACTGATCATTTGATATAACGTTACATTCAGAGGTAAAGTTTACGTTAATTTCATTTTAATTGAAATACTATTTGGGTATGAATTGATTCAATTCGCAGCAAGATAGCAAATGAAGACAGAAAAGGTTAAATTATCAAAGAGTTCCTGTTTAACAAATATGAAGGATATGATCTTTTGAGTGTTATGAAAATGAAGAACTTTACTTTGCATAAGCATCTGAGTTGAAAGCAAACATTATCATTAAAGCCAAGAGGAAAATCTTTCAAAACTGATTAATTGTACTGAATAAAAATGACTTCTACAATGTATAATTAAATGAATGTGAAAGTAGACCATATCAAAAAAGAAGAAAAAAGGGAAATAAACCTATTGATAAAATATGAAAAAAAAACTGAGATGCAATTTAAAACTAATTACGATCTTTTGATTAAATACCATTTCTTAAAATTAGAGCACACGCGAGTTCTGATATTATATGTTTATTTCATATGCACATGTATATATTTATACTTGTACGTAGAGAGGTATACTTCCGTGGTTGTATGTTTGTATGCTTATACATCTCTTCTCTGTTTTGTAAATACTGAGAGTGTTATATGTCTCTTACATGTTAAATCAACGTAATCAGTATCCATGTATTTATGTTTATATGTGTATATATACTTGTTTGTATGTAGAGGTAAATGTTCCTGCTTGTATGTATGTATATATGTATGTATACTAATTGCTGTCGCCATATTGAAATGGTGGATTGTGTATATGCTTACCACTTGGGTCTATGACCTTCTGGTTCTTTTGAAATAAACATTATAACAAACATTATAACATTTCTTATCCTAATGTATATATTTTGTTCTGACAATATGTGCTTTACATCAGTGAATATTTAATACGAATCTGTAATTGGAAAATTAAATGAATGCATTGATATATATAGTAAAACATGTTGATCATAAATCTTAAAGAGATTTTCAAACTGGTAACATATGTGGTTAATGGTTTCGGTGAAACATCTAACTTACATTTAAGCAAAGACCGAAAATACCATTTAGTGGTATTTTAGGTCTTTAGTTTAAGCCGTCCATTTGCAAGTAATTTTTCTGTAAATAGACGTGTGTCGCATTCAGAAAAGACTGACGCTTTCGGTAAATATTTTGTCTACATTTACAACAAATATTTTCAAGCAAAGTAGTCTGATGAAGTTTGAAAGAAATCATTTTTGTTCATTTCAACCCCACAGTGAAATTAGTTTTCTTCGACAGACAAGTAAAAATCGAGGTTCAAAGTAGTGCCTATACAACACTGAAAGTTTCTTGCAATAATCCCCTGAATCATTCTATATCCTTTCAAACTGAACTGAAGGTAGCTTTGAAAGCACAGGTATTTTTATTCTCTTAATAAATGGCTATACCTGCACTTTTTTCAAATGGTTCAATTTGTTGCTTCTTACAACTAAACCCAATGCAGCCATTCATTTCCGTGAAAACACCGTTTCTCTTTACTCTTCCAATTTCTGTTAAATACAAAAGGTGTTCCTCTTATATATTCCTTATGCATCCTTTGAACTATTAATACTAATATAATGTTAGCCAATCTGAGACATTCCGTTTTAGTCAAACTACTTTTCAGATTAGTAGGTACTACAAAACATACATAAATTCTATGATCTGTCGTTAAGCATTCTTGACTCATCTGTTTATTACAACAATGCTTGTGATACCTTTGCATGTTTGCACTCATTTATTGGGTTAATGCTAAGTGTCTTACAGTCAGAACAGGAAGAAATTTTTTTGCACTTTGTTAGTTCGGACTGTTTTGTGATACATAATGAAAAACTCTGTGCTGAACGATAAGTAACATGGTTTAATGAAGAAGTTGGCAAAAGTTAAAGAAAGATAAAAGAATAGGCTAGATAATTGAGCCGCATCCATTAATTAACCACATGATTTAGTATTAATTACAAAGATTGAAAAAAAAAAAACCATTTGACTTGATCTTCGAAAAATCTTGGTCTAACTGAATTTTCTTTCAAACAAGAACAGGTGTATGTTTATTTTAGTTGATATATTACGTGGTAAAACAGTAAATCTTAATTCATCGTAAAGTTTTACGTAAATTGAACTGTGTCTGAAATACCAATTAAGTATTAATTAATGCATCTTTCAGCAAAATAGCAACTGAGAACAGATAATGAGATGATCTATCAATGTTTTTGTTTCAGCAAATGCACTAAAGTATGTTAAGAAATTGTTGAAATAGTTTCATGTTTATAGAAATGAAGATCACCATTTTACAAAAAGTATTAAAGCTAAAATCATACATACTTTCTGGTCTCATTCATGGATTTACAGCAAATTTAAAAAGAGTGAAAAACATCTCTTGTAAGTATTCACCAATTTCGGGACATATGTTTGTACGCTAAGTGTATTTGCAAAAGTACGGTTATGAGAATAACGTTTAACTATTATTTTGTATTCATATCTCAAATGTTAAACAGCAATACATGTATAGTGGGTCGTTATGAGGTACAGAAAGAAAAAAACTTTCTTTGCTACTAAAGACTTAGAGGCGGTTTGGAACTAATAAGAGTTAACCATTTCCAATATCGTCGTGGCGTGTAGAAATTCTCTTATTTCCTCTATAATAGTAGTTATTTCTGTGATATAGAATACACGAGCATTTAACTACAATACTGTCATTACTGTTATATTGTATGGTTTATTAATTAAATCTTGAAAGACCTGTCAAATGAAAGACCTATGAATCATGTGAAAAATTGTGTATTAAGAAAACAGAAAATAATAGGTGAGATTGTTAGACTGGATACTGCGATTGCCGAGGTCTTACATAATTTATCCTTAACAAATGCTGAACAAGGATTTTTTGATGAAAATCCTGTCATTCAAAATAAACAAGAATGATACATCGGCCTACGTAAGATCTTTCCTAAATATTATCACAATAAAAAGTAGAGCTAACTAAACTAATACTAAAAAGTATTTCAAACTTCCCCAGTCTTGATGATACTTTTATTTAAGCAAGTTATATTTGTCAACTTAATACGAGTGTGCTTGACACTTCAATTCATTTCCATCTAATCTTACTCTTAATTGGTAATGAAAATTAAGGGCATTTGCAGTATACGTTATATCTTGCTGTATAGCGTAACCTTTAAGTGCAGCTGTTTCAATTCAAATACCAATTAATGATAAAACAATGAAGTAGTTGCAAGAACACCATATGGAGTCGTAGATATATTACTGATTTGCTGCTACATCACAAATAATCCAGCAGAAGTCGTTTGGATGTTATGGGATATGCCATATGTTTGAGTTTTAAGCATTCATGATCAGTAAGCAACGAATAGAAAAAAAAAACATTACTAGTAAATTGCATTCGACAAAAATTGCTTCTAAGATTAAATGAATGTGAACATATCAAAAGGAAACATATTGTTAAATAATAACAAGCTAAGATATCATTTTAACAAATTATATTGGTTTGGTTAGGTACAATTTCATCTTTGAAAATACAGATTTATTCAGGCAATATGTTTAATTTTAAAAGAACATCTGAAGAAAATCTGACAGTTGTAAATTAATTGAAAACATTCAAATAAACAGTGAGTTCTTTGATATTTAACAGGCTTTCTTACTGATAAAATGTGTGGTCGATAGCAGCAATGAACTGTCTAACACAGAAACTGGACCTTTAAGTAATTGTAGTTTAACAAATGTTAAAAAGCCGTTTCAAACAATTACGCAATTAAATGTCCTAACATATTTCGTTCACTATGGACAGTTCTATTTGTCATTTGATATTTGACTGAATACACTCTGCTTAAAATGTAAACAGTTATCAGACTGCGATTATCATAACTTGTTTAGTTTATATATTTTTGTTTATTTCTTAAGGCTAGGACGTTCACAACAAACACTTATTTTGGCTCATAAATTTACCATGTCATTGAAGCCACTTTGGGTTGCAATATATATATAAAACATCAGACGAGTATGTTTTGTAACGTTTGGAACAGAAACGTTGGGAAATAAATCGGAATTATCGTCTTCTTTGATATCAAATATGAAGTGAAACATTGCATTGCATTCTTCTTACTTTCATATGTTGTTCTGTTGCAGTATCAAGTAAACTAAATATCTGCCAAGTATTACAAAACAAAAATATGAAAAAACCAATTTCTCAAGACAGATTCCAAGATTTGCGACTTGTATGCTTAATAATTTTTTATCTGCTCAATTCAATCGATATAACTTAACCTTAAATAAACTTAATGAATATTAAAAGTGCAACCATAATCACAAAGCTAAGAACCCATCCTTCAGAAATATTTAATGTTAAATATTCTTGTTAAATGCAACTAATGTAATAACTAAACTTTTAGGGATCGGAACCTGCAGGAAATGAAAATGAAAAGTGTATGTTTTGTTATGGATAATATTCTTATATAATCCAAAAGAGTATTTCTTGATGATAATAAAACTAATTAGTATAACTTAAGAGATAAAGGCCCCATAATGCTCACATGAGTACAGCTTTTATTAAAAACAAAATGATAATAATAATATACGACAAGATTTTGTTGCCAGGCGATATAGTTTTTTCCATGTTCTGAGGCAGAAATAATACGGACAAACAGTGAGTGTTTCCTTTCCTTTTGATCCTTTTGAGCTGTTGACCAAGTGTTTGATTCTTAGTGATTCAGTTTAAATATATCCCATACGATCATTAAAAAGCATTTACAAAAAGTCTTTTGAAAATTTGGTGAATTTTGACATCTAATTGTTCACTTTCCGCTGAGCAGAGTATTCACATTCTTGGCAACGTCCGTTTAAACTTGATAGAAATGTGGCCTCTAGAATACCCAGAAGCTACAATGCTGGCGAAACACGACAGATGACGAACAATGATCTACCATAAAAGCTCACCCTGAGCACCTTACGCACTGAGCTAAAACAAATGGGTCACAGCGCTTATTTTTGAGTTGGCACTGACTTATATGACAGAAATATTTTGTTGAAATAAAATAAATGTTGTTTGAATTCAGATTCGTCTGCTCTTTATATTTTATCATTTTTGTAGATCATTTAAAAATGTCCATTCATCAGTGTGAAATGGTTGATTTTAGACAAACCTGTTAACAAACATAGAGACAAGTACACTTGTTTGTAAATTCTGTCTGAAAGTATATTCCCACTCAACCCGTGTTAGTTAAATGCATCTAAATAACAGAATGGTTATAGTTTGAAGTACTACAGTCTTCATGAATAAATATAAAATTCACAGTAAGACGTCTCATTATAACTGTATTAAACTCGATTATACAAATATGATAAAAGATTTACTTAGAGTTAAAAATCGTTTATTGATTTTTTATAGCTAAGAAGCAAGCTTGTGGGATTTATTTAACAGTACTTTGCAGGTTTACACTCTTCACAGTTTTCTCAGCAAACTGAATATTGCGCGTGAAACAATGTACTTTCAGCTGGTTTTTGTAGATGTATCTTTACTGGCATTTGGAGGCAAAATCAAATCATTCCGTACTGAATATGATTCAAAAAGAAAAAAAGATAACCGGCTTTGACTTTGGTTCAAAGATCAACTACAATTCCTAGTTTTATATAGAATCAATACAAAAAAATACCTGCTAAATTTCACTAAGTGTAAAGTTCTGTTCAGCCGTAACTGAATTCAAAGCAAGTCTTTGTTTATAAAAACGAAATACCTCAGTTAAATCATTTGAACTGCTTAAGATAATTTGTTATGGCTACATTTATGCTATGTGTAATTGATAATATCAAGAAATGATTAAAATTAAAGAAACATACATCGAAAGATAATCTGAGTATACTGGAAACGCAACAACTTTACTTTTGCAACATATTTTATTTTTTAATCAGATCTTCTAGGATCAAGACTTTGCAGAAATAGGTTTTATTTAAACAGTGTTGCACTACAGGACACCTGCACGAAAAGTTCCTTAGTTTTCTCTATCTCTAAAGCGATTACATGTTCTTTTGAAAATTCTGCATGACGATATAACTAGCACATTAATTAAGTTGGGTTTTCAATCACAGCTGGATATTTATAAAGTTTTCAACATTTACTTATTACATTCTTCTTTAGAAATGCAATATATCAACTTTTACTAAGTTTTCATTGCTATAAAACAAGCTTGTCTGATTAGCTTAGAAATACTGATAGATTAACTTAATGTTTACATGTTTGTACTCTCCTTTTGCATCGAAGCATAAAAATGTAGGTAAAAAATCAACAAAATACGATTTATTTTGAACTTGATTACATTGTTGTCTTAGCATATGCAAGTTAAAAAAAGGAAAATGGATGTTAGATAAAATATATTAGAAGAAAGCCTGGCAAGCCTCGAACAATTCTGTTCAAATAAAGTCATTTGGCACCTAATATAATAGCTACTACTATTCATCTATTTCGTACGTTACATGGAAACAATTACAATCATATAGAGAAAGCAATAACTTTTATGTCCTCTTAACTGAATATTGATAATCAAGAGACACAAAGCGGCGAGGATGGCTTCCACTTCACTGTTCACAAATCATAACTACAATGACGTCAACAAGATAAAATCTGAGCCATTTTACGTTTAGATCTCAAGTCTGATTTTTTTACCGCAATTCTGAACGTTTCTGTTGCCATAAGGGTTTAAGTGATTTAAGAATATTTTTGTACTCTGCAAAAATGTATCTTGGCGCATAGCGGTTCAGATGAAGTGCCTAAAATAAGCTGCATAAAGCATATGAACAAATACAGAATAGAATCCTGTTAATGTGATACGTTTAACATTAAAATAAAACTGACCGTTCTTATTTATTAATTATACATTTTTTTGTATAAATATTCTGTTCCACTAGTTATCATGTGACGTCATATAATGTATATATGAGAAAATAAAATTTATCACGATCTTCATCATAGGAGTATTTTGCAATGGGTTATTACATTCCCTGGCTTCATCTACGGCTTAAATGCTTTTTACTCTTACACAATGGAACATTTAAAATATACATAAATTTTGATTGTATGAACAGCTTCCAAAAGGGTATTTTTTTCCTAATCTGTTTTGGCTGAATACCTCTCATATTTTACACAAAATATACCGCAACGTTTGATGCGCACAAAAGCAAAATTTCGGTGCGATCTAGGGCAAATGAGTATGTTACATTTATATGCTGTAATAACAGCTATTGTAATTTTTATTGTATGATATATGCGACGACAAAGTTACGCATAGAATAATTAGAATTTTATTTCAAATAATAGTAATTAAGATTGAAAATTAGATTTCAATATGTGGAAAAAATGAAAATTAACATGAAGGAAAGCATGTTTTAAAAAAAATATCGCTTCTGTGCAGTGCAGTTTTTCTCAAAGAGATATATTTTCCTTTCAAACTATAAGTATGCCAATGTTTGTATCGTCGAGGATACTAGGTTAAGGCAAGTTGCAGTCATGCTATAATATGTACTCTTACTCAAAAAAGATTTATGAACACTCCACTTTTAAGTTGAAATCTGTAAATAATTTAGTGTTATGCGCCGCGGAAAACCAAGCTGTGAAAATCAATGGTTTTAAATTATAATTATATTATCAATTATTTATTTATAATAAAAATAACAAAAGTTATGTTGTTTTTTTTTCACAGTGCACTTCCTCTTAGTACAAGCTACTTCAGTTTTTTGAATACATTTGTACTTTCTAAAGATTTTATGTTGAAAAAAATTTCTCTGAATAGTTGATCATATATGAGAAACTTTTTTATAACAATTGCAAAGGTACCTGTTTAAAAGGTAAGACAGGTTAAGCAAACAGTCAGAAGTAGTTATAGGAAATCCACAAAACTACTTTCAATACCCGAGCAGAAATTTCACTGCTATTGAAAGATAACAGATTAACATTGTGCCCAAGAGCAAACATTCAACCGCATCGACGAGAGATGTAGCAAATATTTGTACGATAAATTATGGCAGTTATTCCTTGCTTATGTAACTAACGAGAGTTTTTATATCATCGTTAACATAAAAAAAGAAAGTAGATCAATGAGGTAGAACAGAAGAAACATTGAATCTAGGCTTGAACCTGCTTGAACCTCACTTTAACCAAAGCCACAAATACACATTCTAAGAGACACAGGCCGATGCCATTCTCGAATCTTCAAATATGCGACTGGCATCGACAATCTATTAAAACGCCTAAAATTCTACACACGATCTTTTAGAGATTATAACACCAAAATAGAAACTTGACATTTTCTTGTGTCGCTTAGAGACATCTTCAAAAAAACGTTTCGAAAGATTAAAAGTATATATCAGTTGTAGAAATATCTTTTATTGACAAATCCGTTAAAATAATAATAATTACAATAATAAAGCAATTCTAACTTGTGCTTAAAAATTGCTAGGCGTCCACTATTTACTCTTCCGCTTAGCTATAATTTTTAAAATTAAATCTTCCAGTTTCTTGGGTCCCACTTGATCTAGTACGTTCAGTGATAAGAAGATATCTTTTATGATGAAAAATATGCACTTAATCCAGGCTTTTATTATTGAAATCAATAGTTTTTATCGATGGCATGCGACTATTCAGATTAAACGAGTTCAGGGATATTAATAGGTTAAAAGTCAAACTATAGCAGTTTTAATTTTCATTCTGGTAAATATAAACGTTTGATACTAATGAAGGGAAAAAACTAGCAAAACAATTTATTGTATCAATAATACGTTAGCTTAGTAAACCTTAGTAAACGCCCTTTTTGTTTTAACTCTGTACGGTAGGACGAATGATTATTTACAATTTAAATAATATCTTCGTAATGAGAAATTTGGATTCATTGCAAGGTTTTGAGGTGTCTTGAAACTGGTTATCAGATTTTTTGGTTTCTATTATTGATTTAATGCACTGTACTTTTAAACAAAGACGCATTTAAACAGAGTTATGCATTGTGAGCCTTCAGCGAGTTCGTAACATCTATTGTTGTACGCTAATTATATATGTGAAAAGTGCAGTAATGAGAATAATTCTAGTAGACTTTTTTCAAATAGTGTCTTAAATATCAACAAAGCAATATACAAAGTCATTATGTGATATGGAGAGAGATGTTATCTTCAGTAATATTCTTAACAAACGTCTTCTACATAATTTTGACGCGGCTACAAACTAACAAGAGTGTATCATTTTCAAGTATTTTCGGGGCATTTAGTAACAGACTGATTTTCTCTGTAATCATGTTTTCCTTTGATATGGAATATACAAACACTGATGTATAATGCTTTAAGTTATATTCTTATTGTGTGTTGCTTTCATAAACTCTGAAAATAAGAGACATGTTAAACAGGTGAAATAGTTAACTGTGTTAAAAAGGGGGCTAGAAACTGGTACTGCTATCAAAAATAAACGACATGATTCAATATGAATTTCAAAGGGTGAACAAAATCTTTAGATAAGAAACCAGTCCTTCGAGATGTCAGATCGAAATGTTTCAATATATGTTATGAAAACTTTATTATTTAAATTTCAAAACGTTCTGTGGCTGACATAAGAATAATCCAATGTTGGTAAATATTAATATTTCCTTACTTACAAAAAGTGACAGATCTTTCGAGCATAACAAATTTGTCTGTCCAAAGATGTAGGTCTTAATAATTGTATTTTCGTCTGAGCAAGATATATTCGTTTCTTTCAAATAATATGTTAACTTTAAATGTAAATGTGCTTGTTCGGTGCTACAGCTTATCATTCGATGCATGGTGCAAGGGTTTCATTATGCCTATCTACAAAAAAGATGACTGTAATGACCCAAGCAATTTATTATAGGGAAATTACATCAATAGTTTTACCATACTATATTCATTGATTCTCAGAAACAGATTAAATAAATGGTGTGAAGCAGAGAACATCTTTAATGAGTCGCAATTTGGTTTTAGAGATAATCATAGCACCAAAGATAGTATATTTATACAACGAGCCATAATTCAAAGGCATTATTCAATAATTCCCGTTTGTATTGTGCATTTATAGACTATGAGAAGGCTTTAGAATCTGGTATTAGAGACGCTTTGTAGTCGAAACTTTTATTTGCTGGTGTAAGTTGCTTTATACAGATCTATACGTTCGAAATATTTAGTTAACATGACATAACCTAATATTCAGAAACGTACCAATATTATGTCAAACAGACGCTTTAAAGTCACGGCAAAATCCCTTTGAAGAGTTGAATGCTTCTTGACAGATTCATTGTTCGAATGTTTAGTATTCTTGAAATGTGCTACATTAAACAGCGTACTTTGTATTGTCGTAAGGCCATATAGTTTGTACTATTTATTAAGGACCAAAGACATTTGATAATGGTGATTTGCCAATAAACTGAAACTGATCATTTGATATAACGTTACATTCAGAGGTAAAGTTTACGTTAATTTTATTTTAACTGAAATACTAATTGGGTATGAATTGATTCAATTCGCAGCAAGGTAGCAAATGAAAACAGAAAAAGGCAAAATTTTAAAAGAGTTCCTTTTTGACAAAAATGAAAACTATCTTTTTAGTGTTATGAAAATGAAGATCTTTACTTTGTACAAGATCTGAGCTAAAAGCAAACATTATCATTAAAACCAAGAGGAAAATCTGTTAAAACTGATTAATTGCATTGAACAAAAACTGGCTTCTATGATTAAATGAATGTGAAAGTAGACTTAATCAATAAAAGAAACCTATTGATAAAATATGAAAAAAAACAGAGAGGCAATTTTAAACTAATCACGATCAAATTCAACTTCGTATCTTCATATATATATATAAGAAAAAGTTTTTTCAAGAAATAACAACGTTTTTTCTAATGTAAAATTTTAATTTTCGGTAGCGCTTTCAATGATTTTTATCATATCTTCAGCCGAAATCGTTGACATTCAAAAAAACATACAAAAAAACATATGACGTAATGTCATTAAAAACGTAAGTAAAGAAGTAAGAACGTAAAGTACACTAGACGTTTCCGCGGCAAAACACGTCAACGTATTATAAAATTAACAACACTTCAAAAAATAACTTTTTACAGTACATTTCGACATAGTACATAGAATGCACGATATATTTAATAAAGGAAAATCTACTGTAAAAAGAAATTTTAAAAGGAACATTTATAACATTTCAATATATATATATATAACATTTCAATATATAACATTTCTTATCCTAATGTATATATATTGTTCTAGCAATATATGCATTACATCAATGAATATTTAATGCGAAATCAATGAATGCATTGATATATATACAGTAAACATGTTGATCTTAAATCTTCAAGAGATTTTCAAACTGGTATCCTATGTGGTCAATGGTTTCGGTGAAATATCTAACTTACATTTAAGCAAAGACCTAAAATACCATTTAGTTGTATTTTAGGTGTTTGGTTGAAGCCATGCACTTGCAAGTAATTTTTTCTGTAAATAGCTCAACGTGTGTAGCATTCAGAAAAGACTGACGCTTTCGGTAAATATTTTGTATATATGTACAACAAATATTTTCAGGAAAAGTAGCCTGATAAAGTTTCAAAGAAATCGTTTTTGTTCATTTTAACCCCACAGAAATTATTTTACTTCGACAGACAAATCAAAATCGATGTTCAAAGTAGTGCCTATATAACACTGAAAGTTTCTTGGAATAATCTCCTGTATCATTATATGTCCTTTCAAACTGCTCTGAACGTAGCTTTGAAAGCACAGGTATTTTTATTCTCTTAATGAATGGCTATGCCTGCACTTTTTTCAAAAGGTTCAATTTGTTGCTTCTTATAACCAAACCCAATGCAACCATTCATTTCCGTGAAAACACCGTTTCTCTTTACTCTTCCAATTTCTATTAAGTACAAAATGTGTTCCTCGTATATATTCCTTATGTATCCTTTGAATGTTAATACAGATATAATGTTTACCACTGTGAGACATTCCGTTTTAATCACACAGCTTTTCAGATTAGTATGTGCTATAAAACATACATAAATTCTATGATCTGTCGTAAAGCATTCTTGACTCATCTGTTTATTACAACAATGCTTGTGATACCTTTGCATGTTTGCACTCTTTTATTGAATTAATGTTAAGTGTCTTACATTCAGAACAAAAATAAATGTTTCGCACTTTGTTAGCTCGAAATGATTGGTGATAAATGAAAAACTCTGTGCTGAACGATAAGTAACATGGTTTGATGAAGAAGTTGGCAAAAGTTAAAGAAAGATAAATAATAGGCTAGATAATTGAGCCGCATTCATTAATTAACCACAGGATTTACTATTAATTACAAAGGTTGAACAAAAACATTCTGACTTGATCTTCAAAAATATTTGGTCTAACTGAATTTTCTGTCAAAAAAGAACATATATATGTTTCTTTCAGATGATATATTACGTGGTAAAACAGTAAATCTACATTCATCTTAAAGTTTTGCGTAAATTGAACTGTGTCTGAAATACCAATTAAGTATAAATTCATGCAGCTATCAGCAAAATAGCAACTGAGAACAGATAATGAGATGATCTATCAATGTTTTTCTCTCAGCAAATGCACTAAAGTATGTTTCGAAATTGTTGTAATAATTTCAGGTTTATAAAAATGAAGATCACCATTTTATGAAAGTATTAAAGCTGAAATCTTACATACTTTCTGGTCTCATCCATGGATTTACAGCAAATTAAAAAAGAGTGAAAAACATCTCTTGTAAGTGTTCACCAATTTCGGGACATATGTTTGTATGCCAAGTGTATTTGCAAAAGTTATGTTATGAGAATAACCTTTAACTATTTTGTATTCATATCTCAAATGTTAAAAAGCGATAAATGCATACTGGGTCGGTATGAGAAGCAGAAAGAAAAAAATAACTTTCTTTGCTACTAAAGACTTAAGAGGCGGCTTGGAACTAATAAGAGTTCACCATTTCCAATATCGTCGTGGCGTGTAGAAATTCTCTTATTTCCTCTATAATAGTACTTATTTCTATGATATAGAATACACGAGCATTTAACTATAAGACTGTCATTACTTTTATTTTGTATGGTTTATTAACTAAATCTTGAAAGACCTGTCAAATGAAAGACCTGTGAATCATGTGAAAAATTGTGTATTAAGAAAACAGAAAATAATAGGTGAGATTGTTAGACTGGATACTGCGATTGCCGAGGTCTTCCAGAATTTATCCTTAACAAATGCTGAACAAGGATTTTTATGAAAATCCTTTCATTCAAAATATACAAGAATGATACATCGGCCTACGTAAAATCTTTCCTAAATATTATCACAATAAAAAGTAGAGCTAACTAAACGTTTGAGTATTTCAAACTTCCCCAGTCTTGATAATACTTTTATTTAAGGAAGTTATATTTGTCAACGTAAAACGAGTGTGCTTTGACACTTCAATTCATTTCCATCTAATCTTACTCTTATTTTATAATGAAAATTAAGTGCATTTGCAGCACACGTTATATCTTGCTGTGCAGCGTAACATTTAAGTGCAGCTGTTTCAATTCAGATACCAGTTAATGATAAAAAATGAAGTAGTTGCAAGAACAACATATGGAGATGTAGATATAGTATTGATTTGCTGCTGTATCATAAATACTCCAGTAGAAGTCGTTTGAATGTTATGGGAATAAAGATCTCAACTTTTCCATGTGTTTGAGTTTTAAGCAATCATGATAAGTAAGCCAAGAATGCAAGAAAAACATAACTAGTGACTGCATTCGACAAAAATTGCTTCTATGATTAAATGAATGTGAACATATCAAAAGGAAACATATTGTTAAATAATAACAAGCTAAGATATCATTTAAACAAATTATGATGGATTAGTTAGATACAATTTCAGCTTTGAAAATACAGATTTATTCAGGCAATATGTTTAATTTTATGAGAACATCTAAAGCAAATCTGACAGTTGGAAATTAATTGAAAACATTCAAATAAACAGTGAGTTCTTTGATATTTAACAGACTTTCTTACTGATAAAATGTGTGGTCGATAGCGGCAATGAACTGTCTAACACATTAAACAAAAACATCTTCACGTTATAATTATTGTTCAGTAGCATCCAGGATAGGTCTGTGGTTTGAGTAAATATTTTGTAATTTTGTCTACCTATATAACAAATATTATTTTAGCTGAACAAATTTTGTTTAAACAAAATAAAATAAATGTGACAACATCAAAAGATATAGAGAATAATAGGTTACTGTCTTAAGAAAGTTTATCTGGAAAGGCGTAGGAATTTATCAGGTGAGCCGAAGACGAACCCGATAAATTCCGTAGCCGAGCGAG
The DNA here is from genome assembly GCA_012932295.1 of Cyclina sinensis. Taxonomy (NCBI): domain Eukaryota; kingdom Metazoa; phylum Mollusca; class Bivalvia; order Venerida; family Veneridae; genus Cyclina; species Cyclina sinensis. The sequence continues at coordinate 5,555,294 of JAAONU010000016.1, forward strand.
TTAAACTTTCTCCATTAAAACACTAACATGTTATTCTATTTATCCTGTCAAATCTGGCATTTGGAAATAGTTTACTAAAGATATTGAAAATCTATCTTTAAAGTGTTTCAAATTGGACCTTTAAGTAATTGTCGTTTAACTAATGTTTAAAAGCCGTTTCAAACAATTACGTAATTAAATGTCCTAACATATTCCGTTCACTATGGACAGTTCTATTTGTCATTTACAGGGTATTTGACTGAATACACTCTGCTTAAAAAGTAAACAGTTATCAGACTGCGATTATCAGAACTTGTTTAATTTATACATTTTTGTTTATTTCTTAAGGCTAGGACGTTCACAACAAACATTAATTTTGGCTCATAAATTTACCATGTCATTGAAGCCACTTTGGGTTGCAGTTCTCTCTATATAAACAAAATCAGTATGTTTTGTTTTATTAGCGAACAGAAACGTTTGGAACAGAAACGTTGGGAAATAAATCGGAATTATCGTCTTCTTTGATATCAAGACATTGCATTGCATTATTCTTACTTTCATATGTTGCTCTGTTGCAGTATCAAGTAAACTAAATATCTGCCACGTGTTACAAAACAAAAAATTCTTCAGACAGGTTCCAAGATTTGCGACTTTCATGCTTAATAACTTTTTATCTGCTCAATTCAATCGATGTAACTTAACCTTAAATAAACTTTAATGAATATTAAAAGTGCAACCATAATCATAAAGCTAAGAACCCATCATTCAGAAATATTTAATGTTAAATATTCTCGTTAAATGCAACTAATGTGATTACTAAACTTTGACATGTTTGAGGGATCGGAACCTGCAGGAAATGAAAATGAAAAGTGCATGTTTTGTTATGCATAATATTCTTACATAATCCAAAAGAGTATTTCTTCATTATAATAAAACTAATTAGTATAACGTATGAGATAATGGCCCCACAATGCTCACATGAGTACAGCTTTTATTAAAAACGAAATGATAATAATAATATACGACAATATTTTATAGCCAGACGATACAGTTTTTTTCCACGTTCTGAGGCAGATATAATACAGACAAACAGTGAGTGTTTCCTTTCCTTTTGAGCTGTTGACCTAAGGGTTTGATTCTTAGTGATCCAGTTTAAGTATGTCCCATAAGATCATTAAAAAGCATTTTGGAAAAGTCTTTTGAAAATTTGGTGAATTTTGACATCTGAATTGTTCACATTTCCGCTGAGTAGAGTATTCACATCCTTAGGCAACGTCCGTTTAAGCTTGATAGAAATGCGGACTCTAGAATACCCAGAAGCTACAATGTTGGCGAAAGACGACAGATGTCGAACAATGATCTACCATAAAAGCGTACCCTGACCAGCTTACGCACTAAGCTAAAACAAATGGGTCACAACGCTTATTTTTGAGTTGGCACTGACTTACATGACAGAAATATTTTATTGAATTAAAATAAATGTTGTTTGAATTCAGATTCGTCTGCTCTTTATATTTTATCATTTTTGTAGATCATTTAAATATGTGCATTCATCAGTGTGAAATGATTGATTTTAGACAAACCTGTTAACAAACATAAAAAGACAAGTACACTTGTTTGTAAATTCTGTCTGAAAGTATTTTCCCATTCAACCCTTGTTAGTTAAATACATCTAAATAACAGAATGGATGTAGTTTGAATGTACTACAGTCTTCATGAATTAATAGAAATTCACAGTAAGACGTCTCATTATAACTGTATTAAACTCCATTATACAAATATGATAAAAGATTTATTTGTAGTTAAAAATCGTTTATTGAATTTCTATAGCTATGAAGCAAGCTTGCGGGATTTATTTAACATTACTTTGCATGTTTGCACTCTTCACTGTTTTCTCAGCACACTGAAAATTGCGCGTGAAACAATGATGACAAGGATATTATAATAACATTGTGTTCCTTTCTTTGTTACGTGTGTATGTATTGCAGTAGCGGAATGATTTTATCAAAAGCACCAGTGTTAGAAACACTATTCAATAATTCTAACGCAATATTCATAACGTTTATATACATCCAGTAAAAACGTGTTCTTCGTCTTGTGTAGAATTGAATTTCAACCTATTATTCGATATTTGTAATGTATTTTAATAACAGATATTTAATTTGTGTTATCAATTTTGACAACGTTTAAAAAGTGTTTGAAAAGTTCAATAGCGTTAATTAAAAAAAATCTTTCGTTGCATCTGAAATGATTTCTAAAATATGCCAATTTTCCTTATTCTATTTTATGTACTTTCAGCTTGTTGTTGTAGATGTTGTAGAAAATGTTAATATCTTTACTGGCATCTGCAGGCAAAATAAAATCATTCCGTACTGAATATGATTCAAAACGAAAAAAGATAACCGCCATTGACTGTGGTAGAAAGATCAACTACAATTCCTAGTTTCATATAAAATTAAGACAAACAGATACCTGCTAAATTTCACTAAATGTAATGTTCTGCTCAGCCTTAACTAAATTCAAATCAAGTCTTTGTTTATAAAAACAAAATACCACAGTTAAATCATTTGAACTGCCTAAGATAATTTGTTATGGCTACATTTATGCCATGTGTGATTGATAATATCAAGGAATGATTAAAACTAAAGAAACATACATCGAAAGATAATCTGAGTATACTGGAAACGAAACAACTTTTCTTTTGCAACATATTTTATTCTTTAATCAGATCTTCTAGGATCAAGACTTCGCAGATATAGGTTTTATTTAAACAGTGTTGCACTACAGGACACCTGCGCAAAAAGTTCCATAGTTTTCTCTATCTCTAAAGCAATTGCATGTTCTTTTAAAAATGTTTGCATGACGATATTACTAGCACATTAAATTAGTTGGGTTTTCAATCACAGCTGGATATTTATAATGTTTTCAATATTTACTTATTACATTCTACTTTAGAAATGCAATATATCATCCTTTACTAAGTTTTCATTGCTATTAAACAAGCTTGTTTGATTAGCTTAGAGATAATGAGAGATTTACTTAATGTTTACTGGTTTGTACTCTCCTTTTGTTTGGAAGCATAAAAATGAAGGTAAAAAATCAACAGCAAATAATACGATTCATTTTGAACTTGATTACATTGTTGTCTTAGAACATGCAATTTAAAAGAAAGAAAATGGATGTTTTTCACAGAACAGGAAAAGGATAAACACATAAGTTTTATTTGCACAGAACAGATAGTAATATTAAGGCAATCCACACTACAGTTTTCGTAATGATAGTCAGAGATGCCAACATGTGATTAAAATAATGTATATTATATATTGTTGCACGCCAGGACAGTTCTTCAGACCTCAGCCGCATTCGTACTATTTAATCAGTCATTTTCTAATCATCTTAAACAAACACAAAAACGAAGACGCGTCATTCATGATCAAATTCTTTGTATCACTAGAAAATGGGTGTACACTACTTTTTATGGTATGCCTTTATTCGGAATCTAACGGTGCATAATTTACACTTTCATAATTATCTATATCTGCACACAGGAATTGATATAATGGTACTAATATCTTACGATATCTCTATTTGTTATCTAAGCGATAGATCAGTGCTATACCTACAGAAAACCTTTACATTTACCATGATTACTTACAGTATTGCTCCGTAAGATATAACTAAAGAATGTATAAACACATCTTGTACTTCACAGGTAAGAGTGAAACATTGGCTGTGGTCTTGCATACATTTAAATCGTTTATTGATACTCAATAGACTGTTTTTCATGAAGCTCATCTGCTACTGCCCAATTTCTTAATATTTACGATATTTATTTTTGACGCTTTGTATGTATTTAACTGGCAGAATGGAGGACAAGTGCACTTTTAATATAGTGTACGGAGAAAAGTTGATTATTTACTAATACCTAGAAACTTTCACAAGACAATAGCATGCTTTGATGAAAATATAGTTTCTGACCAAGTTGAAATCACATTCTCAGTTTCTTCTGGTATGTTTGTAGGTAATGCTTACACTGAATACGACAAAATAACTTGGGACAACTCTAAGAGAGATTAATTTATGTAAAACATTTATTTTTGAGAATTATATCAGTTTAATATTATATAATTTTTTCCATGTACTGTTTATCTTTTAATCATATTGAAGAATATACATAATAAACCAAAACTAACGAATAGGATAATTCCAGAATGGTTAAATGACGACTATGAACAATCAAAGCAAATTTTACGTAGTAAATATCTGTTTCTTTATCTAGCCGACTGGAAATTAGTACAAATTTAGCGCAAAGCTAAATTACAGTTTTTAAAAATAATAAATATAAAACTTGTGGACAAAGAGTTTTATGATTGGATTCAAGAAATCTTTTAAAAATATAAATGACTTTAGTTATAAGAATTTTAAAGTATATTGTATAATTTTCAAATGTTTTAAACGCAGCACAAAGTGAGTTTACCAGTCATGATTTAAATGTTCTATATACTTATAATCTTAATATCGATAAGCTGCATATGGAGATTATATCTTTTTAAATGAAAAGACATAAAAGTTCTGATTATGACAATAATGTTGCTGAATTTTTCATAGATACAAATAAAATTTAGAACACCTTAACTCTATACAGTTTTCCATTATATATTATCATGATAACCGTACCCATCCAGAAAGATGTAATTACACAAATATTAAAATGGCAATTATAAAAGTATTTTTTCAAGCTTACTCTAGTAGATGTAATTAGGAAAATATTTACTTTAATCATAAATCACATTTACAAACGGTATGAAGCAAATACTGTTTTTAACTATTCTACTTATGTTTTTCAAGATCTACACGCTGTACAGATGATGCATTTTTCCGTTACATACACTGATACAAAATATTTCTTCCAAAGAATCAAAAACTTTGATGTATATTCCTCAAGTACCAGAGAGCTTTTGATCCCGTTAACAGAGAAGATTTATTGATAAAACTAATGCAAAGTTGGCTAAGACATGATGAAAAGTTTTTATGAAGTGTTTAGTTCTGTAGAAATTATCTAATACCATGCATATATCAGGCTTATTTGATGTCTCTGTCTGTTTAAATCAAGGATGTTCATTACACCCCTTCTAATTTATTTCATTATAATCGATATTACCGAAACTATTGAATTTGGATCAACGACTGATAACGATTAGTAGTTATCATATATTATACTCTTTTGCAGATGAAATTGATTTGTTCACAACTAATACTTATAGCCTACTATCACAGATAAACAACGCATATAGAAATTTAGAAAAGTCTCAAACAAATGTAAATAAAACCAAGCGTTAGAGCAAAGTCATTATAAATGCTTTAATGGGGAGAACATTGAGTAAAATGACTATATTACATGCTCAAGAGTTAAACATCAAATTTTAAAACCTTTTCGTAATTTACTAAATGATCATTACACAATAGAATGATTAAGCCAATACTAATTTATGCTTAAACAGTTAGGGGGAGTATACAATTATGATATTTATAAATTTCACATTACATTCTGCAAATATATTCTTGACGTCAAAAAGCAAACGCCTAACGTTTCTGTAGTAGGCGAACTTTGAAGATATCCTGTATATGTTATAGCTTAAGAAATATCTGAAAAGTTTGGTTAAAGATTACAAAAGAAAGACCCTCTTCAACTTATACAATGTATAATGGTTTGTGTGTCCAGCATCTCGTATTATTTCTGTTTTTGACCATCGTGGGTATACACATGTTAGATTCACATTTAATTATAATAATGATTATTTGTCTATGCTGAAAACACATACTCGAGACCAGATCGTGACCAGTTTGTGCAGGACTGAAGTATTCAAGCTCTGCCCAAATTGAATTATTTTGGTAAATTTATAACTAAGTTCTGTTTTGAAAAAAATTTAATGCAGTAATGAGAGAAAACAGGCTATAATAACTCTGAAAATTTTCGTCGAAACTGAACTTGCACTTGTTGTTGTATATACAAAATATAGATCTATAAGTATTGATAATTTTGAATATCTTATGGCCTATCATTATGCCTCATGTCTAGTGAAAATAAACATCAGTTGTATAGTTTAGCTAATGTATGAAAAAGTTATTGTTCGAGAGTATATCAGTTTACGCCTAAGAAGTAAATCATTTACGTTTTAAATTAAACATCCAGCATACAAAATCACCCACTGCTTCCGAAAAATAAGAACTATTTCTTTTAAATCACTTGAAATGTCTTATCAATGTGTGAAAAATCTAGGAAAGTCTTTTTCTAAGACAGTTCGAAATTCAAAGTAGAAAGTACTTCTTTTCTAAAGCACATTTGAAGTAGACCACATCTTCAAGAAACTATTGAATCTAAACCATTATTATATGAAAGCCAACTAAAACAGAACGATAATCTTAATGACTAAACATATCGTTAAACAAATACTTTGCAAATATTTTGCCATGATGGTTTGATATTGTGTTTATCTTTTATATCTGTGATCAGCAATTAGCAATTTTAAAACATCATCAGAGCATCTATGCATATAAGCTGCATCAGCAGGTGTATTTTGCAACAGTAACATTTCTGTTCAGGTATGTTGTCGTTATCATTTTGCGATTAAGAAATTATGTCTGGGATAACTTTGTGCATGTTGTCGATAGTTTCAATTTGTTCATGTGATTTACTTTATAACAGACATCGTTAAAAGAAGAGAGCCAATACACTGAAGGAAAAGGTAACATATTACCGTTAGGGCGTACAATAACAGACATTACAGAAGTTCGTCTAATTTTGTCAGAGTACTTTATGAACAAACGAAAAATGATTGAACCTGATGCTAAGACACTCTTAAACCCTTTGGCAATTGCAAAGCTCTAAGGTAACTTAGGAATTTGTTTCTGTATTTAATTTATCATTTAGTGTCAGTATATTATACCGAAATCATTGGAGGTAGCGTTTTAGGAGCTGTGTGCAAAAGACTTTCATTTTCATTCAGTTCAGCTCAACCTAAATTCAAATATTGAACAAGCACACACTCCGTGTCTCAATATGCCCTATCAAAAATGGTTGAACCGTGGGTGAAAAGTTTACTTCCTTTGGAAACGGATACAGTTGTTGTAAAACGCTTCATAATATGAGTACAAGAGCTTCTTTTGAAACTATTCCTTTCTTTTTATCGCAAAATTTAGTTATAGTTCTTAAGTTTTCTTAACATCAGTGTCAAGTGGAATCAATCAATTTCATGTAATTAATTTCAATACAGTGTTCTATATCAATAATTCTATAAAGATTAAACAGTGCAAAAAATGTGGAAACTTGGTTGTAATCTGCAAAGAAAAAGTCTTAAAGCAAAATGCCAAAATAGGTTAACTTGTTACAGTTGTTCGCACAACTTGAAAGAAATAATTTTGCAGCTTATTTACTACCTGCTAAAGCATACTTAATTGTAACTGCGAAGATCATGTAGATTTTGCTTTACATTTTTTTATAAACAACAGCTTTAATGGAGCTTTGTTTTAAATTTATAACGTATTGTGTTAATGGTGACTTCCTATATTAAGATATGCGAGTGAACTAAACAACCTGAAGGATGAATGTCATCTTTAAACATTAATATGCACAGAAGGTAATTGCAAGTTAAACGACAAGTTACAATTTGCATTTCATTTGAAACTACCTTCTTTACTTCATTTCTTCAGAAGAGGTTAAGTTACATTTATGGAAGACTGCAATAAGTGAATGAGCATGACTAATATAAATTATGCAAAAATTAAGATCAAAACTTCTTAGAAATTGTTTACATTCTAAAGTAGAAACGTTTATATAATGAATTATCGATGCATTTAGCGTTAAAGAAAAATATGACGGGTGTGTAAAGCTAATACGTGAATTTTATAGCGATACATCTGATAGATCACATCTCTCCTTGATTATTAATTCTGTACTGATATTTGATTAACAATACTGGTATCTGAATGTGTTCATGATAAATATGTTAACTAATTCATTCCACCAAACTGATTTCTAGTTTCTTTTATACGTTTTACCTATAAATCAATTTTTATATATTGCTTGCCTAGATAGCGTCCAAGATTGAGCAAACATAAACTAACATAAGGCCAAGCCTCGGTTGACTACAGTAACTATTTGCATTCAATCAAACGTCCCGAGTTTCGGGCCTGGAAGTGATGAAAAACTGTCATTGAAGCGATGCTTTGCAATTCTAGCTTTACACTTCAGTTACATTTGATTCAAAGTCTTAGACGATTTAGATTTCTCCTGATCTTTTAAACATATTCTTTGTATCTTATGTCCTTCGAGTTCTGGATTCTATGATGTTAAGTTCTGTAAAATTAGAAACGCCTATTTGTAAACTAATTTTTTTACACTACGGCCTCCTTTTCATATCTTTCAGAAATAAGGTTTTGATGTACACACTATAGTCTTTTTAAAGACTAATGTGAAATTTCAGTTTATATGGCTTATGTAATGCTTACTCGGAAGTTGACAGACGACTTTAAGTTGAAGCTCGGGCCTAGTGTGACATTGCCGCCCGGCGCTGTCATGTATTAAACATATAGGTTATAGAAATATGAGAAGTAAAGAAGAAATAAAACAAAAAATACTACTTGGTCATCTGACAGAATTGATCAAGCTCTGATCGCAAAACTCAGTGTGTATATATTGTATCAAAATAAAGAGCAGAACTTTTTCAGAAACCATTAGGAAATTGCTGAATTCACATTCACAATTCAAAGAACAAACTTGTAAAGCTAAAAAAACCAATGATTTCAATAAAAATAAAATTAAGATGTAGATAACTATTGACTTTCTCGTCAGGCCTTCAAGTTTTCGTAAGTGTAACGTCCTTTTTTGCTGAATTTTTTTTGAATTTTTGTTTTTATTTATTTAGTTTTTTAAATCACTGATTGTTATAATGCCACGAATTAACCAATAGAAACACGCGCACCTGGTCACGATTATAACCCGGACGAACGGCGATAATTGTTTTAGAGCATCTGATAAGCATTCAACATTTTAAATACTTGTGTAACTGTTTAAAATAGCATTTGTATCAAATGACTTTAATGTCTCGAGTAGGAAATGACAAAGGAATTATATGCAGCATTTAAATCGTTTCATAAACTTAAATGACACATACTTTGAAACTACATATAACAGTTGTGAACTAGAGAGAAAATTTGCTTTAAATTTTTCAGATTTAAAGTAAGTCAAGAAAAACGCTCTGTTCCAAGTATCCTAACAAAGACCTTAATACTTCAGATATTTGAGTGAAGTCCTAGCTGTTAATGTTCTATATTATTATCAATTTTTAGATTACAAAGAAATATAACTTCAAGCATATTGTATAGACTAAAGGAGAGAATCTGGCATTGGTAAATATTGAAATCTGGCAAGTAAGCGACTGGAGGTAACTTTGTTTATATTTGCCACAATGTAATTTACATCTAAAATAAACGACAGCTGGAGTGTCTATTGGCCAAAAAGTGCTTGTGCAGGAACTCAAATTTATCACATGTAAAGGTTAACATGAAATAATATACAACTGTAAATTGGGAGATGTGTTTTTCCTTAAGACTAAATTGTGTACCAATCATTGCATTTTGTCGGCTGGTGTAAATGTTAATAAGAGTCCATAGTAAATTGTTTAAAATGATGATGCATTTCTCACATTTGTGAGAACATTAGTATTCACAAAGATTATATCTATGACGCATGCCCATATATTATCTGCAAAATTTAAGGATTCGTCGTAATCATTAAATGGTATAAACAAACACAAAGAGTGAATCGTTAATGTTCTATATAAATTCGTTTTTTCTTCGAGGAAAACACAAACTTATCTATTATGTAGCATAGGCCTTTATCCGCATCGTAAATATGTAACAGATATAACAAATGCGATAGAATGCATTTCATGAGCGTTTTAACAACTTTAAACTTCGATGGTTATCTGTCCTACTTTTAACTTAGAAGAAAATATAAAAAGAGAGAAAAAAATAAAAGAAAAAAAAATAAATAAATAATAAAAAAAGCGCACACACATACTTTAAAAACATACACCAACGAAAGTAATATTTGTCTTTTATCATTAGCTTTATTCTAGGAAATGTGTATCCTAAATTGTCATTTGTAATACATTGGTCGTAGATCAAATGCTTTGTATAGTTATTTAGGAGTTGCATTTCGAATTATCAGATATTGTCTGGCGTTTGCAAATCATTTCTTAACACCGGGGCACCGCGTACAGTCGTTTACTACAAACTGGGCATCAAATGTTGTTTATTTACTTATATACCACACACAGTGTTCTTGTACCGTGACCATCAGAAAAACTTTAAGGATACACAGACTACTCTTTGTAAGTTAATTAATAACTATTGAGAAATAAATGAAACCTGCTTTTGTACTAAACTATTCTTTTTAGCAGGTACCGACACGTCATAATAAACTTAAAATTTTCCCATTTTTGGTAAATCAGTTTAAAGTTATGTCTTATGAATATCCAGTTTTATAACTGTTTGTATCCTGCGGCTTTTAGCTAAAGGTGTATATTCCAGCTTTGAGCAAGAGACTATGACACTTCATAATGGAAAAGTCACTGAGACGATTCCCTACAGTTGGATACTCCCTACAGTGAACGGATTCTATACTACATGTCTATTTAATTGGTTCATTTTATATAAAAGGAAAACAATGATGATTAAAAACAAAATAACTGTTCAGAAACTTCTTCTTTAGACATAAAGACACTCAAAAATCGCTCATTCGGAATAAATACCGAACCACCAAAAATGGTACAACAACAACAACAACAAGTCTATATATAGACTAATAATAATGTTTTAGATTATTTGTTGTACATCGATACTTTTTTCTGTCGACTTGACATCGCTAAATAATTCATTCAATATCATTCACATTTACATGGTTTAAAAGAGAACGGAATGCTTTTAATTTTAGGGCATGCCTTCTTAAATGGCTAAAAACTGCAATTTATAAAGCAAACAGCCAGTTATGCATGCAATAAGCAGTTTTATGTTATATATTACAAAAAATGAGCGAAAGATAGTAAAAGATATGTTTCCTTTTACATATTATTAAATGTGTATAATCTTGTCAGCTTTCGTTGAAATTCAAATTTCACTTTATTATGAAATCAAATTTCACATAAGACGGTATCTAGTAACAGGTCAGAAAACATAACCATGATCTACATTAACTTAATATTTTTACTTTTATGGCTTGTTCATCGTTTAGGTTAACTTTTATTTATTTAGTCATTTATTCATTTATTAATTTATTTATTTAAAAGGCTTTGGCATTGTATAAGAACCTGAACACATAGCAATCATTACCATTTCTAGTTAACTTGATTATAAACTGGCATTATCTATGCACGCGGAATGGCCATTACTGAGAACTGCAAAAGGAAATTAACAGGTGAAAACACAGAAAATACTTTACTTTTCACCCTTCCAGTTCTCTTTTCTGAATTCGTAAAGAGTTTCTTGCGTAAGTTCTGGTTGGTAAATAGACGTATAATTCCTGTAAGCAGGTGGGAAAACAGTCTGAACAAAAATCTCAGGTTAAAATGCTACCATGATAGTTTAAATTTTCTATATTTTAGATATTATCTTATCTGAGTTTATATATTGTCTGCATCGGTTACCCATATGACCACTGCCTTCTGGTGTGGTTTAAAACTTGATGATCTTGGGAATAGTGAAAGATGCTAACTATGACTCTTTGGTTTCTTCTTTCCATATTTTTCCTGATAACATATGAAACATGATCTGAAGTCATGTCTTTTAGTCAGACACATGATTTTTTAAGCAACTTTGTGTCTGGTAACGTTTCTAGTTGACGAAGATTATCTACGTGCATTCTCAAGCATAAAGTTAAGTTTAAAGTAGAATGCACTTACTTTAGGAAAACTCTACTCTAAACAATCATAAGAAAAGCCAACACAAACAAAACCATAATGATAAAACATACTGTTAAACAACTGATCTCCTTTCATTTAGCCTTGTGGTTCTCACAAAATTTTTATTTTTCATACCTCTAAACCGTGATTCATTATTGAAACCTCATCAGGAGATATCAACTGTAATTGCACGGGTAATATTTTCTTGGTGCATAATTGTGTTCTGCATTAATTTCCCCAGAATTAAACATAAAAAGGGTAATTCCACTCCCAGTCTGTTACACGTAACACAAACCAACACTGTCGAATCAAATTTAAGTTAAACAAAGTCTACTTACAACAAGTTCGCATATGGCTTTGATCAAACGCCCTAACTAAGCGTGAACTGATTAAACAAATAAAATATTATCTAGCGTATTCCATTTATTATATTTGTTTTCATATTAAAAGATGTCTGAAGAAGTGCAGGATAGAGTTTTGAAATTTGCCTAAATGTGACAGAAAAATGTGCCAATGAAAATGAAATCCTTGAAACACAGTTCTTTAAACACACAATGTTATATGACCAAGTTTTATTCAATAGACGGGATCTCATAACTAATGAAACATTGCAAGACATAAGCAGAACTTGCATTTTTTTGCGAAGATGGTTATATATATTCTTTTATCAAGTTTTCAAAATGAAACATTTTGATAAGATTTAGAAAGTTACATTCAGTAATTTTCACAGATTATTTCTTTTGTATTTTGAATGACACTGATACCTTTAAATGCTTTTATCATAATTTAAAGCAAATTAAAAAAAGATAAAGTCAAGAAATGACAGGTATTTCACAAAACTATTTACATAATTGCACTGTCATTCGATAAGTAATCAAAGTTAACTTAAAGAGGTTGTTTAGCTGCCAATGATATTTTTTCTAATCTCTGTTGTAAACTACATGCAGTAGAATGATTTGTCACTTTAAAACTATTTGGAGACATCATAAACCAATTATCAGTTTCTATATCAAACCTCATGTAATCAACTTACTTTTACAAATCTAACATTAATGGACACTTTTACGTTACGCAAAATGTTATGTCGAGTTCATTTTTGTTCGTGCAGTAATGTTTTAACAGGAAAACATACAGACGTCCAGTGGTTTATTCCAGCCCGCTCCGGCGAAACGGTATCGGGATAGAAAGTTTCCATAAAAACAACGAAAAACCCCGAAGCTAAAGGGTGCAGTGTATTTTTCTGTGGTTACTTCCGGGAGAACATGTCCCCAATTTTGACCGGATATACCCTATCCAAAGACATAACTACTTCCCATGACGATAACTGCTTTCCGTACCCATATTAGTTAAAAACTTAAAACCATTTAAAACTATTCTTGCTTATGTAAATATCGGAATATATTGAAAAATGCAGGAAAATGCATAAATTGACTATTCAAAGAGATGTTTCTGAAACGTCTAACATAAACAAAATTACCTGTTCATTTTGCTGTCCTCGGCTCTGGGGCTTCGTACAACTAAAACTCATGAGACAAACATTGCATAAAATCACAGTGCACAACAAACACACCGACAAAAAGAACCCAACGAAAACAAACATACTAACAACAATAACAACATATAGTCGATATGAGTTCAACTGAGACCTATTCGACAAATTTTTTACGTCTTCCTGTTACCATTTGTTTTTTCCAACACGGTGGTATGGCACGTCACAGTTTGAAAATAATGTGTTATGCAGTTCTTAGCTTAAAATAAAAACTGAGAGTCTATTATACACCATCAAGTATTACACCTCTGTATATAAATTTCATGCAGAAATTACTTTGTCAACAAGCCGGATGCTAGTTTTTTTTTTTTAAAGCCTAGCCTGTTTAGCAATATTACGGGGGATAATAGAATGAGTATTCTGTCGTATCATGAAATGTTCGCTCCATACTCCCGAATATTAGCAGAAGTGATTTTGGAACTAGTCATTCTTGCACACATTAAAAATTTATATATATATACAATAATGATAATACAAGATGCAGCTTTGTTTATTAGCTGGACTCTCCATATTCTAAAGATCTTTTTTTTTAATTTCACTACCTTTTTTACATTGAGAAGAGTATTTGTATACGTTTGTTAAGAGCCTCATAATAATAGATTATATCCATGTTTGTTACCTCATTATGTCATGTTTAAACATGAAATGAGAGAAATAAACGTTTTTTGACTTGAAAAAAAAGTATTACACCATTGTATATAAACCTCATGCTGAAATTACTTTGTCAACTAGCCGGATGCTAGCTTTTTTAAAAAAAAGAAGCTTAGCCTGTTTAGCAATATTACGGGGGATAATAGAATGAGTATTCTGTCGTATCATGAAATGTCCGCTCCATACTCCCGAATATCAGCAGAAGTGATTTTGAAACAAGTCATTTTTGCGCACTTTAAAGACTATAATTCTTTTTGAAGTTCCTGGTATATGTTTGATTTACCATAAAATCAGTAGATGGTTCATGAAATGCTAGACGTCAACTTGATTCAGATTTAGAAGATTCTGTAAGTAATCTCTGTAATCATTCAACAGAAGTCAGTAGCATCAATACTGATAATAAGTGTAAAAACAGGTAAAATGGACCGCAATAGGGAAAAGAAAGGTGTAATGATAAACTAGTAAAAATATTTCCATTTATTCTCACTTAAAAGTATGAACTAGCATGACAATGTATTATACCAGTACAAAGGGCAAGCGAGTTTTCCTAAGAAATTATTATACTTTAAGAACAACTGAATATATACGTAATTTTAGATGCATTAATGAAAACACTGCGAATAGTTTTGTTGAGGCTATCAACTCATTTTATGAGGATGCATCTAAAACGCAAATCTTTGCTTCCATACATTTGTGCTGCAACCGTATATAAGTTTTGCTAACTGTTGACAATTTATGATTGTGAGAAATATTTTCACTATAAAGTTATTTTGTTGCTTTATCTCTAGATTATTATCAAGTGTTGACAATGATTTGCACGAATATTAAAACATGCTGCTAGCTGACTTGTACTACTGCGTACAGTTGCTCTGCTGTCTAATCATTTCTGGTCGTAAGTCTAGATAAACGGCGTCGATTCAACCGAACTTCGGATCCGGAAAATCGCAACAATTTTCAAATTCTAGGGCCACAGTTATAAGATGAATCATTAACTTTGACATCATCAGTTTTCTTCTTGCACTACAATTCCCATTTTACAACTTGCACTTCATCACTTCAGATTATGTTCAGAGTTAAATACCACATACTCTTTCACTGACTTCAGGTGTTCAGCAAAATGATCACACATGATGGAATGATAGCATACGTTCAAAATTAGTTCAAAAGAAAGCCAGAATCATAATCAAAATAGTTATTGTACATTTTTGTCAAATATTATACCCTTATAGACTTACGTTGAGGTCAATATGTGTTTTTGACGGACCTGTAAAAACGATATTGACCTATATATAACTAAAAACATATGGACCGAGGATTTCGTCAATTTTTACATAATCCTTAAAAATCATGTATTGACCGAAACATAAGTCTGTAAGCGATATTCCGAATTGAAATTTAGGGTGATAGGTTTAAGTGGGCATAATTATAACACGATCGTGAAAATTTTGAAGGTGTTTATTACTTTTTAGGGGTGTTAATTTTTACAGACACGCGCGTGCAGCACTCCCGACATATAAAATAAATGAGTGCATTTCAGTAGGGTATAATTATAACATTACAAATTTCCATACTTTTCCAATCTTATTTGCCCACATTTCAAGTAACAAGACAGACACTTGTTTTTTTTATTTACTTTTTTAATGTTTTGTTTTTATAAATAATAATATTTTGAATAATAAATGTTCTGCTCAAAAAAGCAAAATGTAAATTATGAACAATTGAAAAATGTTTGCTTTTTTAAATAAGCATGAAACAATAAAATGCTTGAATTCCTTTTTGCAGAACACAAGCGAAAAAACGCGTTGCTTAGGTTTTTAACGTAAACGTCTTTCTCTACCGATTTGTTACGATATTTAATTTCAGAAGCACAACTGTCCATTCTTTGCATATTATATAGTTATTGTTTTCGTGGAAAAAGACAAGAAAATGAGGAAAGTCAAAGTAGTTGACTCATAGGGCAGACGTAATAAAAGTTCCTATGGCAAAATGCTTTGTGTATTTCTTTGGGTTTATTTTCTACAAAGCGATGAAAGTGTCTTTTTTATCTAACCGTTTTGTTGTATGTTATTGTAGTATAGACAAGTGTCTTACTCAGCATCACAACAGTATATTTGATGCATAAAACATTCTGCACATCTGCACAAGAGGTGCTTACTTTATAAATCACTCAAGTTGATACTGAGTATAGACGTATTTGCATGAATTGTACATAAATTGTGACACAATCTTCAGATCGGTAATTAGAAGATGGCAAAACATAAAGATGTATCTAAAAATAAAGAATAGCTGTAAACGACACTAAACATTAACTAGCAATAAATTATACAACGATGTTGTTTTTCCTTTATGTTTTAGCATCAAAGTTTGCAACATAGAGATAATAATTTCTATGAAAGTGATATTAATCTTGTCGGCTGTTTGCAAAAAATATTGGGATTTTACATTACATTTATGATAACATTTGTAATCATAAAGATTATATGTATGACGCAATCATTTAAAATCAAGTGTAGAGTCTAAAGATATATTGTTGTCGTAAAATGTTATATATGCTCAAGAAAAAATGGTAAGTCTTTTTAGTACTTTCATCATCGTACGTCTTTTATTTACCTATACCTCTCAATAGAACAAACACAGTAAAATCTTATATAAAATGTTTCTTAAAATGTTAAAATATTTGTAACTATCGAAAGTACAATGGATTGTAGGAAAGAAATCTTTCTTCTATTTCTAAAGCTACGACACGTACAAAAGCTTGGCAAACCACTCCAAACACTGACGAAATTTACAGTGAATACTCTTATTTCTATGTCATTGGTTTTTGCAAGTTAATGAAGGCAAACAGCTGTACATTATTACATACTGCCTGTATTTTGTTTACATTTGCATCAGTTAAAATTAAGCGGGGCAGATGGACGTACGGACAAATCAGCAACTATATTTATCAGCCCTTTTGTGAGTACAATAGTCCACTTTTAGATCCTTTATCGTTTGCCTTATAATTCACTACTTCTCACAATTTTTATGTGCTATAAAGAGTTCACACATTTGGTTAGAAAAAAATGCAAAACCAGTGACATATACTTTTGTGCTATCGCATTGTAAGACAGAAAACGGGTTGTAACAAGCACACAAAAGCTACCAGCAGTGTCATAGTTTTCCTTCAACTTAACAAACAACTGTGAACTTCTCTGGTCTTTGTTGAAAGAAAATAATTATTGGTTGTGCACTGAAACTGTTCGTTGGAATATCACCTTGAAATTGACCATGACGTTGTATTTAATCTACGATTACAACTGCATGTAGAATATCTTGACATTTATGAGATATTTACATACCGATTGCATGGAAAATTTATACATTGAAATATCAGTTATGCTTGAGATTTATTAGTTTATCATAAATAAAAGAGGAGTGTGCAACAGATAGTAACAGCTATGTTTCGAATTTCGTTTTCACAATATGCATACTCGTATAAGCTGAAATTAATATTTTACAAAAATATGCTATCATATTCTACTTAATAATAAGTATATTTATTTACAGGTGAGAAAACTAATTTCGTTTAACATTTTTTACCATATCATGTTTAGTTACATTTCAATATTGGGGAGAAACCTGCTTCTTTAATGCTCTAAACGTTACGTAATGAACTTTTATCGCGTTAAAATTGGCAAACACAACTGAGATCTTACTGACACATGTTTTGACCCTACAGAATTGTGTTTAGCGTAATGCTCATTGCTACCAATTGATGTCAAACGTGATGACATCATTATCGTCAGAAGGATAAAAATTTCAAAGAACAAAGAGAAACGACAAGGCCAATAAGAAATATTTTATATAAAATATGCTATTTTTCCACATTTTTAGACTTGTTACGTTCCAATTATACTGTCTGAATTTTGACAACAAGAGGGCCATGATGGCCCTGGATCGCTCACCTGAGTACTTTGGCTGTAGGTTTGCTGTTAAGCAGTATTTCATTTTTTAATTGAAATATATAAGTGCCTACAAACCAAATATGTAAAATATCAGTCAATAAATAAAGGCTCTATGACAGAAAGGAGAAATATCTATTATAAGCTATGGTGACCTTGACCTTGACCCAGTGACCTCAAACCCTACTATTATTATCCATGCAAGGAACCTATATATTGAATATCAGAGATATTGGTCTATGAATGAAGGCTTTATGAGGTACAGTAGATAAATCTATTTTTAGCCTCCGTGACCTTTAACCTTATCTTATAATTTGAAATAGCTTGATAAAGCTTGCTTCATGCCAAATTTTAAAATTCTAGGCCTTGTGGTTTCAGACAAGAAGTTTTTTAAAGATTTCCTTTTTTTACATATTAAGGGCCCGGGGGCGTGGCAAATTTTGACCCCAGGGCCAACATTTAAACAATATTGGTAAAGATTTTTTACACAATACTCAACACCAAATATCTAAGGTCTACACCTATTTGTTTTGGAGAAAAATTATTTTTCATGTTTTTCGTGTATAAATCTATGTAAACCAAGAGAACCCTGGGGCGTGGCCAATTTTGACCCAGGGAACATAATTTGAACAAACTTGGTTGACATCCACTAGACAATGCTACATACCAAATATCTAAGCTGTAGGCATTGAGGTTTCCAGTAAGAAGATTTTTAAAAATTGCCTTTTTATACATATTAAGGACCCCCTGGGGCGGGGCCAATTTTGACCCCAGGGCCAACATATAAACAAAACTGGTAAAAGTTCTCTACACAATACTCCACACCAAATATCTAAGGTCTAGAAAAATGATTTTTCATGTTTTTCCTATATAACTATATGTAAACCAAAAGAACCCTTGGGCGTGGCCAATTTTGACCCAGGGGACATAATTTGAACAGACTTGGTAGACATCCACTAGACAATGCTACATACCAAATATCTAAGCTGTAGGCGTTGTGGTTTCTGAGGAGAAGATTTTTAAAGATTTCCTATATAAGTCTATGTAAAATGAAGTGACCCCTGGGGCGGGGCCAATTTTGACCCCAGGGAAATAATTTGAACAATTTTTGTAGAGTTCCATTAGAGGGTGCTAAATGCCAAATATCTAAGCTCTAGGCCTTGTGGTTTCAGACAAGAAGATTTTCAAAGTTTTTCCTTTAAGTTGCCATAGCAACCAGAGTTCTTGATGGAATTGAATTCTTTGAACAACTTTGGTAGAGCTTCATGCAAGGAACATCCCAGGCAAGTTTCATTTAATTTGGCCCTTTGGTTTCAGAAGAGATGTCATTTGAATGAAAAGTTGACGACGGACGGACGGACGGACGGACGACGGACAAAGACTGATTAGAAAAGCTCACCCTGAGCACTTTGTGCTCAGGTGAGCTAAAAATGGTTGTACAACGTTTGTTACATCAGATTATTATAATTGTTTTTAGAGAACATTTAATTCTTTTTAACAGCAAAAAAAAAATCAATCTTTACATAAAATCAGAAGTGAATTTCTTAGTTGATTATTTCCCTTTTGGTGTTTTCTGGAAATCGGTTAATTATAAAAAGTCATACAAGGATAAAAAATATCATAGTTACCAAAAACAAAATAATATAGATCAAGTCTCCATGAATATACACTAATCTATATGGTAAACTGGATAATTATTTCGAATCATATGATACTGTTACTACAGCAGCTACTCCTCCATCAAGTCAATTTATTCTCTCAGAGACCTCAACATAGCATTCTAAATGTACCCCACACAAAATCTGCTGTAATTTAAATTCCTTACTTATAAACACTGCCATAAAAGCAGAAAAGCATCTTGTTATAATATGAAATCCAAATTCATGGGATGAAATATACCTACGATTTTCTGTTGGAAAACGGTTAAAAATAACCGCCAAAAATATTTGTTGTTGACACTCTAGGCTCTTGTGCAAGGACTATTTCGATTTATCGCAAAAACTGAGATGGCAAGCAATCTTATATAGTGCTATTAAACACAAAAAGTATTTTACGAATAGATTTTTTTTTAATTCCATGCAGCTGTTTTAGCATGTGGGCTCCTTTTGTTTTTCATTCTTGTATCGTCTTGTAATGAAGTTAAAGATGTATTGCTTTTTTATCTAACAATAAACGAAGACGTGACAGTTAAAATATACTTCTATCATACAGAAATTTTATGCCTTCAAAATATTATACTTATAACAGGTGTACATGTATAACAACCGGTCTTCAAATATTTTAATACATGGTTCTTACTAATGCTTAATAAAACGTGCAACAGTTTTTTTTTTTTATGAAAAGACTATGTCTCCCACAGTTTATAATGAAACAGGCACATTGACTTGATTCTTCAGACAAAAAATACGGGCTGTCAGAATGACACTAATGCCCTTTTTACCAGCATCATAAATCTCCAAGATCAATGAGAGATGTCGTTATATCGTGATTACTTCCATAGATATTTGAAGATCCTGGCAACATTACGGCCCAAAGACCTGACATAGTCTTCTGATTTGATTTAAGTTCTACAGAAATAAGTTCACTCACATGATGTGTGTGCCCTCACCGCTTTTTTAAGAGTAAAGGGTCATAGGATTAACAGCTAAGTAGATAAAACCTATCAGCCCCGTTTTGGTATAACTTACTCGTATTCGCGGTTGACGTGCAAATGAAATGTGAACTAAATAAGTAAACTATCAAAACAGTGACGATGCAGCCGTTTTAAAACGTAACTTGGTAGTATAAACTTTTGATGAAGATATGTTTTGACATTAATATAGATGCCATAATTAGATATACTAAAATTCTGTTTCGGTATGCATAAAATTTAAAACTTATTTACGGCATGTACAAAATTAAAAAATATGTAGTAATAACATAGTTCATATGAATACTTAATATACTTCTGTGACGACAAATTGACAAAAAATTATATTTGTTTTTCATATGCTGTAAGTAAGTGAAGCCATTTTAAAGATTTGATCTCCATGCTCATAGTTTTGCCTAAAGTGAAAAACTGATAAATTAGAAAGTTGTATCTATGCATCGGTTGTACAAAGGAGTAGTAGTAAAACTAACTTAATTAAAAATATGAACAGTGAGGACTTGAAGTTCGGGCCTAGTGAGACATTGAGTCTTGGCGCTGTTATTAAAGTCTTTAAAGCGAATAATAATGTTTTCAGACTAATTGTTCTACTTAGATATTTTTTCTGTCAACTTGACATCGGTAAATAATTCATTCAATATCATTCACATTAACATGCTTTAAAAGAGAACGGAATGCTTTTATTTTTAGAGTGTGCCTTTTCATATGTCCAATAACTGCAATAAATAAAGCAAGCAGCAAGTTATACAAGCAATAAGCAGTTTTCTGCTATTATATATGTTACAAAAAGTGTGCTTTAGACAGTAAAAGATATGTTTCAGTTTCATGTTATTAAATTGTACACTCTTGTCAGCTGTTGATATTCACATTTCACTTTATTTTGAATCAAATTTCACTTATAAACAACTGTTTTGAAAAAGCAAAAGAAGACCTTGTTTGCGTTTATAATGCATTTGTGAGCGATTCTGTACATCTGTGAGTTCAATTCTGTACATTTTTGAGCTTATTTCTGTACATTGTTGAGCTCATGTCTATGAGCTCAGCCTGTCAGTCATTTTTTCTGTCCAAATTGTTGATAACGTTTGCCAGCAATAAACAAACATTTTGTCAGCAATAAACAAACTTATTCCATCTACTTTTCAAAAGTGTTTGTGTGTGCCTGTTTATCATTATGTATTTTCAATAATCAAAGACATGCAAATTACTTTTTTCATGTTTGGTAACATGAAACAGAGCACTGCATTACAACGAACCTAACCTTCTCAAATGTAAAATATTACCATGTAATGCAATGTATTTTGATATTCATTGTATTAGCATACACATTATCAAAGATATAACTTCGAAAACTGGTGAACGCGTCAATAGTTACAAGAAAGTTTACAATTGTTTCAAAGGATCTATCAGCATTACTTGCAGACTATAACCATATTTACTTTGTGTATTTTGAAGAGTATGGCAATACGGTCAGGATTCTTTTAGAAATTTGTTCCCAATGCATTGATTTTAACTGGTTTAGATTTACTTGCGTCATGTTATCCTTAACTTATATTTATGACAACAGTAGTTCGCTTCAAATTTCCAATGTGAAAGGTTCAATTGTTTCAGAAAGACCTATATACTGATAGGAAAATATCCATAATTACTATTTCTAATGTACTTTCTTACAAAGTTGGATTAGCTATGCATTACTATGTCATTACTGTCAACTGCGAAAGATAATTCACACGTGATTGGAAACCGAAGGAAATACCAAAGTTTTTACCCTTCGAATTCTCATTTCTGAATTTGTGAGCAGTTCCTTACCTTAGTTTTTGTTTGTTGATTGATGTGTAATTCTTCTTAGCAGGTGGGAAAACAGTCTAAAGAAAAACAATCTCAGGTAAAATGCTACTGTGATTGTTTAAATTTTGTATATTTTTAGATCTTAATAGTTCCGATTACATCATCAAGGTGCACGCGAGGTATGGGATCGAGTTATCAAATACTTGCACGTGATGGGATCAGCCAATACTTTCCCCGTAAGATATGCAAGAATCCTTCTTTTACATGCTCAGTGCATTGTATCAATCCAAAAAACCTATGTAAGTTGAGAAATGGGGGATCAAAATTGTGCCTCTTGGTGTTGTCCTCTTCATCACTAGAAATAAACTGAAAATAACTTAACCTAGAACAGAGAACAAGTTAATCCATCTATCTGTTCACTCACTCGCTCACTCACTCACTCATTTATGTTATATAGACATTAAAGCATCAAGTGACATATAGTTTTAAAATATTAGAAAAGACAGGATTTTTTTTTTATTATTTAGGAAGAACGTAATTAGTTATTGGCATAATTACAACTACTGATAACATACTTAAGCCCATCTGAATTTTAAATTCAATTTGCACGTGTAATTCAGGTTCAACTGGACAAAACTTTTAAAACTTTGTCGAAATTATGTTTGCTAAGATACTTTTAAATATGTACTGGACTAGAATCCTTCTTACCATTGTATTTTAGAAATAGTAAGCTTACTAAGACTCTTTGTTTTCTACTTTCCATATTTTTCCTGATAATATATGAAACGTGCAATTGATTCGTGTTGTAAAATAAGGCACATGATCTTTTAATAGCGAGACTGTATGCATTTTATTTTTGCGTGCAAAATAATGAATATATAATATTGTTCTCATTTGTAGAACCATTAGTTAATATAGACAGTGAGAACAATTTTAGTTATAAATTTGTATTTATATATGGTTTAAGTAAGCAAATTGGATTCTGGTAACATTTCTAGTTGACGAAAAATATGAACGTGCATTCTCAAGCATAACGTTAAATATAAAGTAGAATGCAGGAAGACTCTACTCTAAACAATCATAAGAAAAGCCAACACAAACAAAACGATCACGATAAAACACACTGTTAAACAACTGACTGCCTTTGATTTAGCCATGAGATTCTGATAATGTGTTTATTTTCATACCTCTAATCAGCAATTCATTATTGAAACGTCATCAGGGCATATCAGCTGCAATTGCACAGGATGTATTTTCTTAGTGCATAATCGTCTGCGTTATGCAATAATTTTCCAAGAATAAAACATAACGATGAAAAAGGTTATTCCCCTCTTCAAATATGTTACACGCTACACTAACTACCATTTTGCATGTGGTCCAATTAAATTTAACTTGGCGAAACTAAAACGAATTCTACAATATTGCTTTGATCAAGCGTGAACTGATTAAACAAATGAAATATTATTTAGCAAATTCCAATATGATATGCTTGCTTTTATAATAAAAAATGTACGAAGAAGTGCAGGATATGGCATTGAAACTGGATTTGATGGGAAAGAAAAATGTGCGAATGAAATGCAGTCCCTTAAAATAGTTCTTTAAACATACAATGTTCCATAACCGGGCTTTCTTTATTTGTCGGGATCCTGTTTAACACGAGGTTGAGTATATATATTCTTTTACCAAGTTTTAAAAATGAAACATTTTAACAGAAATTTAGAAGTTCCATTTGGTTGTTTTAACAGATTATTTCTTTTGCATTTTGAATGCCAATGACAACTTTGAATGCTTTTATCATAGTTAAAAGAAAATAAAAATAAAGTGAAAAAATGACAGGTAAATGACAAAACTATTTACATAATAACTCTGCCATTGATTTATCACTGTTCAGCAACAAAAGGTTGTTTAGCTGCCAATGATTTTTTTAATCTATGTTGAAAATTATATGTTGTAGACTGACTTGTCACTTAAAGAACATTTGTCACAAAAATAAGAGACATCGTTAACCAATTACCAGTTCGAGTTTTAAACCTCATGTTAACTTTTTTTGATAAATTCTACTTTACTGGCTACTTCCTCTGTTAAGCAAAATGTTATGCTGAGTTCATGTTTGGTCTTTTAGTTAGGTCCTGAAAAGAAAACACACAGGCGTTCTATGGTTTATTTATCAATATTATATTGGTTGTTATAATGAGTTTTCTGTCCGTATCATGAAATGTCCGCTCCATACCCCCGAATATCAGTGAAAGTGATTTAGGAACAAGTCATTTCTGTGCACTTCATAGACATTACATTCTTTTGAAGTCCCTATAATATGTTTGAGTTAACAGAGAATCAGCAAATATTTCATGAAATTCTAGGCCATTTATATCACAGGAGATTCGGTTATGAGTTCATGTTTGGTCGTTTAGTCCATAGCAAAAATTTCATGATTGAAACATGTCTTAACATGTTTTAAACACGTTCTAACATGTTATTTCGAAATGTTTGAACATGTTTTGAACATGTTTTAAACATGTTTAAACATGCACGTTAAATGGCACCACGATCTAACATGATCAGTCAACAATCATGATTAGTCATGTTTGATGATCAAAAAAAGAGTAACATGGTCAATCACATTTTGACATGTTTTTGTTCTATCCAGCTATCATGCTTTGGACATGTTTGAAAACGTTCACAGAACATGTTTTAATATGGTTGATCATGTAACTACTACTTTACTATCAAACACATCTAAACATGTTTAAAAATGTCCCCAAAACATGATGGAACATGTTTAAACATGCACGTTAAATGGCACCACGATCCAAACACATCTGAACATGTTTAAACATATACAAATCAAGATCCCATAACATGGTGGAACATGTTCTAATATATCCAAATCAAGGGGACATTTGACATTTTCAAACACGTTCAAACATTTCCAAAAGAACAGAGAACCATTTTAATTAATTTTGCTATATGTACTTCTTCCCAGTGCCCTTAGATGCTTCATCCCCAGTGAAAATGGCCAGTGAAAGATTTAAGCAAAATTTTGTTGAACTTTCAGTGAAATTTCACCAAATTTTCAGCACAATTTTGATGAAATTTCGCCAAAATTTCAGTGAAATTCTACCAAATCTTTACCGAAAGAATTGGGCAAAATTTTGATGAAATTTGGTAAATTTCAATAAAGTTTTAGTGAAATTTCAATGAAGATTCGGTGAAATTTCAGTAAAGTTTCGGCGAAATTTCAATGAAGTTTCAGTGAAATAAAAAAGAACCATGCAGTGTTGCATAATTTGCTACATGCATGCAGTAGTTCTGCAGACAGTCCTCATGAAAAATATTGTCTGAAATGGGATCTGAATTAAGCTGAATTTTGTCTAAATGTGTCTGAATATATTGCTGAATTTTGCTTAATTTGGAACACTTTCAGACACATTCAGCCAGTTTTCAGAAAAAAAATCAGGTACTGAGATTCAGAACTGTTCAGACTTCTCCATTTGGAATTTTCAGATGGGCTTGGTGTTTTCAGAAAGGTTAATTCTGCTATGAGATTCAGATTCAATTTGAAAAAGGAACCCCTCATCTCTTTAAACACAGTATGGGAAAATTTACCTATTGATATACCAGCAACAGACATCAAATGATCACAAACAACTCAGCCTAAATTACTAGGGCTCAGCCAAGCTAAAATACATACATATTCAATTAATTTGTGTTTTTAATCAAAATCAGACCATAGCAGACAAAATAATGACCAAATTTTTTAAAACAAAATCAGACCATGGCAGACAAAAGAATGACCACAATATTTCTGTCTACTCTAAGAATATTTTATTTAACTGCATAACACATTATATTTGTTCAGTACTAAGTTGTGAACTAAGGATAATGAACTTCTAACACTAAACCTTATTCTGGAGATTCAATAACACAGTAGTTACAATAATATTTATCACTTTTTTTCTGTTGCCCCAAGTCTTCTAAAATAAGTTTTAGTCTTTATTTTTTGTTTCTAATGAAAATTTCTAGCCTTTTTATTATTTTCTATGTCCTGATCAAGAAGGTATAATAGTCCTTTCTACATGAAAAAGACCTCATCTAGATACTCAATACTTTCTGTCCATCTCCTGATGATCCACTATTTGAATGTTTTCTCAGCAGTCTGCTTTACCTTTTTCTTTTCATGTTTTATTTTTCATCTTTTACCACTTTTTTCTTTGTAGTCTACATTAAAAGTTTTGTAGTTGATATCAGATGAGAAGTCTATATACTGCTGAATTAGGCAGGAAAATAACTATACGACCTGCAAAACAGAAATAAATCATGCGAGCAAAATTATTTATACATGATATTTATGTTGCATGATATTCAGTATCTATGACAATAAATTTAATTCCGAAGCACCTATTGATAACATATGGCAAACACACCTACTGATATTAAATGTTTGTAAGTACAGTTAGTACTAGTAATATCTGTTCTTTTGCAAAGGTTTATAAATAAAACAAACACTATTACTCTGTTACATCAAATGACCACTCTAACATACAACCTTAAGGGTTAGAGTGAAAGAAAATTGTCTGACTATATGTTTATTTAATGAACTGTTTGTACAGTGCCCGGTGTCACTTCATTTAACAACAACAACAAAATTTTAAATGTTGCTGTCAAAAACTACAAGGCATAAAGCTTAAATATTTCCTTTGCATTAATTTGGCCAATGGACCTCTACATCTACAAAGTCTGAACAAATCCCGAGTCAAGTTTTCGTGCCAGATTTGCAAGACCCAACAGATGCTGAACATTTCTAAACAAGGTATGAAAATGTATTGTCTTTTTATCTTTAGCATTCTACATGTTACTTACTTCTTGTTTTTTGTGTCCTAGTTACTTCAAAATGATGTTTTGATGGAAGATTAGGAAGAACATTCTTTGGACTGTAATAGAAATGTACATGTATCAAAAATAAAATACTTTTTAAAATTATCTATATCTGACAGGGGGACATTTGTTAGTTTTACATCAGTTTCAACAGCTATATTATACCAGTGGTCAGTCCAACTATTAAATGTTCCTGGGTATCCAACAAGATTACGAACCAATTTCACTGCAAGTGACCGATTGCTTCTTTGCTTGATTCAGAGACAGTGACTTTTATTTCAAATTGCTGAAAAATCGAATATCTTCTTAAAAGCTCTGCTTTTCAAAACATTACATCACTTTGTGGGAAAAAAAACTAAAAAAGTATCCATGTCTTGAACACAATATGGTAGATCTAGATCTATCTATCCGAATTTATTTGTCCGATTTTAGTACCTTAAACCAATTCTTTCGAAATAATGAGCAAAAAATATGAAACACTTTTTACTCCAGATGAGTTTAAATGCGAACTGCTTGCGAAAAATCACATCAGACAACCCAGACTCTAGCAGACAACCCAGACTCAACACTGCCTTCTTTAAACATTTCATTAAGGGCTGGATCACATCAACAAAAATGAACCATAAAAGTAAAGGAAAATGAAGCACTGACACTTTACTATGATTACTGTTCAGATTGACGACATATAATGAAGGATGTTTACAGATTTTTTTACTGTTTTCGAAATCTCTTTGATGGCGCCTTTTCCGGGAAAACTGTAATCTGTATCATCCAGACGTTTGTATCTCACCTCAAGTAAAACATTAACGTCTGGATGATACAGACTAACAGGTGCTCGCTCATTTATAAAACTTGATTAAACTATAAAGATTTTCAATAAATTTATAAAACAGAACGAAAAAATATTTAACATTTTTCAGTGGTTTTAAGTTATACAATTGGTTTACTTACCTGTTCACATGCACCCACTTCCGGTCAAACGTTTACATTGGAAACATGTCGAAGCGAATGCGTGATCAGAGATATATTTACAAAAATATCACGACTAACTCTAACTTGGTAATAGATACTTTAGTAAAAACATTTTTATAAGCTTTTGTTTTGATAACAACCAGTAAACCCATTTGTCATCGATTTTTTCAAAAGAAATTTAACATTTTAATACACTCTGGTTTGTTCCCAAAATATCTCGACCCAAATGTTAATACCAATTATATTAACACTAAAAAAAATCATTGAAGAAGTAAAATGTAAAACAAATGTATTGATAAGCAAGAAAATATTTCTTCATAAATTATTCTTAAAGAATAAACTGTTTTACAGACATTTAAGGTATACCGGTAGGTACTTTCTCTAACTCTGTTTTTAACTATCCACTGTACATATTTCCCACTTTTTAATCTTATCTTTTTTTTGTGCAAACCTCTAAATGGCAGAATAATCAACTTGCTGATGGTGGCCATTAACTGGTAGAAGTAGAGTGATCATCATATGTACAAGTGACTGATAGGATTTATTATTGTAATTTGTTTTGATGTCAGCTTAATAGTACTTATTCTGGTTTGTTGATATTTTGTAGCTGCTTCTTAGGGGGACAAGAAGCTAGTGACAAGATGTCTGTGTTAGATTACCAACAGAATATTTACAGATGGATGCTTTCATTGATTTTCAAAGATAAGGTAGGCACAATAAAGATTTGAACCAAGTTAATAGAACTGACAGTTGGCAAACAGCCTTAATTATAATATCAAGTTAACTTTGGCAAAATTTTAAACATTAGTTTATAAAAGTTATGCACTTCAAGGCATGCATAGTGGCTATATTCCTTTTCTCGACACCATACATGTATGTACTAAAATAAATGTATTCAACTGCCTTTTTCCCTATAACTTTTAGTTAACCTGAGCATATGCTCAGGTGAACTTTATTTTATTCCTTCTTTAAGTGGGTGCGTAATAAAATACTACCATGGCCCTATTGTTTTTTCTTCTTGTCTATATAATAGTGTGAAGATAGAGCCTATATTGTTGCCCCTTTTTCCATCATGTGTGGAATAATATGAAATGAATCAGACAACCTTAGCTTCATACCATTATTGGTATAAACCGTAGTATACTCAGTTTTAATCTTTACTTCTTATACAGTTTTTAACTATGATCTGCTTCTCTTTGTTAGGTGGCTGAACCTCTGAAGTTGTTCCAGAGAATGAGTCTTTTCCAAGAATGAAGAAGACAGATTGAAAATCCTGTACTTGCATCCATAGGAGTTGTCATGAACAACCAACGGCTTAAAAGGAAAAGCTTTATTTTTTAAAGATGTGAAATTTTAAGAAAATAATCATTAAGGATGAAACATTCCCAATGTGACAATTAGTAATTAAGAAGTGTGTTTTACCCAGTGTTTTTGTACTGATAATTAGGTCTGATAAAATGTTTCTTATTAGTAAAGGACTGAAGAAAATTTATGGTGTAATGAAGATGCAGATAAACTAGCATGTAAGGACTGTGGCATATGAAGTGAAGTGAAAGTGAAATATATCTATTGTCAAACCAGTGTTGATACAAGGTAACAGTTGCGGAGTTCAATGCTTGTCATTGATATAGAGGAAAATATAAAAGCGTCAGTTATATCAACATCACAGAAAACACATGCAACGACTTTTTTTAAGTGACTCTTTGTAGAATTACAGACAGGTTTCAGTTAGAAGTGAACTGCAGACAAAGCTTGTTAACCTGTTAGAAGCACTTAGATCATTTGAATGTACAACAATTGAGGATAAAGCTTGTGCCTTCAGGAAGTTTTTTTCTAAACCTAGCAGATACTTGATTTTACAAATATTTATGCTTAAAGTGAAAGATTTCATTGCTTATATTTAATTTAGGTATGCCATATCAAACATACATCTTAAGTATAATTATTTAAATGGTAATAGAGCCAATCATCATTTTTTAAAGATGATTCTTGTTTCAGTTAATGACATATTTACTGTTAAGGAGCTATGGCTATGTATGTATATTTGTGTAACATGTATAATATAATGTGACAATAGTTTGATTTATTCAGACAAAATTATGTCAAAAGTTTTAAGTTGGAAAATCATACTTTGAAATTGTAAGACATAAGTGTCTGAATAATTCAGATTAATGTATCAATTAATTGTAAAGTGTAGTAAGAAAGTGTGTAACATACACTTAGCATGTTGTTTGATAAGATGTTATTGCTTTCAAATATTTTTCAAACAAAACCAATACATTTCAATTTCTATTTTGTATGTGAGAATTAATATCACTAATATCAATTCATCTGAATATTCAGACAAAATTTGTTTAAGTTTTCAGAGTTTAAAACCACTCCATTGACACATGTCTAAATTATTCTTACAATTAAGCATTAAGCATTAGATTTTTTTGTTACATTGTGTAATTTTTTAACATATTTGAAAGATAGATATAATTTAAAACATATATGAAATGTTAAAAATTAATTGAAAATTATAAGCTGATGTTTAAAACTTGTTAACTGTGTTTCATGTGTTTCTTCGGTAAATTTATACAAGTTCCCAAGTGTGCTTTATCGTAGAATAACCGGAGGTTTTCGTTCTTATGCAAAACAATATATCACTCAGGTATATATATATATATATATTGAATGGCCATTTACTTGTATTTTATGTATGTTTTATCTGTTATATGCTTGTAAAGGGATGAGACTGAAATAAGGAAATAATATAATGATAATAACACACTTCAACTTTTGCCAAAACCCACATTTTGGTTTTATACAATTCAGATTGTCAGTATTTAAAATGGCTTTTTAGCCAGAGATTACTCACTCATCTCATTCACACACTTTTAGAACTTTTTTTGGCAATTTCTAGGTAAACACTTTAAAGTTCAACAACATTTTTATGCCCCCACTTCAAAGAAGAGGGGGTATATTGCTTTGCAATTGTCTGTCTGTCGGTCGTCCGTCGGTCCGTAGACCAAATGGTTTCCGACCAATAACTAAAGAATGCTTAGGCCTAGGAACTTCAAACTTGGTAGGATGATTGTCCATCACCAGTAGATGACCCCTATTGATTTTGGAGTCAAGGGGTTAAAAGTCAAGGTCACATTGACCTTGTAGGTAGAAACGGTTTCCGACCAGTAACTAAAGAAGGCTTAGGCCTAGAAACTTCAAACTTGGTAGGATGATTGTCCATCACTAGTAGGTGACCCCTATTGATTTTGGGGTCAAGGGGTCAAAGGTCAAGGTCATATTGACCTTGTAGGTAGAAACGCTTTCCGACCAATAACTAGAGAACGCTTTGACCTAGGTTCACCAAACTTGGTATGCTGGTTGATCATCACCAGTAGATGACCCCTATTGATTTTGAGATCATTAGGTCAAAGGTCAAGCTCACAGGGACCTTCATCCTAAAAACGGTTTCCGATCAATAACTAGAGAACGCTTTAACCTAGGTTCACCAAACTTGGTATGCTGGTTGGTCATCACCAGTAGATGATCCCTATTGACTTTGAGGTCATTAGGTCAAAGGTCAAGATCAATGAGACTTTCATCCTTAAAACAGTTTCCGATCAATAACTAGAGAACGCTTTGACCTAGGTTCACCAAACTTGGTATGCTGGTTGGTCATCCCCAGTAGATGACCCCTATTGACTTTGAGGTTATAAGGTCAAAGGTCAAGCTCACAGGGACCTCCATCCTAAAAACGGTTTCTGATCAATAACTAGAGAACGCTTTGACCTAGGTTCACCAAACTTGGTATACTGGTTGGTCATCACCAGTAGATGACCCCTATTGACTTTGAGGTCATTAGGTCAAAGGTCAAGATCACAGAGACTTTCATCTTAAAAACGGTTTCCGATCAATAACTAGAGAACGCTTAGGCCTAGAAACTTCAAACTTTGTAGGATGGTTGTCCATCACCAGTAAATGACCCCTATTGATTTTGGGGTCAAGGGGTCAAAGGTCAAGGTCACATTGACCTTGTAGGTAAAAAACGGTTCCCAATCAATAACTTGACAACCCATGCGCCGTTGACCCTCAAACTTCATATCTGCATTTGTCTTGGCCAGTCGATGACCCCTATTGATTTTGGGGTCAAAGGTCAAGGTCACATGTATGTCAAAACAGTTAAGACCAATAACTTGGCTACCAAATGGCATCGGGTTTTGTGGACTGTGAGACTTACAATTTAGATAACATGTATATTTGGTCACTAGGTCAAAAGTCAGTCACAATAATCTGGCCACGTGACTAATTGGCTGCCGACAGGGGGCATACATGTTTTACAAACATATCTTGTTTTATATGAAATTTTCGCAACAAAATTTTGGTCACGAAAAAAGATTTACTCCAAATTTCACTGAAAAAAGAAATTTTTATGAGAAATGAATTGCACCAAATTTCAGTGAGATTTCATTGAAATTTCACTGTTATTTCACCAAAATTCGATCATTTTGATAAATCCCATGCATTTCGGTGAAATTTCACTGAAATTTGGTGAAATTTCACTGAGATTTTGGTGACATTTTCACTGGGGATATCAATGCTTATCTTGTATTCCGATAAATGCTGTAAAATTGTTGAAAATGGGGACGATATGTTTAACCTCCATTTATAGCCTAGCAGATGGATTCTAGGATAATAACCAAGGAGATGCTGAATCATGCTCTGAGGTGTCTGAAAAATTTGTTATATTCAAAATTCAGTCATGTTTAAACATGTTTGCTTTCCTATAAAAAAAATGTAAACAAAACAACTGAAACTATTCTTTTTATCAATGTTTTCACAGAAAGTTATATCCTGTTGTAAGACCTAATTTAAAAAATGCTTATTTGTTAAAATATATCGACTCTGAATTTATCATGTTCAGCCATGTTTGATCATGTATGTTATTCTCTCAGTTATAAATGGGTCAATGTGTCAGTAATTATTAAAGCGTTTAAGGCTATTTTTACACAAAGTTGAAATGTATTGATACTTTTTTATCCAAAAGAATAACTTATTTGATGAAAAAGAGAGATTTGTTTGATTATTTTTTTTGATAAATTTATCATGTTTATTCATGATTGAATATGTTGATTTCTTGTAAGATTATTTGCAGAAAAAAATAATCCATAATGATTTTTACCTCTTCCTGAAAGACATTATAATATTAGTTGAAATAAATACAGATGTTTTTTTGAACAAATTGTAATTTTCATCCACAATCATGTTTAATGGTCAAACATGTTTATAAGACATGATTGACCAACGTGATCAATGAGGCAAAAAACATGTTTGTACACATCTTATCATGTTTAATCATATAACATGATTTCTTTTTCGCTATGGGTTCTTTGTAATTCATTCCTAACTTCAAAAGTTAGCATGCAGATAAATTAAATAAAAAAAGGTCATACGCGTATTTCTTAGAAATTAATATACTTGAAGGAAGATAGAATACGTTACGCATTGCTAATGATAACAGATCTAATGATTCATCGGAAACGTAAATATTTGCTTCCATACATTTGTGCTGCAACAATATATAAGTTTTGAAAACTGTTGACTGTTGACAATTTGTGATTGTGACCAATATTTTCACTATAAAGTGTTAAATCTTGCCTATTGACTTGAATTACGGCGTACAGATCGCAGTGCTGAAACGCAAACCTCTGCTTCCATACATTTGTGCTGCAACCGTATATAAGTTTTGATAAGTGTTGACTTGATTATGACCAATATTTGTATTAGAAAGTTGTATGTTGCTTTTTCCCTAGATTATGATCAAGTGTTGGAAAGTAAAACATATTGCCTGTTGAGAATATATCGCACTGCTTTTTAATCATTTTGGTCGTAAGTCTAAATAAACGGCAATCATTAAACCGACTTTCGAATCGGGAAAATTAAAACTGGCATTGTTTTTCAAATTCAAGGTCCACAGTTATAGGTAAGTCATTTACTTTGAGATCTTCAGTATTTGCACTACAGTTCCCATTTCATAACTTTTGAGAAGATGTTCAGAGTTTAATACTACATAGTATTTTACTGACTTCCGTAAATGTTCGGTTGAAATATCCAATGTAGTTAAATGATAGC
Organism: Cyclina sinensis; assembly: GCA_012932295.1. NCBI lineage: Eukaryota > Metazoa > Mollusca > Bivalvia > Venerida > Veneridae > Cyclina > Cyclina sinensis. Next base: position 5,589,767 of record JAAONU010000016.1, read on the forward strand.
GTATGCCCCAAAACTGTTCAAAACAAGATTCAGAATCAAAACTGTTATTATACATGTTTGACAAATATTGCACAGCTCCATACGTGAAATCTTATTAGCCCACATTTCCAGTAACAAGACAGACACTTTTTAGTAATATTGCCTGTTACTTCAAATCATAAACATTCAGCTAAAAATGCAAAATATAAACTATAAATAACGAAAAAGTTTTGCCTTTCCATATAGGCATGAAACAATTAAATGCTAGACGGATATATTTTTTCGTTGATCACAACTTACGCGAAATATAAACTGTAATCAGTTGAAGCTTTGCTTTGGATTTTTTGAAAGAATTATAAATTAAAGAAAAGCATTTTGCTATGACATTTAATTGCGGAAACACAATTTTTCATTCAATGCATATGATAGAATTTTTTTCTTGCAAAAAAAAAGCAAGGAAATGTGGAAGGTCCAAGTGGTTAAGCCAAAGGACCGATAGAAGTTCCTATGGCAACATGCTTTGAGTATCCGTTTGGGTTCACTTGCTACAAAGCGATGAAAGTGTTAACCTGATTGTTTTATTGTATGTTACGGTAGTATAGACAATTGTGTTATTCAGTATCACCACAATATTTTTTGCATTGAACATTCTGCACATCTGCTTATGAGATGCTTACTTTATATATCACTTATGTCTCAAGTTGATACTGAGAAAGGACGTGTTTGCATGAAATGTATCTGCAGCAGTTAAATCTTATCTTAATCTTCAGAGCGGTATTTAGAAGATGGTAAAACATAAAGATGTCTCTAAAACATAAAGAATGCCCTACACTTTTAAACTGTAAATAGCACTAAACATTAACTAGGAATAAATAATACAAAAATAAATGTTCTTGTTCATGTTTAAGTATCAAATTCGCATATTATGGAGAATAATTTCTTTGAAAGTGATATCAATTTTGTCGGCTGTTTGCAAAACCTATAGGGATTTTACATTACATTTATGATAACATTAGTATTCATAAAGATTATAATGTATGACGTAAACATATTTATCTAATGTAGAGTCTAAAGATGTATTTTCATCGTTAAATATTTTATATGCTGAAAAAGTAAATGGTTAGCTGTTGAAGTAAATTCATCATTGTACCTGTCTTATTTGTAAAACATTAATAATTTGCCTATAAGGCTTAATAGTATAAAAACAGTAAAAGTTTCTTAAAACGTTAAAATATTTGTTACTACCGAAATCGCAAGAGATTTTAGGAAATATCTTTCTTCAATCATTATTCTTGAAGCTACGACTCGGACAAAAACTTGGCAAACCTCTCCAAACACCGACGGAATTATAGCAATTATAAAGAGCGTTTTATATCTTAATTTAGCTCGATTTACAACTGGAGTTTCGTAATTTCTCTGATTCAGAACACTGGAAACATGCATAAACAGAACAAACGAAGATTCCATGTTCTCATGCGTAACCTGTATTTCCTGTGCGTATGCGGGATATGAAGTGTCAGTTAAATGGATTGCTGTGGACCATTACCACATTAAGACTAAATATTAGTTATATAGATGTTACATTGAGAAAGAAATATGTAATCAATACGGACAATTCTGCAGATCAATTATTAAAAAGAGCTTAGGCATTGGTAAAGTGCGACAAATTCATTTATTTCGGCATTTGCAAATTCACTGAACCTTTGCATGACCCTCAAGTCTAGAAACAATAGATTTTACCTACAAACTTTACTATTTGCTCATTGTTTGTGGTTAAAATATAAATGTACTGTGAGAAATTCTGCAGCAGTAAAGAGTCTGAGATCTAGCAATTGCAAACATCAGATCACCACATAACGTCGTCATCTGCAGTTAGGTCATCTGTTTCATCTTTTAATATCTCACACGCAAGTTAGGCCTTGAAATTGCGCACCACTCCTAAGCAAAATATTCGCACGAATATCATAATGAAATTGACTAAGACGTTGTATTTACCTACGATTATAACAGCATGTATGTAGAATTACTTGTTGATACTGAGGAGATTATGCATGAGATGTATACGTTTGTCATAAATAACAAAGGAGTGTGCAAAAGATCGTAAAAGCTATGTTTCAAATTTCGTTTTCTCAATTCGCACACACTTTTAAACTGAAATTGATATTTTACTGAATTATAATATTATATTTCACCTAATCATAATTATATTTATTGACAGGTCAGAAAAGTAATCTCGTTTTACAATTTTCACCATATTATGTTAAAGGTACATTTTAATAGTTGGGGAAGCCTGCTTTACAAACATCTCTAATGCTCTAAACGTTACAAATGATTTTTATTCACATTAAAACTGTCAAACACTACTGAGATCTTCGTGACATAATGTTTTAACCATACAAAATTTGTTTTTAACGTTATGCTCATTACTACAAATCGATGGTATCAGACATAATGATATCATTACCGTCAGAAGGAGAAACTCTAAACAAAAACATAAACATAAAAGATGGCAAGTCTAGGTAAAAATGACAAGACCAATTAGAGATACCATAGATTTGTTACGTTCCAATAATACTGTCTGGATTTTTCAAAACACTTGTTGTATACTTCGTTCCTTGCGTATTATTATTTTAGCAGCTGGTTACATCAGTCTAAATAAACATTCTGAGGTAAATTGCTTCGATATTTATCAACCTTTTGGTTTGTTCTGGAAATGAACCAATCACAGAATAGGGAACACCTCATCCGCAAAAAAGTCACACACAGATAAAAAAAAAAGAATAAAGTAAAAGAAAGAAGTTATGGATCGATTATCAATGAATCTCCTTTAAACTATATTGTAAACTGGACACGTGTTACAAATTTAAGTAGAATCATATGATATTGTACTACGACAGCTGCTCCTCAATCAAGACAACTTACTCTCTCAGAGACATCAACATAGCATTTTAAACTAACTTAGTGCCAAGTGTCACAAATGGTAAAAAAGTGCTTAAATTTTAAATCCTTACTTTAACGCACTACCGGAAAAGCGGAGAAGTATTTTGTATAATATATTATTCAAATGCATTAGCTGAAATATGCGAACAATTTCTGCTGCTGAAATGGTAAAAAATAGCCCTAAAAGATTGCTGTTGGCGATCTTGGCTCTTGCACAAGGATTATTTGAAATGTCAAGTCCTGCTACAAAAAGCCACTAGTAAAGAGTGATCATATACTGCTTCAGTCTGTGCAGCTGTTGTATAAAGTGGCTTCCTTTTGAATTTCATTTTAGTCACGTCTTGTAGTGAAGTAAAAGACGTACTACTTTTTCATCTAACAATAAAAGCGGACGTGACAATTTTTATAAATAATTGCATTTATCGCAAGATAATGTTTATGCCTTTCAAAATATTATACACATACAGGTGTACAAAGACTGAGCACTCAAATATCTTAATGTTTGAACCCTAGTAATACTATTACAATATCATTTATAAAAAAGACTTATGTGGAACATATATACGGTAATCCGTTAGGGCCAGCGCGTTCTCCCTGAGAACGCCAAGCGCAAAGCGCGACAGTGCGATGGTAACAATACGACAGTACGATGTGGAAGCGCGAGAGTATAATGGTGAGAATCCATCGTACTGTCGAACTTTCACCATCGTACTGTAATCACCGTACTGTCACCATCGTACTGTCGTACTGTCACCATCGTACTGTCGCCTTTCACCATCATACTTTCATCGTACTGTCATCATTGTACTGTCGAGCTTCACCATCATACTGTCACCATCGTACTGTCGCGTTTCGCCATTGTACTGTCACCATCGTATTGTCGAGCTCCACCATCATACTGTCATTACCGTACTGTCGCGCTTCGCCATCGTACTGTCATCGTACTATCACCATCGTACTATCGAACTTTACCCTCGTACTGTCGAACTTCGCCACCGTACTGTCACCATCGTACTGTCGTGCATCACCATCGTACTGTCATCAACGTACTGTCACCATCGTACTGTCGAGCTTTACCATCATACTGTCACCATCGTACTGTCGCGCTTCACTATCATACTGTCGCGCTTCACAATCGTACTGTCACCATTGTACTGTCGCGTTTCACCATCATACTGTCACCATCGTACTGTCGCGCTTCACTATCGTACTGTCGCGCTTCACCATCGTACTGTATGCATTGTACTGTCGCGCTTCACCATCGTACTGTCACCACCGTACTGTCGCGCTTCACTTTTGTACTGTCACCATCGTACTGTCGCGTTTCACTATCGTACTGTCACCATCGTACTGTCGCGCTTCACTATCGTACTGTCACCATCGTACTGTCGCACTTCACCATCGTACTGTCACCATCGTACTGTCGCGCTTCACTATCGTACTGTCACCATCGTACTGTCGTGCTTCACCATCGTACTGTCGTGCTTCACTATCATACTGTCGCGCTTCACCATCGTACTGTTTCCATTGTATTGTCGCGCTTCACCATTGTACTGTCACCACCGTACTGTCGCGCTTCACGATCGTACTGTCGCACTTCACCATTATACTGTATCCATTGCTCTGTCGCGCTTCACCATCGTACTGTCACCATTGTACTGTCGCGCTTCACCATCGTACTGTCGCACATTACGATCGTACTGTCACCATTATACTGTCGCGCTTTACCATCGTACTGTCACCATCGTACTGTCGTGCTTCACTATTGTACTGCCGTACTGTCACCATCGTAATGTCGCGCTTCACCATCGTACTGTCATTATCGTTTCGCCATGGTGTTCCGTTAAGGCAAGCGCCTTCTCCCTGAAAATTTGAAGCGCGACAGTATGATGATGACAGTACGACAGTACGATGGACTGTCACCATCTTACCGTTGCGCTTCGCCATCGTACTGTCGTATTGTCACTATCGTGCTGTCGCGCTTCACCGTAGTACCGTCGTACTGTCAAAATCGTAATGTCGCGCTTCGCGCTTGGCGTTCTCAGGGAGAACGCGCTGGCCCTTAAGGAACACCGTTATACGTACACGTACTCTTCAGACAGAAAGAAAGGAAGTGAGAATGACACTTCTGCTCCCTTTACGAGCATCATAAAACATCTCCAGCATTAGTAGGAGATGGCGACATATCGTGTTCACTACCAATTATATTTGAAAGTCTTGGCTACAAGCTTTATTAAGGGTCACTCTGATTTCGATTTTTAACGCAACGGCCTAAATACAGCGTCATCTTTTAACCATTACCACCATAGCGCTTTATAGTTAAGTTCATGATTAATTTGTTCATGTTTAATGTGTTGAAAACAGCTTCAAAGAACGTAACTAAACTATATGTGTGAAGTTGGTCTGCAGTTCGCAGTTCGCAATTCGCGATTCGAATTGCGAACTGCAAACTGGCATGCAGTTCGCGATTCAAACTTGAAGATTTTCAGTGTTCTTCTTGGGAAAATTTATGACTTACAAACTTCATAAACCAAAAAGAAATAGTTCTAAGTCCAATTGCAAACTAGCATGCTGTTCGCGATTCGAATTGCGAACTGCAAACTGGTCTGCAGTTCGCAGTTCGCAATTCGCGATTCGAATTGCGAACTGCAAACTGGCATGCAGTTCGCGATTCAAACTTGAAGATTTTCAGTGTTCTTCTTGGGAAAATTTATGACTTACTAACTTCATAAACCAAAAAGAAATAGTTCTAAGTCCAATTGCAAACTAGCATGCTGTTCGCGATTCGAATTGCGAACTGCAAACTGGTCTGCAGTTCGCAGTTCGCAGTTCGCAATTCGCGATTCGAATTGCGAACTGCAAACTGGCATGCAGTTCGCAATTCAAACTTGAAAATTTTCAGTGTTCTTCTTGGGAAAATTAAACTAAAAAGAAATAGTTCTAAAATAGAGAAAAAAAAATATAAGTCCAATTGCAAACTAGCATGCGGTTCGCGATTCGAATTGCGAACTGCAAACTAGTCTGTAGTTCGCAGTTCGTTTTTCGCGATTCGAATTGCGAACTGCAAACTAGCATGCAGTTCGCGATTCAAATTTGAAGATTTATAGTGTTCTTTTTGTGAAAATGTTCTTCTATTATTTCATACTTACTTCATAAACCAAAAAGAAATGGTTCTAAAATAGAGAAAAAAAAAAACAAATAGTTCTAAGTCCAATTGCAAACTAGCCTGAGGTTCGCGATTCGAATTGCGAACTGCAAACTGGTCTGCAGTTTGCGATTCAATTTGAAGATTTTCAGTGTTCTTATATGAAAATTTAATTCTTACTTAATAAACCAAAAAGAAATAGTTCTAAAATAGAGAACAAAACATAAGTCCAATTGCAAACTAGCATGCGGTTCGCGATTCGAATTGCGAACTGCAAACTGGCATGCAGTTCGCAATTCAAACTGAAAAATTTTCAGTGTTCTTCTTGGGAAAATTTATTACTTACTAACTTCATAAACCAAAAAGGAATAGTTTTAAAATAGAGAAAAAAATATAAGTCCAATTGCAAACTAGCATGCGGTTCGCGATTCGAATTGCGAACTGCAAACTGGCATGCAGTTCGCAATTCAAACTGAAAAATTTTCAATGTTCTTCTTGGGAAAATTTATTACTTATTAACTTCATAAACCAAAAAGGAATAGTTTTAAAATAGAGAAAAAAATATAAGTCCAATTGCAAACTAGCCTGCGGTTCGCGATTCGAATTGCGAATTGCAAACTGGCATGCAGTTCGCAATTCAAGCTTGAAAATTTTCAGTGTTCTTCTTGGGAAAATTTATTTCTTACTAACTTCATAAACCAAAAAGAAATAGTTTTAAAATAGAGAAAAAAATATAAGTCCAATTGCAAACTAGCCTTCCGCTCGCAATTCGAATCGCGAATTGCGAACTGCGAACTGCAGACCAGTTTGCAGTTCGCAATTCGAAATCGCGAACCGCATGCTAGTTTGCAATTGACTTATGTTTTTTTTTTCTATCTTAGAACTATTTCTTTTTGGTTTATGAAGTCAGTAAGTAATAAATTTTCACACGAAGAACTCTGAAAAGCTTCAAGTTTGAATCGCGAACTGCATGCTAAATTTGCAGTTCGCAATTCGAATCGCGAACCGCATGCTAGTTTGCAATTCGACTAAGAACTATTTCTTTTTGGTTTATGAAGTAAGTCATAAATTTTCCCTAGAAGAACACTGAAAAGCTTGAAATTTGAATCGCGAACTGCATGCCAGTTTGCAGTTCGCAATTCGAATCGCGAACCGCATGCTAGTTTGCAATTGGACTTATGTTTATTTTCTCTATCTTAGAACTATTTTTTTTTGGTTTATGAAGTTAGTAAGTAATAAATTTTCACAAGCAAAACTCTGAAAAGCTTCAAGTTTGAATCGCGAACTGCATGCCAGTTTGCAGTTCGCAATTCGAATCGCGAATTGCGAACTGCGAACTGCAGACCAACTTCACACATATAACTAAACTTATGAGGTAATAATCCAAATAATCAATAGAGTTCTTCTTGTCTTGGGTATTTGATCAAAACCCATTGTTAAACGTTAAATCAGTGAGCACAAAATAAATTGATTAATCTACTTTAGCCAAACTATTCTTAAATTTCAGGGTTGTCAGTACAGTTTGTTTAAGTTACCGTTCGGAAACTGTTTTGAATGTGCGAGCTCCTGTGAGCTTGACTTTTGACATTAGACCTAGCCATGCACAACCTTCATATAAGATTGAAAGTTCTTTTAAGTTAATCGAATTTAGTTTACGAAAAACAGGTCCCTGTGAGCTTCACTTTTTGACACGAGGATAAAAAAAGCAGTATGGCTTATTATCTCATCCTGTATAACCATACATGAAACTTTAAAAGTAATTCCTTTTTCAAAGTGAAGGTTCTTGGGAGCTTGACATTTGACCGGATTCAGTATGATTGATAAGAAACGATTTTCAGAAAGCAGGCCACTATGCGCTGACCATATGACAAAAATATCATTAAAATTCAGAAATCTCTAGGCTTATGCATTCACTAGTTACTGCCTAAAACCCACTTTATCTACTGACTGATCGACAGACATTTGCTGTATGTATACGGAGTCATTATATCACTATGACATAAAATGCAAAGGATTCGCAAAAGGAAAATAACTGCGGACATTTAAACAAGGTTTTAAAGTTGATAATAACTTTAAAGACAAACGTATTAAAAAGGGGTCAGTTCTCTCTACATCTTGAAATATTATAGTGTTAGAAATCTTTTTAGCAAATTTGTGTTAAAAATATACCTTTACGAAATAGGCCGAAAGGACTGAAAATAATTCAGATACAGCAGGCGCAATGTATCTCTATAGCACTTCAAAATTACTTGTTTGTAATGTGTAAGTTCAAAACAACGGTTAATAAAGCACTTAAACTTAGCATTAAACCCTTTGCACAATTAACTTCGTATACGACCACAAAAAACATGACTTTGGCCATCTTACTGGTTTAGATCCTATAAAAAAGTGCACTCATATGATGTGTGTGCCCTTAAAATGCTATATTTTTAGAGGACCATAAGATTAACACATATGTAGATAAGACGATAGGCATTATAAATATTTGCAGTTGACATGTAAATAAAATTTGAACTAAATAAGAAAACTATCAAAACAGTGACAATGCAGCCGTTGTAAAACATAACTTAATAGCATAAACTGTTGATAAAAATGTTTTTGACATAAATATAGATGTCATACTTAGATAGACTAAAATACTGTTTTGGTGTACATAAAACCCAGACATACAAGCAAATATGTTAAAATATGTAGATATAAAATAGTTGCTATGATTAATAAAAATATTCCTGTGTCGACAAATTTACAGATAACTTGATAATTTCTTATGCTGTTGTCAGTCATGAAAACTGTTGTATAGATTGGATCTGCATGCTTAAAGTATTTTCTCGTCAGCAAGATAGTGAAAAGTAGAGGCGTATCTATGCGCGGTTGTACAAAGGAATAGCTGACCTCTGACCTGATGGAAATACATATAAAAGGAACAGCCAAAGACCTTGGTAATTTCATAAAGATACGCGTGTTGACTTTCGAGACACTACACCACCACCAAGCCAAAAAAATCATTAAAACATTTTATAGTTAGTTCATTTACTGAAATATTTGGTATATCTTTATCAATTTATCAAAATTTCAAGGTTTAAAATGAAAATATACTCTTCGATATCGGAGGAAATAAAAGTATATGTTTATGTATCCAGTACTCTTTGCTCTGTGCAGTATCTACAGTGTGGTCAAATATATTAATGCGCTAGAACATTACTTCAGTCAAATACTAAACTAAATGAGAAGAATAATGTTTAACACCAAAGATACAAATTCAATTCCTGTTTTCGATTTAGTGTCATCAAAAAACTGTCGTGTTCTTTATCCCTTCGTGAAAAAAATCTTCAAACCAGACCCTATGGTTTAAATTTTGTGTCTAATGTTTCTGAACTTTTCTTTTAACTTTTTTTTTCATTTGAGATTCTGTTCATACACAGTATTTTGTTTTCAGTTAATCGGATGTTTAAAACAATTTATACGCATAATGAATGTTATAAATTACAAAAGACGTGAAAATATGCAAACAAACATTTTTGTTAAGTTTTTTAGAAAGGAGAACATGTAAGCATATGTTAGCTTTTCTGCAGACAAAGAATTTTGCGGATTTGAATAACATTTATTTCGAATTCCAAACCATTACCATTGTTGAGCGTAATTTAACGCTTATAGCTGAAATAATTTTGTATTTTGATTTGATAACAGCTGCTGTATTAATTCAACACACAGTTATGTAAACCAGTGCTTATCAAGTGTAATCATGTCTAAAGCTTGGATTCAGCAGCAGAACCGTCTCAACTGATTGTTGAATAATGGTTATCATCACGAACGATAGAAGTCAAACAACGATGCATATTGTATTCTTTATGGAACTATTAAGACAGCTGGAGAGAGCTCTCAGAACATAATCCTTTACGCTTTCTATCAAAATACTAAAATACAAGAACAACAGGATGCTTCGACAAAAGAGAGAAAAGCTAAATGTATTTTTGATGAAGACTGTCAACTTGTTTTTATTTTTACACGTGATATATCCTGGCCAAACAGAACATGAAAGGACTGCAGTCACGTGTTCCTCTACTGTACTTCAGTTTTTCAAGAATTCTGAATCACATAGTCTATAGCTGTAACATTATTAGTTATGATTTTTTGATGATATCGATTCGATACAGTTAATAAAGCAATAGTATGGCCTCCTGTGTTGTCGTCCAGAGGTATAGTTAGTGTCGTCATGGACTAGTAGCTGGGCCATATGAATAATTGAAATTTATACTTTATTCCTGTCAAATGTGATATCAATTTCTGCATGAATTTTATATAATATATTAAGAGAAAATAAAGCATTCCCTATCAGATTGAAATTAAGTATAGTAACGCCGAGAGTCATCCATTACTTTTTCATCTTATGACCAGCGGCAATTCTTTGTTTTCAACCAAGTTTTAAAACCATAATATGCATTTTTTCACAAATGCAGAGATACTTTTGAATACAGCTTGAGTAAACTGCATTTATTTGCATAGGAAAATAGCCAGAGTACCCTTTTTAAAGTAGGTTTTATAGTAAAACGGTAGACAGTTAGATAAATGGATATGTAATTGAAACTTATCAGGCCCATATTTATGTAAATGTTTTTAGTTTATAGTGCAAATAAAAGTGTTACTGACTTGAAAAAATACGAAAGCGGAGACATGGCAAACAATGTCAACACATAACCTAGTTGTGTAAATCTTTGACGCAAATTGATATCTTTTTGGGTGAAAACAGACAGATTACTCCGATATTTTGACCGAAATAACGTAAAAAAATCTTACAAGCGTTTTAAAGTCTTTTCTGCCTATGTACATCGATGATTTCAGAAAGACAATTTCAAGTTAAGACCAAAATACGTGATATATGGATTAAAGTTGCTTAGTGTGTAATTAAAATGAAATTAACAAATTAATTAGCGTGAGGACATTCTGTTGTAATAATTAATTTGCAATTAATTAAATGCATTTGTCTATTTTTTTATAAGGTAACATAATATGTAATTAAGATGTATCGGTATGAAGCTTGAATATTTAGAACGAAACTATAAAATCGCAGCAGATTTTGATTCATTAGCTCATTATATGGAAGTGTTTTCGAAATGGTAAAATGCTTTATTAACTTTATATTCGCAAATACGCCGTACATAATGTGTTAAAATAAATGCAGGGAAAACTTGCCTCAGTCTATCTAAGTGTAATAGATTTAAATGACAGCAATCAAGTAATGGTACACTAAATATCAGAAATTGAACAAACTGAATTTTCATACGGAGAAGTAAACACTAAATAGAAGGCAAAAAAGGGTGCTGTAATATGTGTTGACGTTTTTTTCTCCAGAAATACACCAAAATGGACCACTTTAGATAATGAATAATCTTCAATATTGGCCAGGCTATGTTTCAAACATTCTCTAGCGTTGACAGGAAAGAGCCAACATATTTTCGAATATGACTCGCCAAGATTGTTTTGATAGGATTTGAACCAAGTACCAATGATTGACCTTGTTGTAAATAGGGTTTGAGCCAAATACCAATGGCTGGCGTTGTTGTAAATAGGTTGTAAACCAAATACCAATGGCTGATCTTGTTGTAAATAGATTAGAACCAAATTCCAATGGTTGGCATTGTTGTAAAAAGCTTTTGAACCAAATTCAGATGATTGGCCTAAGACTGAAGGCTAGGGATAAATGCTTAAATTCAGTGTTCATTCAACAATATAAAACCTCGCTGTGACAGTCATACAAAACACGAGCATTTTTTGTTAGACATACCTCTATAACACTCCATCAACTCCTCGTCTCTGATCTTCAGCGTGCGTCTTGCTTTTCTGTACTTCTCTTGTAATTCAGTATGATTCCTTTGTAATTCCGCTAATTTGGATTGTGTTATATTCAGAATATGTTTGACTGTTTCTAATTCCTCTTTTAACGTAGCTTCAGACCTTACGACATCAAATAACTGATTTTCAATGTCAAGAAGCTTTGTTTCCGTTGTGTTCAATCGCTCCGTTGCGTATTCCAAACGCTCTGTTTTGTCTTTTAGTTTATTTTTCAAGATTCTGTTTTCCCGTTCTAAGACTGATGCTTGTGTTTCAAGACTAACCAATTTGTTGTTTGAATCGAGTGCCTGTTTTTGGGCAGCATGCAACAAGTCAGAAGTTTCATTTAGTTTGTTTCGGGCTTCAAGTAAATCTGCGGTTCTTTGACTTAAAGTTGTACGTAAGGTATTGAACTGATTTTGCAGCTGTAAAAGCAAAATATTCCCTGAAGGACCTTGATTCGATTGTGTTGATTCAACTCTGTTTGATTGTCGTGACGCGGTATCTACGTATACCGTGCCGGATGAATACCCAACCGGAACCGATGTAATAGCATTTCTTAACACTTTCTGTATCGAATTTTCAAGTTCTTTTATTCTGTTTTCATGGTCAGATTTTACGACATCAAAATCCTGTTGCATTTTGCTCATTTTCTCATCTGCCGGCAATCGGATTTCTTCCGGTCTGGGGTAAAATCCCTCTAGCTTTGGTTCCGGATTACATGGTGCAGCTGCATTAAGGTTAATGTTGTAAGTGCAACGACCATTTTGAACCTGGCATTCAGCTTCGGAGGCAAATGCTTTACTCAGTATACCAAAACATCCTACAACCATTACTACAAGCCCATCCACACTTGATGTTTGTAATCTAAGACACTTCATGTTATTAATATCACAAATATACTCCTTTCACATCAAGAAAAATATCATTTCCTTCTTTTGAAAAAGACATATTGGATTTCACTGAATAATCTCTAAAATTTCATATCATTTAATGGTTAATTAATTATCCAACCTATTGTAGTTCCATCATACCACGACCAGAGACCGGCAAGGAAAGCATATGCTTGCTGTATATCCACGGATATGTAACACCTCACGAGTTAATCACTTACATCCACTGAGAGTAGTAAAGTATAAAAGATAAAGTCGGTCTTTATCATTTTCTACTTTTAATGTTAAGTAATTTATTTGAAACACGCTTCAGTGATTAGTTTTAAAAATGACTTCGTATACAAATTAAGACATAGGTTGAGATGCGTTTTTTCGTTCATGCAAGGATACAGAGATCAAAATGAAGATAAATTAATCTAACTAGATTAGAGCTTTCGTCATGTAAAATTAGAAACTTATGTCTGTCGGAGATAATTCAAAGATATAATTTTTTTTGTTTTTTATTTCGCTTATAAACCAAATAACTCAGTATAAAACATAAATATATCGTTTTTTACATTGTGATATATGGAAAAACCTTGAAACGGTTTTCTCCTTTACTGGTGCAGAAAGTGTTCCAACTTATTAATTGTACTGTAATAGTAGTAAAAACACCCCGAATATTAATCATATAACGCTCGTTAGACGAATTAATCAGTGACAAAATTTAACTGACATGAATAAAGTCCTTTTTATAATTGATATGTTTGATGGGTTGATCTCTGAAAACCGGTAGCTGAACTGATTAAGATATAGCCATTTTATGCATGCTAGTTTGATTTAAACCAAATTATTTGTACAATAAGATATTGGCAGATGCCTATTTTCTCTTACAGGCCACACATACATAAACTCAGCATTTATATAGGCATACGGTAATGAATGATTTGAAGCATTAAGTAAAATGCAAGTTAGGTAATTATTTTTAGCTACATCATTTTTAGCTACATAATCTCAAGTTTAGGGTATAACTATTTAACTTATTTGTTAGACCACACAAATGCAAAAAATGTTAAGATAGAAATATTTACGGACATCAAAGCAATAAAATCCACGAAACCATGTAATGTCATTTGTGAAGCAAACATAAATCTACCTTTTGTGCAACATTCGAATTTAAGCATGTTAAACATTATTATACCAGACGACAGTTCAAAACTCTATGGACGAGTGTTTTATATCGTGTTACCAGTGTAAAGGTCGGTAACTCAGTGTTGATGATTGAATCAAGCACTTATTTTAGGTACATTTTATGTTCTGTTTTTTGAAAAGCATTCTATTCAAAACTCGTAAACTTATCAAAAGATTTTAGCATCAGTCCTGTACTAAATAATACAAATGGAAATCAATAACATTTGATATTCAGTTAAAATACTAGTTAATCAAAAACATCATAGTAAATATTCTTTATAGATTTATTTTTACGGTTCTGCAATTTCTTGAAAAAAAACGCAAAATTCAGACTTACAATAGCTACAAAAATGGCTGACTGTGCTTTTCTTAATTGTTATGGTTGTTGTTGTTGTTCTTGTTGTTCTTGAGTATTTTGTGTTTTTGTAATGGCTGAGTCTCGATTAATCTCTTCTTCATTCACTTACTGACACCACGAAAAAACAGTTGATGTAATTAATTTCGAGGTATTTGGCTGTAAACGTAAATTGTTCTATTATTTGCCTAATTACAAGGAACTTATGTACGTCTGCTCCTGTCTATAAGTCTGTCATAGAGAAGAAAAATGACAGAAGTATTATAATAGGAGGGTTGATCATAAAGTGTATGCATAAATGCTCCAAAAACTTCAAAATTCATCTTATTGGGAAACTGCTCCACAAGTTCACTCAATTTACATACTGAGTTTTACGAAATTCTGATGAAATTTTGTTTAAGATATTGTCAATATAATTAATGCATGTCTACAATGTCATGTACGGAACACTTAATAGTAAAATGTGACGTCAATATGGTAGTCACACTTCTAACATCTCGACATTTTTTGTTTTGTTTTTAAAGCATCTATGAGTGCATACGCGTGTCAATAAATTGCCTTATATCATTGGTATTCGAGGTCAAAATCAAAATTATGGACGGCATTATGTACTTTATTGGTCCATATACTATTCTTTTAATGGCATAATTTACATACCATTAGCGGTTGAAGTGCATAATTAGTTCTCTTTCTTATAGAATATACTTTTCTCATTGAGTGTTTTATCCGTACGTTTTAAACTTTTCGAAACCATGTTGAAACACTAAATAGGAATAAAAATGTTTGTCTGTTACAAAATGTAGAAATTAGTATTTATATTACAATATTATAATAGTTTTATTGTCTCAACTGTTCCGTACGTTCTATAGGCGCCCTGTTTACCCTGCCCCCATTCCTTTTGCCTTAAATGACTATGACTAAACAGTTTGTGTCAGTTATAAACAAAAAAGTGCGTGCAGATGTATTCATTATGACAGCCTATATAAAAATTATTAAGGAAACAGAAGATGAGTTATTATAATAAATAATGCTTACATTTCAAAGTGTTTCGTAAAGCTGGGTTTGATTGCTGTTTCTATGACGACAAACAATAAATATCAATTACAACACCTCTCTTTCTAAACAAAATTATACTGGCAACGTGGAAGGGGGAGTAGTATCAAAAATCAAATTTGTTGCAATAAAACCATTTTAATACTTATTTGAGCCTTGTACAAGAGCTTTTCAAACAACCCTCGTATATTTGCCAAAACAAACAAAAAGATAACAGTCATGACAGCTTCATTTATTTCATTGGATCACTTGTATCGTTTGGAACAATTTACCATGTTGTTTTCAGATGAAGAATAGTGTTTCTCGTTTTTATTTACTTATTTCATTCAGTATAGTCAGGTCACTTCCTGGACACATGATCGTATTCCAATTGTACCCCATGATTCTTTTAAATTTCTGCAGATGCATACGTACCTGCCAGTAATGCATGCGCTAATCAGACTTCAAGAAAAGAAAAACAAAGAAAAATACAAAGAAAGAAAGAAAGCAAAAACGGTTTGCAACTGTAAGAGAACAGCTGTTTATCTTGTAGCACCGACAACAAGCGTTACATAATTCACAATTTACTTATCTCTAGCCTGGTACATGTAAAACAAATGCACTGTTTATGTTTTGCAATATTTCAGATCAACTTAATCATAACATCACAAGGTTAAACTAGAAGTACAAGAGAAATTTACTGAGTTATGTTTTACTGCTGACAGGCGAAGCTAGGCAAAATAAAGGTATAAGCCCACTTGACAGTGGAACACTCTCACCTAATCCATCCATATACTCCAAATATGAACAAAATGCGTTTCTGCGTATTCCTAGAAATTTCGAAGAACCCGTATGTACTATAGCTTTAGATATTATGTACCTTGTATTTTTAGAAAACAAGTGTAGTCATGGGCTTACTACGCCCTAAAGTCGTACCAGACGTCAAGAAAGCGGAACACCTTTTCATACGTTTTTAAGGAAACCAAGATGACTCACTAAATTACAGACGGTTTTTTTTCTCATGTATCTTGTGCAAATGTCTTAATCACGTAGTACACTAGAATCACACAAAACACTTCACTTAAGCAAGTATCTTGTACAGACAGTACTGTTTTGAGAAAGACGTCCACATGACAGTGAGCGAGTTGATGGACCAACGGACCAATTTGAAAAGATCCATCCCATGGTCATGAAACTGATCTATAGCTATTTATGTCTTCCAAAATCATTGTGAGACATATTGTTTTTGCCTTCGCCGTCAGTCTGTCCGTCCGCATTAAGCTTGTCGGCTTTCACAGGTCAAACTGCTGGCGGGATTTCGACGAAACTTCACAGGAGTAATCAGTACCAACCCTTGTTGTGCATATCACCGGCACGTTCCGCTTCGCTGCACAAAATGGCCACCAGAGCTAAAAATAGAAAAAACCTTGTCCGGCTTTCACTTTTCCCCCCATTTTCATGACATTAAAAACAATTATTTTTCACCAGACTGATATTATAGCCCTTCAGAAAACGTGAACAAGTACTACTGACATAGTTCAAACCCCCAATACACGATACCAAGCTGTGTTCACTCGAAGGCCAACACACCAAAACAACCAGTCTCCAAGAGGAGGTGTTGGCATCTTTGCCCACCAAGACTTTGACTTTACGGGAATTGATACTTCTATGGCAGATATTGAATGTGATTGGTGTTCATATAACATCTCCGTCTGTATCGGTATTGCTTTCAGAAAGCTCAGTTTGATTCTTAGCAATTTACCAACTTCACAAACAATTTTTCTCGGTTACTTTAATGCACCGGTGTCAGCTAATGAGCTCGAACAAACCATGACTAACTTCAACTTATAACAACTCCCACTACAATTAGACAAAAAACGATTATGTGAAAGACCTTGCAGTTTTACAATCTGGGACTGTGCCAACTTATTACAACTACCATGCAATTACATATGCAAACATTCGGATCAACAACAACACAGAGGTTCTTTGAACAACTGATAGATCAAATTCCATCTGTGTTTGAAAGCTTAAACTACTTCTGATGTTCAACACCAGTTGTCACTAGGTAACCAATATCTTTACTTTCTGATTGTAAAAAACATGAAGTATTTCCTCATTTCCACATCGCGTTTCAGCTTCACCTACATCTATTAAATCTGTTAAAACCAACTGCAACTTATGTTTTGGCTTTCACCCTGCATACCAAAACACATACTGCTGTTCCATCCTTAGAGTACATAGATGTTTTGTGACAAAAAAAACCCTTCTAGTTAATGCTTGTAAAGATTTCGAAAAAGTTTATCATTTAAAACCCTTACGACTTACAAGAACACACAGTGACCTACAAATCATACACTGAATTAACCGAGAGATGTTTGTAAAACATAATGCCCCAAAAGCGCATTGTTGCTGGTGGTCGTTTACCAGACGTGGCCAGGTTGTGATGAAGCGCAGACTGTGATCAGAAGGTGTGTTGATGATGAAAATATTGATCGTAGCCATGCCACATGACACTGTAGATTGACCTTTAACCTGGTGATCCGAGAATCTAGGGGTCATTTGCTTGTTATGACCTGCAGGCCTACTATGTCTGCGGAACCTGGGTAGAAGCGCTCTGCAGATATTATTGGAAAACGGTTTCACTGTTCTATGTCCCTTTGGTCTTGACTTCAAAAAAAAAGTTAAAAATGATCTTTGAAAATAAGAGGTCATCTATTGGTCATTACCGAGTGACCATCATGTTTGAGATGCCTAGTTCCAGACATTCTCAAGATATCGATCTGAAACAGTTTTGCTTTGCAATATCACTGTGGTGTTGTCCTTTGACCTCGTAACTGGAAAAAAACATTGTTGGTAGACCTTTAAATTAGGGACCATCTACTGGTTATGTTCAAGGGCCCTACAAAGTTCGACGAACTTGGACTGAAGCGTTCTGCAGATATATAATTAGAAGCGGTTTGCTATACAATTATTACAATTAAGAAATAAGTTGAAACATTACCTGGGGTGAACTCGACATTGGCAATTGTACGTTTTGGTGGGCTATTTCCGGTGAACAGTGTACAACAGTGATGTACAAAGCTATATACACCTTCATTTTCAACGGGGGAATAATCATTTAAACAGGTATGGCCCTGACTGCTGAGACGGATGGCAAATATAATGCCTGTCACCATTAGAGACATATGGTATTCTGGTTAAGTGTCATGATATCATCGCCTTTAAAGTTAGATGACCTGTTTGCGTATGCCACTCATGTTAATCCAAACCGTCTATTATACTGCGGAACCATATAGAGGATATTTGTTTGTTTTTGTGGAAGATGAGAATTTATTTCATCGAGTGAACACCATATGTGATATTTTCACGAGTGGCGCAGCCACGAGTGAAAATATCAACATATGGTGTTCACGAGATGAAATAAATTCCCATCTTCCACTAAAAAACAAACAAATTTTCTTTTTATTTTATGCCAACACGTCAAAAATGTTTTTTTTATGACATTTTTAATCAGGGCCTTCAATAAATTCCCCATGGTGAGCCCCAAATCAGTTAATGCGTACTTTGGTTACTCCGCACAAAAAAAGTGCAGACAATCTCCAATACATATGATAGCTTTACTTCTGCTGAAATAAACTGAATACACTTTCATCAAATAATATTTATTTTTGTCTACACAGTTTATCAATATTTATTGAATTTTGCCATACATACTTTAATTATAAAAGCGGATTAATACTCAATATTCAATAGTTCGGGCACAAACATGTATTATCAAAATGGTAATTAACTGATTCAAAACAGTGTATTATCACTTTTATCTCACTGATATTTCCCTATATTTCATTGGTAGGCATAAAATAAATTAAAATATCTCATGCATGTAGTTAGGATATACTACATAACAGTTTTTAAATCTATACGTAAGTATAAAAAACTCGTGTTTTTTTTTTTTTACATTTTTACTTATACGTCCATTCAGGAAATACTCCTTTCAAAATACCATATACATATATGGTTAAAACTCTCCAAAATTCAGCATCATATTTGAAATATTTAAGCACGGGTTTGTACTTTTGGTTGCTGAGGAAAGATGCATACATGTATATACATGTATATAAGAAATAAGACTTCTAGATATTAATAATCAAAGAACATACCTGATTTCGGTCAATTATTATACTGTATTGTTTACCACTGTTTACTGTTAAGATTATCAACATCTGGCTGCTAAGAGTTAATCGTTCGCATATTCGAGAAAAGAAAAAAAACAAATGCAAAAGTTCTGTGAGTGTAAAAGAAAATACTTTCAGTTTACACTAGTAGATATCTAGCAGCTCTCTAAAAAATAACCGGGAGCATCCAGAATTTCCACACTCGCTTCACAACAATAAGAGATAATTAACAATCGATTCTCTTGAAACATTATTGGAATAACTATTTTTTTACCACATTCTAACATGTTTTAAAGAAATTTCGTTGATTTAATCAACTTTACCAAATTGTAGGAAAAAAGTGGCATTTTTAAAAATACTTTTAAAGTATATTTTAGCAGGTAAAAACATTGGTTGTGAATAAAGCTGAACATAGAATTTGAGGTAGGAAAGAAACGAGGATTTTAGCCCACATGAACACAATATGCTTATGCAAAGTGAGCTTAAATGATACACTGATGTCCGGTGCCCGACGTCAATCATCCGTCGTCAACACTTTTCTTTGATTATTATTCCCAGACTATCAAAGTACTATCAAATTTCATCAAATTGGTCAGCAATTATCCTTCAGTAACATGTTTTTCAAACTTTTGAGACCTCGTATAAAAAGGATGAAACTTTAAAATCCTCTCGTCGGAAACCGTTCGTTATGGAGAATTAGCATGATTTAGTTTTAACAGAGACACTATATACCATGTCTCTGGTTTTAAATTCATGTTTACTTGGAAGAAATAAGAAGAGAGTTGTATGTTTAAAAAGAGATTTTTTTCTTTTTTTTTGAAGTTTGTCAGCACTAACCGAATACTAAATTTATATGATCAACAGTGATTATGTTTTCGACCAAATTGTAAGTAGCCACTATAAATAACTTTTACAGATACACAGTAGCTGATACCTAATTTCACGCTCCAAGTAACTACTTTACAGTCGATAAAACCAATACACCTGATAAAGCATTAATAGGTATCGTCGTAGCCCGGCTAGCTCAGTCGGTAGAGCACGAGACTCTTAATCTCGGGGTCGTGGGTTCGAGCCCCACGTTGGGCGCAACATTTTTTTCGCTTATATTTAACAGAAAACTTTTCTTCACATAGGCTAGACAACATAACCAATATTTTGTCTTCATGTATGTAACAAGCTGTTATAAAATAAATAAATAAATGAAGATTTTGTAAAATAAAAACTTCGCGAGAAAGTGACGCTTACTGCCTTGTTCAATCGCCTTTTACTAAAACTGAAGTGAGAGTTTGCTATGAAAACCAGTAACAATAGATATGTTTTTTACCTGACCTTACTTCGGCATTGCAAAACTTTTTGTCACACAGACAGCAAATTCATGGCCGCTCAAGAGGCCCAGTAAACAAATTGAGAACAAAACCAAGGTTATAGTCCATACTGTAATTCTGTTTTAGTTTACAGCATCCAACAAATGTAAGCATTTTTTTCCATTAATCTATAGGATAAATTACGTCGGGATGAGTCATGCAACACGGCGATTGCACCTTTGCTCACAAGGTTCTATAAGTTCTCTTTCTTAATCATTAACAGTATACATACACATCTGAACCACTTCTGTGCAATTATGTTGGTCTTTCTTGAGTATGCTTTATACACTTACAGGTTGAAAGATTTCATACACAAAATGTTCATGGGTATTCTTCAAAGACAAAAAAAAAAAAAAGCTCTAGATAATAATACTTAACTGATTAAAATGGACTTAACCGATTATTCAGCCTCGACAGATATATTTATCATTAATTATAGAGGTAGAAACTGCCAACTAGGTGACTGAATAGCGAACTGTGCAGACCATGAGAAGAGAAAATTGCGGTACCAAAATAAATATAAACTTGATCTTTATTACTACCAACTTTAGTACCAAAATGTAGTGCAGACATCTCAGCGAATACGTGCCTAGTTTAATTTGTGTTTTCAGAAGTATTAAGTTTTGTCTGCTTTTGTGATCAGTACATTCCATGATTAACATGTAGGTCTGTGCATTATAATCATGATCTGTATTCGTCACAGTTTTTCTATTTGTAAATGAAAACCACTTCGATCTCCACTACAGTCTTGCATTAACGTTCCATGAATTTGTACGTACATTTCGCTATGAACGCTAGTGTATCACTTTTATAAATAGCAAACTGTAACACTAATGGAATGTCCTTATCCTGCCAGGTTTTGATAACAAATTCCTCATCTACCATCCCTTCACCAATGTACTTTATTTCTAGGGATTTCAGGGGGAAACATCCAATATTTTCTGTAAATCCAGAGTACAGTCCCTTTATTGCTGCTTCCGTTCCGGCGTCTGTGCACCATTTGACATAAACCGACTGATTCACGTGACCATTGTGGTCAATGTCACTGTAAGTCGAACGCTACTAGGTAAATAAATGTGTTTTTTGGAATCTCTGGCGTCGCCAGCCTGGGCAGAGCTAGGACCAAAACTCTTCTTGGCTTTTAAGGTCTCGTACCAAACTGGAAACTTAGCTGGTCTCCGTGTTTTGTAGTCCACATAAACAAAGGTCATGCAAGCCGTGATTAGCGTTTCACCTGTTGTATGGTTTGTCAATGTTATCTCAAAACTGAATGCAGATGACCCTGCATAGATTATATTCAAAACGGCGTGCATAGGAAAATTCAAACCCCAGTGTGGCCGTGTATTCAACATATTACCACTGTCAGTCATATGGTAAGCCGTACTCGCCATAAATATGGAATGCTCATCGTCCTTCAGTCGGTCGAAATGTCCAAATCCGTGGTGTAACACGGCGTAACGGATGCACTCAAACAGTTTCGACAGTGACCACAAGTTCATCTTACCTGAAATGAATTTCAGATCGTATTTGCAACAACTAGTGAAAATAATGCGATTGTCGACTATAGCTCTAAAATAATGTAGGCGAATGTTAATAGATATGTTATTTAGGAAACAAAGTAGTTTTTCCCTTTAGAATGTACGTTCCATCAAAATTTAGTTTAAGTCTTATAGAACTTTCATATTCACTTGTCAATTTTTTCAGGTTATATTATGCAATTTTACCGCTGAAAAGTGTAACGCTTTAAGATTTGAAAATTCAGCTAATGACAATTTTTGAGTTCTGAGAAATGATGCTGATTTATTCTCGGATAAAATTTTCTGATTTTTGTAGTTTTCATTAAATATAGTGAGCTGATTATTGAACATGGCATGTATTTATTTTCTGATATTCAGCATGGAAGAAAGCTCACCACTGTTTCCTATCCAATCTGACTTCAATTTGCAGTGTCATTCATTACTATCGCAGATCATTACTAACGTAGATCGTACAGAACTCCTGATTCGAGATTCGATTCCGGATGGGAGGACGGACGGGCGGACGGACGGACGGATAGGGGGATATGGACGGTAGACCGATTGACAGACCATGTTAAGTTGTGTCCCCAACCAACTTACGGCGCGGGATATCAAATTTAGCAAAACAAATAGTCGTGAGTATCTAGCAAGATTTAAAGATATCACTTCTGAATATATGGACTGCATTCATATAGAACTTTGTATAGCAAGATTTAAAGACTTCACTTCTGACATATATGGACTGCATTCATATATATCTTTGTATACCATACAAATAATGTAACAAGACGATTCTGGATGATGGCTGTTAACAGTCCCTTCATCTTAGAGATGTTAATATGTATAAAAATTGAAACGTTTGTAAACAGTTCTTAGAATTCAGTAATCATTTAAATCTCCGATTTGCACATTTTTTGAACGACAGTTTGCTCAGTCAAAATTCAGTCAAAACTAAGTAAAAAAAGAACAAAATAAGACCCTTTTTTTTCTAATACATTGGGACTACAATGTATATGCAAACTCTGTACTTGAACCCATTCGGATACCTTCTACCCGTGTTTCATTGCAACGTCTTGAGCCCTTCCTTTGGTTCATTTCGTACCTAACGCGTTGTCTTTTTGTTTAGGCATGAAATTACTAAATCTCACCACCAAAAGGGGCAAATTCATTCTCACTTTTAAACGTTATTACTCAGTAATTTTTCTTGCTAGAACCTTGTGGCAATCTTATTTCCGACTATGAAATGGCTTTTTTTTTAAGATACATTTTCTGTAACATTCAGAATAAACCAATAATAGTTTGGTTCATATATAATGAGATGGTGGTAATAATTCTAATTTTATGAAAATGAAACGGTATTTGAGTTGAATTATTTCTTGCATTCGAAATGGCATCCAATATTTTCATAACTGCAGAAGTTTTATTTAAATGTCAAACCATCTGACATTTTGTTGCAGTGATGGATTCTGTTAGTGCAGTAGTGCAAATAAATATAAAGGGTAAAAAGAACGTGTTAGGGTTTTGTTTTGTATTTTTGTATGAACAAAATTCCTAATACTATTTCGATAAGTTCCAGGATCTAATTTTTGACTCAAAATAACACTGAGTTTACAGACCAGTATAACGCTTCTGTACTTAGAACTGTCGACTAGCATTGAGAATATGGGCACTGAATATCCGTGTCCTGACGAGACAACTACTTTGAAATACGGAAATCAAATGTTGTTTATCCAAAGAGACTAGTAACAGTTGCATCAACAATAAACACAATGGAGCACGTGCGCTGGGGAAACTTACTAGCTTATTTTCCACAGAAAAAGTTTCGTTCAGGACAGTTGTTACAAACGGTTAAACAATGAAATAAAAAAGCCTGTATTGAACATGTTGAGTGGATTTTAATGATGCCAGTAAACTGCATTGGTAATTCTATACAGACGATATACAAACACAGCTTTCTGTCCATCTAAATCAAAGTAAATGTAAAGTTCGATAAAATAAAAAAAATTCTCCACGAAATATTCTGTTACACCACATTCTAAAATAGTTATATCTCACAGTTTTGACCTGAGATGCGGAGAGACCGTTGCCGCTTCAAGGTCATAAAACTCCATTTTCATAATGAATATTATTTTTCCTTCTTTCTGAATTGCAAAATTCAATGTCTTCTCAGTGGATTCTCCTTCCCAAACGTTTACGACAACAACGTCATTCACTAAAGCTTCCCCGATGTAATGGAACTCCGTGAATTTCAGTGGGTACAGTTCTATATGTCTGCTAAACTGTGACAGATGTCCCTTCAAGGCCCCTGTAGATGCGACATCAGAACACCATCTTAAATACGTGGCTTGGGTTATATGTTTATTCATGTCACTATCACTATGACGTCCTAATATTTCGCACTGGAATGACCCATTCGGTATAGTAGGTAAAACAGCTCTTTGAATGGTCTGATTTTCTATAGTTTTTAAATGTCGTTCCACAGCACTAACTGCATAGAGCTCCTTTGGCAGATTTGCAGGGTTTTCTTAACTTTCTATTGACGAAAACTGCGACAATAACATTTGAACCTAGCTTCAGTCCAGAAGTCTGATCATACAGATCGACAACAACAGTGAACGATTTCGTCCCAACATTTGAAATATAAACATAGGCTTTCAGATGTCTCTTTTTACCATAAAAGTTTGCATAGCGTACGTTGTGCATATCTTTGCTCAAAGACATGGACTGGCTTGCTACAAACATGGCATTCTCGCGACGAATCTCCGGGTAGAAGGAGAAACCGTGTATCATAGCTTGCCACCTAGCAGCCTCAAACACTTTTCCCAAAGACCAAAGGGACAATTTACCTGTAAAAGTTTAAAGAAACATTTACTAGACGGATACATTTAAACAAAAATCATTACTCTGAACCTACCGTATTGCTCGCCAGTGGGAGAAACATAAGGCAAGAAGGAATGCACGACTCAGTCTGACCTAATAAATTCGTAAAAAGAGTTACATAAAGACTTTGGCGATTTTACCATCACCTTTTTTTACCCCCGCCCCTTTAACATCCACCAAAGTGATCTGAGAAGCATTCACGTTCAGAAAGTATGGCTATGAAGATATCTATAGACAACTTAGATTCCACTAATACAGTGTAAGTTCTTTGTGCATTCTGATTCCCATGAATAAGCCCTTCCTTTATGAAACAATCGTTGATGCTAAACGATTTCATACTCTACAGCGTTAGATACATACACTTACTGAATGATGTTGAAGTGTGGTCTTTGGGAAAAGATTTGTTCGGTTAAATTCAGAGAGCATGTTTCAACCTTGCCAATATTGCAAACAAGAGTAGCGTGGTTGTAACGTTGCTTCAGAGTGACGAGCTACTAATATTACTACTGTTTTTCTCATACAATCTCTGAACTAGTTTGAAATACAGGGATAATACTTCTTGTAGTCTAACGTGACATGGTCATTTCCTTATTTTATTCGAGTAAAAACAGACAGTTTCTGTCAAAGGGAATGTTTTAAACTTGCAAAGAACTGATCAGTTTCTACAGGTGCTAAACAGTAAATTTTCGAGTAATCTTTACAGCAAAATGTCTTCATTGCTGTAAAACATGCCAATGATGGTTGTTATCATTTGATGGTTTTTGGACAAAATTTTAAGAGGGCAGGAATAGTGACAATAATAGCAGTTATAAATGTGACTGTTTGTTTTCAAAAAGTATTGTTTTGTAAATGAAAATATTAAACAACGAGGCGTTACTGTTGAAGTTATTGAAAATTTTTTTGCGGTTGTTGCCTTTCTTTATAGCCTTTCAATTGAGGAAAATGTATATACATGTATGTATATAAAATATATATTTTTTCAAGTGCAAATAGGAATGCAAAGACTCATTTCAATATTTCAGTTTCAATAACTTGTGTGTTTTAAATGCGCACATGACTGAAGAAAGAAGACGATACCTCCAATTTTCTGGTCAAAGTCTGTGTATGACAATCCAGGGAGAAGAACTTCAGCTGAAAACTTGTCCTCACTAACTCTATACTTGATAAGCCTGTCTGGCTGGATAGTGCTGATATCAGGGAGATGGCTAAACTTTGACTCCATTCTTGAATAATGGTTGTACGCTGAAAAAAGATGTGATTGGTAACATATTTGTCGAAATGGAGGTAAGCATACAGCCAGAACAAATCAACAATTACAGGGCTACAAACTCTAGCAGTTATCGCGAATATCTGTGAACACAATTTACATTTTTCTTCTTTTTAACGTTCCTATTCCGCTAAACAATATGTCCGATTTTGAGTTTCATAGAGGCTCTTGTTCGACAATTACCTTTATTGTAGCACATCAGAAACTATATTTTTTTTTGTAAATAAAATTAAGTCGCACTTTTCATCAGAAATTTAGTAACATTAACCATGAAGGGGAAGTAACTATAGAACGAGTTTGTTGACAGCATAAGATATAGTCGACACTAAATGCGTTTTTAACTAATGTAAAATTAACGAAGAAAATTTAAAGCAGATTGAAGCGCGGCGGAGGCGAGGATGAATGATCCTCGCAAAATCCATGAAAGAAAATAAAGAAAAGAAAGTCGGTTAATGAAAAATAACAAAAATGAAAGCTAGTTTATCCATTGTAACCTCCCTTTCGTTGAAATGTAAACAACAGCTGTTCAGTAAAAAGATTAACGTAATTTACAAACATCTCAAACTCTAAATTGTTTAAAAAAGAAAGAAAATGGCTTACCTGTTTACTTATCTACTCCTGTCACCAGATCAGGTGTTCATTTGGATACAATGGAGCCAGAATAGGCTACTCGTCAATATGACTTTGTACTGTAAAATGTGGTCAAAAATTAGAACGAGTTAAAAGTAGTGTCAAAATGTTACTTCCCTTTACATCGGTGGCTGATGAAAAAAGTAGGCCCATGTGCCAATTTTTAACCAAAATTTATCTGCGAAAAGGTCAAATAATTGCAAATATTGACTTTATCCTTGTAACTTAAGTGATGTTCGATGCTGTGTCGATATATGAGCTTCTATCTAATATGAGTTTATTTATCGTCGTTACCGGTAGGTCATATGTCTGAGACCCAAACCCTCTCCCCGGACGAGTTTATTCAAGGCTGGGGAGAATAATGCGTGGTTCTTTTACATACTAAGCGTAAAGCAAAAATACATAGGGCCTCGGTTACCGTTCAGTAATGTCCCATCCAAATTATAACCAGAGGTGTTATTGTATAAAAGGGGATCGAACTCGCGACATATGTCTAACAAGTTCTTGTTCTTAGTTGTACCAATGGAGCGCCAGATCTCCGCAATTTCTGTAATAGTTCGGTCATATTTTACACGAACATTCATAGTATCAGTGTACAGGGGCGTAGCGAGACCCAGCTGTCAGTGGGTACAGAGCGTTTCAATTCCTTTTTTTATAAATATGTTGTAGATATGTTCTTCTTCTTCTTGTTTCTTCAAGGCGTGTATAGGCAGCTTAAGTCATCATCAAATGTTAAAGAATAAACATTAATCTCCTGATTTAGACGTTTAATTTTTTTTGTTCTATTTGAAAATGAAGGTTTAGACCAAGCGTAAAGTTCCTGATAGGAACTACAGCAATGTGGTTTGCTGTATACGAGGATACATATAGATGAGATCGTTCACATTCACATCGTCATTACTAAATAATCAACATGTTATCCTGTTCCACAGACGTACAAATTCATAAAACATCGGGATTCATAAACATCTTCTTTTTGCGGGTTTAAAAGCCAGAGCATTATATTGACAGTACTGTAGCGCTTCGAAACATCCCAAACATGTGACTACATCTTATCAATGAAATGGTTATTTCAGCTTTATCATTTTAATTTTTCAAAGTTTGTTTACCATCAATACCATCGACTGTCCTTTTGATTAATGCATCAGCCCCTAAAAAATTCTGCCATCTTATTTCATTTTTTCTATAAATATTTAAAGGAATATAACTATATATATTTAGCTGAATTGGTTAATTGTCGGTACCTGTTGCCCATACGGCTGAAGCAAAGATTTGTTAGTCGAGAAAAGTTGAAAACCTGTATACATGGCCATTTGTTATAGAATGAAACGCACTACAGAATAGAAGAAACCCTCTGGTTTTCACTAATTTCTGACCGTCTCCTTTAAAACAAAGTACTAATGGGTACGCTGAATGGCTTTTCCAGAAAGCTAAGTTTTTGTACATTAAACTTCTTAACTCCCACTTGTACTGCTGCTGAGAATATCGGAGTTATTTCTCTTTTGCGAGAGTTTCACTTTCATTTCGTAATAGTCTTCGTGCAGGTCGACACCTTAATTCAAATGATAACGCGACGTGTAGTTACAAAATGTACTGATGCATTTGCAGTTAGCGAAACGAAGCAAAAACAAACAATAACAGGCAAGGAGCATGACAAAAGTTTACAAGTTTTAGGAACCAAGTAAACCGTAAAGAAATCTTTCCCTGACGTTTGCTCAAAAGATGATAATGTTTGTCATTTTTCACTGTTTAACTAATTTACGATAAGCACCAAGCGTTTTTTTTAAATACAAATATAAAATACCAATTTTATTTACAGTCGGCATGGCATAACATGTTAACACTAGCTATAAATAGCTATTAACCGACTACAGACTTTTTAAGATATACATTGGTACAAATTTAGACTTGCCAGTCAAAAAATAAACTTGATTTCATTCCAAACCTTGCATCAACCTAAATACTTGTATAAAACATTTTGCCTAGTTCTGTGGAGACAGTAATTTAGGTATGCATAGACATAAACATGCAATAATAACTAAAAAACTGTGGATTTTTCGTTTTTAATAGAAGAGCATGAATGTAAATAAAAATGTATTAACTCAAAACAAACAAGCAGTGAATTTTCTTGTTCAACAAGAGGACCAAATGGTCCTGGGTCGCTCAACAACCTTTTTTTGCCTGCGAGGGGAGTTGTGGGAATGTGGAGGGGCGCATTAAAACGCGTCATGATCATCTACACTTGTTGGTGTATAAGTTTCTAATCAAGAGCACTAGTTATGTGGAAGTAGTTTTCATCGCAAGATACTGTTATCAAGGGCCGTAAAACCACAGAGCGGGCATCGGCGTGCATTAAAATCTAGCCTTGCACATTTACATTTATTGATGAATATTCATATCAAGTTTTAGTTTGATAGTCCTCGAAATGAGGAAGTAGTTTGCATCACAAGATTTCTTCAACAAATCGACTGACCGACTGACCAACCAACCGACCGTAAAATGACTCCTGTATACCATAGCAAACAAAGTTTTGCGGGGTTATTATAAGAATTTTTTAAGTTGTCCGATAAAAACATAAAGAAAATGAAAGTACCTATATTGGCGGACACGTTTTTTTTACGGATCGCAATAAATTTCACAGTTTATATAGAAAACACCCAAGGAATATTTGAGCCAAATTATTTTCAAATTGGACTTACAGTTTCTAAGAAGATTTTATAAGTTTCCTGTATAGATATATCAGGAAAATAAATCCCGCCCCTTGTGGCCATGTTTTTTTCATGGATCATTTGGGTCAAACTATTTTCAAAATGGACCTTCAGTTTCTTAGACGAAATTTTGAAATGTTCCTATAAATATATTTATATGGAAAATAAGCCCCTCTCTTGGCGGCCATGTTTATTCTACATTTTGCAATTAATTTCACAATTTTTACGTATAAATGGTCACCCAAAGAAAATGTGTTCGTCTAGCTAGTATTAATATGTGTCACATGAAAGAAAAACAAGGATTTCCTTTGATTATTTGACACTCTTACCTAATTTTTGACCCAACATGATCCAGTTTTAAACTCATCCATGAATTCATTTTGGCAAACATTCTGACAAAGATTAATAAAAT
The DNA here is from genome assembly GCA_012932295.1 of Cyclina sinensis. Taxonomy (NCBI): domain Eukaryota; kingdom Metazoa; phylum Mollusca; class Bivalvia; order Venerida; family Veneridae; genus Cyclina; species Cyclina sinensis. The sequence goes on from JAAONU010000016.1 coordinate 5,620,066, forward strand.
TCGGGTAAAAATGTGACCTCTAATGTTAAAAAGGTTTTCCTTTGATTTGATGCAGTGACTTAGTTTGAAACCTCGCATGACGAAGATTTTATATTCATCCAAGGGTTCTTTGATATAAATATTCATACACAATTTCGTGAAGATCCGTTTAAAAAATATAGTATTCTGGAGTGAAAAATTGATTGTTTTTATTATCTCATTCAGTGACCTGGTGTTTACCCCACGTGACCCAATTTTGAACAAAGCCGAGATATTAATAAGGTTAGCATTCTAATTAAATTTCATCCGATCCGATCAAAATGTGGCCTCTAGAGCGTTAACGAGCAAAATGTTGACGGACGGACGCCGCGCAAAGGTTTACCACTATAGCTCACCCTGAGCCTTCAGCTCAGTTGAACTAAAAATATAGATAGCATGAAGATCGCCGGGTAAATATAATTGAACTAATTGTCATCATCTATTCCATTTAGTAGACGGATTTATAAAAAAAGTATTTTAATGGCTACATGAGTAGTATGTTATTGATGTTTAAGGTGATTTTGAGCATGAGCAAATTTGGATCAGGGGATTATGACGTCATCAATTACGCAACTTAGGGATTATCACGTCATCAATTGCGCAACTTAATCCACTTGACAAGCAGATTATCTGTCTTAATTCCACTTGAGACGCTGGTTGTCCCTTAAGTAGTTTTGAAGTAGGTCTTAAATGCAATCAAAGATGGCGGAGTGATTACTTATCAAACAGTTGGGCCGAGATTGAATAGAGGGATTACACAGTATGTACTGAATTGTTTTTTCAAGACATTACTGAACAATCAATCAGTTTAAAGCAATACACAATACACTGCCGAGACTGAATAGAGAGATTTCATTTTCAAGAGGTTACTACTGAACAATGAATCAATTTAAACAGTGCCAAGATTGAATACACAGATTGTGTACATGTTCAAGACGTTACTGAGCAATCAGACATTCAATGTAAAGATTTTAAAGATTTTCACTTTCACTCAGGAGCACGTATACACGCATCATTCTTTGTCAGCGACTGTATGCAACGGTACGGTACCAGAAGCATGGAGTCAGAGACGACGCCGGAAATGAAATACTCGGCAATAGCACTGCGCAGAGCCGTATGCATACTGGAGATTTCGCTGCAGATACATTACGCGAAAGCGGTTGTAAGCAAGTGGACGAAAGCTGCACACTTGCTTTGCGCCGGCTGCAAGTACAATAACTTGTCGCAGCACGATCATTCCTGTATAATGACGAGTGGGGAGAGCAGGCTCGAACACCACTTCTCGGACGTACTGGGAATGCTGGACGAGGAGTGCGTAGTCGAAAGCTGGTATAATTCACAGACATGCACAGGGTTCGAACGCGCTGTCCTAGATTTATTTATGATGAAAGTGAGATGAAGATATTACAGGGACATGATCATGAAAAACAACAGCTGGCAGAAGAGTGTCTCAAAGATTGCCCAGACGATGCTGGCTGCCGGTAAGTTGTTAATTGGTACTGCGCATGCGCAACAAAGAAATTGTGGCTCTGTCCGGTTGTTTTATTTCTCTAGAGTCAAGCAAGGATAAAGATGGAAAACGTTGATATGAGTGGCTTCAAGAGTCGGGAGTGCGAACATTTCACGGACGAAAATGACTCGTTGTTGAAGTTCATTGCACCCGCTACTCTTTTGCTTGTGGGTTCATGTATTCGTACTTAAATTAATGAACAGTTGCAAGAAATTAGTTTAAGTCAAAATTAGAATGCAAAAACGTAGGAACTTAATTTATTGCTCGTTCGCTTGTTATTATTTATTATTTATTTATTTATTTATTTGTTTGTTTGTCTGTTTAATATGGCATTATCTTTACCTTTCAGGTCGGCCAGAGCAACTCGGGAAAGACGTCGTACATGCGAAAGTTAGTAGAGATGGGCGATAAGATGTTTACAATTGAACCTTCGAAATATGTATGGTTGTACAACATTTACCAGGATATGTACGATCAGGTAGCAAGTTCTGTACCGAATGTTAACTTTGTCCACGGTCTTCCAACAAGGTCGGACATAGAGCAGTGGGCTGAGAAAGAACGCCACCTTGTGCTTATAGTGGATGATCTTTATCACCTGTTAATTAATTCGCGGGATATACTGGATTTGTTCGTCTTACTTTGTCATCATCTAACCGTAACGGTCATTATAAGCTGCCACAATATTTTCATGAGTTCAAAGTACGCTAAAACTATGACTACAAATTTGCATTACATTCTGCTGTTTAGACTGCAAAATCGCCTGCAGCTGTCCACTCTCGGCACACAGCTTTTCGTTCACAGTAAAAAGTCAAAACACTTTCTTGCAGTATACGACGACGTCATGGCAACGGATCAGTACAGTCCTTTGGTAATAGATCTCAGTCCTCGGACAATGCATTCGGATTATAAATTAAGGTCAAACGTGCTACCTGGACAGTTACCTGTGATATACGAACTGGAGTAGGTGTGTGTATGCACAAGGATTAACGGACATTACAGCGCGTGTGCGCGATGGACAAAATCTTTCGCCACGTTGCCTTTTTACGTTACCTGGTTGTAGCAGTACCAAATCACAGGAAACAGCTCCTTCGCAGTCTATCGAGAGAGCAGATACAAGTGTTGTCTGAAATCTGTCTAAATCTGCTGCAAGGAAACATAGAGATTACAGACCAGGACTTGCAATCTCTTAGCAAACACAAGAACACTTTCAGAAAACTGTTGTTATTTTTTATTTTTAATTCTTTCCTCCTGATTTTGTCTGTTCGAACTTTATCTGCGCTAGTGCATTATCTAGTTGATATTTTCACTCGCTTCATCTAACTTCGTGTATTTCGGACACTGGCTATGTTCATATAGCAGTGATCATAATTATCTTACGGGCAGATCAGTAGACTTATGGTAACGCAAAAGATTTGTTATCCAGGGGTTGTGAGATATGGGAATATAGCGGCTATAGTAGCTCATTACAAGTAGCTGACTACTTGTCCAAGAAAACTAAGCATCTGGTAGCAAGCTAGTGCGATTAAGGGGAACGAAGATTTCACTTTTTTTTATCTATTTCCATTTATCAATTCTTTCTGGCAGTACGGGCATATGAAAGATGTGAGATGTGAAAAAAACGAGATTCTGCGTCATCCACCCCGGAGTGTAGGATATATTTAGATGCATGAAATTTGCTAACGGCAAAAAAAAAAAAATACCGTTCACATTCATAGATCAACAGACATTACCTTGAACTCCATGGTGACATATCTATAAATTCTAAAAAGACTAAGTAATCAAGGAACAATAATGAAAAAAAACTTAGATAAAAGTCCATAGAGCAATATTTTCAAAGTTGCAAAATATAATGTTCATATTAGCAGAGCTGCCTTAAGCCCGTTTGAGTTGAAATGAGTTGAGTAATAAGTTGGCTTCTCTCGTGCGATTAGAGTTAATTTACAGGCCATGGAGTAACGCGTGGAATGCTTATGCCCATTTTTCCGTGATAAGGTAGGTGTTTGTAAATGGTCTTTATCTAATGGCGTACATTAGAGCGACTGCCTTAAGCCCGTTTGAGTTGAGTCAAACTCGCTCGTACAATAAGTGTCAAACAGTTCCAAGTGTAAGCGAAGGGATTTTAAATAATCTCAAGAGCAGAACGGTCATAATTATAAAAATCAGTGTAGTGGATTTGCGTACTCTATTAGGCCCTCTGTTGTCATTCTGTCAACATCTCTGCAAAAAATACAGACTTGTCTTACGTGATTTCGATTATGGAACTAGTAAAAAAAGAGAATATGGACGCTGTTAAAAAACTGGATGAAAACAACACGCTGAGGTTTGTCCACTTTTATTGTTTTATCGCTTTCATTGTACGCTGGCGTCACGCAACCACGTGATCGCTGCCCTTATTTAGTTATTTGTATTTTCAGCAATACGTTATTTTACCCTTCTTACGACTTTTCAATCTACTTGTTGAAACTTTTCCACGAATACCACGCTGAATGCAACCTGCTGTCTTGCCTGTTAATTTGAATATTTTCGCATTTTGTAATAAAATTTCATTTAAGAATCGCTATTTTATCATACTCTAAACGTCAGAGCATAGCGTTTAGTTTCGACACTGTTTAAAAACAATTCATGGGAGGACTAGCAATTAGTCGGCACTAGCTGTGTGTGTGTTCGAAGTCAGCAAAATATATCTGTTCTTGACAGCGTTAAACTTGCTGCGCTTGTTTCCAGGCGTATATTTGTTTTAATGATTTGAAATTAATGCATTGTCACCAGCAGCAGCAGCAGCAACAACAACTACGACAATAAAATTTTTATAATCATCTTCGTTATTTTTCAGAATAGACACTGTGGATGGAAGCGTCGTAGGAAGACTAGTCAGCGCGACAGGCACCGAGATAGTCTTAACCAAAGACGCACTGTGTACATTAATGGGCTCGTTTGGTCTACTATTGACAATATGCGAAGAGGCGGCGGCATGTAAGACCGCCGCCGGACGAAAAAGATCGAACAGTGACGACGAGGACTTGAGCCCCGTCGTGCCAGGATTTAAACGCGTGAGAAAAGTCCTGAATTATTCAGATTCATCTCCACAACAAGACGAACCAGAAGGTGATGATGGTGACGACATCGACGATGATGATGATGATGATAGTGATGAGGGAGTGTTCATAACGCAAAGATTTCAAGATTCGGAATCTGATGATGATCTCTCTTATGAAGAAGAGAGTGATGTCTGGTTTTCAGACAACGAAAATGAATCTGTCATTGACCTAACTGCTGACAGCAGTGAAAGTGAAGACAATGAGGTGTACCTCGTTAGTGATGAAAGTGATGGAAATGATGAAATTGATGAAAATGATGAAAGTGATGAAAATGATAAAAGTGATGAAAATGATGAAAGTGACGAAAGTTATGGAAATTATGAAAGTGATGAAATGGATGAAAGTGATTCCCATATAGAATGACTCTGTGACGAGGTTCTCTTAAAAGTTGCCAGTTACTTGAGTAACAGAGATCTGGCAAGTTTTAAGAGAACCTGCAAAAGAGTTAATACTCTCACGGAGAATGGTTGCTTCTGGCTGGACAGAATCAAATGTCAACTAATTCGGGATTTTAGCATAGACAATGTGAACAAAAGCAAAGAAGTTTATAAAATACTGATGGAATGTCTAATTGAAGGTGAATTTAATTTATAAATGTGCGTGGTAGGACGATGTATATTTTTAAATATGTTTTTTTATACTTTCTGTTCCGTTCGTGCGCACGTTTCTATGAAATAAATGTAAAACTAACTCTTTTGTTCTGTTGTTTACAGGTCCGAAATTGCCTTGTTCTAGAAATTGCCCGTAATAACACCTGTCAGCTTTCGTATGACAAAGCAATACCACTCGAAACTTAATTAAGGTTCCCATTCTATCATAATTATATCTTCCATGTTCATTCACGTTAAGTTCATGCGACAAGAGTTTTGCAATTATACTGATACTGATATTTAAAACAAGAACAACAACGCCAAGACTTCAACAATAACTACTGTTTTAATGAAATTAGCAATAAGAAGAGCACTTCTAAAGAAAAAAATTAACTGTTGAACAACCTAAGTATGTACACAGTGACAGACAGAGAAACCCGTTGAGTAACTATCGTTCTAAATCTCTTTTTTTTAAAATTTGAATGTAAAACTATATATTCCTTGTTATGTTTTTGTACCAGTTATTCCTTCCCGCTGAAAATAGTTCTTCTTTCTATTTGTCCATATTTCTGTAAGTATATACTCGAAAAAGTATCGTGACTTTCCGTCACCACTGAATCTGAAGACGGACAACAGGCCGTCGCTGCCGTTGACCCTGACGAAGTTCTGCGCCGCCCTGGTTTCCGGCCCTCTGTCTCCGTGCTCGTCTGCGTCGGTGTTCAGGTTGTCTTCTGATACTCAAGCCAACAAATATGGCAATACTCACTAAGCAAACGCAAATCCCTGTAAAATACATAATCGTCATAAACAGTCTTACATTTGAAGAGTTGGGTATGGGTATATTCTTATAGACTCCAGTGAAGTGGCAGGGCTTGTCCGGTACTTGATACAGCAGCAGGCTCGTTTCCATTTGTTTTGAATACACAGCCAAACTACTAATAGCAGCAGAAGTAATACGGCCACGCCCAGTGTTGCTGTGAGTTGATATGTCCAGGCCGGTACTGAATAGGCATCTTCAAACAATGACGAGCCAATATATCAAACTGTTTAAGAAAAAGTAATGACATACGCGAATACCGATGGCCTTTCTCATTCCTTCACAGAAATTCAGAATTCGCGGAATCAGTGGGTTTAATTCACGAAAAGTTTATGCTACATGCAGCTTTCATCAACCTGTTTATAATTATTAACGTCTAGCGATTAAAGTGATTAAACTTTGCGGTGCAACAAGACTGAAAAGTTATTGTATCATTTCCTTGGTTCTGCTGAACTAATATAACTTACCTAGAATGGCAGTTGTAGTCGTCACAGCTGTTGCCTTGACCTTACTCGTCGCCTGCACGTTCGTGACCGTGGAATCACGTTGCTGTGCTTGGGTGGTCGCGTCCCTGCCTGTGGATTCGTGCTGCTGTGACTGGCTGGTAGACTGCAACCAAAAATAAAAACATAGGTGATCTCTTTCAATTAATCTTATCATCATTGCCTGCACCGTTCGCTTTGCGGAAAGAATAGCGTAAAATCTTATAATGTAAAACAGTCATGGCACAACTTTGCGACTCTTTAAATTAAACACAAAAATTATTTATGTTTCATTCGACTCAAAAAGAAACACTGCCATTGCGTTTTTTTATGAAATGAACGGCGGTAATGATACTTTAATATTGACAAAATGTTAGGAGTGTATGAAAATCACCCACACACACGCACGCGCGCGCGCGCGCGCGCGAGAGAGAGAAAGATGTATATATAGAGTACGAGTAATGTAAGAGAGAGAGAGAGAGAGATTTAAAAAAGATAACTATGACACTAGCACAATGTTTATAATCTGAAGTAATGTACAGATTTACCAACATCGGTATACACTATACCAGTATTAAGAATTATCGTAATCTAAAAAGAGATGTGTTACTATAGACAGGTAAAATAGAGATACACGTCTAGAAAATATGTTATCCTAGACGTTAACGTATGCCTATTATTTGGTAACACGTACCGTTAAATACTTCAATACTATAGACTTGATAATTAAACGGGTCGGCCAAACAGACAATCAAACAGACAGAAATAAAACACAAACATAAAAAAGAACAACATCAATATTTCATAGATATCTTTTATAACTCTTACACGATAACAAAACCCTATCGAGTAGTTTTCGGAAAATATAGAAAACAAGAAAAGATGAAGTAAGGGCCCGTCGTCGTAGAGGCGCTTTTTTATTTCAAGAGCGAGATTTGGGCGCGGCGTTTCGCGCTATCTCACTTAGTGTCGAATCTGTGGTAGTTCAGGTCGTGTCAGGAATATATATTAGGCTGTGATTTTTTCCGTGGTCACGTGTTATTTGCTGAACGGTTATTTAAAAAAAAATAAGGAACCTTATTTCATGTAATCACTTACCGAGTCTCTGCATGTGTGGCCGTTCACTGTCACCATGCCGTCGATGAAAAGGCACTTCCGGCAGTCAACGTCGGTCCCGAAAAGTTGCAGTACAGCCCCAGGCGGGAACATACAAACGCCGTCCCAACTGTATACAGTCAGCTCACTAATTTCGACACCGATACCATTCCACCTCCTTTCACATGAAACTCTATTTCCCACCACGACGCAAGAATCAACGGCCGGCAAAACAGCCAAAAACAGTAAAATCACTAACGACATTTTCTTTTTTCGTTGCCTTTGTTTTAAGAGTAATTAAAATGGTCAGTTCGATTCAATAAGTACCAATAAGCAAGACGTCACGTGACTCACGTGACCTTGGGATGCTCCCTTTGAAGTGCAGTCGGAGATCATCAGACGGCAGCAGCGGTTACATTCGGAAGGCCTTTAATCATGAGCGGCAATTCTTTTGCCTGCGGGAATGGACGCCTAAGTTTTAACCAGTCTGGAATGAGGGGGAGCGGGGGTTTCAGGCAAAACTGCTTTAAGTGGGCATACAATAAAAAGCAGACAGGGGGTTGTCGAATTGTAAGACCAGTCTTTGCGTTAATAAAGTGTGTCATTTAGTGTTCAGTATGGAGATTTTTCCGTCTTTCACTTTTCTCCGTAAAACAGTAAAACAAAAAATACAGTTGGAGATTATGTTTTGGATAACGGCCAGTCATTGACTTTATGCATTTAAGTCTGATTCGGTGATTCTTACATCATCGTTCTCTTAATAACTGAAACAGATGTAATTTTACTTTGTCTATTAAAGGGACTGGCCTTCAGATGACACGAAAAGAAAGTTTTCTTTTATTATAAATTTCTTGTAATATTTATGACAAATGCTTAAAAACTAACTTACTGACAAAAAATATGTCAGATAATCACACTATATTTTGATAGCGCGACGGTATAACGATATTGTATAAGATTTAAAGTAAGTTACCGATATTTCACATTCCGCGATAGTGGTGACAGTAACAGCGCTGGAAACATTTTGTTAACATGAGGGTCCAGAGTTCAAAGCTGAAGCGAATATTTTTTTTTTGCTCTATATTGACTTTTATTATCAGTTCTGAAGTAAAATATCATGTTATTATAATCTCACGGCATCTAGACATTAAATTTATGTAAAAAATATTTGTTATAACAAATTTTGAGTGCAGCTCATTTAAGTGAGATTTTATTTCAAAGGGACTGACTCACAGATGGGCAGACGATGAAAAAAAAAAGAGAAAATGTTTATACATCTTGAAATTCTTGTTGTAATTTGTAAAGAACAGGTTACGCCTGTGTTCAGAAAAGGCGCTCATTTGGATGTAGGTATTTTATCACACCTGTATTGTTTCTTTATCCGGTAATGAAATAAAGGAATAAACGAATTGATTAGGTGTTGATAATCTGCCGTGTCCACGTTTAGCCGGGGGCTGAAATTTCATCAATTGAGCAGGGAAAAACGGCTTGGTTATAAAATAAACAAATGAATGGCAGATAAATGTACCTTTATTTGTACGAATCTTTACATGTACGAAAAACAAACAAACAACCAAAAAAATGCGTGACACCGAGGAAATATGAAAAAAACAGGTGTTCCGAAGGAAATAAGAATATCTGCACGAGTAAATTCAGTATCTTAGTACAAGCAATACTTTATACAACATCAGACGAGAAAATCTTTACGCATGCGCGAAAATCTATGTTAACATGCTGTGTAGTTCCTCTATGCATAAAATGTCATATATGAAAAAGCAAGTATTTGTACATAAGCCACCGTGTCGCAGTGGTATAGTTTCACTGACCGGAGGGCCACGGGTTCGAATCCTTCTGAGATCATTTTTTTTTTTTTAGTTTTTGAGTTGTATAGAAGTACCAAGTCACGTTTTCGCTGAGTATAGTAACTCCTCTATAATTTTAAAGAAAAAACGTTATAACGCATGTAGCTTTAAATGATTTTTTTTTGCATTTTTTATACTATCTTGACAACACGGGACTCGTCTATTTCCATCAATGCATCGTACTCCGCATAGAAAATACACGCTACATTCTGAGCGAGAGAACTACCAAATTTCACGTGCAGGGAAAGTGTTCCGCTACTCAGCAGTTCAAAGTGAAATCCCTGGTCTATCACCGGCGACAGATCAAACACGTACATGGCACGACCTCTCTTAAGGTCTGACTTGCCTATCCCCGCTACATCTCGGTCTTTACCACTTATTCCACGCATGACAGTGTAGACAGGCCTGGCCTTTTTGAAACCGCGTATCCGATCCAGCACTTCTGCGGTAAGATCTTCACTGTAGTTCACGTTGACCGGGTTACCGGAACAAGCTACACCGTTAATGTACAGACAGATTTGTCTCAAATCGAAGTGTTCCATGTTAAAAGGGTTCAGTTTTAGAGAGCCAAGCACAGCCGTGCTATCCACGAATGTCACAATAACGAACTTTGGCAGGTAAGTAGCGTTTATGTGATCCCAGGAAAAGACACTCTGGCCACTGGCGATGTTGGCACACTTTGTTTCGGAGCGGATGTAGGGATACTTCGCCGTGACGGTCTTCAGCAACTTTGAATGGGCCAACAAAATGGCGGGGTTGACTTTGACTTTCACAAGTCTCAAAAAGGCGTCTTCAATTTTAACTTGGTAACCAGTCTGGTCGTTGTCCTGTCCACTAATTAGGCAGAAGTCACTGCTATTCCTGTGCAATACTAATCTCAGGTGAATTCCGTTAATGAGGTACCGGTCGAGTTCCAGCAAGTCGTTCAACGGTAATCCTACCATGTCGAATGGCTTCGATCCACGGCTCGCGCTGTATCTCTGCAATAGTCCATAGTTCCCTGCAACAGACAATAAATGACACATGAACTTACTGCATTTCAATCTGACAACAAGTCATTAATGTTCCAATAGTAGAGCATCTAATTATTTCATCAAATAATAATAATAATAATAATAATATAATAATAATGATAATAATAATAATAATCATAACAATAATACGTTTATCTTGTGAAGCTGACACATTCAGACAAGTATTTAGTGTGATCTTCGAAACCTCAATGAACAATTTGTTTCAACATTAACGAACGTTATGCAAAGGTGAAGAGTAGAATTGCTTTCTGAATAAACTAATAAACTGTCTCAATCTCTTACACTCAAGAGCACGCGCACGCGCTCTTTATTTTTTGTGTCACGTAAAGGCAAAATACACAGGCGCACTTTGTTAGCTGTCGGTTTTGACATACAAGTAGATTCCACAATATTTTAAACGAAACTTAAATAATCGCTGCGGGAAAACGGAATTTACTTACCGGCGTTCGGGTTTGTTTCAGCAGGAAACCCACCATCATGTCCCATAAAGAGCTGGCATTCTGATATATTGCCGTTTCCACCTTTAAGATCGTGCCGAAACAGTGTATTGAAGAAGCTCTTGTAAGGGTACAGATCACCAGAGGAACTAACCAGATTTCTGTTCAAATACACATCCACTTTCTTAAACATTGAATGGAAAAAAGAATCACACGGGGTTATTTTAACGTCGTCACCGCAACGGGTGCCGTCTGCATTAAGAATCCTACATCTAATGAAAAGTCTACAGGACGGCAGTTCGCAGTATGAGTCCCCCTGAAGCGACGTTTCAAACTCTAGAGGTGCGTCCACACCGCTGAACTGACTGACCGGCCTGACGTCTTCTAGATAAAAGTTCTGGATCGCCACTTGGTTTGGATAGAGTTTAAAGATGTCCAAGGCCTCCGGTGCGCTCTCGTTGCCACTCAAAGGAGAAAGAACGGACATTGTTCTATCTTGACGCACTGAATATATCGTTCAAGGTCCTGTAACTGAATTTCTTTGAGTCCTTTGTCCCGGGCTTGCTTTTTTTAGGCTGCCGTTTATTCCCTCCCTTCTGTAATTGTTCGGCAGATGCTTTGACTATGTCCCGCACTTTTGGTTGTCGCGGTACCGATAATTTGTCACTGAATTTTGTTCTTTTTGCAACTGACTTCGCATCCGACCTGATTTCGCTTTCAGCTTGATCTACTGCCTCTTCCACCGGTGACACGAACTGCAACTTTACCTCTGCCTGTCTCTTCCTGTTGAATGGTTCACGGCTTTCTGCACTCGTCTTCCGTGACGGAACTCTGCTCTCGTAAAATCTCTCCCAAGCTTTAAAGTCCGGTATGTATAATCTATCGGTAATGTTTGAAGTGTTTGCCATTCTGACTGAACGTGCGCGGTCGCGTATGTATTAAATGACTGAATTTTGACCTACGAAATAGCCAGATGCCACCGTTTGATTGGCGCGTAGTAATTCTGTGCCGCCTGCTTAGTTCTTTACTTTGAAGTGAAGAGCCACACCTACTGTGCACTTTTCGAGTTCTTTGAGTTTCTCCCCTCGTCTGTCAGTGATAAACGTTCGAATGTATTTGATCTCCTGAGTCTGAACTCTTTTATAGAAGCAACTGCTGTCTACCGTGTCTACGGCAAACATGCAACCTCCCCACGGCGTCTTAATGCCAGTTCCCAAACACAGTTTTCTTAGCAGCTGAACTTTTTTTATCTCCAACCAGCGAATAGTCGACTATGTTTGAACACAGGTACAGTTCTTTTCCGCGGAGTTCGGTGCCGTCGTGTGTACTTACGACCGTGAGACCTACCAGAGCTACGTGCCACTGTCTGCCTTTCAGAAGGAGCGTTTCACCTAGTCCGACTCGAAAATCTGAGCCGTTGTTCAGAGGATAGAATTCGACACAGTCTGAGCTGCATACGTCCACATGAACCTGATCCATACACTAGAAGTTAGATGGGTTTACTGAAACGAGGATTCGGTGCCACTACTTCTCGACTCACGTGTGTCCATCAGTTACTGTTGTTTAGATTTCAAAGAGGATTTCGCTATCCACCTGTCGAACTTAGGCCCAAGACCACGGTAACGGACGAGCACTTCCTGTTTACCTGCCACCTTTCTCGTCTTAAGAATTCTCTCGATTTCCCACTGTCTCATGTCGGCCAGTTGCTTTCGTACTCGCTGAAGTTCCGGCTCCTAGAAAGCTACTTTGATTGGCTCTTCCTCCAGGTCCATCAGAAAGTAGACCGGCACATCTTCTCTGTAGACACGCCCACGAACCCTGTAAACGTTATCTGTGAATTTTTGGCTGAACGACCGCTCGAACACTTTCTTGGCCAGACTGACTCTCACTAGATCTCCCACGTTGAACTTAAACAATCTGACACGCTTTGTAGCCCCGTTCCTTTTAGACCCGACATACACGAGGTTCCACAGTTTTGCCTCGTTCGATTTGTTCACCTCGCTAGGGCTTAGTCCAAATAGTGCCGAATGCACCCGGTGGTTGTAACCGTCAACTATTTCGTCAAGAACGGTAACGTAGGCAAATGATCTGTTCTGGTAACACCATTTGTATATCGCGCTCTTCAGGGTTTGGTTCAATCTTTCCACGGGCTGACATTTCAGATCCGAGGTGGTGAAGTAGTGCTTGACTCCGAGACGGCGAAGCAGATCTTGCACGGCTCCGGATTTAAACTCAGCTCCCCGGTCCGATCTGCAGCGTGCGGGCCTTGGTCCCTCCTCTAGGATATCTCTGAGCGCCTCGGCCACCGACTGTCCGCTTTTGTTCTTAAGTGGCCGAACGTAGGCGAACCTGCTGAACACGTCTATTGCTACAAGAAGGTAACGCGTTCCCCGGTTGCCACGGTAACGCCTCAGTTTCGTCATGTCGCATAGATCTACGTCGTACTGCTGGTGCAGGCCACTGACGACTATTCGGTTCCGCTTGAAGCGCCTGTGAACCGGTCTGCTTGTACCGTACGTATCCTGAGACTCCAGAAATGATCTTGCTTCGCTCCTGCTAATCTGGAACTTGCCCTCTCTGTCCGCTTCTCTCTTAAGTCTCTCGGGTCCGCTGAAACTAGCAGGGTGAGACGGATCCGTGTAAATTCGATGCAGGTATTCCGATTTAGTTTCTGTCTCATTGTTACCGATCCCCATCTCTAGCTGCAGAGCCCGGCTCGGACCTGTGCCTGAGTTTTCTGTACTTTAGCCCGGGGTTTGGAAGCACGTACCCGACGGCTGAGCTCAAGAGAGCAATCCACAGTTCTTGGTTAGAGCCCTGACTGACGGACAGGTTAATTGCTGAGACGATAATTATGATGTAAATGGCAACTATCTGCGCTAAAAACGTCACTCGGTTCTTTGGCAGTCTCTCGGCACAGGCCGTGAAACCGTCCTGTGACCCGTTTATGCTTAGTCTCTCCTCCGACTGCGAGGGGTCTACTGCAAACTGCGAGTGCCCCGATCTAGCCCCGTTCTCTGACGAATCCATTTCTACGTGAAACACTGAATCACTGATCATTCTTGCACTGTTCGTTCAACGTACAGATCCAGGTAAGTAGGGTTGCGCTTTAAACTTAATAAAATTGACTCTTCACTAATGTCTTCGTAAGAGCTCCTGAGTGAAAGTGAAAATCTTTAAAATCTTTACATTGAATGTCTGATTGCTCAGTAACGTCTTGAACATGTACACAATCTGTGTATTCAATCTTGGCACTGTATTGTGTGTACTTTAAAAGCTTTAAATTGATTCATTGTTCAGTAGTAACCTCTTGAAAATGAAATCTCTCTATTCAGTCTCGGCAGTGCATTGTGTATTGCTTTAAACTGATTGATTGTTCAGTAATGTCTTGAAAAAACAATTCAGTACATACTGTGTAATCCCTCTATTCAATCTCGGCCCAACTGTTTGATAAGTAATCACTCCGCCATCTTTGATTGCATTTAAGACCTACTTCAAAACTACTTAAGGGACAACCAGCGTCTCAAGTGGAATTAAGACAGATAATCTGCTTGTCAAGTGGATTAAGTTGCGCAATTGAAGACGTGATAATCCCTAAGTTGCGTAATTGATGACGTCATAATCCCCTGATCCAAATTTGCTCATGCTCAAAATCACCTTAAACAGCAATAACATACTACTTACATGAATTAACAAAAATGGTGAAAACAATGCACCGAAGCACCATTAAACCAAAGACAGAGAGAGAGAAAGAGAGAGAGAGAGAGAGAGAGAGAGAGAGAGAGAGATTCAAAATATTTATATCAAAAATCGCGTGTATACAATATACGCATGAAAATCAAACAAAAAGATTGAGAAATGACACACAGAAAGCAAATCAGTCAACATTTACAGCATTTATTTCGCTTCAAAAAGTGAAAAAGGTGCTAAATATATACACATATCTGTACGAGTGTGAAATTGTTTGTTAGATTTTATTCTGTCAATAATTTCATATCCGACCCGATAAAGGGGTGCCGTATAAATTTTGCTTTATACGGCACATGATACGTGACGGATAAACTTTCAGTTAAAGACACTTTCCTATTATTCTCTATTTATTTCCAAAACAAATTAAACACGTTGAGGCTTATAGATAAAACTAAATCATATTAATAAGTTCCAGTCCATCTTTGGTAAAATGTAAGAAAGAGATTTTATACACAAGTCAATAAATAAAAATGCATTAATAAAAAATCCTATAAAACTAACAGTAAAATTGAACAAGTCAAGCTAACATCATGAATATACATTGAAGATTTTTAAATAAATAATTTGAAATTTTGATGGAATTACGAAGCCAATGAGTAATATTACACAGAGGCTAGTTTAATCAGGGTTATAGAATTATAAGATACATCAGTCCAAATATCTAGAGATATTTTTCAAGTAACTGATCCAAATAGATTTTGAACATGCTGTTTTTTATCCGATGCAGATTTTGGAAGACTTGATTAACTAACTCCAATCGAGATATTTTTTTTCCATAAAATCATTCTCTTTACAGTGATGTGTTGCTTATTTGTCTGTGGTATATTTTGCCTGAGGTACGTGTAAGTATTCTTTGACTTGATCTATGATATTTTTTTTCATTATAACTGCATATCTTTCTTTTTGGCTTATTCATTCTACATTAAAAAAAAAACAATAATGATCAAAGAACAAATAATATGAAGAAGCCCTAAAAACTATGTCAAAATCATAACACAAACACGTTGTTTTTTGTTTTTTGTTTTAATTTGTTCACATTAAGAAGTCGAATGATTTTTATTTTCTTTATAAATACATCCATAACATGTAATTATCTAATTAAAATATGTATCTGCATGGAAGCTTCTTAACTAGAAATCATTCAGACATCGATGTTATTGGAACAAGCTATTACATAATGTTTTCACAAGTTTGACTGATGAAAGAAATACAATCAATATGTAAGATTAGTTGCCATAAAATTTTGCTATTTGTCTGAACTTTATCATTGATTGGGTCATAAAAAGGTTAATTGCTTGTTTTGACAGCTATGCAGAATATACAAGGGTCCCTTTTGGGCAGGTTAATTTGCATAAATCCCACAGAATAAGGCGTGATTTATGGATCTTTGACATTTCATTAGATATTAAGTTATTAGAAGACACGAATTTCTACTTGATGGACATGCCATGTTATTAGTTTTCAAACAATATCCCAACGTAAAAGCCCGCCAGCTTAGCTCAATAAGTAGAGCACTGGATTAGTAATCCATCGGTCGTTGGTTCGACCCCGGGGCAGGGTAAAATTTCTCCGTGACAATTGTTCTCAGACATTGTGTCTTATGTTCATTTGTCTCTCACCGCTGAACAGAGTAGATCATGTGAGAACAGTAGTCAATCACTTGCGGAGAAATTGGCAATTACTGGTTAGTTATCCAGGAAAACCGGTTAGGTGGACTGACCGCCGAGATATAACAAATGTTGAAATCGGCGTTAAACCCTAAAACAAACAAACCAACGTAAAATACACTGTAGTGTGAAATTCCATTCCAGTGAAACAAATGTTAAAGAGGCTGTACTCCAGATTTGACATAAATTTTTTTTTCCCCATAAATCATATATTTAGATGCCGTGAGATTACAACAACGTAATATTTTACTTCAAAACTGATTATAAAACTAAAAAAAGAATAAAAAAAATATTTTCGCTCCAGCCTGATTTGAACTCTGGACCCTCATGTTAACAAAATATTTCCAACGCTTTTACTGTCACGTGATATCACAGATATTTACTTTAAATCTCATACGATATAGTTATACCGTCGCGTTACGGTACAGCACTTTGAAAGGGAAAAAAATCAATTTATAATGTAATTATTTGACTTTTTTTTGTCAGTAGGTTATTTTTTAAGCATTAATCATAAATATTACAAGAAATTTATAATACAAGAAAACTTTCTTTTTTTGTCATCTGGAGCACAGCCCCTTTAACACATTAGATCACCTAAATTCACTTCAAATTTACTACATTTAAATGAAAAAGAATTTGTTTATGATGTAAACATCAAGAGATGAAGGGTTACGCAGCATGTTAAAACGTGAAGGAGATAGTTTTATATAGAACCACAACATGGAAGAAATTGGAATATATATTAATATTTATTAAGGTAAAATTACAAACCGTTCTCCCGGCACAAAGTTTGAATTTACTTATAAAAATCGAGAAGTAATCACATTATTTTTTTAATTTACAATTTATAGCATGTTACTTTTATAAGTGTGCCTTTATCGTTTTTCTTGCACTTGTGGTTTAGTGTTATTTTTTTCATTTAAAAAAGGATGTGTTATGAGCAGTGTAATTCTGCACTACTGCTAGGGACAGTAGAGATAAATCTACGTCACAGCCACAAAAATTGCAGCGGAAACTACCGATGTCGAAACGGAAATAGCCGATCATCAAAAACACGTTTTTTCTTATCAAAAGCAATAATTTCATAAGTTCGCAATTAAACCATTTTAATCAGTACATTATGATTATTTTGAATAGACAAAGTTGCTATAGTCGTGTCACCTGACCTTTAATCTTAGCCGGTCAATATTTCAAGGGCGGCCTGCCGAGATTTAGAAGTTTGTGACCTAAAATATTCTCGGGAGTTAACTTTTTAATTTATTTTGAAGGTAGAAATAAACTAAAAGCTTGTTATAATGTGCGATATAATATAAGAAATAGTTCCCACCACTTCGGACTTTTTGGCGTTAAAGTGATCTCAAAGTCGGATTTGTAACCCGGTTAGTTATTTTAATTTCAGGACGCCCTCAGCGCTGTGAATTATTTCTTTATAACCCCCTTCTGAATATGATCCGAAATTCAGTATCTTTTTCGCCAAAACAAAACTCCAAAGAACAAACGAACCCTAATCCAACGTAAGTGTCACAAAAGTTCAACATAGCAGGGTATGTAAAGAGTTCAAATATGTTTCCTCTTTGTCCGAGATTACATCTATGGCAAACGAGTTATTTACTATGAACTACAGTCAGCCATTCATCCGGAAACTTGAATTTGCCACCATCCTTACAATGTGTGTAAACTCAATCGTAACAACTCGTATAAAGACCTCGTAGGTAAGTGTATGAATACACCAAATGGTAATTCGCCCCGGTTTTAATAAAAATATAAATAAAAATGGCAGAACTCAAACAGTGATTGTCTTATGCATTAGAAAAAATGAAAATAAATGTTAATTTAATGTATAAACAGGAAGAGGCGTTAAGAAATGTTTTCAATTTAGCAGACACCAACTGTATTATAAAATAGTCAGTCCAATATGGCGCCAACCACATTTTCTCGCCCGAGGTATTCCGAATGTGTGTAAACTGCGTCAATCACAACAACTAACATGGAAGAAGCACTGTATGTATGCTGTCAATATTGTTTTAAAGGAACCAGTGGAATATATTATATAATGAAACTATCACACATACTGTTAAAGAATCTTCTAAGATTTGCGCCCCTTTGGTGGTCTTAGTCGATATTTGTGTTTATATAATCTTCCAAACTGTCGTATGCATGATCCGATGTTAACGTACATTTTTCGTATAAATGCTCGTCATGTGCTGTAGGATACAAAATCGTGTCAAACTTTTTCTGTAAAACGGAGAAGTGCGGGCGCTCGTCTGACCTAGATTTATGACACTCCTCAATTAAATGGAATCTGAAAATTTAATAGAAAGTTTTCTTTTAAGCTTTTGTTATTAAATTTAATAAATAACCAGTAAATCGTCGGTGAGCTTTCTACACTTATATATATATTTTAATAAAAAGAGGTCTCTGACGGTTATGCGACACTTACCTGAGTTTAATGGCAAAGGTTAACTTTTAGTAAGCATGTACTAAGGTATACATGAATGTTCTTTATATTTATATAATGATATTGATATCTTTTTTATGTAAACTAAAATTGTGTTATATACCAAAGTTATAATTCACAAAGTTTCCACAGAGCCTGACACTGTTTTACTTCTATTTTAGAGCCGAAGATAAGTTTGCTTTGATAACCACCTTGCTATTAGTTACTTACACAGGTTCCGGACATTCATGGGGTTTTCCCAGTCTGAATTCTTTATCACATACTTTGGTACGGATTTCTTCATTGCTTTTGATGTCATAGTAAGGCAAGTGACCGTTGGTGTAAACTTCCCAGACAACTACCCCAAATGACCACTTTAAAAAAAGAGTAAAGAGTAAAGGATTAAAAGAACTGATAATTCAATCTTACGCTGTCATGGTGGTAATTTTTAAGTTCATTAATATACAAATAATCAAGCAAACTGCATGTCTATCTCGCCTGTACCAGATTTTTTTTGTCTGATTTCATTTTTCTTTGGCTGTAAATTCGTAGTCGGTCAGCCAGTCGCTCTACCATCAGACAAACCAGAAAATCACTTATTCAAATAAGCAAGTTTGTTCCTCATAATAAAATTTCATAGAGAAATTAGGTCATTACATATCTTCGAGAAGTACTCACAACGTCAGTCTTCGTGTCATAGAAGCCTAGTCTTAAACTCTCCGGCGCCATCCATCGCACTGGCTGGTACCGACCATTGTTCTCCAGATATTCCTCAGGATAAATGTCGTACGAGAACGAGGCATCGCTAATCTTCACTACAAAACTATGTGATACCCTTTCAAATCAGAAACAAATACATTTTAATTGTTCACTGTGCCATTCAATATAAAAAATACACGCTTTCGCCATATTAAAACAAATCAAAAGTGGAAGTTCTTCGTGATATTGTGTATTGTTATAATCAAATGTTTTGGTGAAAAACTAAGCATGTTTTAAGGAAAGGAAATTTCTTTACCTGTCAAACCAACGATGAATATCATGTAACACAAACATTTTCAAAATGAGGATCGACTTAATTTAATCGAATATTGATAATATCGCAGTACAAAAGAACATACATCTGCTAGTAACACTGAATAATGATTAATGATATACACCTTCAAGTAAACATAAAGCAAAGTATAAACAGATATGTAAGAAGTTTGTATAATCTACCAGCAGTTTCTAGCAGCCAGATCCTTATGTACGACGCCATTTGAGCTCAGGAAACTCATCCCATCGGCAATTTGTATACAAATCTCCAGTTTCTTCTCTGTCGTATGTTGCTGTAAAAAACATAAACCACACTGTTGAACTGCGTTACACAATCATCACATTACCTGGCAACTTACACCCTTTCGCTTGCATTTGTATTTGCTTTTGTGACGATGAATTTTCTGAAATTTATGTTCAGTTCTGCCCTGCTCCCTATTAAGTCAGTATGCTTTCAATAAATATATCTAGAAATGATAAATAGTTCGTCCAAATTCACTTTGGCCATGTCTTTTTCAAAATTACAGCAGAGTAAGAACATATTAATGATATAAATGTCTTATTTGTATTTAGAACTATTACGCAAATGAATGCTATAAAATGATATGAAAAATCTACAATATAGTTTGGAAATATTCTAGGAAATGATTTGGGATCAGGGGTAAATTTTGAAAATATCTGAGACATTATCCAGGAAAAGATTAATTACTTTTGTTACAAGATAGTCTTTCAGTGTTCTGTTGGACATCTCTGGATATGTTATGTATATGTTATTTGCATCCACGGCAATGCCTCTCATCCTTAAGACATTGTCGTGGACAAAATCTTGCAGTCTTGTACATTCTTGTAGACCATTGCTCAACCATTCAGGGAGCTCTACATTATCTGAAATATATTATTACTTTTATACGAAACTTGCACAGATAAGGAAAACTAAATAATAAAAAACAAGAGTTATCACTGAATGTGATTAATAACCCCACAATACCACCGTGTCAGAGGCTAAATGGGAAAACATCAAGTAAGAACTAAATGATGTATTTATTGCTGTTAAGAAATATAAGTGCTGTTGTTATTGCCAATCCACAATTTATTGTTTGTTAGCAGTTTAGTAGTAAAAGGCTAAATTGTAAAAAATGATATGACATCTTATGACTTATTGGCTGTGCTGGGGTTAATATTTGTACCAACTTATTTCAAAATCGCTTCATGCATGACAAACTTAAAGCACAGGAACGAAATTATGAACGTTCTTAAAGTGAGACCTTGACTTTTGCGATTGGCACCACTTAGTTGTACGCGTCACTTCGCCTCTTTCCGGTTATTATTTGTGCTAAGTTATTAGCAAGGGACTTACCCACGCACTTCCTTTCATTGTTGTTGAATTATGCCCCGGTCAAGAATATATCAATAAAGCGAAAATGTTGTTTGAAAATAAGCAAGAGCAGAGTTATAGTTCTTGGTAAACACGTTCAAACAATCGTGGTTAAGAAATATTACGAGAAATAAAAGCAAAAACAATTTCTGTCTCTCATAACATGCTACTGCACCTGTGTAAGACACGACCAAAGATTTAATGGTAACCCCTGTCTGTGAGTACGGCGAGGACATGGATGCGTCATACTGCCCATTGATTATACGAATCTTCTTTCCTATGGTAACAAAAAAAACACTTTTAGTGGTGATTCCTTTTTCATTCAGGATGTATAATAAGATACCGTACCACATATATGTCTCAGAGTCGCAATGCTGTACTTGCATACGCAAATAAGATCAACATTTTTACACCAAGCACAATAATTGAGCAATGATAAAGAATTAAAGTAATTGTCCTGCACCCTTGAATATCATGCTAGCTCTTTGGAGGATCAACGAAAAAGGAAAAGTGTAGAATTCGTCAATAAGGTCAATAAGAAATATCGGTGTACTTTTGAGTTTGAAATTAGGACCAGACTGTGTCTTTCGAGGAACTTTCTTTTCTATCGTATGTTGTGCTTGTACGTACGCGCATTTTTGTTATGCTTCAATTATTTGCTGTTATAGTTTTGCTAACCTTTATGTGTGCACTTTTTCTCAATGTCTATATTTGAACGCTCAATGAGAGACGTTTTTGCAACCTTCTCGACGGATTTTTTCAACATGTCTCCAAATTCCTCAGCAATCATTTTAGGAGTTCTCTCAGGGGGTTGATTTTCAGGTGGAGGTATAACTGCTACTGGGTTTCTCTCGTTATTATTCAGTCTTCGTGCCTTTGGGTTTGGAGATGTCACTGGCATGATAAATATCATTTGAAATTAATCAAAAATACAAATTTGCGTACAACAACTAAAATTTTTTTTAAGTTTAGTAATACGTTTTAAGCGTTCATAAACTTCTTGCGTCATATCTGTAACATTCCTTAGCAAAAGAAAAATTGGTAGCCCAAGACTGCAAAACACACATAACTATTTGTTAGTTCTCAGAGGTTTTACAATAAACATACTTTTACGTAAACTGCATCAGAAACGACTCAAAAAGACAGAAATTACATCATTTAGAATTCAGGAGAACTAATTGGCACTGTCAAATTAACAAGTTGCAGTGGACTTTTGTAGACTAAAAGCGCTTTTGTAAGATTAAGTTTTATAAGTAATATCTAGTATGACGTAATATATCCTATTACTTAAAAAAATAATTGTGGATGCTTTTCGGAGGATGTGGGGTAAGAGAGGTCAACAGGCGCTTGAAAAGCATCCATCTAAGCACCTACTTTCTAAGGCTGTAGACGAGTTTTCTTTGTGTTTCTTGTATCCACTCCTTCTGCGGCACCAAATTATACGTATCTACACACCCACCACCAGTATAAGAAACACGACGGCGCCGATGGCGATGAAGATAAATTCTGTGTTGGTCCAGAAAGAGTTTATTTGCAGCTCACCCCAGACCTTCTCAAAATTTCCTATTTTAACCTGCAAGGTAAACAAAATATACTGAATTTTTTTGGCTGGCCCTCTTACTTTTTCTGCGTTGGGCATGCTGGCTGCCTTGGCCGTTAATTGGTCTGCAGAGTATAGTCAAAATACTTGATTTCAGCTATTTGTTCTATAAAATGACCGTGAATGTTAATCTTCTGTCCTTTTTTTGTGGCCACATAAGTGGACACTTAAATGTGCTCATGTCCGTACGTCCGTCCGTAAGTCCGTTAGTCTGAAAGTATGTGTCGTACCTCAAAAAAATTATTAGACCAAAGGTTATTCAAAATAAAACGAGTACAGATCAAGATGGGGAGTCCCGAAACTGGGTTTCCGCGTCCCCATCTTTTGAGGAGTTATGCACATTCATTGACTGAAAACATATACTTCAGATTGTGTCGCATGCTGATGAATAACAATATGACTTTGTGTAATGAAACTTGAACAGATGTATATTTCAGTAAGTGAAACTGTGCATCTGGAATTTCACGTCCCCAATACCAAGGAATAACAAAGTTAATTGATTGGAAATAGAAACAAAAACAGGTTGTGTCGCATACTGAGGAAAATCTTAATGACTTTGTGTTATAAAAATAACAATTATATACCAGATATTGTTCACCACTGGATTCGAGTTATTATGACAAGAAATAAGAGATATGACCTTTATTTATTCAAAAGTTTATTTAAGCTAGTGTCCCTAGTCTTTGTCTCAAGAATGGATGAACTTTGATTTGCTGTTGTCGGTACATCCGTCCATCTCCAACTTTCTGTTTGTACGAAAGTTTGTATCGTAGGCGTAGCAAAAACTACAACACATTAGGTTATGACACTTTAATATAAGCATGTGAGGTTGAGCTCTTTGGGCCCCCCACAATTTCTGAGAAGGATTGACAGGGTTATAGTCCTTGGCATTTTGAAAATCTATGAAAGTATGTTCAATTTTGTGTCGCATACTGAGGAACAGCTATTTTACCCGGCTTTATGAAACTTTGGAGATGGTTATGATAGCATTTAAAGTTCTACATCTAGTTTTTTTAGGCATGCCAAACTCCCTCAAGTTTATACATTACCCTTTCCAGACTTGTAACAGCAGATACCTCAGCTGTGGAATCCCCTTCTCGAAAACTAAGCACCAACAAAACCACCAACTAACTTCTGTCTACTACAAGGGAGCAGTCATGTAGACTCACGTTTTCTTTGGAAGTCTTCCAATTGATTTCAAGTTAACGTTAATTAATCACGCCTGGCCTGTATTTTTTTTTCAAAATATAACAATGCTATGTACCGCAGTTCATTGTTGTGATGTAGATGTCTATATCACACATTTATAGTAGACAAACAGATCTGATCTATTTTTGCTCTTACTCAATTTATCAATCGTCGTCAATTTTTAAACTTAAACATAGTTTAGACGTGATGATAATCCATAAAAGAAAAGTTTTCCTCATCTAAGATATTGCATCATGTGTTGTCCCTTCGAACAAAAAAAGTTTAATATTGTAAGAGTTTCATTCTCTAGATTAGAGGATATTTCAACTTTCAAACGTCAAACGTTACATGGTTATAGAAAAAAAATGCCTCCGTGTGAAATTTGAAAATTGATCTATAGCAATCGTTGTCACCGTGGAAGTTTTTACTGAAGCCTGAAGTTTTTCAAAAGTTTAAATTCTTGATCAATGAAATTTCTTAGAAATTTTTGTGGCCAACAAATATAATTTAATGATTACCTTAACATGCACGGTTCTAGCTGTCCCTGGAAAATCCTCCTCTGGGTCGCAAGTGATAGTGTCTTGTGTCCGTGATAAAACTGGACAATTCTTGTCACCAAGCATTATCGTGACGTCACTATCCTGACACGCTTCATTTAGACGCTCACCCTGTCAGTGAGTATTTCATATTTTGTTGTGTACAAATAACTAGAAACAAACAAATCTGAGGGCGAACAGAAAAGTATGAGTATGCCCAAGTTCATTTCATATGATCACAAATGTAGAAGATACACAAATCCTCACGTCATACATTTAAACCTAAATCTGATAAAAAAATGACAACAACAAACAAACAAACAAACAAAACCCAAACAATTATTACCTTAAAGTTATATTATTAGTGCTACAATGACCCCAATGCATGCAGAGAAATGCTGAAATCACTGTGAATGTTCAGAAATCATGTACATAAGAAGTAATAAAGAATTAATTCACGTCTGAGATAGAAACAAATGAATGTTTCCCTTCAAGTATAATTGATTATTTAACTAACACTGGACCAGTCAGCAAAACATTGTATAGTGTTAAAGTTTACTCAATAGGAGTACAGCTTTTTTCTAAAGGAATACCTTTAATAAAGAAAGAGATTTGAAAATAGTTGATTCTCTTAGGATACACACCAGTGCAAAAAGTTGATTCTGAAATTTTCAGGATCTCTCCGATATAATGGTGTATAACTTTTAAAGATTTAATAAAAAGCAATGTAAGTTCATCAAAAGATTATATACTGAACGTCAAAGAAAAGTTATCATTTACTTAAAGGTTTATAAGCGGTACTGGTCACTCTGGATTTTGACTTCCGTACGGATTTGATATTTTCAAAAATATCTCTAACCATTCGCTACTTGTGTAAATGTAGACAATTGCTTTACAGATCGTCAGCTTAAATTAAACATTAAAACTGTGTTAAAAATATATATCTAGTCTAACAACGAGTATGACCACCATTTTCACCACTGACTGCCTGAGCGCATACTTCCGATCGGGAGCTGTATACGGTATTGAGATAAAGCCTCCCACTCCTCTGAAAGTGCTTGGATCAGTTCATCACGTTTGTTAATATTACGTCTGTTGTCGTAGAGGCGACGTCCGACCTCGTCCTTTAAATACTCTGTAAGATTTAAGATTGGATGAAAACGCCAGCAAGTGTAGTATAACGCAGAGTGGGGCCTGAGGTTGTCATGCTGAAAAGTTGTGATGTCAGCGTGGTTTTGCTGGAGCGGTAAAACTTATGCTAGGACCTTGTACATGCAACGTTGTACCGTGAGGTTGCCGTCTATGATAAGTAGTCTTGGGTCTCAAGGAAATGTCTGCTCACATCATAATACTACCTCATCTACAATGCAAAGCCTAATATACGCAACAGTCCGCCTACACTTAATTTTGACGACGGCACATTTTCAGATCCATCGTATTAAAGAAAAATCTGGATTTAATGGTAAGAAAGAATTGTGTGACATTGTCGCCTAGGCCATCGGGCATGTTGTGCACACCAACGTAGGCGAATCCGGCGTCTTTCTTGCGTCAATATGTTACCAAGGAATCTTTTATGCCTCGATGCCACGTTTACGAAAAATTCGACGGTGTTTGATGCCTTTAATATTCTGTATTGATTTCGATGCTGTCTGGAAGTGAGATGTGTAAGCATTAAATGGCGGTCTTATTGACGTGACGTATCTCTCTGGCGTCCTATGCGCTACTGTCAGCCACAGGCCTTGTGTTATCTCTTGTTTTGATAAGTTTCATCACTGCTTTATGTGATTACCCAAAATGACGCACTACTTGACGATACAACATACCGCTGGTTATTAAGATGACGGCCTTGTGACGAGAACTGGTCAAAACATCTCATTTTGCACGTGCATCACCTTGACAATGTCTTACATGAAAACAATCCGAAACACAGGACATAAAAGTGTAGCTGATCAAACAAAATAAATGTTTAGAAACATGTTCTCTGAAGCATCGGATGTTAATAATAAATGGGAATCTAGGATGGTAGCTTTTCACTGACAGTGGATATATCATACCTTTATTCTTAAGTCTTTGTCGAAAGTGTTCCTGTAGGTTTCAGTCATGCCAGTATAGACAGTGGGGTCCTCGACCACAACCAGGCCGACATTGCGTTCTTCTGTTACATTCTCAGTAACACCATCCATCTGGAACCTGTACGAATACGTCTTGTTTACATTCTGATCGTGTAAATCCGGCGTCCTGCATTTCAGCAATTCTCCTTCTGAGAAACAAGCCTGTATCAAAGAAAATCTCACAAAAGATGGTAGGTAAATCAATAAAGTCACATATTTAATAAGCAAATATATTTAAAGAGGCTGTATTCCAGATTTGACATAAAAAAAAAAATTCATAAATTATATATTTAGATGCCGTGAGATTATAACAACATAATATTTTACTTCAAAACTGATTATAAAAGTCAAAATAGAATAAAAAAAATTATTTTCGCTCCAGCCTGATTTGAACTCTGGACCCCTCATGTTAACAAAATATTTCCAACGCTTTTACTGTCACCACCATCGCCGCATGTGATATTACAGATATTTACTTTAAATCTTATACGATATAGTTATACCGTCCCGTTACGGTATAGCACTTTGAAAGGGAAAAAAATCAATTTATAATGTAATTATTTGACTTATTTTTTGTCAGTAAGTTATTTTTTAAGCATTAGTCATAAATACTACAAGAAATTTATAATACAAGAAAACTTTCTTCTTTTTGTCATCTGGAGCACAGCCCCTTTAACGTTATCATCCAAATATTTCGATGAAGAATTACACGTATACATTAAAGCACAATTACAATTGACAATATCTTCCGGTGTTCCAGAAATTTAAAAAATGACCCTAAAAGCAACGGAAATATCAAGCAGAAACTAAAAAGAAAAACCAAACATTAAAAATTTTATCGATTTTACTGTTTTGTGTAATTGACAATGCGCAACGCA
The DNA here is from genome assembly GCA_012932295.1 of Cyclina sinensis. Taxonomy (NCBI): domain Eukaryota; kingdom Metazoa; phylum Mollusca; class Bivalvia; order Venerida; family Veneridae; genus Cyclina; species Cyclina sinensis. The sequence goes on from JAAONU010000016.1 coordinate 5,647,583, forward strand.
CAGCCTTAGTATGATCAAATAAACTTTAAATGAAGTAATAATGAGAACTCTTGCACGTAGCGGCAAAATAATTGTTAAATGAATGAAAGATCGTTACTGTAATGGTTTGAAAGGACAGAGAAAATTATGAAATTAAATTAAGAAAATTAGCTGGCAGGAAAGAAGTAATGGATGAAAAAAGGAAGGAAGGCAGAAAAGTAGGGATGAAGGAAAGGAATCAGGAAGGAAGGAAGGAAGTCAGGAAGGATCCGGGAGGAAAAATCTTTTACCGAGGAAGCATAAGACGTATTAGTCAAATGCACGACCATCATAGGGCGTGCCACGCTGTCTAGGTTACTTCCTTTATTGATAAACGTACAGCCTCCACTGCGAAAACAAGGAAAGAAAGTTGTAGATAACGGAATAAATCAATTTACGACATTTGTTGACCAAAGCAGGCTTTAAGTATGTATCACACTCGATTATTGTTCATTTTGACAGAATAAAAAGAAACGGTCAATGACAAACATTCAAAGAGTCTGATTCATGACTTGGCAAATGTTTAATTTAGATTAAAATATTTTTCAATTCACATTTTCATTCTTTATTAGATGTATTTATGCTTTGTAATGTAATCTAGGTTTTCATTTCAGAGATGTATGTCTTTGTCCATGAGGTATATGTTGCCCGTCACTATAAAATGGGCCTTATGGATGTGCTTTTATCGAAACTTTTCTTTTAAACAAAATCAAACGGATCACTCTTTTATATCAATGAAAATGTTTGTTATGACAATCACATCCAGACGCCTTAGTTTATTACTTCATGCACATCCTAAACGTCTCTTTTGCTAAAACGAGCCACATATGCAAGATATCTGTATCATATAACTTTATGTTTGTACAAAAGTTTTGGCAGTTACCTAGCAAAGCTTCTGATGTCTGTTTCTGGCAATAAGAGTTGTGGGTTGGTCTTGTACACAAAACTTGTCCTGTTTTCAATTTCCTCAGAACGGTAAGAAGCATCTCCGCGTGTCCAACTCAGGGACACACTCTTCTCTCCTTTTGCAGCTGATCCTTTTGTCTTGAAGATAATATGTGTAAAATTTCTGAAAATATTATAATTGGCAATACTGTAAGAAAACCACAGAAAGATATGCAGGAACCTTGGATTTCAACAAGCTCGTGATTCATGATATAAGCCAAACTTGTGGCTAAGCCAACGTTTGTTGTAAAACATTTACACTTTACTATCTTTCAAAGACATATGTTTTTATCAGGACGGATTTTATCTTAAGTCTTAATTTCTATGGTATTGAATTTCTCGATTCACTTATACAGGGGTTTGTGCTGTAGTTTATTTGTTTTAAAAGGGCACTTACCGTTAATAAAAAGTTATCATTTTATACTTGGAAATATCTGAATTATCCGGATTTTCTCCTCGAAGTCTGATCAATTGTGCTATATTTATTATAAATGGTATAAAGCAATTCAATTAATTTTTTTTTCACCATCTAGTTTCTGACTGTTGAGGTATTAGATACCCTACCTCCACTCTGACGAGTATTCAATTCTATTGATTTGTGCAGGATTGAGACATTTTCATTTGTATTACAACAATAACTCATATACAATTTAAATTCAATTTCTTTCGTTTTAAATGCATTTCATTTGTTACAAACCTTTCACGCATGGTTAAATGATGAAAATTTTGTTTCTGTGATTTCCAGTTATTAATTTTTCCAAAATGGTCGGTAAAAAATATTATACATTTTACCTATTTGTTAAGAATAGTACATGTCATTGAGTAAAAATAAGTGTTACTAATTTTAAGCCCCAAAGATTTATGCCGCAGTTTACATTGATAACCCCCGCTTATAATGCAGTGGGCGTAAATTCGTGCCCTATTTATATTCAAATTTCTTTTCTTCTCGCTTTCGGCATTTCATTTTGTTTTTGCTTTTTGTTGGAAGTCAGTAGGGGTTTATATTTTGAACGATTACATACCAAGTAACAGTTGTGTTTGTGGTCAGACTTAGAAAAAACTGTGTTTCTCTATACCTTATAAACGTATTACGTCGGGTGAGGTTTGAAGGGAATATTAATTTATTTCTTGAAACTGCCATAGTAAAAGTGTTTTATGTCATCTATATTTTGATTTATTTATTTTTATGTCGTCTATATTTTGATTTCGGGTAGTATACATCTTTAAAAAACTGAATTCAATTAGGGCTGACAAGATGTTTGTTAGTATTCTAATAAGCGTTTGCTACTTTGTTACATGCAGCAAGAGCATGTATTTATTTCGTACCGACGTTTTCAGACCAATAAAAACAGTTTTGACAGGGTCACAAAGACAAAGTCACAAACCTTAGAGTGACCGGCTGTTCAACTCCATCTAAACGGAAACTGACAATTGCAGCAGTGCCAAATAAGGTCCCTGTGAGTGTTACCAATGTACCCCCTGCCATTGGTCCGTACGTGGGTTCTAGGTGCAAGTTTCCGGGTACCTAAATGGAATTTATATTAAAACAAGTGTACGTTAAATGACTTACAGTGGTTAAACTATTTCTGCAATACTAGTATACACATGTACTACTCAAAGAATGTTTCCTCATTGTAGCAAGGAACATATAACACCGAAATGATTATTATATAATTTGCAGTGCATCGAGTAAGTAATCTTTTATAACTTGTTACTTCTTTTAACAGTGTTTCATCTTTCGAACAGAACTGTTTGACATACTTTTACATCATTCTTTCTTCTCCAACAATGGTCAGGATGCAGTTAGATTGAGTATGTAACATTACCAGATGTTTTCACTTTTATTATTATTATCCTGTTCATCAAAAATGATTCTACAGTGATTTTATGTCTAAGTTTATTCATCGTTGGGTTACCCACTGCAGATTTTTGTTTTTCATTTTAAGATGTTGTAGTTAGTGAAAGATACAGAAATCATCCTATTCCAGAGACATCACTTGTTGTTTCCTATGTTTGGCGCTGATAAATTAGACCTCTTTTTAACGTCTCATTCGAAAGACAATAAGTTGAGGTGGGAACGGTTGCATTATATTATTATTATTATTATTATTATTATTATGCATCTACTTACGCACTGTCTGTTGCCTTCATTTGTGTGGTTTTGACGGTCGACACAATGGCAGGCACCAGAGGTTTTGTCGCACACCAGGTCAGTGGATCCCACAATATTACATGCACATTCTTCACAGCCCTTCTCACTGTCAGCAGACAACCCAAAATACTTATCTCTACACGTGTTACACGTGCGACCTGAGAGATATTCACAAGTTATACATAATGTTCAAGTCAGAAAATGCACTTCAAAGGTTTAAGTAATAGTATGTCTTAAAATTCAGGTACATACAAACAGTCTTTTATACGATGCTTTCTTTCTCTTGCAAAAGAAACTTCTTTTCTCTAAAAAGCATTGTAAATGCGAACGAGAAAAAGAAATGTTTTCTGGTATTGTTTATTATAGAAGTAGACATTTTAGAATACAGACTGAGACTTTTTATTAAAAGACGTTTGTAATCTTGACAAATTAATAAAGACTGTACTACTCTATCTCACCAAGTCCAACCGTTCAGTATAGACCCAAGGAGCAGAACGCAAAGGCAGCTCGATTTTTCAGGAGCAAAAACAGGTACTGAGGTAAGAAAATCGTCTCGCATTTCTTTGATAGTGCATCTATCAGATAAAGATATGATCCATGTTGATCTCTTATGATTAATTTATAATTTGCTGAAGTTTCGTTCATTTCTTAGAACATTCTCAACAACTGCATTAGAAAATCCCAAAAATTGATGAGACCAAGTGTCAATATTTTGACAAGTAAGCACAGTTCTGATCATTTGTTTCGTTCAAAGGGTTTGTTTAAAGCACGTTCTCATATTTTGATGAGGAAAGTTGCTATAGTCGTGTCCAATAACCATTAACATCCAAATGTATATATAAGATTGAAATTGTGAAAAATGAAGATTTATTTCAATTTTTACACGACTTTCCGAACAGCCCTCGTTGTATTGCTTATTAGTAATTCATGGTAGGGATACGAAAGTGGGGACTAATCTGTAAGTAATGTTTGAGAAATTTGGAACGAATATTCTGAAATTTGTCGGTCAAATGATCTTTTTATATGAGATATCCAATAAAAAACGGGTGATTAAAAAATTCTTCCTGCCCATGCGTTCACTTTTGAAACAGATGAAAACTCACGAAAAGTTCAACCCATGCGTTCATATTGAAAATTCAATGAAATGGTATTTATCTCTCAAAAATACTTTCCAGAAGTAGTGGAAGCTTTCGGCATATGAGAACATAGTTCAAACAAAACTTTAGGATGAAACAAATGATCATCTTACCTCAGTACCTGTTTTGCTCCTGATAGATCGAGCTGCCTTTGCGTTCTGCTCCTGGGGTCTATACTTAATGATTTAACCTGGTGTATCTTAGAAAGAAGCTTTTAACAAGTTTGAATGAAGACGGAGGTTCAGTAACAATTGAGTATAGAAAGCCATGAGTGCATAGAAAGTATTTTTGTGACATACAGTGCCTTTCCTGTCACATGTTTATTAAGATAATTGATGTCAAAGATAACGTTATGTAAGTTATGAGGAATACATTGTCTGAAGCTATTCATCCCATGATTAGGATATGAGTATGAAGAATGAATTACAGTACAGCGGATGCTTTTAAGATATTTCGGGGCATTGCTACCAAAGATAAGCAGAGAAGACAAACAACCATTTTCGACATTGGCCGAGATGAATGTCGTAGTTGCTCAACATTAGACATTCAACTTTAGCAGAGGCCAATGTTGTGCTAGTACGACATTCGACATTAGACATTCAACTTTTAAATGGTTTGGTTTGAATGTTGTGCTAGCACGGCAATCGACATTCGAAAAACTTGAAATTTAAATGTTGTGCTAACATGAGATTTGAGATTCGACATTCAAAACACTTGTTAATTGAATGTTGTATTAGCACGACATTTGTCATACGACATTCGTAACAAATGAAATTTGAATTTTGTGCTAGCACGACATTCGATATTCGACATTCGAAACACTTGTTATTTGAATGTTGTGCTAGCACGACATACGACATTTGTATCTCGTGAAATTTGAATGTTGTGCCAGCACAACATTCGACATTCGAAATAACCAAAATTTGAATGTCGTGCCAGCACGACATTCGACATACGACATTCGTAACTCGTGAAATTTGATTGTTGTGTTAACACGACATTCGACATACGACATTGTTAATTCATGAAATTTAAATGTTGTGCCAGCACGACATTCGACATTTGAAAACTTGTGATTGGAATGTTATGCTAGCACGACATTCGACATTCGGAACACTTTTAATGTGAAAGTTATGCTAGCACGACATTCGACATTCGTAATTCATGAAATCTGAATGTTGTGTTAGCACGAAATTCAACTAACGATATTCTTAACTCGTGAAATTTGAATGTTGTGCTAGCACGGCATTCGACATACGACATTCGGAACACTTGTAATTTGATTGCGTTGCCAGCACGACATGTGACATACGACATTCGTTTATCATGAAATTTGAATGTTGTACTAGTTCGACATTCGACATTCGGAACAATTTAATTTTAATGTGAAAGTTATGCTAGCACGACATTCGACATTCATAATTCATGAAATTTGAATGTTGTGCTAGCAGAGCATTTGACATTCGGAACAATTGTAATTTAAATGTCGTGCCAGCACGACATGTGACATACGACATTCGTTATTCATGAAATTTGAATGTTGTGCGAGCACGACATTCGACATTCAAAACACTTGCAATTTGAATGTTGTGCCAGCCCAACATTTGACACTGGAAAAACTTGTAATTTGAATGATGTGCCAGCACGACATTTGACACTCGAAGCACTCAGAATTCGACATTCGACATTGGAAAATCTTGTAATTTGAATGTTGTGCTAGCATTGCATTTGACATTTGAAGCACCTGTAATTTGAATGTTGTGCTGGCACGACAAACGACATTCGTACCTTGTGAAATTTGAATGTCGATTGTCGTGCTAGCACAACATTCAAATCAAATCATTTAAGATTTGAATGTCGTATGTCGAATGTCGTGCTAGCACAACATTGGCTTTTGCCAAAGTCGAATGTATAATGCTGAGCTACTACGACATTCATTTCGGCCATTGTCGAATGTCAAATGTCGTAGGTTGAGCTTATTCTACACACATCATTTTTTCAGAGAAACAATACATTTAAGTCTTTTAGAAAAAAATGAATTAGTTACTAAAATAATTATCTGTAACAGCACTTACTTCTCAACAGTAACCAGGACGATATTGATAAATATATTGGCAGTTCTATAAAAGCAACGTAGGCGTCTTTTAAGTACAGACATAATTACTGTCTGTAAAAAAAAAACGGAACGTAAAAGTGAAACGAAATAAAACACTCACCTTGAACATTAGTCTTACAGCTGCATTGACCAGTGACGCCATTACAGTCCTGCTGGCCCCTGACGGTTCCAGACACATTACAGTTACAGGCAAAACATCCGGCGGAAATCGTGATACCGTAATAGTTTTGCAAACAATCACTACACTTTCCAGTAGAGTTGTTCACATTCTGTTTACAGTTACAGATTAGGTTACCAGTGCAACTTGTGATACCATCAGCAAGACACGAGCATTTCTGACATCCTGAGCTGCCAAAGTTGGCAAAATTATGTTCGCATTTTGTGCACTGCCTACCTATGACGTTAGTTTTACAACTGCATTGCCCATCAACCTGTAATTATTACATAAAGTTATTACAGAAAGCAAACATCAACAAGCAACTTCATTTATTATAAGAGACATTCTGTTTTTGAGGTGTGCAATTCAAATTTATATTCATGAGATAAAAATGTTTGCTGTCCAAAGATTACTAGAGCGGAATTTGCTTTCATCATGTTCAATACATCAACTATAGACTTCCTCATCTATGTTACAAAACTAGTTCCTAGCGTATCACAAAATAAAAAGAATCCTCCTTTTCTAGTGTATTTCGTACTGTTTATAAAGGTCTACCTAAAACTCTCTCTGAACAAATGAAACAAATGCTTGTAGATCTGCTATTTGCCTGAGACTACGTTGCAATAACACAGATGTACAAGTTAGAAGTAATTATTAAAAGAAAACGATATATATTATCGAAAAAAGGTAGCTTGGCGACCGACTAGGTGTTAACCAGAAGGCTCTTATTATGTATTTTTTCCATTTCGTCTAAACATTGTTTATTTTTTCTACATGTAAAGGGGACTCAGTTGTAAAGTTATCATACCTGTCAAGTCTTAATCTGATTCAGACAGAACGAAATCTTATGTGGATATTTTTCTTTGGAGTTTCCGTTCTATATTGTCACAGTTAAGGAAAATTTACATATTACAAAATGTTTTGCACTATTCATCTATTCTAAGAATTACTGATCTATAGCAATTTTTCATTCCATAGCAATGCAAGAAAATTATTACAACTTAAGTAAAGTAGTAAACAAGTAAAAATGAAATTTTCTTGATTAAACCATTTTGTCGAGAGGGTAAATATATGTTATAATGGTACCAGTCGGAAGGCCAGAGAGTCCTGGTACTGGTTTGTTTTATGTCAGACTTGAATGTTGTAGTTTCTAATCCCGGAAGAGGTTTGGTTCTTCTTTTTTTCTGCGACAAAATTGAAGAGATCCAGCGTATAGGGATGTAACCGAACGTTCGGACCCAATGCCGAACGTTCGAATGTGTTTTTGGCATTCGAATGCGCGGAAAATATACTATATAATTAATAACATATTTAAGCGAATTTTCAAAGTCACATATACTTTAAGTGGTGTAAATCGGGCTTTTTCTTTACCGAAAGTTTGCTTACCAGTAAAATTCATTGTTTTCTCTTCCAGTACAAACATCCCATGTCATATGTGACAGGAAAAGCCCGAATTATACCCGCTATATATGAATTACGCTTCTGGTAAAACACAATTGTTTATTAAAAGTCGGACCAACAATGCAGAGCAACTAAATCTAAAACTAAACCTAACTGCTTGTTACATACCTCTAATATATATTATACCTTAACATAAATTACCTGTGCACAAATGTTGTTCAAACGTCCAGTGGAGTTACAGTTACACTGATAAGGGCAGTTAAAATCGTCTACTTGGCGGTAGTATTCTGATCTACAGGTTTCACAGTGACTTCCGTCAGTATGAGAGGACGATATACAGTTACAGGTGTAATTACCCTTCGCTATGACGCAGGTTTTGTCATTCCCATGACAGTTACATCTACAAAATTAATATATCAATACATATCAACAATATATTTCGAAAACATCCTTAATATACTCGTACAATGCTTCTTATAATTCAGTATGCAATCTTTTTATACAACATACTTGACCGACGACACGAGAAAAAGTGCACTCGGGCATAATTTTTTGAAATTGACCATTTTACTTATTCTGGACTAATGATATCGCAGGATTATAGTCTGAAAATTTCAGCTTCCTGCATAGAACGGATACGATATTCTATCATGCTGAAGAGGGACATGTCGTGCAAAATTTGTGTTCTTTAAAATAACGTCACACACCTAAATTTGACGTCAGATTCTAATCAAGTTTTAGCTGGCAGTAAATCAATATATATAGAGGATATTCAAGTTTTTTCTATAAATACGGGATTTATTTTCATCGAGTGGTATGAAAATAGATATTTCATGAGTGGCGATACCCACGAGTGAAATATGATAATTTTCATATCACGAGATGAAAATAAATCCAGTATCTAATGAAAAAACTTGAATTTTCTGTTTATTTTATACTTTACTCTTTTTTGACCTTAAGACTCGAAAGAATTCCCCTTTAATTTAGTGTATTGGCTGAATTTAGAAGAAAGTAGTCCGGCAACACACAAGTGAAAATACGGAAAATATGTTTCACTGCAGTGAAAAATAAATTTTTACAGTGAAAATACGGAAAATGAAAATACGCAATTTATTTCATCAATATTTCTCAATATTTCATTTATAAGAATATAATAAATATTTATATTTTATATATTTGAATTGTAGTTATTTTATTGTACAGTTCTATGCCTTTTCAAAGATTCTCAACTTTTTGCAAATATATAAACGTTATCAGTCAATGTTCCTTTTTATTCAGGTAATATCATTTTTACGTACGTAAATGCTACAAAAACTGTTGCCATGGTAATTAATGGCAATCAAAAATTTTTATACAAGATACGCATTTTTATGAAGGACAATATTCAGACTATCAAATTTTGTTAACTTCAATTTTGTTTTTTGAAGATGATGAAAACTTTCTCGTATTTTGCTGATTTTCAATTCAGTTTATTTCAATAGTAAAACAAATGTCCGAGTGCCCTTTTAACCGTGTCGTCAGCTTTATAAGAATAACCATTTACACATATTTTAACGCATACAAATCACATTTATGACTACTATAAATCATTTTTGAAAGACAAATACCACAATATTATTCAAACTGGCCATCAAGCGGACCACGTCACTCTTTAGTCGTTTACAGATTTATTATGTTTAACACATGAAGTTAAAACAATCAAATTACAGTCTATATAGTTATGTCTATCCTTTCGTTAAAGGCACAGATAAAACAATAACAATCAGAAATGAATGGATCAGAGGACACTGCGTACTCCACGTAAACAAAGATTGACTTTTTAATAAAGTTGCAAGTTAATAGTAGCTTTTTTATAGGACGTAATAGTTAAGTTCTTCAAATATTGAGAATATTTCGGCACAAAATAGCACAGAATTCCAGAAATACAGTTAATAAAGGCCTATTGGGTTTAACTTTGCACATGGGTTCTTGTTACGGAATGATAATAATAATAATAGTAATAATAATAATGATGATGAGATCGATAACTTTCTGACGGTGAGTATGAATACAATATTTCACCTTATTTCCATTTAAAATTAAAGTTATTAAGAGCAAATTAACAACGTAATTAATAATACAAAAAAAGTCATACCTTGCCTCTATCCGAAGTTCACTAACTGTAAAAAAGCTTTGCCGAGAAAATTTAGCCCGTATTACTATACGGTCAGCCACAAGACTTTCATAGATAGATCTTGTAGTTATAGATACTGCCTCGAAAATGTGAGAAGCCGTCTGACTTCTGACACTGTGGTAAAAAAATATCAATATCTATAGCACAAACTTCTTTATTTAATCAATAAATTTTCTCCAGTTTAAGTCAACTAAGTCCAGTTTAAGTCACTTACTAGAAAGTCCAGTTTGAGTCAATTATGTCCAGTTTAAGTGAATTACTAGTAAGTCTAGTTTAAGGGGGACATTAACGGATTATCTACCATGAATACTCTCTGTAAATGCATTGGTCCTTCCATTTGGATTCCTCTGCTTTCATCGTTATTTTCTAATTATTTGCAACAAATGGTAATCAGATTGCACATTTAGGTTAGCAACATGTTTTGTTAACACCATTATGTTTGTTTTTCTTGATAATCCTAACTTTTTATTATGCCCCACTTTGAAAAAGGGAGGGCATATTGGTTTGGTGCTGTCTGTCTGTCGGTCGGTCAGTCGGTCAGTATGTCCACCAAGTTTCCGTTCATTTTCTTTGCAGAGATTGCACATACCGAAATGAAATTAAGTATACAGATTTATCATAAGAATATCTTGGTCAAGGTCTGTTTTGGGTACGATCGAGCAATTTTTGACAGAGTTATGTCCCTTGGACTTAGAAAAATTCCAAATTTGCAGTTTCCGTTCATTTTCTTTGCAGAGGTTGCACATACTGAAATAAAATTTGGTATACAGATATATCATAAGAATATCAAGGTCAAATTATCGAGCAATTTTTGACAAAGTTATGCACCTTGGACTTAGAAAAATTCCAATTATTTGCAGTTTCCGTTCATTTTCTTCGCAGAGATTACACATACCAAACAATTTTAGTATACAGATTTATCATAAGAATATCTAGGTCAAGTTTTGTTTTGGGTATGATCGAGCAATTTTTATGCCCCCCAGCCACCCCCCCCCCCACATCGAAGATGAAGGGGCATATAATTTTGCAAATGTTGGTTGGTCAGTCGGTAGACACTTGGGTTTCTAATCAATATCTAGAGAACCCTTGGACCCACCTTCCTCAGACTTGGTTTGTTGGTTGATCATGACCAGTAAATGACCCCCATGGTTTTTTAGATCACCAGGACAAAGGTCAACGTCACAGTGATCTTATATAAGAAAAATCGTTTCCGATCAATAACTATAGAACGCTTGGTCCTAGGTTGTTAAGTCTTAGTTTATGGGTTGGTCATGACGAGTAGATAACCATTATAGTTTTTCAGATTACCAGGTCAAAGGACAAGATCACAGTGACCTTGAAAAGCAAAACAGTTTCCGATCAATAACTATAGAACCCTTGGTCACAGGTTGTTCAAACGTAGTTTATAGGTTGGCTCTGATTAGTAGATGACTTTAATGTTTTTTTACATCATCAGGTCAAAGGTCAAGGTAACAGTGACCTTGAAGGGCAAAACAGTTTCCGATCAATAACTATAGAAACCTTGGTCCCAGGTTGTTTAAACTTAGTATGTGGGTTGGTCATGACTAGTAGATAATCCAAGTGGTTTTTTACATCATCAGGTCAAAGGTAAAGGTCGCAGAGACCCTGAATGGCAAAAACGGTATTGTATCAATCGTATCAATAACTAAAAACCTTTGGTCCCAGGTTGTATAAACTTAGAATGTAGATTTGTCATGACCAGTAGGTGATCCCTAAAGTTTTTCAGATCGCCAAGTCAAAGGTCAAGTTCACAGTGATCTTGAAGAGCAAAACAGTTTTAGATCAATAACTATATAACCCTTGGTTCCAGGTTGTTCAAACTTAGTTAATTGGTTGATCATGACTAGTAAATGACGCCTTTTTCAGGTCAACAGATTAAAGGTCAAGGTCACAGTGAGCTTGAAAAAGCAAAACACTTTCTCACCAATAACTATAGAATGCTTGGTCCCTGGTTCTTCATATTCAGTGTATAGGTTGATTATGACCATTAAATGACTCCTATAGTTTTTACACGTCACCAGGTCAAAATCAAGGTCTGAGTGTCCTTGAAAAGCAAACCAGTTTCCAAATAATAACTATAGAACCCCTGTTCCAAGGTTGTTAAATCTTAGTATGTAGGTTGTTAATGACTAGAAAATTACCCAAATAGTTTTATTTCATCACTAGATCAAAGGTCAAGGTCAGAGTGACCTTGAACAGCAAAACGGTTTCCAATCAATGACTGTGGAACTCTTGGATCAAGATTCTTCAATCTTAGTGTGTAGGTTGTTCATGACTAGTAGATGACCCTTTTAGTTTTTCAGGTTACCAGGTCAAAGGCCAAGGTCACAGTGACCTTGAAAAGCAAAATGATTTCCGATTGATAACATTAGAATGCTTTGACCCAGATTCCCAATCTTGGTACATCGGTTGGCCATGACCATTAGATAAGCCCTACAGCTTTTCAGGACAAGAGTCAATGTCACAGTGACCTTGTGTTGCAAAATAGTGTTTGATCAATTTCTATAGAAGGCTTGGGCCAAGCTCCTCAAAACTTCATAGGTAGGTTGGTCATGAAAATTAGATGATTCCTGTAGGTTTTAGTGTTATTAGGTCAAAGGTCAAGGTCACAGTAATCTTGAAAAGCAAAACAGTTTCTGCTGAATATATAGGGAATCCTTGGGCACAGGTTTGTCAGACTAAGTATGTAGGTTTGTCATGATCAGTAGATAACAACTAACGTTATTCTGGTCATTGGGTCACAGTGACCTTCAAAAGCAAAATGGTTTCCGATGAATAAGTTTAGAATGCTTTAGCCCGTGTTCCTCAAACTTTGTATATAAGTTGTTCATGACTTGTAGATGTGCCCTTTAGTTTTTCAGATCACCATGTCAAAGGCCATGGTCACAGTGTCCTTGAATAGTAAAATGGTTTCCAATCAATAACTACAGAACGCTTGGTCCCAGCTCCTCAAAACTTTATGGCTGCCTCCAGGGATGAGGCGCTAGGGGGGCACAAATGTTTTACAAATATCTCTTGTTTAACATATAAGTGACAGTTTTCACAACAAAAATCCAGACTATCACAAAGAGAAACAAGGATAAGGTTGGAGGATCCCAACTGAAAGGACCAATGTGCAATTTGGTCTGCCTTTGATGTTATCTGAGTAAGGGAGATAATGTGTTGTCAGGAATGTCCCTCATTAAGTCATCCATTCAATCATTCTACCATCTGGATGGCCGACTCATTAATCTTCTCGTCCGTCCGCCTGTCCGGCCGACTGACTTACTGACGATTTAGTCAATCAATTAAAAGTAAAATATGCATTTTAATATCTCACCCCAAAAAGTTTGTTTATCCTACTTTAAGGTCGTTAGGACATGTTCAAGGGTTCTGAATTTGACAAAGTTTTGATAATAAAATCCACTTTACATACATGATTTTTTATATAAGGGTAATACTTGTGTGAATAGAAAAGGGTGATTTGAAGTGTAATTTTACTGGGAAAAAAACGCATTTGTGAAATGTTTAGCATTACAAATGTACTTAAAATGACGTTGATAAAGAATGTACCTGACATCTGTTACATTAGTCTGCTTGTTGTTTCTAAACAGTATGAAAGTCAAGACTGATGGTGTATGTTCAATGCCTTCCAGTCTTATATTTTTAATCTGGAAAACATAGATGAATCCATGAGATAGTTATGGTGCAGTGCAAATACTCTGAATAAAATGGATAGATACATAGCAAAATTTAACATATAAGTTTCTGTACAAAAATCTATCACTCACAGAGTATAAACATATATATATATATATATTTCTACATGTCAACAGACATGGAAAAAGATGACTTTTGCTGAAAGAATAACAAAGTTAATTAACAACTATTGCGTTACAAGATCAATCGTCATACCCAAGGCACGGAAAAACATATTGAAGAATATCACACGAAGACATTTTTATGAAGAAGCAGTTCAGTGGTTGCTGTTTCAAATGGAATAAGAGTTGCATGGCAGAGAAAAGAAACACAAAAAACAGTCAGAGGAAAAAAAACCACAAGAATGATTCTTTACCTGAAACAGTTTGCCAAGACGTATCGTTATATTTTCCTCGGTAACCATACTTGAGATCCATTTTGTTGAGCTGTCATTGTCTATCATATATTCCTTGATAAATGCGTTTTGTCCAAGTCTAAGGACTTCAGTGCTTCCATCTGTACACTTCAAATTTTGCACAGGTATTGTGTTTTGTACGAGAGTGGGGTGGGTTGACGGACATCTACAAGAAATATAAAGCATAATCAGTTTGATAAATTGGCGTTCACAAAATAGTATTTTAAAAATACAACTAAAAAAAAAAAATAATGTTTTTTTTAAAGAGAAAAATTAATATTCCTTCTTGAGTTTGCCTTGAGTTTGATATAGAAGTAATTCTCTCTCTCTCTCTCTCTCTCTCGTTACATGACTTTACCTGCATTCCAATCTCTGCCCGATGTCCAAAGACGTTTCATTGTATATATTCAGTATCTCCCTGTAAAGGGAAAGAAAAGTAAACAACTCAGAACAACTGATAACTTCGACATTCATGAGACATGTGATTCTCCAGACTGTTATTGTGTTCTGCACCGTTTTTTTTTACATTAGAAATGACTATAATAGTTTTACACATTTGAATTTTGTGTACAGTGGTAAAAGTAATAATCTACCATGACATGACAAGCTGATGGCCAGCCATTAGAAGTTGAGATATACTGTCTAACAGTTTTCAGCTTTGACGGAAGATGGCACTCGAAAATAATATATACTTTATAAATACTTACTAATTTGTTTCCCAAAGCCATTCATTATCAATACGTAAATTATGGGTTTAAAGTCTCTCGTAAATATGTTATAGAAGGAATAACAAAATTGATTATATTGTATAAAATTCAATATCCCTTGAAACCTTCTGGTCAATTTTACTATCCGAAACACCTTTGTGCCCTCTTTTTTATCTTTAAACATTGAAATATTATATGAGAAAAAAAATGACTACCTATCCGTAAGTGCATCTTGATACCAGCGTACATCTACCATATGGATATATTCAGAACCAGTCATATCTGAAAAAAAAAAGTTTTTATTATATATCTTTACCTACTATATTTGCAAGACTATGTATTATGATAAATGAATTCTAATTGAATAATGTGTCCCGAATAGAGATAAGCAATATGTAAATGACCAATCCTTTTAAAAGTACTACAGTCATGAAGAATAATAAAAATGAATAATTGTTTATCATAGATAATATTTATATTTTGCTGTCATATACAATTTATTCCGTTGAACTTCTTCTGGTATGATGCTAATTCTATGCAGTAGGTGCAGAAAGTATAGTTGACGAAAAGGCAGCAGTGTCGTGCCGCATGAACGAGTCAATGCGGTACGTACTGACTTACAGGGCTTCTGGAGAGCAATGTGCTTTAAACAACACCGGTAGCTCTATGGGTCAACTTTAAAAAAAGTCTGGGTAACTTGACGGATAGACCTCCACACTTCATAGAATGAAAGTAAGCTGGCAAGTGGAGTGATAACGCAGTGATAGTATCTTCGCCTTCAATCCAGGACCATAAATTCGAACCAAAGCCCAGACCATCTCTGTGACATGTCGTCTAATAGTAATACGTCTCCCACTGCTGTTTCAAATGGCTTAGCTGCCAGTCACTCGCAGAGATTAAGTTTACCGCTGGTAAGAGATCCAGAAAACTAGTTACGCTAACTAGTTGCCCTCCCTCTAAAGTACCCTCTTGTTGGAATGGTATAAGCATCAACCACATACAATTGCTGACAATAAGCAAACGCATGTTGACAAGAAATTATATGTTGGTTACTTATTATTCATTTACAGCTTCACTAAAATCAGACTTGTAGTTAAGGAGAAGAAGCGTGAAAACATCTTGTGACATCCCGACGGACGGAAAGTTTTACGTCAACATGATATCAGGTCAAACATTCTGAGCAAGTTTCATTTAGACTCAATTAAAAATGTTACCTCCAGAGTGTTCAAAAGAGCGGACGATAGACGACGGACGAAGCTCTATCCACAAAACGTATATTGAGAATACCCTGATCTCAGGTGAGCTTAAACTGTGTAAGGAAGTTTGGACTTGACACGTTCATTTGAATGGAAGTTTGATTGGAAGACAGATAAAACCATGTAAATTAACAGACATAAACAATTGTTATCCGTATTTAATAGCTTTTAAACGGTAAACAACGTAATTTGGAAAGACATGCTCACATCTCTTTGGCCCAACGGTTATGCTGTACAGTGACGTAGTCGAAAACGACAACGCTGGCATATTTTGCTTCACACCATCCACAAACCATGACAATGCCCCATTGTACTGAAATATATATGTTCCAGCGTTTATGTACATACAATGTTTTTATATAACACACATTAGCAGAAAAGTTCTAGTAAATCCAGAAATGATGGAACGTTGGACTCCCGATCCTAAAGTCGTTAGTGTGAATCCCAGCATGGTGAGTGTCTCCAAAAGCTTTCCATATTCAGCACTAAGTTTAAATCAATAAGGCAGTCATCGAGCAGAACTAATCTAATAACAAGATATTGTTTCCGATGCACTGTAAACTTAATAAGTACGAACAACATACAGATCTATCTATTAGAAATGTATCACTTGAAAACCAAAAAGTCTTGAAAACATAAGTTTTATAAAGAAAACATTCTCAATTTAGCTTTTGATTATTAAAACTTCTTGGCACTATGTATACCGGGTGAGTGTTTACAAACTAATTACGTATATTATTTCCTAGTCCTAAATTACGTTATCGTACAAGAGCAAATGTAACTTATACGTATAGTTACATTTTTGCTACTAATTAATGTAAGTTAAAAAGACTATGTTACCCTTATGACTAAGAAATGCCATATTGTGGATGTTTCTGTAATGTTCACTGTTGTAGTTTTTACGTCGAGGCTGAGTTGATTGCGTAAGATTGACAAACTCAAATCGCCAATTTCAAAGACATTGCTGTAAAACAGAAATTGTTTTACCGCCGTGTTATGTATCACATATGCACAAATTTTGTTCAATGCTTAATTTGGAAAAACATACGAATACAAAAGATATGTTTGCATTGACAAAGTAACTACAACGTTAAAACAACAGTAATTTCTAAGACCATTTTGTCCCAATTTGGATATTTACTAATTTAAAAATGCGTATGTTAAATTTGGGGATATTCAGATGTTTTGTCTATAAAACTAATTCCCTTAAAAGTCTTTAATGTTTGTCTGAAAGCTTATGATTTAAAATTTAATATGTGTTATTAAAATTGTGTTTTAGAACTCACCAGAACTGGCTGTAGCAATATGTCTTCAACCACATAGTAAGACTGAAATAATTGTGAGCAGTTAAACTTCTGGAGTGATCATTACATCCAGAAGTTGATAAATCAAAAGTAATCCCATGATTTGTTATCCAGGGCTTTGGCTGTGGGCCAGAATACTTCGAGCATGGATCTGGAAAGGTCTCTAGCGGTGCCATATATATCGGGAAATTGTTCCTGTGAGGACAACTTGAATTGCAGGAGTAAGTGCCACCAACCTCTGAGCCTGAGCAGGTACTCATGACATGTATACTTGAGTACAGACCAAGATCAGTTGTATAGTTTGTGGGATAATCAAACGCAATACAGGGAACGATTACACATAATAGTAAGATCTGTTGAAATGCAAACTTGAACATGGCTTCAGGTTGACTCGGCAGCATAGAGAATAAGTCTGAAATGTAGAAAAAAAGATTTACTGGTATTATTTGATATTATCAAGCATACTACCAAAAACACATACATTGCAGCAGCCTAAATTTGAATGGATCTTTGGCAAAACTTGTCAAATAAAGTATAACCGCTTTTCACGCAATTGATGAAACATGCGATATGTTTATACAATATATTTTCCCTCTTTACTTGTTGCATGATAACACAACGCATCACAAGCATGGTACAGATGTACTTAAAGCTATGACCTTCCTTCAAACAAACATCTACACGTCGGTTACAAAGGGAAGTATGTAAAACGTGTAATTACTATCCACGCAACAATAAAGGCTTAGACTGAGTGCTTGTTGACGTAATTAGAACACTACATTTCATGGTGTATATGTCTAAATTCACTCACACCAAGAGCCATAAGTCTTCTGTTTGTAGTTAAAATCAGATGCATCATTTCCTTATGTCTGTCAGAATCCTTCAGTTCTTTATTTATTCATTGAAAAAGGGTTGAAACATTATTTAATGTTTTAGATGTATTTGAACTCAACTTAAAACGGAAGCAAAATGCTTAGTCTGGACAGAACAGAACAGAATATCTATTAGAATCAAGTCCGTGCATGTTCTTTGCAATCAAATTGTACAGAACATAAGCGAATATAATAAAGGTGTGCTCAGCAATTTTCAGTATATTTTAATTCATTGAACACATTAAATGCATATATGAAGAGAGTGCACAGAACATTAACTGACAATCAAGGAGTACCGCTGTTTACAAAAAAGCATGTAAACTTCCTTTTAAAAATTCTTATCAGTTTCCATGACCATTGCTCTGTCGACATGTCTGTGTTACATGCTGCGTCTCAATATCTAATATTTTCAATTCAATTTCAATTTGACAGGACAATAATTAAGTTATAGCTATACGACGCATGAAAGACAGAAAAAATACACTTTTGGAGCTTAACAGTAGATTTCATTTCAACAAAAAGAAAGACCAATAATTGAATACACTGTATATGATATCTGCTCAGATAAATAACTGTTAAAATGAGTACTGTTTGTTGTTATAATTTTTGGACCTCAAATAATTGCTTAAAGTCACTACTCTTTGAACAAGAGATTTAGTATCTTGAATAAAATGTGAAATCATCGTTCAGTGTATCAGCGCTAGAAATCAAATATAAAAAGAACCCAAAATTGGAAGACATGCGTGTGATATGTTTATGTCAGAAACAAACAGTAATGTGTTACCTGTCGCTTCTTAACTTATTTTGAGCGGGTACCTGAAACCGTTTACAAATTCATACTAAATTAGTTAAGATGTTGATCACTTAATGGTAAAAGCTTTCATTGATTAACTAAAGGAGGTTGGTTGGAATCCCACAATGAGCAAAGTCTGAGACTTTTTCGTACCATTTGGCAAAAAAATGCCTTCAATAAACTACACACTGAATAGATGAACCCCTCACGCACGACAAAACACTTCAGTAGGACAGGTCATTAGACAAGTGTGTTCAAACTGGGACATGAGATAACCAAGAGAGAAATATATCTAAAAGAAAATAAGAATGGTTTAAAGCTGCCAATACAGTGTAGATTTACTGATTTATGATTTAGACATGCTTTATTTCTATTTCAAATTTGAAAAAAGAGGTCATGCAAAGATTACAAAGTACTTGAGGATGTCGTTAGCAGACGAGAAAAGCTTGCAAAATATATCGTGAAACAAAAGAAAAGAAAAAAAAAATGATCTAGATTAAGATGGGCGGGTGAGGGTGGGGGAATTTACCTCACAGGCTGGAGAGTGATGAAGGTGATTATCTAAGGCAAAGCTGGTACTTAGGCCGTGTAAAGCATATATTTTTGTGTATTCAAAAATACGTAAAAAGCAAAACTTTGACATTAGTTTATAATTTTCGTGTAAAAGATTAGCTTTACAACCAAACGTGAAATGAATACATATTAACCCATGATCAATTTGCAATATTATGTTCATGCAACACTTTAATTGACTCGTTTGTGGTATGTGTAGGTAATTTGACACGCTACATAAATTATTTATGGTATAGACCGTTCCATAATTGATAAATTGACCGTCGCCATTATGAAGGTCACGTGACCGTCCGCCATTAAATGATTGCTATATCTCGCTATGATGCTTTAATCCCGAATACCTTCGGTGCGCAACTTGATTTTTTGCAACTATACAGATTTTTTATTGAAAAGGACAATTTTACTTTTCAAGCGACAGATTGTTGACAAAAAAGGTCCGCGAGTAGGAAGTTGAAGTAGGCAATCATAATACATTCATTATGTTGTATAAGGCAAATCTTAACGATAATTAGCTAACAGTCAACCTGGTACGGAAATATTCTTTTTGCTCTTGTGAAATACAAAAATAAAATTAATCGAAGCAACTATTAGGTTAGCCTTATCCAGATTGAATCAAGAGAACATTAATTCAAATACGGTTCTTCTAACCTGAATAAATTTTTGCTGAGTTCCCAATCAATACATAAAATACAGGTCTCTAACCAGTGATTAATATTTTACCAGTCGTTCAACTTCTTTGATTTAGTATCAGGAGAAATGAATATATGATACGATGCCCTAAGGTTTTCGCGTCGAAGTTCACAGATTATCAGAAAAAAGGGATTACGAATTTTAAATGGCTTTGCGTAGTTGACAGAATGAGCGCTATGTTCACAAGGAATGGCCAGTGTGATTTTAAATTGACATAAGTATTATCAAATATTATCCGTAGTATGTCTGTGGAGCAAGGCACTGTTTTTCACTGACCAAGTTTAAATACCTACATATGAAAGGTTAATACGGCTGTTATGAGGAAACTAACTGTTCCTCTAAGTGACCAAGAGAAGGGTCACCATGAGTGGTGATGGAGTCATATAAAGGCTTATTAACTACAAACTTTATTGAATGGTCCCCAAAAAAAGAAACGTTACGTTACCAGGAATGCTTGTTTCTTTATGTAGGTCTGTCTGAGCATTTCAGAACAGGTATTTTTAAACTGTCGTCTAAAGTAGTACAGTTTTACTAATTTCAGAGAAATAAACCAGAATAACCATACAGAACCACCTCATTCCGGAGGCACACTTAGTTATTCTACATCAACAAGAGAAAACGTTTATACGTACATACGTATACGGACAATTTGACCTCGTTAACGTATAATTCATATTGTTCCTCTTCAGGTTCGAACAGAAATGACGATACATATTTTTAATTCATTCTTGGCAACATTCTTTCGGTCTTTGGTAGTTAAACTTAATGAAATAAAATCGACTGTCATAAACACGCATGCATGTATGCATCGATAGTCATAAACACGTATGTATGCATATCATTACACATATGCAACAGACTACAGTACATCCAGTGCAAAGAGGAAACGTGAAAATTCAAATTATCAATAAAATGAATAACATATGCAAACATTTTTGCGAGGAATATGACTTTTCAAAGTGCTACACGAGCTATCTTAAACAAGAGGAATTGTTTAACCAAGATGTCCGCTTTAAGAAATGTGTATACATTCATTTGAACAATCTTACACTCAAAGTTCTCTTCACCCAGGTTTAGATGAATAAAAATAAATAACTATTAAACCAGGATAACATTAAATAAATATATAGTTTGCTGAACTGTAAACAGTGTATGTATGTTATACCTTGATAGGCTAGAGGTATCAAATAGGATGGTTTTATATAGTCTATAGTTTTATTATGAATTTTATGTAACAATTTACATAAATATCGCTTCCAAAAGACATTTCTGGTATATATCGTATGTAATTACTTCTTTTTTTGCAATGAAACGACGAGTATATTTTCGATTAAATGTAATGTTTTATTTACACTTACGTATGTTATCAAATTTCTATATCATCGACCATATCCGTCCCTACGACAAAACAATTATTAACATATTCCTTTAATCATCTAAGATTTACACACAACGCCTTTCACTTGTAAACAGGGAACCGAAACTGCTCAATCTAAACTTGCATTCACATTCAGATTTTGTGTTCAACAGGTATTAAGATGTTAGGGTATTTAGCAACGAAAGTATGTCAGTTAACATTGGGCAGTTGGTGCAGTCGATCTCTTCCTGGTTGGTTTTAAGCTTGTGTGTTGCTTTAAGTTTATTCAATTCAATAAATTCTTTATGTTAAAATGTTGATATGATATCGAATCATTTGTAATTCTTTTTTGTGAAAATAATTAAAATGCACATAGGACCTCATACTGAATTATTCGGTTAATATAAAACTATTTTTTTTATTTGTTTATTCTTAACTATTTCTGATTCTATCAAATGTGAAACGCCGGAGTTGAAAGCATTTTAAAGTGATGACACACGAAACGTTCAAGTGTTCCTGAAACACACAAACATTAAATCGTTTAAAATAAAACCAAAAAGTTAAAAATCTTTTGTCTTGAACATTTCTTTTATAGATCAGTAACTTTATTCAAAATAAGGATCCTGTATTCCGTATTTGTTGTAAAATATTTATATTTCATTATGAGTGTTAATATTATCACATGCAGTATGAGAACGTACAGTTAAAGTGACACTTAAACTTTCATAAAATAAATCAAGTAGCGGATAACTTAATTTCAAAACACGTGAAAAGTCTTGAAATTGTTTTTAAAATGTTGTATATCTCGTCTCATATTACACCAGCTTTTCTTGTTCGCGTGTCAATAAAGGAATGAAAATAATATATTTATTCTATAGCCATACGTAGGATTTAGGGCAAAATTCATTACTTACAGTATTAAGAGTATTGAACTTGTGACTACTGATGTTCTTAAGAGACCTTCCGTATATAAAAGAAAGCGAGAACGAAAAGCGAGAACGAATTAGATTTTTAGATGTGTAGCATAAATCCACAAGCTTTCTTTTATTGACAGAATGACGTCAGTTCTCGTCTTTAACGTTATCTAAGATTCGTGACATTTTTATTTTTGTGGTCGATCGCTTTGAGTTCACGCTGAAATGTCGTCTTATGAGACGCTTAGTATGTGATATTTGACCATTTCACGGGAATATTAAATATTGCAAAGCAAACTTTTGATGAAATGATTCTATAGAAAATATTTTTTTCATAAGAGAGATATAGTGACGAATAAAAGCACCTAGTTCATTTATCAATCTTTTGTGGAAACTATAATTAGCCTTCACTCTCAACTGAAAAATATGTTGCAACAAGAAGACAATTAAGGCCTTTAAATGATTTGGTTTGGTTTTATTGGGGTTTAACGCCAGATTAACAGCTAAGATCATATCACGGCTGTCAGTCCACCTAAACAGTGTTCCTAGGTATCCAACTAATTTCTCCTCAAGTAACTGACTACCACCTCACTTGCTTCAGAGGTGAGGGAAAAATGACCGATAGATCAATTATCACAGAGAAATTTTGCCGGCCCTGATTGGGATTGAACCAGGATTGTCCAGATTGACGATCCGATGCTCTACTGATTAAACTAGACGAGCCGGATTTAAATGATGACAAAAAATAAAATTACTTTACCAGCCTGTTGTACGGGTATAAATGGTTTGAAGACAGTAAGCATATTCTTTGCTGTACATCAAAACGTAGCAGCGACCAAACGCTTCTTGAGGCCGAAGTTGGGGCGTAATGGGATCTCGAACTTGTCGTTCATTCTTAATCTAGTCTTCAATTATTTTCTGTTCTGGAATTCAAGTTTCTTTTAAACATACTATTATTACTTCAACCATTGATTTTGTTTGCTATTTTTCCTCACAGAACAGTATGACTTGTTAGTTTTCGTGTCTCTTTCTTCACTTGTTCAAATAATTTTGTTGTTCTTTTTTGCTTACATTACTAGAATAGATACATGTAACCTGTAAACGGCTGTAAAGTTTATGTTAATTTGTGCATGTTTACAATAATCTAGAAAAAATATGTAAATAGGTTATTTTCTTTAAAATTAGAGAAGGAGTAGGGGGATCGAACCTGGATAATAGATGTTGAGTATTACTATTAAACTAAGGATCTGCTCCTGACTTTATAAAAGTTAAAGATATCAGCTGCTATTATCAACAGAAAAAGAGCAAACAATCACTGGTCTCTAAAATTACTTTGATGAAGGTTATGTCTGCTGAAAAGAAATGCTCAAAAATCAAATCATCTTTCTCAAATAGTACGTGCCTATGTTTTACACTGTAAAAGTAAAACTTACATGAATATAAAAATGGCAGATGAAATGAATTTTACTCCTATCGAGTCACTTCCATCTGTAGCTGACGAAAACAAACAATCAAAAGAACTTACCTTACTTATCGCACAAGTTACCTACAACGCCTTCAAGTGAGGAAAAATCTACTAGCGGTCAATGATATAGCACTAGG
The DNA here is from genome assembly GCA_012932295.1 of Cyclina sinensis. Classification (NCBI taxonomy): domain Eukaryota; kingdom Metazoa; phylum Mollusca; class Bivalvia; order Venerida; family Veneridae; genus Cyclina; species Cyclina sinensis. The sequence continues at coordinate 5,671,863 of JAAONU010000016.1, forward strand.
AAATATCATAATTTGATGCTGATTTAAATTTTATTACAAAACAGAGTTAAATGAAGTGTAGGATCTTCCTGAAATGGAACATTTACCAAAATATGCCTTGTTGAGAATAATTCAATATTTGGTATGCCCCTAGTAGCATCTACGACAGATTTACATCTGCGTCTTATAATACGGATGAGGTATGCAGAAATGGAGGATGACATCACATATTTTCCGAAGTGCTTGCACCAGCTGGTCCTTGTTGTCACAGACGTGATGTCGCGAGAACGCAGGCCAGGCTTGAGGATTGATGTTGTGCCGTATCAGGAAGTCAGTGGTAAGTATGGCCTGGTGAGGCCGCGCGTTGTTCTTCTTGAAAAATTTTTCGGAAAGGACCAACACACACGTGGTTCAAGGATGTCATCGAGATATAGCTGAGCCAGGTTCTATGTGTCTTCTCACTTATCTGTATATCGTGAAATGAGATCAATGCATTATCTGTGCTACCGTGTCGTACGATATTCCAACAGCTACCATACCGATGGCTTATCGGCGTTTAGCGTCACTTAACCGCCCAATAGCGTAATTTAAAAATAACACTTGTATTGGTGTTTAATCTCCTGGACCTAAAAATTGTAATGTTACAATTTATGCACTATTCGGATTCAAGATAGACAGGCAAGAATGACAATAAAGACTTTAATGAAATCCTCGAAATAGGTCGTCCCCCCAGCTGCCGTACTGCAGAGGGTAAAATCTCCTCAATGTACCTGTCTGCTGCCGTAGGCTGCAACCTCTGTCGCTTAATGAGGGGATCCTGGTTGTAGTGGGTATGGAGAATGGCTGGTAATATCTCTACGCCTGCAACTCACTACTTTGTGAGTACTCCCTGTTGAGTTAAACAGGAGGTCAGGAAGGACCGTCCTCGATCAAAAGGCTTGTCATGCCTAGCCCTATAGGTTTGATTTTCTCCTCACCTGCACCTGTTATATCTATTGTTATATGAAACATTTTTCAACATGCATCTTAATTTTCTTACTCAATCAAGGCTCATGGGTTTAATCGATTGAAAGATTTCCATTGACTGCCTGTTGTTTTTTCTCAAAGATTATCTATTCTTGGTAGGATTTTTCTGCGAGACCACATTAGTCCAGCAAAATACGTTCAAGCTGAGTTTATCTCTGATGTATCCTTGTCATGATCTAGAGTTGGTTACCCCTACAATCATTTCCCCTTGTTGGGCATTGAGGTGGGTGAGGAGCATCGGTGATGAAATTACTCCCTAAACGTGGCAACAAAGCCAAGCTTTCTCTGTCAGACACGGAAACAGACTCGAAAACGTTCACCGTATCACCAACTGTCTTTTCACAACTTTTAGTCATTGAATCACTCGAAAAAGAAAAATAAACAATCACCAGATTTTTTCCTGTTATTGAAAAGCAATTATCGTCAATCAAGGGCAGCCCAAAATCTGTTAAAAACTTCGGAACATTTCTTGTCGAATCATCTCACAAAGAACAAAACCAGAACATTCCTAAACTAAAGTCCTTTTTTCAACACAACAGTGGAAGTTTCACCTCATAAAATATTAAATTCATCCAAAGCAGATATGAGATACAAGGATTTATCACAGAGTGAATCACTAGAAGAAATAAAACATAATATGTCACCACAAATTGTTTCTGACGTAAAACAAATCAGAAATATACACGAATACGTCTTAACGTTCTCAACACCAGACTTACCTCAAAAATAAAAAAATACGATATGAATTTGTAAAGGTTTATGTCTACATAACAAATCCGCTGCGCTTTTTTGATCTCCAGCGGTATGGTCACCATGAAAATCAGTGTAACAAAGATCCTGTCTGTCCAAAATGTGTATTTAAATTGAAGGTCCGGACCATGACAGTTGCTCTAGACCTCAACAGTGTTTCAATTGTCAAGAAAGTCATCTTTCTTACTCTAGAGACTGTCCCGTCTGGAAGAAGAAAAGAGAAATTTTAAAACAAACACCTTGAATCACATAAGCTAACCAGATGCAAAGAAAATCTACCACCAAAGACAACTAGACCAAGAGAAATTAACAAATCAAACAAACCAAGTTACGCAAATATTACCTCAGCCAAATCTCAGACAGTTTTTTGCGACACCACACACAAATTCTGCAAAACATATATGCAATTGTGAAATTCTTATTAAAAAATTTTTTAACAAAATTTCCAACTTAGCAAATGAATTATCCGATTTACGTTTAATGGATAATCACACTGAACCACAAACTTTGACATCGTCTACAACTTTGCCCTCACCTTTAACTCCACGAGCAGGCGGGACACCTGTACTGACTACACCTCCTCAAACATACAAACTAAAATGAGCAAAGCAATAAAGACAAATAAATCACAACAAAAAGAAAAGAAAATTACAAATACACCAAATCCTAAGCAGAGTTCTCATCACAGAAACCTAGATTAGTTAGAAATTATTTGAAAATCTTATCTCTGATGAAGAAGAAATGGATGAAAAAACCCTTGAGAGATATACTTTTTGAGTCCGAAGGAACAAACGAGTCAATCTGGGATGACAATGTCAAACACAAAAAACATAAAATCATAAAATAACAAATTATGTTGACAGAGCTTGTGGAGGAGTTTCAATACCCATCAGTAATGCTGTTCCCCATAAAATTTTATATATTGATACAACTCTCCAAACAAAATCTGTGAGCATCTCCTTACACAATATCATTACTATATGCTCTGTTTATCTTCCACCAAGTCAACCAATTAACATTGCTGAACTTGAAAAACTTATTTCACAACTTCCTTCCCCATTTATTCTAATGGGTGACTTCAATTCCCATAATACGTTATGGGGTTGTTCTGATACAAATCAACGTGGACATCTTATTGAAGATTTCATTTCAAAGCATAATTTATGTATATTTTTAGTTCAGGAACGCCAAACAAATTGGAAGCTTCACAAAGCAAATTGGAGCTTGTTTAGAGTGAACAAACCATTTCACAAGACAATTTCTTGGTCATGAAGATCCATCAGAACTTCTTACTTATCTTTACTCATCAGGGCTGTTGAGAAAGCGATATCTCAGACCATGATGTCTCCACAACATCCATGCAAACCTTGGTTTAATGAGGAATGTAAGACGACTATATCTGAACGGACAATTGCCCTCAGAAAATATAATCTGAGACCTATCCAAAAAAAGCCATATAAAATTCGAAATTGCCCGAGTAAATGTTCGTAGAACTATAAAACAAAGCAAACGCTCCTCATGACGACAGTATGTATCTAGCATTAACTCCAGATCATCTATAAAGAAAACTTGAGATATGGTGAGGAAAATCTCTGGAAAAAAAAAGCATAACTTAAAACATCATCTGCTATGGCAACATCTATAAAATATATTGCAGATACATTAGCTGACACATATGCACACAAGTAATCAATTATCAACTCCAGTGCACAGTTTCAAAAATACCAAAGAATAGAAAAAAAAATCTTAAATTTAAATCTACCAACAATGAAACATATAATAAAGTATTATCAATTAAAGAGCTTAAACTAGCTCTTAAAAGATCTGCACCTTGATCTGATATAATCCATTTCCAATTTTTTAAAACTTTTTCCTGATTCCACCTTACACTGTTAACTTGACCTCTACAATGAAGTTTGGGAAAGTGAAATTCTTCAAAAATCTTGGAAAGAATCCATTATTATCCCTATTCCAAAACCTAATAAAGTTCTAACAAATCCGTCCTATAGCTCTAACAAGTTGTCTTTGCAAAACTATGGAAATAATTGCTTGTTTGGATTCTAGAAAAGAAAAAAAAAAAACACTAGAGTGGTCAGACCAATGCTCGGCGTAAAATCAAAGTAATTTCTTTGAAGAGACTAAACAAATTACTCATTTCATGTTATGAACTAATTATATTCCAGAGTAAACTTTGCTAAATCCTTACAAAGTTTCCACATGTGAAACAACCGTGACGTAAACAACAGGGCAGGCTATAAATAGACCGAGTAAAACATACGCGGTTTGCACAAAATTGTACCAATGCTCGGCGTACCGTAGATGACCTGATCGGCGACCTTTCAAAAAGAAATCTTTTGTAATTATGCAAAGATCCTTTCTTGAACGCAAAGTGAATAAAGTATTAAATAGATTGTTTCTATTCATTGCGTATCAAACAGCGGAAGTACATGATCTCGCGTAGAAAACAATGCGTTTTGTCTGTTTTATCCAATGGGATTCCCTTCCGTCTGCTATGCTTTAGTCACGTAATGATACTGGAAGTTCCGAGAACCGTGAATGATAAACGAAATGACACTTAACTCGAATTGAAGAAGAGTTTTAAATCACTTCTAAGAAAAAATATCAATTCCGTGAAAAAATAGATTTACGCCGAGCGCTGGTATACGCCGAGCGTTGGTACAAGCACTCTACTGACCTCCTTTCAATCCGACTCTCGAAAACAAAGAAACACATTAGATCATTTAGTTAAATTTGAAACTCTCAATAATTTAAACAAATGGTCAAATGAGAATAGTTTTAACTTTTCAAAAACCAAAACAAAATGTATGCATTTTTGTCAACTTCGCAAACTACATCTAGATCATGATTTAATTCCTGACGGCACACTTATTAAAGTAGTAAAAAAATTAATTTCTTGGTCTCATATTTGATTCAAAACTATCTTTTATTTCCCTTATCAGATATCTTTCAAATAAATGCCACAAAGCTCTTAATCTTTCAACAGTGGTTTCCAGTTTGGATTGGGGTGCTGATCGTAAAGTTCTTCTGAGACTTTACAGAACTTCAAATCATTGCAACTTTTTGACAAAATATAGTTACTTATTAGTTCTTCTTTAGCCAGTATTATTTGCGCCCAAAATGACACTAGTTGTCCATTCTATGCAAATCATTTTAAAATTTCGATGAGAAGATCTCATTATTTTGAATGGAAGTGACTTCCACTTCATAATAACAGCCATTCACTAGAAACTTTCGCTTTTTATGTTTCAAGACCTTAATATAAAGATGACTCCTGCACCTTTTTGAAGATAAAATGGTCAAATGTCACAGTTTGAGGTAACCGTTTTCCTTAGACTCCTTAAACTCGTAGGCTCTTAGATCTTGATTTGTAGATGATTCCAGTAAAATAACTAAAAATAACTCATTTTACGAATAGATTTCCTGAGCATTTCCTAAACGGGCAAGGTGTAAAAAGCACCAATATAGAATCCTCTAACTTTTTAGTTGATAAACCAGTACTACGTTTGAAGAGAGACACTAGGTCGCCTGATTCAGAATAAATCATGTTGGATAAGTAGTCATTCACTTGCGGAGAAATCGGTCATTACTGGTTACATATCCAGGAATACCGATTGGAGGACTGACTGTTGAGACCACATGCACAAAATACCCGATAAGGGTGTGATGCAGAATATACAGAAAGATAGACATGACCAATATGATGTTGAAATCGACGTTAAACCCAATAAAACCAAAGCAAACCGAAACGGTTATATGCTCGAACCAAATTTTATGCGTACCATTTCTTTATGAAACCAAACATCACTTGTACAGTTTGGAAACACGAACGTTCTGTTGCTTAGCCACTAGTGAATATGACTTCTGCTTGAATCCAGCTATATATTCACTTAGACACATTTTCCTTTTTAAAATGAAAGAATAAATGTAAAAGAATGGACAGAAAGGTCATGTGAACAATGTGTTTATAATCGTTACCGTTAATACATTCAATAACTTTCCCATCCCCTTGAATTTCTTTTTTTTTTCATTTACATAATCTGACGCAGGGATAAGTTCTTCACCGACTGCAAATCGTGTTTGAAAACACAAGTATCAAGAAAAAAACGGTCACTTACCTACTTTCGTTTTCAATTTTGTCCGCCATTTACTCCATCGAACCTTTCTGCCCGCTTAAAATTTTGTCGAACCAAATTACTCCCGACCACCTGTTTAACATACTCAATATATAGAACCAAATCATAGGACCTTGTTTAACGTCTCATCCGGATGCTTACCAGAGGTGTTATCGTGTAAGCGGGGATCGAAGTCGCTATAACTGACTATAAAGTTCATAGTCGTACCAATGGAGTTCTAGTTCTCCGCAATTTCTGTTACAGTTCGGTGATAACTCACACAAAAATTCATAGTAACAGTGATCAGGCGCGTAGCGGGACTTAGCTGTCAGTGAGTACGGAGCATTTTTCCTTTTTCTTTTTTATATTGTAAATATGTTCTTCTTGTTGTTTCTTTAAAGTGTATATCGACAGCTTTAGTCATCATGAAAAGTTACTAAAAAAATATTAATCTCCTCACATATTTCTTGCATATTTTAAGGTGAATTATTTTGGTTTTATTCGAAAATGAAGGGTTGACCGAAACCTTAAGTGCCTGATAGCAACTACACCGATGTTGTCCGCTGTATACGAGCATACATATAAATGAGAAAGTTCACATTCACATGGTTATTATTTAATCATCAACCATCTTATCATGTTCCACAGGCGTACAATCCATAAAACATCGGGATTCATAAACGTCTTCTTTTTTTGCCGTTTAAAAAGTTAGCGCATTGACAGTAACTGTGCTGCCTGACTATCGCTTCGAATCATCCTGAAACATGTGTCTACATCTTATAAATGAAATGGTGATTTCAGATGAATCGTTTTAATTTTTCAACGTTTATTCACCATCAATACCGACATTCATTTTGATTAATGCATCAGTCTCTGAAAAATCGTCCTAGCTCATTTACTTGCACAAATATCTAAGGGAACATTAACTCTGTATTTAGCCGAGTTGGTTGATTGTCGGTACCTATTGACCATGTGGCTGAGGCACAGGAGCTTGAAATTGTATTAATATTTGGTTAGTCAATAAGAAGTAGAAAACTGTATACCTGGTCTCTTTTCTATAGAATGAAACAAGCACATGCCCTGCCCACGAAGAATACTTTCGATTCGCATCTACTAAAATGTCCAAATGAGTAGAAATCTTTGAGTCCTTAACTCAAAGGACACTAAAAGCAATGAAACGAACTGCCATTCCTTTTTAACACGCTACAGAATATGAGAAACCCGCTGGTTTTCATTAATTATCGACTTTTCCTCTAAAACAGAGTACTAAACGGTACGCTGACTGGCTTTTCTAGAAAGCTAAGACTTTGTATATCACACTTATATCCCACTGGTATTGCTGCTGAAAATATCGGAGTTATTTATTGTTTGCGAGGGTTTCACTTACATTTCGTAACACTCGTCGAACAGGTGGACGCCTTAAATCAAATACTAACGTTAACGCGGCAGCGATACATTTATTTTAGAATATGTTCTTGCACATTACTGCAGGTGCTAGCAGGCGTAACTTTACGTTCAACTTACATATACGCTTACTTTGTAAACAGCACTTTTGTGAATCGCAAAATGTTGCGTTAGTTTTGCGTAAATGAAAAAGTTACGCTAAAACAGAGTGCTCGCCTAGCGTTCATCAGGCAGAGCCCAAACGTAACAAAGTAGGTGACTGCTCACCTACTCACAGATCATAAGATTTAGCCGGTAGAATAACAAACAGTCCATATAGTTATCAGAAGACACAGCTGCCCATAGTATGCATTTGTCGTAAAAGAAACGAAGAAAAAAAAACAAAACATAAACAATAACAGGCAAGGCACATGACTAAAGTTTACTAGTTTAAGTATGTAAGTTGTAAGAAGCATTATACAAAGAATCTTTTCCTGATGTTTGCACAAAAGATGATAATGTTAGTCATTTTTCATTGTTTAGCTTATTTACGATAAGCACTTAGTGTGTTTCAAATAAATACAAATATAATTTTTATATACAGTTTGACATGGCATAACATGTTAGCTATGAATAGCTATTAGCCGACTATCGACTTTTGAAGATATACATTGCTACAAATTTAGACTTGCCAGTAAAAAACAAACTTGATTTCATTACAGACCTTGCGTAAATCTTAATATTTGTATAAAACGCTTTGCATAGTTTTGTGGAGATAGTAATTTAGGTATGCATAGACATAAACGAGAATAACTCAAAGACTGTGGGTTGTTTGATTTTAATACAACAGGATGAATGTAAAATAAAAATGTGTTAAATCAAAGCAAGGTAAATGTTTTATTCAACAAGAGGACAAAGTGGTCATGGGTCACACACCCGCCTTTTTTTGCCCGCAAATGAGGTGTGTGTGTATGGGGGGGTGCATCAAAACGAGTCGTGCTCATTTACACTTATTGGTGAACATCAAACCAAGATTCAAATCAACAGCACAAGAAATGTTGAAGTAGTGTTCATCGCAAGATATAGCAATGAAGGGTCGTAAAACCACAGAGCATAAAAAGTCACACATTTATTGTTGAACATTCAAACAAAGTTTCAAATCGATAGTGTATCATGTCATATGATTTCTTCAACAAACCGACTGACCAGCCGACCAACCAACCGACCGTAAGATGATTCCTGTATACTATACCAAACAAAGTTATTTTCGGAGTTGTCCAATAACGATATATAAAAACATAAGGACCGCCTGCCGGCAATGTTTTATTCACTGATCGCAATAAATTTCACAATTTATACAGGTTTTACAAAAAATATTTGAAATACATTATTTTCAAATTGGACATGCAGTTTCTAAGAAGAAGAATTTTGAAGTTTCCTGCATAGACATAAAGGAAAAAATAAGATTCCCGACGGCCATGCTTTTTCATTGATCACAATAAATTTAATAAAGGAACATTTGTGCCAAACTATTTTGAAAATTGATTTGCAGTCTCTAAGAAAAAAATTACGATAAAATAATAAACGGAAAATAAGCCCCGCCCCTGGTGGCCATGTTTCTTCACGGATTATAATAAGTTTCACAACTTTAATAGATGATCACCCAAGGATAGTTTATTCGTCTAGCCAGTATAAATGTGAGTCAGCTGAAGGAAATAAAGCTTATAATAGATATTTCTACTTTTTGCCATAGAGCCTTTATTTATTGACCGATATTTTACATATTAGGTTTGTAGGCACTTATATATTTTCAGTTAAAAAATGAAATACTGCTTAACAGCAAACATACAGCCAAAGTAATCAGGTGATTACTTGACCCATTGACCTAGTTTGAGACCCCGTATGACCAAGAATTTGAATTCATTCAAAGATTAGTTGAGATGAATATTCATACCAAGTTTCATAAAGATCGGATAAAAAATATTGTTTCAGGAGTAAAAAATAGATTTTCTTTCATTATTTCACACAGTGATCTAGTTTTTGTCCCACGTGATCCAGATTCGAGCTCGTCCGAGATTTTCCTGAGGTTAACATTATGACCAAGTTCATCAAGATCCAATTAAAATGTGGCTTCTAGAATGTTAACGAGCAAAATATTGACGGATGGACGCCGGACAAAAGTTGAACACTATTAGAAAACGATAGATATCATGAAGATCGCAGGGTTAATATTATTATACTATTTTCTCTACCATCTATTCGATTTTGTAGATAGATTTATTAACAAAGTTACTTATTGGCCACATAAATTATATAACATAGATTATCTTTGATGAATTAAAATGGTGAAAAATGCACTAAAGCCATACATACTCAGAGAGAGATTCAAAGTATTTGTACCAAAAATCGCCATGTATACAGTTACATTTCTTATTGATGTACGCATGCGCAGTAATAAAAAAGAATGAGAAATGTCACAAAGAAAGCAAATCATCCAACATTTACAGCATTTACTTTCGCTTCAAAAAGTGCAAAAGGTGCTAAATATATACACATATCTGTATGAGTGTGAAATTATTTGTTAGATTTTATTTCAAAAAAAATTAACATATTGAATCTTATAGACAAACAGGAGGGCCATGATGGCCCTTGATCGCTCACCTGATTACTTTGGCTGTATGTTTGCTGTTAAGCAGTATTTCATTTTTTAACTGAAAATATATAAGTGCCTACAAACCTAATATGTAAAATATCAGTCAATAAATAAAGGCTCTATGGCAAAAAGTAGAAATATCTATTATAAGCTATGGTGACGTTGACCTTGTCCCAGTGACCTCAAACCCTACCCATGGGTAGAGGTCCATGCAAGGAACCTTAATATTGAATATCAAAGCTATTGGTCTATAAATGAAGGCTCTATGAGGTACAGTAGATAAATCTTTTTTTAGCCTCTGTGACCTTTAACCTAGTCTAATAATTTGAAAAAAAACTTGATAATGCTTGCTTCATGCCAAATGTTAAAATTTTAGGCCTTGTGGTTTCAGACAAGAAGATTTTTAAAGATTTCCTTTTTTATATATTAAGGGTCCCCGGAGCGGGGCAAATTTTAACTCCAGGGCCAACATTTAAACAATTTTGGTAAAGGTTCATTACACAATACTCAACACCAAATATCTAAGGTCTAGACCTATTTGTTTTGGACAAAAAATATTTTTCATGTTTTTCCTATATTAAACTCTGTAAACCAAGAGAACCCTGGGGCGTGACCAATTTTGACCCAGGAAAAATAATTTGAACAAACTTGGAAGACATCTACTAGACAATGCTACATACCAAATATCTAAGCTGTAGGCATTGAGGTTTCCAGTGAGAAGATTTTTAAAGATTGCCTTTTTTACATATAAAAGGCCCCCAGGGCGGGGCCAATTTCCACCCCGGGGCCAACATATAAACAATATTGGTAAAGGTTCACTACACAATACTCCACACCAAATATCTAAGGTCTAGTCCTAATAACTTCGGAGAAAAATGATTTTTCATGTTCTTTTCCTATATAACAATATGTAAACCAAGAGAACCCTTGGGCGTGGCCAATTTTAATCCATGGGACATAATTTGAACAAACTTGGTAGACATCTACTAGACAATGCTACATAACAAATATCTAAGCTGTAGGCATTGTTGTTTCATAGAAGAAGATTTTTAAAGACTTCCTATATAAGTCTATGTAAAATGAAGTGACCCCTGGGGCGGGGCTAATTTTGACCCCAGGGAAATAATTTGAACAATTTTGTAGAGTTCCATTAGAGGGTGCTAAATGCCAAATATCTATGCTCTAGGCCTTGTGGTTTCAAACAAGAAGATTTTTAAAGTTTTTCATTTAGGTGGGTATGGCAACCAGAGTTCTGCATGGAATTGATTTCTTAGAATAACTTTGGAAGAGCTTCCTGCAAGAAACATCCATGGCAAGTTTCATCAACTTTGGCCCAGTGGTTTCAGAGGAGATGTCGTTTGAATGAAAAGTTTATGGACGGACGGACGGACGGACGCCGGGCGGATTGCGATCACAAAAGAAACAAAACAAAAACATTAAAAACAACATTAATTAGATTTAGTACATCTTTGGTAAAATAAAAAGAAAAGAGATTTTATACACCAGTTAATAAATAAAAATGCATTAACAAAAACATAAAATTCACAATAAGTCTATCACATATTTAACGCACAATTGGAATATAATACCTTAAACATACATGTGTTCCTTCTATGTTTCTATAAGGAACAGTAGCCTTGCTGTGCTGAATGAGCGTGGATCTCAGCCGGTCAATATTTCAAGTGCGGTCTGCCGAGATTTAAAAGTTTTTGACCTAAAAATAGTCTCGGGTGTTAACTTTTAAATTAAGTTTGAGGGTGAAACTGAACTAAAAGCGTGTTATTTTAAGAAATAGTTCACGCCACTTCGGAATTTCTGGCGTTATAGTGACGTTCAAGTCGGATTAGTAACCCGACCGGTTAGTTATTTCAATTGTAAGACGTCCTCAGTGCTGTGAATAACTTCTTAATAATCCCCTCCTTAATATGATCCGAAATTCAGTATCGTTTCCGCCAAAATTCCCCCAAAACCAAACAAACGAAACCGAATACAACACGAATACCACAACATAGAAGGGTATGTAAAGTGTTCAAATTTGTTTCTTTTTTCTTTTTTATCCGAGATAACACCCTCTTTTTCTCCTCAATACTTTTGCGGTAATCGAATTATTTCCAATGAACTACAACCTCCCAGTCAGCCGGAAGCTCGAATTTGCCACAATCCTTACAATGTGTGTAAACTACGTCAATTACAAAAACTAACATGGAAGACAAAATTGTATGCTTGCTTTCAATATTTTTTTTTACGAAACCAGTGGAATATATCATAAAATAAAACTATCACGAAGAATATTAAAGAATCTTCTAAGATTTGCGCCCCTTTGGTGGTTTTAGTGGCCGGATGAAATTTGTGTTCATATAGTCTTCCAAACTGTCGTCAGCATGATCCGATGTAAACGTACGGTTCTCGTATAAATGCTCGTCATGTGCTGGAGGATACAAAATCGTGTCAAACTTTTTCTGTAAACCGGAAAAGTCTGGGCGCTCGTCTGACCTGGATTTATGACACTCCAGAATTAAATGGAATCTGAAAATCAAAATACAATTTTCTTTTAAGCTTTCATTATCACATTTAATAAATAACCAGCAAATCGTTAGTGAGCTTTTATTTTAATGGCAAAACATCTCTGACGGCTATGGTCCACTTACCGGAGTCTAATTGCAAAAGTAAACTTTTAGGTAAGCAGGTACTAAGGTATATGTTATTTATATTTATAAAATGATATTCATATCTTCTTCATATAAACTAAAATAGTGTGGTATACCCAAGTTATAATTCACAAAGTTTCCACAGAGCCATACAAAGCTTTATATCTATTTTGGAGCCGAAGTTAAGTTTGCTTTGACAACCACCTTGCTATTAGTTACTTACACAAGTTCCGGACATTCATGGGGTTTTCCCAGTCTGAATTCTTTATCACATACTTTGGTACGGATTTCTTCATTGCTTTTGATGTCATGGTAAGGCAAGTGACCGTTGGTGTAAACTTCCCAGACAACTACCCCGAATGACCACTTTAAGAAAAGAGTTTAAAGGGTATTAAAAGAATAGATAATTCAATCTTATGATGTCATAATGATTCTTAAGTACATTCATAGACAAATAATCCAGCACAAATGCATGTCTAGCTCGCCTTTACCAGAAATTTTATACGTCTGTTTTCACGTTTGCTAGGCTGTAAATTCGTAGTCAGTCAGCCAGTCGCTCTACCATCAGAAAATCACTTATTCAAATAAAGTTGTTTCCTCATAATACAGTTCCATAGAGAAATAAGGTCATTAAATATTTTCGGAAAGTACTTACCACGTCAGTCTTCGTGTCATAGAAGCCTTGTCTTAAACTCTCCGGCGCCATCCATCGCACTGGCTGATACCGACCATTGTTCTCAAGGTATTCCTCAGGGTAAATGTCGTACGAGAATGAAGCATCGCTAATCTTCACTTCAAAGTCATGTGATACCCTATCCAATCAGAAAAAAATACATTTCAGTGGTTTCGGATATATAGTTACAGGCATTATAAAATGAAAAGTGGATGTTCTTACATTTGACTTTATGTATTGTCATAATCAAATATTTTTAGTGGTAGACTAAGCATGGATGTATCATTTTAAAGAAAAGAACATTTCTTTACCATCAAATCAGTCCAATCAAACCATCGATACATATCACTCAAGCAGTTTCAAAATGAGGATCGACGTCCTGAAATCGAATATCGCTTATATCGCAGTACAAAAATGATATACATCTGCTAGTAACATTAAATTGTGATAAATGATTATACTTTTTTATATAAACAGCAAAACTAAGTGTAAACAGATATATAATAAGTTTGTTTGTATAATCTACCAGCAGTTTCTAGCAGCCAGATCCTTATGTGCAACACCATTTGAGCTCAGGAAGCTCATCCCATCGGCGATTTGTATGCAAATCTCCAGTTTCTTCTCCTGCCGTTAGTTGCTGTAAAAACATAAACCACACTGTAAAACTGTTACACAATCATCACACTACCTGCCACATTACACCCTTCTGCTGGCATATTTGCCTTTTTGAGGATTAAATTCCTGAATGATAATGATTCGTCCAAATTCACTTTGGTCATGTCTTTATTTAGAATTACAGCAGAGAAAGGACATAATAAGGATATTAAAGTCTGACTTGTATTGCGAACTATTACGCAAATGAATTCTATAAAATGATATGATAAATCTTCAGTCTAGTTCGGAAATATATTAGGAAATGTTTTGAGATCATAAAATTTAGAAAACATCTAAGACATTATCCAGGAAAAGATTAATTACTTTTGTTACAAGATAGTCTTTCAGTGTTCTGTTGGACATCTCTGGGTATGTTATGTATATGTTCTTCGCATCCACGGCAATACCTCTCATCCTTAAGACATTGTCATGGACAAAATCTTGTAGTCTTGTACATTCTTGTAGACCATTGCTCAACCATTCAGGCAGCTCTCCGGTCTCTAAAATATATCATTACTTTTATAAGAAATTCACAAAGAGATGGAAAATTAAATAATAAAAATTAGAGCTATCACTGAATGCGATTAATAACTACATAAGGCCACCTTGTCAGAGGCAAAATGGGACAATCTGAAGTAAGAACTAAATGATGAACAATCTGAAGTAAGAACTAAATGATGAAATTATTGCTGTTAAGAAATATAAATGTTGTTGTTAATCCACAATTTATTTTTTGTTAGCAGAATAGTAGTAAAAGACTGAATTGTAAAAAATGATATGACATCTTATGACTTATTGGCTGTGCTGGGGTTAATATTTGTACAAACTGTCAAAATCGCTTCATGCACGACAAACTTAAAGCACAGGAACGAAAATATAAACGATTTTAAAGTACGACCTTGACCGTTGCGATTGGCGCCAGGTAGTTGTACGCGACAAATCATCTCTACCCGGTTCACATTTCTGCTAAGTTATTTGAGTATCTCGCAATTCTTTGTGAAGTTTGAGCCCGGAAAAACAAAGCAGCACTCAATGTCTGCCTTTGCCATATAAGTATGACCTTGACCTTTCAGGCAGCTATCTTGTTTTTGCATGTAACACACGTCTCATCAAGACAAATATTTATGCTAAGTTATTTGTGTATCCCTTATTCCACGGAGAATTTAGAGCCCGGAAACACAAAGCCGGACTCAATTAAGATATTTGACTTTTAAGTATGACATTGACGTTTTGAATAGCAGAACAGTTCTTGTGCGCGACACACGGTCCCATCAAGACAAAAATTTGAGACAAGTTATTTGAAAATCCTGAAATCCATAGTGAAGTTAGTGCCCGGACAAGTTTCGGGAAAGACATACCTACAGACCGCCTAATGGACAAAGTGATTCCAGCATAGCCCTCACTACCAGTAGGGAGTGGGGGTATAAAATGATCATAAAATGACAAATAAAAAATCTAAAACTCTGACTCCAAATGAAATTTGTTACTAAACTTAAATATAAAAAAGTGAAACAGGGAAATTCAATTAAAGGTAGTAATTCAAAATTTAAAAAGGAAAATTTTGGTTCTTGTACTCTGCACTTTTACTTTATGTCCTCTGTCATTGTGTCAAATTTTAGTAGTATATTTAAGTATACAAATTTTAAGTTATACCCTAGGAATTTGATTAAGATAAATACTATTTATCAAAACCGCAAGGACGAGTATGTGGACTTTCCAACGCCCTTCCTTTCATTGTTCTCTTTTATTGTGTGAAGTCATGTAAGTCCCTAATAATACATGTACTTGTTGAATTATGCTCCGGTCAAGAATATATCAATAAAGGAAAGTGGTTTGAAAATAAGCAAGAGCAGAGTTGTATGTCTTGGTAAACACGTTCAAACAATCGTGGTTAAGAAATACAATGAGAAATAAAGCAAAAACAATTTCTTTCTCTCATAAAAGGCTAAGTACTGCACCTGTGTAGGACTCGACCAAAGTTTTAATGGTTATCCCTGTCCCTGAGTACGGAGAGGACGTAGATGCGTTATACTGCCCGTTGATTATTCGAATCTTCTTTCCTATGGTAACATTAAAAAACACTTTTAGTGGTGATCTCTTTTTCATCCAGAAGATATAATAAAATACCGTACCGTCGATAAGTCTCAGCGTAGCAATGCCGTACTTACATATGTACATAAGATCAACATTTTTACACCAAGCATAATAATTGAGCAATGATAAAAATATAAAGTTATATACCCTTACTTAGTTGTCCTTCACCCTTGAATATCGTGCTAGCTCTTTGAAGGATCAGCAAAAAAGGAAAGTGTAGAATTCGTCAATAAGAAATATCGTTGAACTTTGACCTTGAAATTAGGACCAGACTGTGTCCTTTCAGAAACATTCTTTTGTATCATATGTTGTAAGTGTTTGAACGAACGCGTATTTTTGTTATGATTCAATATTTGCTGTTGCAGATATGCTAACCTTTATGTGTGCACTTTTTCCCGATGTCTATATTTGAACGCTCAATGAGTGACGTTTTCACAACCTTCCCGACGGATTTCTTCAACCTATCGCAAAATTCTTCAGCAATCATTTTAGGAGTTCTCTCAGGCGCTTGATTTTCAAGCGGAGGAATTATTGCTACTGGGTTTATCTGGTAATCATTCTGTCTTCGTGCCTTTGGGTTTGAAGTTGCCACTGGCATGATAAATGTGATTTGAAATTATTCATAAATTCACATTTGCGTACAACAACTAACATTTTTCAGTATAGACATTTGTTTTAAGCGTTCATTAACCTCTTGCGTATTATCTGTTACGTAAACTTGCTAGCCTAAGACGGTTCTTAGAGGTTTAAGAAAAAACATGCTTGTATGTAAACTACATCAAAAAATGAATGAAAAACACAGAACTTACATCACTTATAATTCAGGAATACTAAATGGCACTGTCAAATTTACAAGTTGCAGTGAACATTTGAAGACTAAAAACGCTATTGTAAGATTAATTTAGAATATTTTTTTCCTTGAAAAAAGTATTTTATGAAGTAAGATACCTATTTTCTTTAAAAAAACAATATGAATTGTGGATGCAATGCGGGGGTTGGGGGAAGAAGGGTCAACGGGAGCTTGAAATGCATCCATCTATGCACCTACTTTCTATGGCTGTAGACGAGTCTTCTTTGTATTTGTCGTATTTACCCCTTCTGCGGCACCAAACTATACAGATCACCAAACCCACCACCAGTATCAGAAACACACCGGCGCCGATTGCGATGAAGATAAATTCTGTGTTGGTCCAGAACGAATTTATTTGCAGCTCACCCCAGACCTTCTCAAAATTTCCTATTTTAACCTGCACAGTAAACAAAATATACAGAATTCATTTTGGTTGGGCCTCTTACTTTTTTTTCTGCAAAAGGCATGCTGGCCGGCTTGGCTGCTAATCGGTCTGCAGAGTACAGTCAAAATACTTGCTTTAAGCTATTTGTTCTATAAAATGATTGTGAATGTTAATCTTCTGTGTTTCTTTTTTGTGGTCCTATAAGTGGACACTTAAATGTGCTCATTTTCGTACGTCCGTCTGTAAGTCCGTCTGTCCGAAAGTATGTACCGTATCTAAGAAACAATATTAGACGTATGATTATTAAAATAAAATGACTATAGATCAGGATGGGGAGTCCCGAAACTGGGTTCCTGTGTCCCCATCTTTCGAGGAGTTATGAACTTTCATTGATTGAAAACTTCTACTTCAGTTTGAGTCGCATGCTGATGAATAACTATATGACTTTGTGTAATGAAACTTGAATAATTGTATATTTCATCAAGTGAAAATGTTCACCTGGGATTTCACGTCCCCAATACCAAGTATTAACAAAGTTATGGTCTTTTATTGATTGAAAATAGAAACAAAATCAGATTGTGTCGCACACTGAGTAAAAACTTAATGACTTTGGGGTAAGAATATACATCAGCACGAGAAATTGTGCACCATGCGTTTCGCGTTTTCAAGACAAGAAATAAGAGATATGGCCCCTGATTAATTCAAAATAAGTTTATTCAAGCCAGTGTCCCTAGTCTGTGTCTAAAGAATGTATGAACTTTGATTTGCTGTTGTCCGTACATCCGTCCATCTCCAACTTTCTGTTTGTACGAAAGTTTGTATCGTAGGCGTAGCAAAAACTACAAGACATTAGGTTATGACACTTTAATATAAGCATGTGAGGTTGAGCTCTTTGGGTCCCCCACAATTTCTGAGAAGGATTGACAGGGTTATATCCCTTGGCATTTTGAAAATCTATGAAAGTATGTTCGATTTTGCGTCGCACGCTGAGGAACAGCTATTTTACCCTGCTTTATGAAACTTTGGAGATGGTTATGATAGCATGTAAAGTTCTTCATCTAGTTTTTTAGGCATGCCAAACTCCCTCAAGTTTATACATTACCCTTTCCAGACTTGTAACAGCAGATACCTCAGCTGTGGAATCCCCTTCTCGGAAACTAAGCACCAACAAAACCACCAACTAACTTCTGTCTACTACAAGGGAGCAGTCATGCAGACACGTTTTCTTTGGAAATCTTCCAATTGATTTCAAGTTAACATTAATTAATCACGCCTAGCCTGTATTTTTTTTTCAAAATGTAACAATGCTATGTACTGCAGTTCATTGTTGTTATGTAGATGTCTATATCACACATTTATAGTAGACAAACAGATCTGATCTACTTTTGCTGTTACTCAATTTATCAATCGTTGTCAATTTTTAAACTTAAACATAGTTTAGACGTGTTGATAAGCCACAAAAGAAAAGTTTTCCTCATCTAAGATATTGCATCATGTTTTGTCCCTTCGTACAAAAAAAGTTTAATATTGTCAGGGGCGTAGCCAGGGCTTTTGAAGGTGTACGCAGAATGCTAGGGGGGTCCGGGGGCATGCTCCCCCGGAATTTTTTTTTCTGTAGATTGTCTCAGGAGCGTTTTGGCAGGTTTTTTGCATAAAATAAGTCATATTTTTTCACCAATTTTACTCGATTTTCTGGACCGGACCAATGTGTACGCAGCTGCGTATTCTGCGTACTGGTAGCTACGCGCCTGATTGTAAGAGTTTCATTCTCTAGATTAGAGGATATTTCAACTTTCAAAACGTCAAACGTTACATGGTTATAGAAAAAAATGCCTCCGTGTGAAATTTGAAAATTGATCTATAGCAATCGTTGTCACCGTGGAAGTTTTTACTGAAGCCTGAAGATTTTCAGAAGTTTAAATTCTTGATCAATGAAATTTCTTAGAAATTTTTGTGACCAGCAAATATAATTTAATGATTACCTTAACTTGCACGGTTCTAGCTGTCCCTGGAAAATCCTCCTCTGGATCGCAAGTGATAGTGTCTTGTGTCCGTGATAAAACTGGACAATTCTTGTCACCAAGCATTATCGTGACGTCACTATCCTGACACGCTTCATTTAGACGCTCACCCTGTCAGTGAATATTTCATATTTTGTTGTGTACAAATAACTAGAAACAAACAAATCTGAGAGCGAACAGAAAAGTATGAGTATGCCCAAGTTCATTTCATATGATCACAAATGTAAAAGATACACAAATCCTCACGTCATACATTTAAACCTAAATCTGATAAAAAAAGTGACAACAACAAACAAACAAACAAACAAAACCCAAACAAACAAAACCCAAACAATTATTACCTTAAAGTTATATTATGAGTGCTACAATGACCCCAATGCATGCAGAGAAATGCTAAAATCACTGTGAATGTTCAGAAATCATGTACATAAGAAGTAATAAAGAATTAATTCACGTCTGAGATAGAAACAAATGAATGTTTACCTTCAAGTATAATTGATTATTTAACTAACACTGGACCAGTCAGCAAGTGTTAAAGTTTACTCAATAGGAGTACAACTTTTTTCTAAAGGAATACCTTTAATAAAGAAAGAGAATAGCAAATAGCTGCTTCTCTTAGGATACACACGAGTGCAAAAAGTTGATACAGAAATTTTCAGGATCTCTCCGATATAATAATGTATAACTTTTAAAGATTTAATAAAAAGCAATGTAAGTTCATCAAAAGATTATATTACCATTTACTTAAAGGTAAGTAACTTTTAAGTAAGTTTACTTAATAAACGGTACTGGTCACTCTGGATTTTGACTTCCGTACGGATTTGATATTTTAAACATATTTCTAACCATTCGCTACTTGTGTAAATGTAGACAATTGCTTTACACATTGTCAGCTTAAATTAAACATTAAAACTGTGTTAAAAATATATATCTAGTCTAACAACGAGTATGACCACCATTTTCACCAATGACTGCCTGAGCGCATACTTCCGATCAGGAGCTGTATACGGTATTGAGATAAAGCCTCCCACTCCTCTGATAGTGCTTGGATCAGTTCATCACGTTTGTTAATATTACGTCTGTTGTCGTAGAGGCGACGTCCGACCTCGTCCTTTAAATACTCTGTAAGATTTAAGATCGGATGAAAACGCCAGCAAGTGTAGTATAACGCAGAGTGGGGCCTGATGTTGTCATGCTGAAAAGTTGTGATGTCAGCTTGGTTTTGCTGGAGCGGTAAAACTTATGCTAGGACCTTGTACATGCAACGTTGTACCGTGAGGTTGCCGTCTATGATAAGTAGTGTTTTGGGTCTCAAGGAAATGTCTGCTCACATCATAATACTACCTCCTCTACAATGCAAAGCCTAATATACGCAACAGTCCGCCTACACGTAATTTCGACGACGGCACATTTTCAGATCCATCGTATTAAAGAAAAATCTCGATTTAATGGTAAAAAAGAACTGTGTGTCATTGTCACCAAGGCCATCGGGCATGTTGTGCACACCAATTCCGGCGTCTTTCTTGCGTCAATATGTTACCAAGGTTATCTTTTATGCCTCGATGCCACGTTTATGAAAAATTCGACGGTGTTTGATGCCTTTAATATTGATATCGATGCTGTCTGGAAGTGAGATGTGTAAGCATTAAATGGCGGTCTTATTGACGTGACGTATCTCTCTGGCGTCCTGGGCGCTACTGTCAGCCACAGGCCTTGTGTTATCTCTTGTTTTGATAAGTTTCATCACTGCTTTATGTGATTACCCAAAATGACGCGCTACTTGACGATACAACATACAGCTGGTTATTAAGATGACGGCCTTGTGACGAGAACTGGTAAAAACATCTCATTCTGCACGTGCATTACCTTGACAAAGTTTAGAAACATGTTCTCTGAAGCATCGGGTGTTAATAATAAATGGGAATCTAGGATTGTAACTTTTCACTGACAGTGGATATATCATACCTTGATTCTTAAGTCTTTGTCGAAAGTGTTCCTGTAAGTTTCAGTCATGCCAGTATAGACAGTGGGGTCCTCGACCACAACCAGGCCGACATTGCGTTCTTCTGTTACATTCTCAATAACACCATCCATCTGGAACCTGTACGAATACGTCTTGTTTACATTCTGATCGTGTAAATCCGGCGTCCTACATTTCAGAAATTCTCCTTCTGAGAAACAAGCCTGTATCAAAGAAAATCTCACAAAAGATAGTAGGTAAATCAATAAAGTCACATATTTAATAAGTATAAGTAATATTTAACGTTATCACCCAAATATTTCGATGAAAAATTACACGTATACATTAAAGCACAATTACAATTGACAATATCTTCCGGTGTTCCAGAAATTTAAAAAATGACCCTAAAAGCAACAGAAATATCAAGCAGAAACTAAAAAGAAAAACCAAACATTAATAACTTCATCGATTTCACCGTTTTGTGTAATTGACAATGCGCAACGCACAGCCTTAGTATGATCAAATAAAACTTTAAATGAAGTAATAATGAGAACTCTTGCACGTAGCGGCAAAATAATTGTTAAATGAATGAAAGATCGTTACTGTAACGGTTTGAAAGGACAGAGAAAAGTATGAAATTAAATTAAGAAAATTAGCTGGCAGAAAAGAAGTAAGGGGTGAAAAAAAGAAGGAAGGCAGAAAAGTAGGGATGAAGGAAAGGAATTAGGAAGGAAGGAAGGAAGTCAGTAAGGTAACTTTATTAAGGAAGGAAGGGAGGAAAAATCTTTTACCGAGGAAGCATGAGACGTATTAGTCAAATGCACGAGCATCATAGGGCGTGCCACGCTGTCTAGGTTACTTCCTTTATTACTAAACGTACAGCCTCCACTGCGAAAACAAGAAAAGAAAGTTGTAGATAACGGAATAAATCAATTTACGACATTTGTTGACCAAAGCAGGCTTTAAGTATGTATCACACTCGATTATTGTTTATTTTGTCAGAATAAAAAGAAACGGTCAATGACAAACATTCAAAGAGTCTGATTCATGACTTGGCAAACGTTTAATTTAGATTAAACTATTTTTCAATTCACATTTTCATTCTTTATTAGATGTATTTATGCTTTGTAATGTAATCTAGGTTTTCATTTCAGAGATGTATGTCTTTGTCCATGAAGTATATGTTGCCCGTCACTATAAAATGGGCCTTATGGATGTGCTTTTATCGAAACTTTTCTTTTAAACAAAATCAAACGGAACACTCTTTTATATTAATGAAAATGTTTGTTATGATTAATCACATCCAGACGCCTTAGTTTATTACTTCATGCACATCCTAAACGTCCCTTTTGCCAAAACGAGCCACATATGCAAGACCTCTGTATCATATAACTTTATGTTCGTACAAAAGCTTTGGCTGTTACCTAGCAAAGCTTCTGATGTCTGTATCTGGCAATAAGAGTTGTGGGTTGGTCTTGTACACAAAACTTGTCCTGTTTTCAATTTCCTCAGCACGGTAAGAAGCATCGCCGCGTGACCAACTCAGGGCCACACTCTTCTCTCCTTTTTCAGCTGATTTTGTCTTGAAGATAATATGTGTAATATTTCTGAAAATATAATAATTGGCAATACTGTGAGAAAACCACAGAAAGATATGCAGGGACCTTGCACTTCAACCAGCTCGTTATTCATGATAAAAGCCTAATATGTGGCTAAGCCAACGTTTGTTGTAAAACATTTACACTTTACTATCTTTCAATGACATATGTTTTCATCAGGACGGATTTTATCTTAAGTCTTAATTTCTATGGTATTGAACTTCTCGATTCACTTATACAGGGGTTTGTGCTGTAGTTTATTTGTTTTAAAAGGGCACTTACCGTTAATAAAAAATGTAATCATTTTATACTTGGAAATATCTGAATTATCCGGATTTTCTCCTCGAAGTCTGATCAATTGTGCTATATTTATTATAAATGGTATAAAGCAATTCAATTAATTAATTTTTTTAATTTTTTTTCATCATCTAGTTTCTGACTGTTGAGGTATTAAATTCCTAATACCCTACCTCAACTCTGATGAGTATTCTATTCCATTGATTTGTGCAGGATTGAGACATTTTCATTTGTATTACAACAATAACTCATATACAATTTAAATTCAATTTCTTTCGTTTTAAATTCATTTGTTACAAACCTTTCACGCATGGTTAAATGATGAAAATTTTGTTTCTGTGATTTCATGTTATTAATTGTTCCAAAATGGTCGGTAAAAAGTATTAAACATTTTGCCTATTTGTTAAGAATAGTACGTCATTGAGTGAAAATAAGTGTAGCTAATTTTAAGCCCCAAAGATTTATGCCGCAGTTTACATTGATAACCCCGCTTATAATGCAGTGGGGGTAAATTCGTGCCCTGTTTATATTCAAATTTCTTTTCTTCTCGCTTTCGGCATTTCATTTTTTTTTTTGCTTTTTGTTGGAAGTCAGTAGGGGTTTATATTTTGAACGATTACATACCAAGTAACAGTTGTGTTTGTTGTTAGACTTAGAAAAAAACTGTGTTTCTCTATACCTTATAAACGTATTACGCCGGGTGAGGTTTGTAGGGAATATTAATTTATTTTTTGAAACTGCCATAGTAAAAGTGTTTTATGTCATCTATGATTTGATTTATTTATTTTTATGTCGTCTATATTTTGATTTCGGGTAGTATACATCTTTAAAAATCTGAATTCAATTAGGGCTGACAAAATGTTTGTTAGTATTCTAATATCTTAAGACAATGCAGTTTTTCAATCCTGCATCGTTCAATGCGTTTGCTACTTTGTTACATGCAGCACGAGCATGTATTTATTTCGTACCGATGTTTTAAGACCAATAAAAACAGTTTTGACAAGGTCACAAAGACAAAGTCACAAACCTTAGAGTGATCGGCTGTTCAACTCCATCTAAACGGAAACTGACAATTGCAGCAGTGCCAAGTAAGGTCCCTGTCAGTGTTATCAATGTCCCCCCTGCAATTGGTCCGTATGTGGGTTCTAGGTGCATGTTTCCGGGTACCTACATGAAATTTATATTAAAACAAGTGTACATTAAATGACTTACACTAGGTAAACTATTTCTGCAATACTATACACATGTACTACTCAAAGAATGTTTCCTCATTGTAACAAGGAACATGTAACACCGAAATGATTATTATATAATTTGCAGTGTATCGAGTAAGTAATCTTTTACAACTTGTTATTTCTTTTAGCAGTGTTTCATCTTTCGAACAGAACTGTTTGACATAATTTTACATCATTCTTTCTTCTCTAATAATGGTGAAGATGCAGTTAGACTGAGTATGTAACATTACCAGATGTTTTCACTTTTATTATTATCCTGTTCATCAAAAATGATTCTACAGTGATTTTATGTCTAAGTTTATTCATCGTTGGGTTGCCCACTGCAGATTTTTGTTTTCCGTTTTAAGATGTTGGGGATAGTGAAAGAAACAGAAAGCATCCCATTCCAGAGACATCTCTTGTTCTTTCCAATGTTTAGCCCTGATAAATGTTTTTAACGTCTCATTTGAAAGACAATAAGTAAGGGGTGGGAACGGTTGATTAAACTCGCAACCACCTAAATTATCAGTCCAGCTCTTGATCACTGATTTGCTACTGTCTTTTATAAAACTTTTATTTAAAAAGTCCACCCACAGGCTTGTGTAAAACATTTCTTCTGCCATAAAGCCTTAAAACATTAAACGACATAGTCCTGAAAGCTTCACTCTTGAACTAGTGTCTCTATTACCCGTTCATAACAATCAGTGACTATAACAGAACCAATTTCCTTCTCGTTATTATGCACAAGAGGAATTATATTGCTTTATTATCATTATATTATATTATTATTATTATGCATCTACTTACGCACTGTCTGTTGCCTTCATTTGTGTGGTTTTGACGGTCGACACAATGGCAGGCACCAGAGGTTTTGTCGCACACCAGGTCAGTAGATCCCACAATATTACATTCACATGCTTCACAGCCCTTCTCACTGTCAGCAGACAACCCAAAATACTTATTTCTACACGTGTTACACGTGCGACCTGAGAGATATTCACAAGTTATACAAAATGTTCAAGTCAGAAAATGCACTTTAAAGGTTTAAGTATTAGTATGTCTTAAAATTCAGGTACATACACATAGTCTTTTATACGATGTTTTCTTTCTTTTTAAAAGAAACTTCTTTTCTCTAAAAGGCATTGTAAACGCTAATGAAAAACAGAAATGTTTTCTGGTATTGTTTATTATAGAAGTAGACATTTTAGAATAAAGAAACAAAATATTTATTATGTAATCTTGACAAATCAATAAAGACTGTACTACTCTATCTCACCGAGTCCAACCGTTCAGTATAGACCCCAGGAGCAGAACGCAAAGGCAGCCCGATTTTCAGGAGCAAAAACAGGTACTGAGGTAAGAAAATCGTCTCGCATTTCTTTGATAATGCATCTATCAGATAAAGATATGATCCATGTTGATCTCTTATGATTAATTTATAATTTGCTAAAGTTTCGTTAACTTCTTAGAACATTCTCAACAACTGCATTAGAAAATCCCCAAAACTGATGAGATCAAGTGTCAATATTTTGACAAGTACGCACAGTTCTGATCATTTGTTTCGTTCAAAAGGTTTGTTTCAAGCACGTCCTCATATTTTGATGAGGCAAGTTGCTATAGTCGTGTCACATAACCATTAACATCCAAATGTATATATAAGATTAAAATTGTGAAAAATGAAGATTTATTTCAATTTATACACGACTTTCCGAACAGCTCTCGTTGTATTGCTTATTAGCAATTCATGGTGGGGATACGAAAGTGGGGACTAATCTGTAAGTAATGTTTGAGACATTTGGAACGAATATTCCGAAATTTGTCGGTCAAATGATCTTTTTTATATGAGATATCCAATCAAAAACGGGTGATTCAAAAATTCTTCCTGCCCATGCGTTCACTTTTGAAACAGATGAAAACTCACGAAAAGTTCAACCCATGCGTTCATATTGAAAATTCACTGAAATGGTATTTATCTCTCAAAACTACTTTCCAGAAGTAGTGGAAGCTTTCGGCATATGAGAACATGGTTCAAACAAAACTTTAGGATGAAACAAATGATCATCTTACCTCAGTACCTATTTTGCTTCTGATAGATCGAGCTGCCTTTGCGTTCTGCTCCTGGGGTCTACACTTAATGACTTAACCTGGTGTATCTTAGAAAGAAGCTTTTTACAAGTCTGAATGAAGACGGAGGTTCAGTTACGATTGTGAGTGTAGAAACCCAAGAGTGCATAGAAAGTATTTTTGTGACATACAGTCCCTTTCCTGTCACATGTTTATTCAAATAATTGATGTCAAAGATAACGTTATGTAAGTAATGAGGAATACATTGTCTGAAGCTATTCATCCAATGATTAGGATATGAGTATGAAGAATGAATTACAGTACAGCGGATGCTTCTAAGATATTTCGGGGCATTGCTACCAAAGATAAGCAAAGAAGACAAACAACCATTTTCGACATTGGCCGAGATGAATGTCGTAGGAGCTCAACATTAGACATTCAACTTTAGCAAAAGCCAATGTTGTGCTAGTACGACATTCGACATGAGACATTCGTAACTCGTGAAATCTGATTGTTGTGTTAACACGACATTCGACATACAACATTCTTAATTAATGAAATTTAAATGTTGTGCTAGCACGACATTCGACATTTGAAAACTTGTGATTGGAATGTTATGGTAGCACGAAATTCGACATTCGGAACACTTTTAATGTGAAAGTTATGCTAGCACGACATTCGACATTCGTATTTCGTGAAATTTGAATGTTGTTCTAGCACGGTATTCGACATACGACATTCGGAATACTTGTAATTTGAATGTTGTGCCAGCACGACATGTTACATACGACATTCGTTATTCATGAAATTTGAATGTTGTACTTGCATGAAATTTGACATTCGGAACATTTTTAATGTGAAAGTTATGCTAGCACCACAATCGACATTCGTAATTCAAGAAATCTGAATGTTGTGCTAGCACGAAATTCGACTTAAGATATTCGTAACTCGTGAAATTTGAATGTTGTGCTAGCACGGCATTCGACATAGGACATTCGGAACACTTGTAATTTGAATGTTGTGCCAGCACGACATGTGACATACGACATTCGTTATTCATGAAATTTGAATGTTGTGCTAGCACGACATTCGACATTCGAAACACTTTCAATTTGAATGTTGTGCCAGCCCAACATTTGACACTGGAAAAACTTGTAATTTGAATGATGTGCTAGCACGACATTTGACACTCGAAGCACTCAAAATTCGACATTCGACATTGGAAAATCTTGTAAATTGAATGTTGTGCTAGCACAGCATTTGACATTCGAAGCACTTATAATTTAAATGTTGTGCTGGCACGACATACGACATTCAAAACTCGTGAAATTTGAATGTCGATTGTCGTGCTAGCACAACATTCAAATCAAATCTTTTAAAATTTGAATGTCGTATGTCGAATGTCGTGCTAGCACAACATTGGCTTTTGCCAAAGTCGAATGTCTAATGCTGAGCTACTACGACATTCATTTCGGCCATTGTCGAATGTCAAATGTCGTATGTTGAGCTTATTCTACACACATCCTTTTTTCAGAGAAACAATACATTTAAGTCCTTTCGAAAAAAATGAATTATTTACTAAAATAATTATTTGTAACAGCACTTACTTCTCAACTGTTACCAGGACGATATTGATAAATATATTGGCAGTCCTATAAAAGCTACGTAGACGTCTTTTACGTACAGACATATTGTCTGTAAAAAACGGGACGTAAAAGTGAAACGAAATAATACACTTACCTTGAACATAAGTCTTACAGCTGCATTGACCAGTGACGCCATTACAGTCCTGCTGGCCCCTGACGGTTCCAGACACATTACAGTTACACGCAAAACATCCCGCGGAATTCGTGATACCGTAATAGTTTTGCAAACAATCACTACACATTCCAGTAGAGTTGTTCACATTCTGTTTACAGTTACAGATTAGGTTACCAGTGCAACTTGTAATACCATCAGCATAACACGAGCATTTCTGACATCCCGAGCTGCCAAAGTTGGCAAAATTATGTTCGCATTTCGTGCACTGCCTACCTATGACGTTAGTTTTACAACTGCATTGCCCATCAACCTGTAATTATTACATAAAGTTATTACAGAAAGCAAACATCAATAAGCAACTTCATTTATTATAAGGGACTTTCTGTTTTGAGGTGTGCAATTCAAATTTATATTCATGAGATAAAAATGTTTGCTGTCCAAAGATAACTAGAGTGGAATTTGCTTTCATCATGTTCAATACATCAACTATAGACTTCCTCATCTATGTTACAAAACTAGTTGCTAGCGTATCACAAAATAAAAAGAATCCTCCTTTTCTAGTGTATTACGTACTGTTTATAAAGGTCTACCTAAAACTCTCTCTGAACAAATGAAACAAATGCTCGCAGATCTGCTATTTGCCTGAGACTACGTTGCAATAACACAGATGTACAAGTTAGAAGTAATTATTAAACAAAACGATATATATTATCGAAAAAAGGTAGCTTGGCGACCGACTAGGTGTTAACCAGAAGGCTCTTATAATGTATTTTTTCCATTTCGTCTAAACATTGTTTATTTTTTCTACATGTAAAGGGGACTCAGTTGTAAAGTTATCATACCTGTCAAGTCTTAATCTGATTCAGACAGAACGAAACATTATGTGGATATTTTTCTTTGGAGTTTCCGTTCTATATTGTCACAGTTAAAGAAAATTAACATATTACAAAATACAAATGTATTTTGCACTATTCATCTATTCTTAGAATTACTGATCTATAGCAATTTTTCATTCCATAGAAATGCAAGAAAATTATTACAACTTAAGTAAAGTAGTAAACAAGTAAAAATGAAATTTTCTTGATTAAACCATTTTGTCGAGAGAGTAAATATATATTATAATGGTACCAGTCGGAAGGCGGAAAAGGCCTGGTATTGGTATGTTTTATGTCAGACTTTAATGTTGTGGTTTCTAATCCCGGAAGAGGTTTCGTTCTTCTTTTTGTTCTGCGACAGTATTGAATAGATCCAGCGTATAGGGATGTAACCGAACGTTCGGACCCAATGCCGAACGTTTGAATGTGTTTTTGGCATTCGAATGCGGGGAAAATATACTATAATATATAATTCATAATATTTTTAAGCGAAATTTTAATGTCACATATACTTTAAGTGGTGTAAATCGGGCTTTTTCTTTACCGAAAGTTTGCTTACCAGTCAAATTCATTGTTTTCTCTTCCAGTAAAAACATCCGATGTCATATGTGACAGGAACAGCTCAAATTTTTCCTGCTATATATGATTCTGGTAAAACGCATTTGTTTATGAAGAGTCGGATCAACAATGTAGAGCAACTAAATCTAAAACTAAACCTAAATGCTTGTTACATAACTCTAATATATATTATACCTTAACATAAATTACCTGTGCACAATTGTTGTTCAAACGTCCAGTGGAGTTACAGTTACATGGATTGGGGCAGGTAAGATCGTCTGCTTGGCGGTAGTATTCTGATCTACAGGTTTCACAATGACTTCCGTCAGTATGAGAGGACGATATACAGTTACAGGTGTAATTACCCTTCGTTATGACGCAGGTTTTGTCATTCCCATGACAGTTACATCTTCAAAATTAATATATCAAATCATTTACACATAAAATACATATCAACACTTTATTTCGAAAACATTCGAGAAAAAATGCACTCGGGCATAATGTTTTGAAATTAATCATTTTACTAATTCTGAACTAATGATATCGCAGGATTATAGTCTGAAAATTTCAGTTTCCTGCATAAAACACATACGATATTCTATCATGCTGAAGAGGGTCATGTCGTGCATTTGTGTTCTTAAAGATAACGTCACCCACCTAAATTTGACGTCAGATTCTAATCAAGTTTTAGCTGGCAGTAAATCAATATTATAAGTTTTATATATTTGAATTGTAGTTATTTTATTGTAAAATTCTATGCCTTTTCAAAGTATCACAACTTTTTGCAAATATATAAACGTTATCATTCAATGTTGCGTTTTGTTCAGGAAATATCATTTTTACGCAAGTAAAAGCTGTCTCCAAAACTGTTGCCATGGTAATTAATGGCAATCAAGAAATTTTATACAAGATACGCATTTTTATGAAGGACAATATTCAGACTATCAAATTTTGTTTACTTCAATTTTGTTTTTGAAGATGATGAAAAATTTCTCGTATTTTGCTGATTTTCAATTCAGTTTATTTCAATAGTAAAACAAATGTCCGAGCGCCCTTTTTACTGTGTCGTCGGCATTATAAGAATAACCATTTACACATATTTTAACTCATACAAATCACATTTATGACTACTATAAATCATTTTGAAAGACAAATACCACAATATTATTCAAACTGGCCATCAAGCGGACCACGTCACTCTTTAGTCGTTTACAGATTTATTATGTTTAACACACGAAGTTAAAACAATCAAATAACAGTCTATATAGTTATGTCTATCCTTTCGTTAAAGGCACAGATAAAACAATATCAATCAGACATGAATGGATCAGAGGACACTGCGTACTTCACGTAAAAAAAGATTGACTTTTTAACAAAGTTGCAAGTTAGTAGTAGCTTTTTATAGGACGTAATAGTTAAATTCTTCAAATATTGAGAATATTTCGGCACAAAACAGCACAGAATTCCAGAAATACGGTAAATAAAGGCCTCATGGGTTTTAACTTTGCACCTGGGTTCTTGTTACGGAATGATAATAATAATAAAAATGAGAGCGATAACTTTCTGACGGTATGAATACAATATTTCACCTTATTTCCATTTAAAATTAAAGTTATTAAGAGCAAATTAACAACGTAATTAATAATACAAAAAAGTCATACCTTGTCTCTATCCGAAGTTCACTAACTGTAAAAAAGCTTTGCCGAGAAAATTTAGCCCGTATTACTATACGGTCAGCCAGAAGACTTTCATAGATAGATCTTGTAGTTATAGATACTGCCTCGAAATTGTGAGAAGCCGTCTGACTGCTGACACTGTGGTAAAAAATATCAATATCTATAGCACAAACTTCTTTATTTAATCAATAAATTTTTTCCAGTTTAAGTCAACTAAGTCCAGTTTAAGTCACTTACTAGAAAGTCCGGTTTAAGTCAATTATGTCCAGTTTAAGTGAATTACTAGTAAGTCTAGTTTAAGGGGGACATTAACGGATTATCTACCATGAATACTCTCTGTGACTGCATTGGTCCTTCCATTTGGATTCCTCTGCTTTCATCGTTATTTTCTAATTATTTGCAACAAATGGTAATCAGATTGTACATTTAGTTTAGCAACATGTTTTGTTAACACCATTATGTTTGTTTTTTTGATTATCCTAACTTTTTATTATGCCCCCCTTTGAAAAAGGGAGGGCATATTGCTTTGCTGCTGTCTGTCTGTCGGTCGGTCGGTCGGTCTGTATGTCCACCAAGTTTCCGTTCATTTTCTTCGCAGAGATTGCACATACCGAAATGAAATTAAGTATACAGAATAATCATAAGAATATCTTGGTCAAGTTCTGTTTTGGGTACGATCGAACAATTTTTGACAGAGTTATGTCCCTTGGACTTAGAAAAATTCCAAATTTGCAGTTCCCGTTCATTTTCTTTGCAGAGGTTGCACATACTGAAATAAAATTTGGTATACAGATATATCATAAGAATATCAAGGTCAAGTTACCGAGCAATTTTTGACAAAGTTATGCACCTTGGACTTAGAAAAATTCCAATTATTTGCAGTTTCCGTTCATTTTCTTCGCAGAGATTGCACATACCAAACACATTTAGTATACAGATTTATCATAAGAATATCTAGGTCAAGTTTTGTTTTGGGTATGATCGAGCAATTTTTATGCCCCTCCCCCCCCCCCCCCCCCATCGAAGATGAAGGGGTATATAGTTTTGCAAATGTTGGTTGGTCAGTCGGTAGACACTTGGGTTTCTGATCAATATCTAGAGAACCCTTGGACCCACCTTCCTCAGACTTGGTTTGTTGGTTGATCATGACCAGTAAATGCCCCCCCCCATGGTTTCTCAGATCACCAGGTCAAAGGTCAAGGTCACAGTGATCTTATATAAGAAAAATGGTTTCCGATCAATAACTATAGAATGCTTGGTCCCAGGTTGTTTAAACTTAGTATGTGGGTTGGTCATGACTAGTAGATAATCCAAGTGGTTTTTTACATCATCAGGTCAAAGGTAAAGGTCACAGAGACCCTGAATGGCAAAAACTGTATTGTATCAATCGTATCAATAACTAAAAAACCTTTGGTCCGAGGTTGTATAAACTTAGAATGTAGATTTGTCATGACCAGTAGGTGATCCCTATAGTTTTTCAGATCGCCAAGTCAAAGGTCAAGGTCACAGTGATCTTGAAGAACAAAACAGTTTTAGATCAATAACTATATAACACTTGGTTTCAGGTTGTTCAAACTTAGTTAATTGGTTGATCATGACTAGTAGATGACGCCTATAGATTTTTAGATCAACAGATTAAAGGTCAAGGTCACAGTGGGCTTGAAAAAGCAAAACACTTTCTCATCAATAACTATAGAATGCTTGGTCCCTGATTCTTCATACTTAGTGTATAGGTTGATCATGACCATTAGATGACTTCTATAGTGTTTCACGTTACCAGGTCAAAATCAAGGTCAGAGTGTCCTTAAAAAAGCAAACCAGTTTCCAAATAATAACTATAGAACCCCTGTTCCAAGGTTGTTAAATCTTAGTATGTAGGTTGTTAATGACTAGAAAATGACCCCAATAGTGTTTTTTTATCACCAGGTCAAAGGTCAAGGTCAGAATGACCTTGAACAGCAGAACGGTTTCCAATCAGTAACTGTGGAACTCTTGGATCAAGGTTCTTCAATCTTAGTGTGTAGGTTGGTCATGACTAGTAGATGACCCTTTTAGTTTTTCAGGTTACCAGGTCAAAGGCCAATGTCACAGTGACCTTGTAAAGCAAAATGATTTCCAATTGATAACATTAGAATGCGTTGACCCAGATTCCCAATCTTGGTACATCGGTTGGCCATGACCATTAGATGAGCCCTACAGCTTTTCAGGACAAAAGTCAATGTCACAGTGACCTTGTGTTGCAAAATAGTGTTTGATCAATTTCAATAGAAGGCTTGGGCCAATCTCCTCAAAACTTCATAGGTAGGTTGGTCATGACAATTAGATGACCCCTGTAGGTTTTAGTGTTATTAGGTCAAAGGTCAAGGTCGCAGTAATCTTGAAAAGCAAAACAGTTTCTGCTGAATATATAGGGAATCCTTGGGCATAGGTTTGTCAGACTAAGTATGTAGGTTTGTCATGATCAGTAGATAACAACTATTGTTATTCTGGTCATTGGGTCAAAGGCCACAGTGACCTTCAAAAGCAAAATGGTTTCCGATAAATAAGTTTAGAATGCTTTAGCCCGTGTTCCTCAAACTTTGTATATGAGTTGTTTATGACTTGTAGATGTGTCCTTTAGTTTTCCAGATCACCAAAGACCATGGTCACAGTGTCCTTGAATAGCAAAATGGTTTCCAATCAATAACTACAGAACGCTTGGTCCCAGCTCCTCAAAACTTCATGGCTGCCTCTAAGGATGAGGCGCTAGGGGGAGGGGGGCACAAATGTTTTACAAATATCTCTTGTTTAATATATAAGTGAGAATTTTCACAACAAAAAATCCAGACTATCATAAAGAGAAACAAGGATAAGGTTAGAGGATCCCAACTGAAAGGACCAATGTGCAATTTGGTCTGCTTTTGAAGTTATCTGAGTAAGGGAGATAATGTGTTGTCAGGAATGTCTCTCATGAAGTCATCCATTCAATCATTCTACCATCTGGATGACCGACTCATTCATCTTCTCGTCCGTCCGCCTGTCCGGCCGACTGACTTACTGACGATTTAGTCAATCAATTAAAAGTAAAATATGCATTTTAATTTTTCAACCCAAAAAGTTTGTTTATCCTACTTTAAGGTCGTTAGGACATGTTCAAGGGTTCTGAATTTGACAAAGTTTTGATAATAAAATCCACTTTACATACATGATTTTTTATATAAGGGTAATACTTGTGTGAATAGAAAAGGGTGATTTGAAGTGTAATTTTACTGGAAAAAACGCATTTGTGAAATGTTTAGCATTACAAATGTACTTAAATTGACGTTGATAAAAATGTACCTGACATCTGTTACATTAGTCTGCTTGTTGTTTCTAAACAGTATGAAAGTCAAGACTGATGGTGTATGTTCAATGCCTTCCAGTCTTATATTTTTAATCTGGAAGACATAGATGAATCCATGAGATAGTTATGGTGCAGTGCAAATACTCTGAATAAAATGGAGAGATACATAGCAAAATTTAACATATAAGTTTTCTGTACAAAAATCTATCACTCACATAGTATAAACATATATATATATATATATTTCTACATGTCAACAGACATGGGAAAAGATGACTTTTGCTGAAAGAATAACACAGTTAAATAACAACTATTGCGTTACAAGATCAATCGTCATACCCAAGGCACGGAAAAACATATTGATGAATATAACACGAAGACATTTTTATGAAGAAGCAGTTCTAAACGTAGAAGTGAAAAATAGTGTCACTGGTTTCTGTTTCAAATGGAATAAGAGTTGCATGGCAGAGAAAAGAAAGATAAAACAGTCAGAGGGAAAAAAACACAAGAATGATTCTTTACCTGAAACGGTTTGCCAAGACGTATCGTTATATTTTCCTCGGTAACCATACTTGAGATCCATTTTGTTAAGCTGTCATTGTCTATCATATATTCCTTGATAAATGCGTTTTGTCCAAGTCTAAGGACTTCAGTGCTTCCATCTGTACACTTCAAATTTTGCACAGATATTGTGTTTTGTACAAGAGTGGGGTGGGTTGACGGACATCTACAAGAAATATAAAGCATCATCAGTTTGATAAATTGGCGTTTACAAAATAGTATTTTAAAAATACAACTAAAAAGAAAAATAATGTTTTGTTTACAGAGAAAATATTCCTTCTTGATTTTGCCTTGAGTTTGAGATAGAAGTAACTCTCTCTCTCTCTCTCTCTCTCGTTACATGACTTTACCTGCATTCCGATCTCAGCCCGATGTCCAAAGACGTTTTATTGTATATACTCAGTATCTCCCTGTAAAGGGAAAGCAAAGCAAACAACTTAGAACAACTGATAACTTCGACATTCATGAGACATGTGATTCTCCAGACTGTTATTGTGTTCTGAACCGTTCTTTTAAATTAGAAATGACTATAATAGTTTTACACATTTGAATTTTGTGTAGAGTGGT
This sequence comes from Cyclina sinensis, assembly GCA_012932295.1. NCBI lineage: Eukaryota > Metazoa > Mollusca > Bivalvia > Venerida > Veneridae > Cyclina > Cyclina sinensis. Next base: position 5,707,565 of record JAAONU010000016.1, read on the forward strand.
AAAAGTAATAATCTACCATGACATGACAAGCTGATGGCCAGCAATGAGAAGTTGAGATATACTGTCTAACAGTTTTATAGCTTTGATGGAAGATGGCACTCGAAAATAATATAAACTTTATAAATTCTTACTAATTTGTTTCCCAAAGCCATTCATTATCAATACGTAAATTATGGGTTTAAAGTCTCTCGTAAATATGTTATAGAAGGAATAACAAAATTGATTATATTGTATAAATTTCAATATCCCTTAATACCTTCTTGTCAATTTTACTATACGAAGCACCTTTGTGCCCTCTTTTTTATCTTTAAAAATTGAAATAATTATTATATGAGAAAAGAAAAAAATGACTACCTATCCGTAAGTGCATCTTCATACCAGCGTACATCTACCATATAGATGTAGTCAGAAACAGTCAAATCTGAAAAAATAGTTTTAATCATACATCTTTACCTACTATATTTGCAAGACTAGCTATTACAATAAATGAATTCTAATTGAATAATGTGTCCCGAATTGATATAATAAGCAATATGTAAATGACCAATCCTTTTAAAAGTTCTACAAGTATGAAGAATAATAAAAACGAATAATTGTTTATCATAGATAATATTTATATTTTGCTGTCAGATGCAATTTATTCCGTTGAACTTCTACTGGTATGATGCTAATTCAATGCAGTAGGCACAGAAAGTACAGTTGACGAAAAGGCAGCAGTGTCGTGCCGCATGAACGAGTCAATGCGGTACGTACTGACTTACAGGGCTTCTGGAGAGCAAAGTGCTTTAAACAACACCGGGAACTCTATGGGTCAACTTTAAAAAAAGTCTGGGTATCTTGACGGATAGAGCTCCTTACTTCATAGAATGAAAGTAAGCTGACAAGTGGAGTGATAACGCAGTGATAGTATCTTCGCCTTCAATCCAGGAGCATGAATTCGAACCAAAGCCCGGGTCATCTCTGTGACATGATGTCTAATGGTAATACGTCTCCCACTGCTGTTTCAAGTGACTTAGCTGCCAGTTATTAAAAGATCCAGAAAACTAGTAACGCTAACTAGCTGCCCTCCCTCTAAAGTACCCTCTTGGTGGAATGGTATAAACATCAACTATATACAATTGCTGACAATAACCAAGCGCATGTTGACAAGATATTATATGTTGGTTACTTATTATTCATTTAAAGCTTCACTAAAATCCGACTTGTGGTTAAGCAGAAGAAGCGTGAAAACATTTTGTGACATCCAGACGAACGGAAAGTTTTACGTTAACATGATATCCTTTCACCTTCGTGGGGAGGAAATGATGATTTCCGTTCTTGCTTATTTTGTTGCTGTTGTCATTTGTTACAATTATTCAGTTTGTTTCCTCAGCAGCTTTGTAAGCTGGGAGAACAACGCGCTTCTTATGTGGACGCAATGTACTTTTTGTTCCCTAAAGAAACTCAGTCTGCTTTTACACAGAAGGTAGGTATGTTGGCTGATCTATGCTATTTCGTTCTGTCGTGTTGGCGGATTGGCAGAACAACAACACGACAGCATGACAAACGAAGCATATGTTGAACTGGCGCGCTTATTACTTGTTTTGTCGTGTCGTCGCCACACCGCCAGAACGGTACAATAATGCGCCAACACGACATTTCCATTCCCCTCAACACAACACTTGTTCCTGTTGTTTCGGCGGCCCTTGAATGTAGTGTTGGTGCCCCAAAATTGTCGTTCAGTAGTGCTGGCGCGTTTACTGGGTTTAACCCAGCAAGAATGACAGACGTAAAAAAGCTATAACGACCATGATTTTTACTCCATTAAAGTGAATTTCATATTTTAGACAGATATCAATTATCATCTGATCATAGTTTTTGACTCCACATGTTCTCAAACTTCCTAAAGAGACTATCAAGACAAACCTTCTGACCCGATATCATGTAGAACATGTCACAATTGTGACCTCTATTGTGTTTGCAGGGTTTCTTTTCTTTATTAGTTTTAAAATCCACATAACCAGTTTCAAAATTCATCGTAGAGTTCATTAGGGAAAACATTCTTAGCAAGTTTCATTTAGACTCAATTAAAAATTTTACCTCTAGAGTGTTCCAAAAGAGCGGACGATAGACGACGGACGGAGCCCTATCCACAAAACGTACATTGAGAATATCCTGATCTAAGGTGAGCTTAAACTGTGTTGAGAAGCTTGGACTTGACAGGTACATTTGGATGGAAGTTTGATTGAAAGACAGATAAAACAGTGTAAATTAACAGACTTAAACTAAAACAGCTGTTATCTGTATTTGATAGTTTTAAACGGTAAACAACGTAATTTGAAAAGAAATGCTCACTTCTCTTGGGCCCAACCGTTAAGTCATACGATGACATAGTCGAAAAAGGCAACGCTGGTATATCTTGCTTCACACCATCCACAAACCAAGACAATGCCCCATTGTACTGAAATATATATGTACCAGCGTTTGTGTACATACAATGTTTTTTAGATAACACACATCAGCAGAAAAGTTCTAGTAGTTCCAGTAATAATGGAACGTTGGACTCCCGATCTTGAAGTCGTTATTGTAAATCCCAGCATGGTGAGTGTCTCCAAAAGCTTTCCATATTCAGCACTAAGTTTTAATCAATAAGGCAGTCATCGAGCAGAACTAATCTAATAACAAGATATTGTTTCCGATGCATTGTAAACGTAATAAGTACGAACAACATAAAGATCTATCTATTATAAATGTATCACTTGAAAACCAAAAAGTCTTGAAAACATAAGTTTTATAAAGACAACATTCTCAATTTAGCTTTTAATGATTAAAACTTCTTGGTACTATGTATACTGGGTGAGTGTTTACAAACTAATTACGTATATTATTTCCTAGTCCTAAATTACGTTATCGTACAAGAGCAAATGTAACTTATACGTAAAGTTACATTTTTGCTACTAATAAATGTAATTTAAAAAGATTATGTTACCCTTATGACAAAGAAATGCCATATTGAGTAAGATTCTGTAATGTTCACTGATGTAGTTTTTAGGTTGAGGCTAAGTCGATTGCGTAAGTTTGACAAACTCAAATCGCCAATTTCAAAGACATTGCTGTAAAACAGAAATTGTTTTAGCGCCATGTTATGTATCACATATGCATAAATTTAGTTCAATGCTCAATTTGGAAAAAATACGAATACAAAAGATATGTTTGCATTAACAAAGTTACTACAACGTTAAAACAGCATCGTAATTTCTAAGACCATTTTGTCACAATTTGGATATTTACAAAAATGAGTACGTTAAATTTGGGAATATTCAGATGTTTTGTATATAAAAATAATTCCCTTAAAAATCTTTAAAGTTTGTCCGAAGCTTATGATTTAAAATTTAATATGTGTCACTAAAATTGTGTTTTAGAACTCACCAGACCTGGCTGTAGCACAATGTCTTCAACCACAAGGAAAGACTGAAATAATGGTGACCAGTTAAACGTCTGGTGTGAGCATTACATGCAGAAGTTGATAAATTAAAAGCAATCCCAGGATTTGTTATCCAGGACCTTGGCTGTGAGCCAGAATACTCCATGCATGGATTTTGTAAGATCTGTAGCGGTGTCGTAAATATCGGGAAATTGTTCCTGTGAGGACAACTTGAATTGCAGGAGTAAGTGCCACCAACCTCTGAGCCTGAGCAGTTACTCATGACATGTATACTTGAGTACAGACCAAGATCAGTTGTATAGTTTGTGGGATGATCAAACGCAATACAGGGAACGAACACACATAATAGTAAGATCTGTTGAAATGCAAACTTGAACATGGCTTCAAGTTGACTCGGCAGTATAGAGAATAAGTCTGAAATGTAGAAAACAGGATTTACTGGTATTATTTGATATTATCAAGCATACTACTAACAATATAAAACACATACATTGCAGCAGCATAAGTTTGAATGGGTCTTTTGCAAAACTTGTCAAATAAAGTATAACCGCTTTTCACGCAATTGATGAAAAATGCGATATGTTTATACGATATATTTTCCCTCTTTACTTATTGCATGATAACATACACAAAGCATCACAAACATGGTACAGATGTACTTAAAGCTATGGCCTTCCTTCAAACAAACATCTACATGTCGGTTATATAGGAAAGTATGTAAACCGTGTAATTACTACCAACGCAACAATAAAGGCTTAGACTGAGTACTTGTTGACATAATTAGAACACTACATTTCATGGTGTTTATGTCTAAATTCACTCACACCAAGAGCCATAAGTCTTCTGTTTGCAGTTAAAATCAAATGCATCTGTTTTTTATGTCAGTCAGAATCCTTCAGTGTTTATTTACTCATTGAAAAAGGGTTCACACAGTATTCACTGTTTTAGATGTATTTGAGCTAAACTTAAAAAAAGGCTTAGTCTGGACAGAACAGAACAGAATATCTATAAGAATCATGTCCGTACATCTTTGCAATGTAACTGTACAGAACAAAAGCGAATATAATAAAGGTGTGCTCAGCACTTTTCAGCACTTTTTTTTAATTCATTGAACACATTAAATGCATACATGATGAGAGTGCACAGAACATAAACCTACACTCAAGGAGTACCGCTGTTTAGAAAAAGCATGTAAACTTCCTTTCAATTTTTTTTATCAGTTTTCATGACTCTGGCTCTGTCGAGATGTCCGTGATACATGTTACAAGACTGCGTCTCAATGTATAATATTTTCAATTCAATTTCAATTTGACAAGGCAATAATTAAGTTATAGCTATACGACGCAAGAAAGACAGACAAAATACACTTCTGGAGCTTGGCAGTACTTTTCAATTAAAGAAAAAATAAATTCATTTAATTCATTGAACACATGAAATGCATATATGATGAGAGTGCACAGAACATTAACTGACACTCAAGGAGTACCGCCGTTTACAAAACAGGTATGTAAACTTCCTTTTAATATTTTTTTTTTATCAGTTTCCATGACTCTGGCTCTGTCGAGATGTCCGTGATACATGTTACAAGACTGCGTCTCAATGTATAATATTTTCGATTCAATTTCAATTTGACAGGGCAATAATTAAGTTATAGCTATACGACACAAGAAAAACAGACAAAATACACTTTTGGAGCTTAACAGTACCTTTCAATTCAACAAAAAGAAAGACCAATAATTGAATACTCTGTATTTGATATCCGCTCAGATATAAAACTGTTAAAATGAGTACTGTTTGTTGTTAGAATTAAAATTGCACATTTGGGAAAGTTCATTTAGGACATCAAATAGCTACTAAAAAGTCCCTCCTCTTTGAACAAGAGATTTAGTATCATGGATGAAACGTAAACGTCGTTCACAGTGTATCAACTTCAGATATTAAGTATAAAAAGAACCAAAAATTGGAACTGATGCCGTTGGTATGTTTATAACATAGAAACAAACAGTAGTGTGGTATCTTTCGCTACTTAACTTAGTTTTGGTGGGTACCTCAAATTACAACTTCATGCTAAATTAGTTCGGATGTCGATTACTTTATGGTAAAAGCTTTCATTGATTAACTAAAGGAGGTTGGTTGGAATCCCACCATGAGCAAAGCTTGAGTCTTTTTGGTACCAAAAAGGAATGGATGAACGGTTATATTCTCAAATAAAAATTGGTCTCTGTGATTCGATTGTGATTTTTTTTAAATTAGAACTGTGTCCATAGGACACGGATGCCCCCACTATGGATAAGTGCTCATAAACAAGAGCATGTATATTCTGTATGTAAGATTTAGGTGGGGAACAATTTTTTTCTGTAGTTGCAAATGAATTGAGGTGTTTTGTATATTATCAATGCTGTCCTTTTATTTCAAAATAAGATATTTTATACTGAAACAAGGGCTGTCGGATGGACAGCACGCTTGACTATTCTTAGTGCTTGAAGGTATAATAAAAGCCTGAAATTAAAGATTTTTCAAAGTCTTAAAAGGGGAATAATTAATGAAAATGCTTAACAGAGTTATGGGCCTTGATGGAATGACACAGTCTACGGCCAAGTTTGAACCAAATATCTGCAGTAGAAAGGGAAGAAATAGTGAAAATGAGAAGCTTGCCCTAAAACTTTAACCCGATAGCCACGCCGCAAGTACAATAGACCTCCTAATTCTTTGAATAGTCGACATAAAAATGTTGTAAATATTTATGTACTATGAGGAATCACATTTGCGAAGACGAAGAAAGAGACACACAAGTAATTACATGTTGCTGATATTAAAGTAAGCAGGTAAAATTTAAAAAATGTTACACATGAAAGTTAACTACAGATTAAAGTATAGAAACCCCAGGTGTGTCAGGTCCCGTAAAAAACATTACCCTTCCTTTACTATCATCTACACATTAAGGTTGTTCATCCCTGAAAGTCTAAGCAAAATCTGCCATCCGGTTTATGAGGAGTTGCGTTCACAAATTTATTTCACTTTATGGTATATAGTGAAAAAATCAACAAAGAGCCATAATTCCGTTAAATATGGTCGCAGCAAAAATTCCTTCCTTTACTGTCATCTACACATTTAGGTTGTTTATTCCTGAAAGTTTAAGCAAAATCTGCCATCTGGCTTATGAGGAGTTGCGTTCACAAATTTATTTGGCTATATGGTATATAGTGAAAAAATCAACAAAGGGCCATAATTCCGTTAAATTTGGTCGAAGCATAAATTCCTTCCTTTACTATCATCTACACATTAAGGTTGTTCATCCCTGAACGTTTAAGCAAAATCTGCCATCCGGTTTAAGAGGAGTTGCGTTCACAAAATTTCGGGACGTACGTACAAGACGTACGGTCGTACGGACTGACGGACAAGTGCAACGCTGTATGCTCCCACTTTGTGGGGGCATAAAAATGGGTTAAGATCCCCTCACCCAAGACAAAACACTTTAGTAGGAAAGGTTATTAGACAAGTGTGTTCAAACTGGGACATTAGATAACCACGAGAGAAATATATCTAAAAGAAAATAAGAATGGTTTAAAACTGCCAATACAGTGTAGATTTACTGATAAATGATTTAGATATGCTTTATTTTTATTTCAAAATTTGAAAAAAAAAAAACACGTCATGCAAAGATTAGGAAGAACTGGAGGATGTTCTAAGCAGACGACAAAAGCTTGCAAAATATATCGTGAAACAAAAGAAAACAAAATGATCTAGATCTAGATGGGCGGGGAGAGGGTGGGGGAATTTACCTCACATGCTGAAGAGTGGTGAAGGTGATTATCTTAATCAAAGCTGGTACTTAAGCCGTGTAAAGTTTAGATTTTTGTGTTTTCAAAAGACGCGTGAAAAAAGAAGCAAAACTTTGGCATTTTTTTGTTGCTTAATTTTCGTAAAAAAGGTAAGTTTTACAACCGAAAGCCATTGACGGGAAATGAAAACATATTACCTATGATCAATTTACAATATTATGTTCATGCAACACTTTAATTGACTCGTTTGTCTTATGGTGTAGGTAATTTGACTCGCTACATAAATTATGTAAAATATACCACAGCTTTATTCAGTTTAGATACAAGTCGGTATACCTTTGTGTTTATCTGAGCCGAAAAAGAGACAGCTTTTGATGTTAAAGTATACGGAGGCAGTCAACGTGGTACTGAAATGTAGAAAAAAGGATTTACTGGTATTATTTGATTATCAAGCATACTACCAAAAGATATAAAACACATACATTGCAGCAGCTTAAGTTTGAATGGGTCTTTGGCAAAACTTGTCAAATAAAGTATAACCGCTTTTCACGCAATTGATGGAACATGCGATATGTTTATACGATATATTTTCCCTCTTTACTTATTGCATGATAACATACACAAAGCATCACAAACATGGTACATGTACTTAAAGCTATGATCTTCCTTCAAACAAACATCTACATGTCGGTTATAAAGGGAAGTATGTAAAACGTGTAATTACTATCCACCCAACAATAAAGGTTTACACTGAGTGCTTGTTGACGTAATAGACTTTCTCCGGAATAAAGAATATTTGGGTTTTTCCAAGCTAATCCGGGGGTACAAACAAACTTTTACAGTTACAACAAGGTAAATCAGCGCAACACGTTGATCAACCTTTTGTGAAGGGTTGTGTACCGTGAAACCATAACGGTAAAAGTTTGTTTGTACCCCCGGATTAGCTGGGAAAAACCCACATTTGCCGAGTTCCGGATAACATCTATTAGAACACTACATTTCATGGTGTATATGTCTAAATTCAGTCACACCAAGAGCCATAAGTCTTCTGTTTGCAGTTAAAATCAAATGCATCTTTTTCTTATGTCTGTCAGAATCCTTCAGTTCTTTATTTATTCATTGAAAAAGGGTTGAAACATTATTCAATGTTTTAGATGTATTTGAGCTAAACTTAAAACGGCAGCAAAATGCTTAGTCTGGACAGAACAGAACAGAATATCTATTAGAATCATGTCCGTACATCTTTGCAATGTAATTGTACAGAACACAAGTGAATATAATAAAGGTGTGCTCAGCACTTTTCAGCACTTTTTTTTAATTCATTGAACACATTAAATGCATACATGATGAGAGTGCACAGAACATAAACTGACACTCAAGGAGTACCGCTGTTAGAAAAAGCATGTAAACTTCCTTTCAATTTTTTTTATCAGTTTTCATGACTCTGGCTCTGTCGAGATGTCCGTGATACATGTTACAAGACTGCGTCTCAATGTATAATATTTTCAATTCAATTTCAATTTGACAAGGCAATAATTAAGTTATAGCTATACGACGCAAGAAAGACAGACAAAATACACTTCTGGAGCTTGGCAGTACTTTTCAATTAAAGAAAAAATAAAGACCAATAATTGAATACACTGTATTTGATATCCGCTCAGATATAAAAAAAACCTGTTAAAATGAGTACTGTTTGTTGTATGAATTAAAATTGCACATTTAGGAAAGTTCATTTAGGACATCAAATAGCTGCTAAAAGTCCCTCCTCTTTGAACAAGAGATTAAGTATCATGGATGAAACGTAAACGTCGTTCACAGTGTATCAACTTCAGATATTAAGTATAAAAAGAACCAAAAATTGGAACTGATGCCGTTGGTATGTTTATGACATAGAAACAAACAGTAGTGTGGTATCTTTCGCTACTTAACTTAGTTTTGGTGGGTACCTAAAATTACAACTTCATGCTAAATTAGTTCGGATGTCGATTACTTTATGGTAAAAGCTTTCATTGATTAACTAAAGAAGGTTGGTTGGAATCCCACCATGAGCAAAGCCTTAGTCTTTTTGGTACCATGTTGCTAAAATGCCTTCAATAAACTACACAGTAATAGATGAACGGTTATATTCTCAAATAAAAATTGGTCTCTGTGATTCGATTGTGATTTTTTTAAAAAATGGGTTAAGATCCCCTTACGCAAGACAAACACTTCAGTAGGACAGGTGATTAGACAAGTGTTCAAATTGCGACATTAGATAACCACGAGAGAAATATATCTAAAAGAAAATAAGAATGGTTTAAAACTGCCAATAGTGTTGATTTACTGATAAATGATTTAGATATGCTTTATTTTTATTTCAAAATTTGAAAAAAAACACGTCATGCAAAGATTAGGAAGAACTGGAGGATGTTGTAAGCAGACGACAAAAGCTTGCAAAATATATCGTGAAACAAAAGAAAACAAAATGATCTAGATCTAGATGGGCAGGGAGAGGTTGGGGGAATTTACCTCACAGGCTGAAGAGTGGTGAAGGTGATTATCTGAATCAAAGCTGGTACTTAAGCCGTGTAAAGTTTAGATTTTTGTGTTTTCAAAAAACGCGCGAAAAAAGAAGCAAAACTTTGGCATTTTTTGTTGCTTAATTTTCGTTAAAAAGGTAAGCTTTACAACCGAAAGCCACTGACAGGAAATGAAAACATATTACCTATGATCAATTTACAATATTATGTTCATGCAACACTTTAATTGACTCGTTTGTTTTATGGTGTAGGTAATTTGAGTCGCTACATAAATTATGTAAAATATACCACAGCTTTTTTCAGTTTAGATACAAGTCAGTATACTTGTGTTTATCTGAGCCGAAAAAGAGACAGCTTTTGATGTTAAAGTATACGGAGGCAGTCATAATACATTCATTGTGTTGTATAAGGCAAATCTTAATGATAAGTAGCTAACAGTCAACGTTGTACTGAAATATTTTTCTTAATGTTCTTGGGAAAATCGAGAATCTTCTTTTTCTTGTCAGTCAATACTTGAACTAAATAAAAGATTTGGCATACTGACCAAAACCAATTTGAATCAAGGGGACAGTAGTTCCAACGCGGTTCTTCTAAGCCGAATAAACTGTTTGCTGAGTTCCCAATTAATACATAAGATTCAGACCTCTAATCAGGGATTTATATTCATTTATTACCAGTCGTTCAACTTCTTTTAGTATCAGGAGAAATGAAACTATGATATGATGTTTCCAAGATTTAAGCGTCAAAGTTCACAGATTATCGAAAAAAATCGGAATCAGAATTTTTTGCCTTGAGCATTCGAGAAAGTGACCACTGTGTTCACATTGAAATGGTCAGTGTATTTTAAGTTGACAAAAGTATTATCAGTGAATTTTAAACCGTGATCTATGGAGTAAGGCACTGTTTTTGACTGGCCAAGTTTATATACAGACATATGAAAAGTTACTACAGCTTTTAGAAGGAACCGGACTGCTCTTCTGAGTGACTTGGTGGCGGAATAATACATAAGCTTATTAACTAGAACCATTTATTGAACGCTCTAAAAAAAGAGACGTTACATTAGTCTTGGAATGCTAATTTGATGTTGGTCTGTTTGAACATTTCAAAACAGGTATTTTTAAACTGTCGTCTAATTTTTACTGACTTCAGAGAAATAAAACCCCAATAACCATACAGAAGCACCTTATTCCAGTGACACTCTTAGTTTTTCTACATCAACAGGAAAAGGCGCTTATACGTGGGTCCTCGTTAACATAAAATTCATCTTGTTACTCTTCAGGTTTGAACTTATATGACGATACATATTTTTAATTCATTTTTGGCAACATTGTTTCAGCCTTTGGTTATTATATTTTATAAAATCATAACGACACACATGATTACGCATGTATGCATCTGATTACAAATATACAAGAATGTGCAACAGAATACACTATGTCCACTTTTAAGAAAAAACAGCGGAAATTCAAATTATCCATAAAATGAATAACATATGCAAACAATTTTGTGAGGACTTTTCAAAGTGCTACTCGAGTATTTTAAACAAGAGGAATTGTTTTATCCCGGTGGCCACTTTAGAATGTATATACACTCATTTGAACACTTAAACACTAAAAGTTCTCTACACTAAATGTTCTATACACTGAAATGAATAAATATAAAAAAAACTATTAAACCTGGGTAACATTAATCAAATATATAGTTTATTGTACTTACATTAGAAATTCACCAACAATACAAACATTCTAAAATGTTTAACTATTTACACAAAAATCGTCTTCCAAAACAAATTTCATGTCTATATCAGATGTAATTACTTCCTTTTTGCAACGAAGCGATGAATATGTTTTCGATTTAAATGTAATGTATCATTTACACTTACGTATGTTATTTTATTTTTAAATCATCGCTGTCACAATTACAACCATATCCGCCCTTACGACAAAAAAAAATATCAATACATATCTTTAATCACCTAAAATTCACACACAACGCACTTCACTCGAGTGTAAACAAGAACTGGTGAATTATCTTAAATTGAAACTTAAATTCACATTCAGATTTTTTGTTCAACAGGTATTAAGATATCCGAATATTCAGCGAGCAAAGTATGTCAGTAAACATTGGACGGTTGGTGCAATCGATCTCTTCCTGGTTGGATTAAAGCTGCTTGTTCGTTGCTTTAAGTTTATTCAATACAATAAATTCTTTATGGTAAAGTGTCTATATGATATTGAACAATATGTAATTCTTTTTGCGAACATAATCAAAATGCACATAAGACCGCATATTGAATTATTCGATTAATATATAACTATTTTTAGTTGTTAAAGCGACTGACTAACAGATGGGCCGACGATAGAAAAAAAGAAAATGTTCTAACATCTTGAAATTTTTGCTGTTATTGTGAAGAACATATTTAAACTAAGTTACTGACTAATTTTATGATACAGAAAAACATCAAAATATAAAGTTTTACACACTTTTATCGGTAAAAAATTTACCCTGTTAGTCACGGGGTAGATACTTTAGTTGTAAAATTGATTTTGACGTATCCCAATAAGTAGGCGCTGTGGCTCAGTGGTCTAGATCGTCGCTCAATATTTTACTGACCGAAAGGTCGTGGGTTCGAATCCTGGTAAAGTCAAAACCTTTTTTTTCAGTTTTCATGGTGTATAGAAGCATATTATGTTTTTTCCATAGTATATTAAATTCTCTTAAATTTTAAAGAAAAAAATTATTTTCAGCAAAATTCTGTGAGTCAGTCGCTTTAAAGGATTCTACCAAATGTGAAACACTGGAGTTGAAATCATTTTAAAGTGATAATACTCCAAACGTTCAAGTGTTCCTGATCACACACAAGCATTCAATCTTCTAAAATAAGACCAAAAAAGTTATAAACTTTTGTTTTGAACATTTCTTTTAAGATCAGTAACTTTATTTAGAACAAAGATCCTGTATACCGTATTTGTTGTAAAATATTTATTTTTTATATTGAGTGTTGATACTGTCACATGCAGTATAAGAATGTTCAGTTAGAGTGACACTTAAACTTTCATGAAATAAATCAAGTAGCGGGAAACGCACAATTTAAAGCACGTGAAAAGTCGAGAATCTGTTTCTAAAATGTTGTATATATTTTCTCATAGTTACACCAGCTTTTCTTGTTCGCCTTTCAATAAAGGAACGAACATAATATCATTATTCTATAGCCCTACGTAGGATTTGAATCAAAAATCATTTCTTACAATATTTAGAGTATTGAACTTGCGACTACTGATGTTCTACAGAGACCTTCCGTCTATAAAAGAAAGCGAACACGAGTGGTTTACCTTAGATTTTTAGATTTGTAGCATAAATCCACATGATTTCCTTTTATTTGTAGAATGACGTCAGTCTCATCTTTCACGTTATCTCAGATTCGTGACATTCGATTTTTTTTTTCGATTGCTTTGTGTTCACGTTAAAATGTCGTCTGCTTCGACGCTAAGTATGTGATAATTGATCATTTCATGGGAATATTAAGTATTTCAAATTATGGTTCAATAGAAAATATTTTAGATAAGAGAGATATAGTGACGAATAAAAGCGCCTAGTTTATATTCATGTTTTAATATTTGGCAACTTTTTGTGGAAACTATAATTAGCCTCACTCACAATTGAAAATTCAATAAATGCTTTTAAATGATTTGAAAAAAGTACTTTTAAAAATGAAAGGATATCAGTGAACTTACGTTCAACAAATACTTGAAAACAACCTGTTGCACGGAAATGACCGTTTTGAAGAAAGTAAGCATATGTTCCTTGCTGTACATCAAAACGTAGCAGCGACCAATCGCTTCTTATGGTCGAAGTTAGGGCGTAATGAGGTCTCGAACAAGTCGTTCATGCTTAATCTAGTTATGAATTCATTTCTCGTCTCGAATTCAGGTTTCTATTTAAAAATACTAGTATTACTTCAACCATTGATTTTCTTTTCTTTCGCTATTTTTCCTCACAGAACAGTATGACTTGTTAGTTTTCGTGTCTCTTTCTTCACTTGTTCAAATCATGTTGTTGTTCCTTTTTGCTGAAATTACTTTACACGAGTAAACTGTAAACGGCTGTACAGCTCATTTTACATTATGCATGATTACAACAATCCAGAAAAGGATGTATGTAAGTTATTTTCTTAACTTCTTTCCTAACTCTTTATGTGTAACTGTATGTTTTGATAATCATATCTTATGGCATAATTCTTTAGAATTAGTGGAGGAGCAGGGAATCGAACCTGGATAATAGATGTTGGGTATTACTACTAAACTAAGGATCTGCTCCTGGCTTTATGAAAGTTAAAGATAATCAGCTGCTAATACCAACAGAAAAAAAGAGCAAACGATCATTGGTCCCTAAAATTTCTTTTATGAATGGTTATGTCTGCTGAAAACAAATGCTAAAAAATCAAATCATCTTACTCGAATACTACGTGCCTATGATTTACATTTTAATCGTAAAACTTACATGAATATACAAATGGCAGATGAAACGAAAGAATTTTACACCTGTCGAGTCAATTCAACCTCTAGCTGACGAAACAAACAATCAAAAGAACTTAGCGTTATTTTCCTTAACGCACAAGTTATCTATAACGCCTTTGAGGAAAAATCTACTGCCGGTCAATGATATCGCACTGGGGAATACCATTTTTTATGCGGATTTAATTTTTCATTCTAAAACTTAGAGTAAAGTGAGGTGTAGGGCCTTTCTGAAATGGAACAATTACCAAAATATTGCTTGTTGAGAAATTTTGAAATTTTGTTACCTAATACGTCAAAGGGTGAAATCTGAAATTCAAAAATTCAATACCTAGTATGCCCCTAGTAGCATCTACAACAGATTGACACCTGCGTTTCATAATACGGATGAGGCGTTGTATGCAGTACTGGAGGATGACTTAACATTCTTTCCGAAGTGCCTGCACCAGCTGGTCCTTGTTGTTGAAGGCGTGACGCCCACTATACACGTCCAAAGATGCGACTTATATCCGAGGAGAACGCATGCAAGGCTTGAGCATTGATGTATAGCCAGGTTAGGAATTCAGTGGTAAGTCTGGCTGGGTTGGGTGTCCTGCTGGAAAAAATTTGACCTCTCAGAGAGGGCCAACACACACGTGGTTCTAGGATGTCACCAACATATCGCTGAGCCATCAGTTGCCCTTGAACTACTATTTGTTGTGTCTTATGGTGCCAGGATGTGCTAGCCAAGACCACGTTACTTGCGCTTCCGCAGCAGATTGTTGTCTGGCGCAGAAGTTGGCTTAACGCTAACTTCTTCGATGTCATACCTTACGCCTTCTGTCTAGCATATCTTGAATTTGTCCGTGACTCGGATTTTTTCTGTTGGTTTTCAGGTCACTTAAGGTGTTGACGAGATCGCATATGTCGACCATTACGACTTTTCGGCATAAAGACGTTGCCCCTGTACACATTATGGTCTTTTATTCCAGCAACCAGCAAACGCCGACGGACTTTAGACAGATTGATACATTGCTGGCAGTATCCTCTTGTCTTCTTGGCAGTCTGATCTGATATCTGGAAGCAATCTCAAAAGTGCGTAAGAACAATGTGACGGTTCTGTTGTCGAGACGTCACTTTTTGTCTTCCAAGGCGCGGCCGGTCAGCTACATATCCAGCTTCTACGTGTCCTCTCACTTATCTCAATATAGTGGAGTGAGATCAATGCATCATGTGTGCAATCTTGTCGTACGACATTCTACCAGCTACCGTACATACCGACGGCTTAATGGCTTTTGGCGTCACTCAAACGTCCCAAAGTTTAACTTATAAACAAAGGTTGAAACATTCTTGACCTAAGAATTGTAATGATACAATTGATGCACTTGTCGGATTCAAAATAGACAAGCAAGAATGATAATAAAGATTTTCATGAAAACTACATATATGTGCAGAAAAAAAGAATTCCCTAAACTGTTGGAAATATTTGTTTATACATTTTGGTGCGTTATCTGATTTAATTTTCTCTTTGATTCACAGAAAATCTTTATGCAATTATTCCACAATAGTTGCCGTTATAGGATTTTGTTGGAATGGTATATATTTTCCGTTTTGGTATTTTAAATGAAATTTTTTCCGTCTTTTCTTCTTGTTATCAAGAAGATTTTTTGTGTAATTCTGAATGCCTACACACCCCTTAAAAATGAGTCTTTCTTTATAAAGATTGTTGTATATATACAAGCATAGTAACAAGTGATGTTCAATTACTTATACAGGTATATATGTATAAATTTATAACACTAGAAATATCAATTAAAACACAGATAATTCGATGAATGGAGTTTATTTAATACATAGTTATTGTGATAATGGTATTGCCTGGTATCTTAAAAAAATAGTTAACTGTTAACTCGTGGTTTTAGGTAGCGAGTTGTATGAATTTTCAATATCCAAAACGACATATCAAGTAGAACCCATTGTGATTATCACAAAACAGCTCTTCTGAATGTAAATCTGTCACCTTGTTAAATGTGATTAAACTTCTCGCTCTTCAATCATCAGTTTGTTACTGAAACAATGTGTGATGAAAAAAAATTAAAATGGATTTACTTCAGACGAGGAAACGTGAGAGTTAACGTAGTTACGAAGTAACGCGGTAAGAATGTAACGTGAGAGTTAATTAACTTTAGGTATTTTAACGCATAGAATCGTAATTCTGAAGAAATAAGAAAGCTATTATAATCCTTTTCAAAAATTACTTTTCAAAATAATTATTCATAATTTTGGATTATTTAATTGCATTTGTTACAAGTATTGATAAGGTTGAAAAATAATTGTATATAATGAAATTGACACGATTCTTAGAGAACAATACCTTTTTTTGCAAAACGTTCTCATTAAACCGTTGTGAAAATGTTCACTAACAGGGAGTCAATAAAACTACACAAATTAAGTAATGTACTTACAGAAATACGTCCAGCTAAATCCGCAGAAACTGGGTTTTTATCACAAAATACCTCGACAGTGAAGTAAAAGCCTTAAGTTGCTTAGTGATACTAAATTTTTCCTGGTCATTTAAACTGACTCATCTTCCTAAAATGTAAAGCTGACATTGAGATAAGCCTACTTAACAAGCATAGGATGATTTGAAAACAAGGAAGTTAAAATTGGTATTGACCGGAAAAGAAGAAAGGCCTTATTCTATCTCTTATGTTTAGTCTATTCAACACGCACTTATGTCTCATATACTGTACTGTCATGTTTGTGCAACGTTAATTGTTCCTCTCTATTGAACTATTGAATTTTGAAAGGTCTAAAAGTACTTATCGTGCCGAGGTCAAGGTCGCAACCCGCTTTTGACCTACACCGACTGCTGGCTACAGTTCTAATTCCTAGTATATTCAGTTGATGATTTAAGAAAAAGGAATGATCACCATTTTTTTTCTTCAAATTTATACCACAAACGAGTTTCAAGATTGCCTACCGGGGTCAATGTTGACACGCAACGCGCGCGCACACACACACATGAAACAAAACAAAAAATTCCTCGCACTTGTAGAAGTATAGTTTGTCTATCTTAACTTCTCTTTTTTGACATTTGGAAAAAAGGTATTAGTATTTTGAGCTTGAAACTGAATAAAATTAACTAACAACTTACACAGTTACAAGTTCAAGTACTCTTTGAGTTTAGTTCCCAAACCTTTCCTCATTGAGAACGCACCCACGCAATAGAAACATCGTTTTGTTTGTATTACTGTTCACGTTCAAATGTTTCATCAAAAAAGAACTTTATATATGGGCCTAAATATGAGTCTAACATATCTTTTTTTTCGAGAAATGGCATGTAAATTACACAAGTTGAACAATTTTAAACTCTCTATCATCTCTCATTTAATAGCAAGACCCATGCAAATGAATAGGTACTGCTTTTTATTCAACAATATGAACATTTCAGCATATTTTGCACGTTTTGCTACATATGTCGACCGCCATTTTTGTATCACTGCAAACGTCATATCCGGTGGCTAGAATGACTGCGCACTGGCTCTTGTCAGCACATGGTCCTGACGCAGAAGCTAAAACAGAGTGTTTCAAACTATTCAGCTGGTAAAAAATACGCTAAACATCAAACAAGTAAGATAAAAGGGTCTTTAGCAGAATATTGGTCAATCCTAAATATAGTGATAATATTAGTTTAAACCTGTTTATCTTAAAATCAATTGGGTAACCTCTCATTGTGTTTCAAACTATTCAGCTGGTAAAAAATACGCTAAACATCAAACAAGTAAGATAAAAGGGTCTTTAGCAGGAGATTGGTCAATCCTAAATATAGTGATATTATTAGTTTAAACCTGTTTATCTTAAAATCAATTGGGTAACCTCTCATTGTAACTTATAATAACCCTTCTCGATTGCAGCTTCCAGGATTCAATCTACATTTGGTATTAATAGTCATGTAAACGTTTGATTCCATTTACTTGGTGATTAGGCTTTGCAATGTTGACATTGTGACTTCTGTGTAAAGACTGGTTCGGCAGTAAAATGCTACATATCAACTTCCTTAAGAGAGTGTCAGGTGTGAGGACATTTAAAAGCAATTTGACAGCTATTGTTCTTTTAGAGAAATGCTGAACAATGTTTCTGTTCTCTGAAAAATAGGCCAACACGGAAAATCTTTCATTAATCCCTGCTTGACTTAGAACTGTATTTACTACAACTATTTTCTTTATTTTGTAGGACCGAAAAGAACAAGCTGAATCCACGAAAAACCAATGATCACTATATTCTTCGAATAAAAAGGGAAATAAACCAACCTGTACAATTATCATTACAGAGATATGTGTCACAGCATTGCCAACACTTCCCTGCAGCCAACCTTTTTCCTGCCTCACACAGCTACAAAATATCAAACTGTTTGTGTTTGGTTTAGATTATGTAAACTTATAGGAGGCGGAAATGCGATGCTTTCTTTTCTCTTTTAAACTTCAGTATAGACAACAATGGTTATTGTAGGTTCTGCAAATAAAGAACTTGGAAGTTTAAGACAAATAAATAACACCTCTTATTTTATGGATGTCGCATTCTAGGCTGGGCTCAAACCAGGGACCTTACATGGCTAAAACGTATATATATATATATATATATATATATATATATATATGAAACGTTCACAGTAATAACAATGACAAATGTCCAAAACATCATCGCAACTCACATGCTAGTCTCTGCTACTGAATCAATTAATATTAAATTTGTATTATACAACAAATACCAAAATTGGTGTTATTCAAATTTAACACATTTCGATTGGTTTAACTTACGCTCTTTTCTAGACATTTGGCCGTGAATCCTTTTTGGTCTTCAAACAGGGAACATACCTAGGAAAGCAGAATGTAAATGTATTAACATTACGCAATTACGTTTAATAATATACAAGTATTCGTCAATGATTTGCTCTATATCAGTTTGTTATAGTACTTTAGTAAACAAGGTATACATGCGGAGAGTTTAAAGTATCATCTGACTAAAAGAAACACCAGTAATATGAAAACTATTTAGAGATATATGCTATCAACTGTATAAAGATAAGTTACCTCTCCTGTCTGACATCTGCTATGGGTCTTCGATGCTCCGCTTATGGGTTCGTTGGTGTATGTGTAACAGACTGGACGGTGGTCAACTAAAATGCATTCCTATTTATACCTTCTAACATTCAAACATATATGCAACATTATATTAGTAAAAGTTATTAATTGTTAAAAACTTTTATATGACTTATTTATTATACCTATAATTCCATTCTTACAACATGCAAAGTAACCAATGTTTGCTGAGAATTCCGTGCCAATTAACCGTATGTTGCTTGAATCATGTTACTCATTTTATTTTTTTGCACACTGATACACTCATTTTTCCAAACTGTAATGATGTTGCTGTTTTTTTGCAAACCCTTATGACGATTTAGGTAGCTAGATTTCTGCCTCAATTTACTTGTCTATAAAACAAGTGGGTATAGTGGCCCTACGTCTTGATGAGCCAAATGATGTCAACTGCTGTGTCTCCTGTTAACATCCGCTTTCTCTTTGCATTGCCTTATACATCTAGTCCTTTGATCAATCAAACGAAGATCTTAATTCTGTAAGAATGATTTTCGATTGGAGTTTTCATGATTGACTTGCCATTGTTTAGAATATATTTGGCAATTAGACAATTGGTTTAAGACTGGACAACACTTTCCTATACTAATCAGAACGACAAGATAATGCTTATTTGTTAAATAAGACGTAGTTTGTCTCTTGGCGTGGCATTTAAAATCCAAGCAAGGTGAACAAATACAATATTCTACCTGTTGTGGTGGGAACAGTCGTCGTGGTGGGGGCTTGGGTAAACCTGATATTAGCTTTCTCTGCAAAAATCGATATAACGATGAAAAATTAATGTCCTCATAAGAACATGAACTGTTTACTTCTGCTCGATTTTGTTCTCAAGATCTTATTTGTTCAGATACATCTCGCAAATCTTAATCCTGAGGAGAAACGTTATCCGCTGAGATGACCATGACTTCCTTAACATTTATCTTATATAATCTTCCTACATGCAGTTTCGTTCTCAGGCAGAAGTGTGAGATTATGCATACCATGAACTATCTTTTTTGGTATAAAGATTTAGACCATATCATGAACAGAAAAAAAGGTACTAGTTTAAACATGTTTATCAAGAAGATTCAGTCTCCAGCACACGTGTCTTATGTGACAGTGAAAAACCATGTGCATGAAACATGCTGAATTCACCATAGAACTCATGTGAATACATGTATATACACATGACTTACGTAGTAAGCGAATGAAACTATCCGGTCACATTTTTATTACATAACATGAGACAGACATAAGGAAAATAACAGCTGAACATTAGTTTCGATTTTATTTTAGGAAGTAGTACATAAATAGTAGTACATAAATACAATAAAGTGTATGTAAAGCTGAGCTAGGAAACTTGTAACTTACGCGGTGTAGGCGGAGGTCCGTGTGTTGTTGTCGCCGACACTGCTCCAGTGGTTGTCGTTTGCGTTGTAGAGGGTGTAGCTGTAGGTGGTGCCGGTGTCAATGGTCCTGTTCGTATTAAAATATGTTTAATAACGGATTCATATAGCATAGATGTGGCTACTCTGTTCTTTCTTACAACTAAATTATTTGTGACTGTGCCACATGATAATTAACTGTCAGCCTTTGAACGTACAGAAGAATTTATATTATGCTTACAGGAACAAAATTTAAAAAATCATTATTTAAAAAAGGCTTACAACTTGCCTTCTGTGCTTAAGATCCAATATGATAGGTAGTTATATATGTTATAAATATCAAATGTAATGTTCATTTTATTTATTTTTAGCTTTATAAAAACTAACCAGTTATTCCGACATTATTGAGGCTTGTCTGCGGTGCCGGATACATGTTCAGACCACTTACTGACATGTTCATGTTTACGTTGACGTTAACGTTGATATTAACGTTTGTGCTCACGTGACCATTTCCTATCCTGAGAGGAACGCTGTTTGTATGCGGAGTGCTGTGTGGCTTTGGTTGTCCGCAGGATCCCGTATGTTGATTATTAATCGTCAAATGGGCACCTGTGTGCGGATGCCACGATGTAGAGACATGGTGAGTTTGTTGCTTACCAAGGTCAACATGTACATTAACTTGCCATTTGTGGGTCACTGTGCTCACGATAAAATTAATGACCTTCTTTACGGTGTTGTAACTCAGCGAGCAGCCATGATGCCCATGTAGATGACCACCATTGGAATAAATATAGTGGTGACCATGGTGATTGTGACCAAAGTTTACTTGCATGGATGTTGTGAAGCCATGGTGATGGTTGGTCAGGCCGTGCATGCAATGACTTGTTACCGGATTGACCAGAGCTATGGCTATGACTATGATGGTTACTATGACTATATTGACAGTAGCTATGGTGGCCATGGTTGCTATGGA
Organism: Cyclina sinensis; assembly: GCA_012932295.1. Taxonomy (NCBI): domain Eukaryota; kingdom Metazoa; phylum Mollusca; class Bivalvia; order Venerida; family Veneridae; genus Cyclina; species Cyclina sinensis. The sequence goes on from JAAONU010000016.1 coordinate 5,729,276, forward strand.
AATGACACGAGTGTCCATGGTGATGATGACTATCACGGCGACGATCAGGAGACAAAGTGACATCACCAACAACGTCAAATTCAGCAAAAGGAGTAGTCAGTTTGTTGCCGACTATTTCCATGAAACTGTAATCTTGTTGCTCAATGTCCGCGGCTGATAAATGAAGAGAAAACAGTTGTTTGGAATAGATTCATGCATATGATCATGTCATTTTTTTACAGTAATTAAATTATAATCGCTCAGTTCCTTTTTAATTGCCAGACATTTTTTCGTTAACAAGTGGACCTGAAAAGGGATAACGGATTTTAGACAAACTCATTTGCACATCTGCTAATTTTTAAAGCACATAATAGTGCATGCAGAAGGACCTTTTTCTGTGTTAGTTTATTTAGTCCTTCCTGTTATTAAGACGTCAACTTCATGTAGTTCTTTACGACTTGCAATAAAAGGTTATTTTCTATATATCACCCCTTAAATGCTTCTTATGCTGTACATTCACTCAATATAATTAAGACTCTACGTTGCACGCTAATTACAAACCAGATATACCTGTCATGTTGCAACGGTCTCCTGCAAAACCTTGTGCGCATGCGCAGAAATTCTCTCCTGCACATTTACCACCGTTTAGACAGTATCCGGCAGGACATAGACCTGGAAATTGGTGTAATAGTTTCATTTTCCTCCACAAATCGTTATTTTGTAAAACCAACCCTAAGAACGTCCACAATCTACCATGTCACTGATATTTATGTACAAAAACTAACTTAGTACCGAATGGGTCCAATACAATATCTCACACTCAACCGACTAATATATTTACCTAATGCTAGAAAGCGAAGATAATTCGATCAAATGTTCAAGTAAAAGCAGAAACATTAATAAATTTTGCTGCAGAGACATAAAGACGAAACCATAAATGCAATATGCTTTCAACTATATTTGAGTCGATTAAACTGACTTTAAGTCGCTCCAAAAACAATACAGAAATGAATTTCTGAAAGAAAAGAATTTAAGTTATAATACTCTTCGCTTGATTCTTCGCTCAATGACAAATGGTGAAATGACAAAGAAAAGGCGAAGATGGCTTACAAAATAATCACAATTAAATGATTTTAAAATCAAAAAGTAAAAAAAAAAAATCATAGCAGCCTCATAAAAAATGCTATAAAGGAAAGTAGATATACTGTCTGCAGCGCATCCTACTACTGCAAATCTAAAACACGGGTAGATATTGTGGGACTTTGGTGTCAAAGTCAGAATGGACGTAACCAAGGGTGGATCAAACTTCAGTCTTCTTTCAGCAGACGTTCCATCTAACGCAGGAAGATCCTGAAATGTGTTACTGGTAAACTAGAGTCGTGAAAACTTGTGCCTAATTTAAATCCATGTTATGTATTGCAGAAGTAAAGCTTCAGTCACCGTATTCGTTATTATACGACAGAGGCTTGAACATAATAAGCCCTCTTGAAGTTTTTCTGTCATATATTTAAAATTAAGTTTCTAAACCTTTACTAACAGTTAGATTTAGGTAGTTATTATCGACTATATGAGATATGCTTTTTCAGTTTGATGCATTAACTCGTAATGTTTTACAGATACTTTCTTCGAATTACAGTTTACACCAGAAAAGGAAATCTCAAGACAATACTGAGAGTGGAAGTTTATAAGCTAACTAATTTGCATGTCGTTTCAGATTTGCCCAGACAGCAACCATCAGTTCATGAACAACTGAACTACCTGGAACACTCGACGGTAAATCACTCTATTGTAAGGTTGCTTGATTAAATCATTCTAACACTGGAATCGCAATGAATTATTCTAAATGTATTGTGATTACTTCAGCATATGACATCAAAGTTCTGCTGTTGTCCCCTGGAAGGACGTACTGTAGATCAAAAGTCTCAAGGAACGCTTCCAGTGCAAAGTTGTGAGTTGGAGGAGGACAGGACGCCAGCGTCGTCTGAAGAACCAACTCGTGTACAGCTATAGTTCCCGGCAAATTGATTTGTAGTTTGGGCTTATTGTCATGAGGGTTCGGGCACCAACCAATGTATTTTCGATCTGGTATTGCTGTGGAGTAAATGTTTTTGCTTTGATAAAGATGTTTCGTAAAACTATCAAAGCATCCTAGGAGAACTTTCAGATCAAATTTCTGAAACTCAGATTGATTTGGTGTTGTTAGCATAAAGAATTACATGCCAGATACATAAAATTAGATTTTCAAAAGAATTACAATCTAAATAAATGCCAAGAAGTGACAGCTAGAGTTAAAATCAGATAATGGCTTAAGACGGTTGCTAAATTGAGGCTACGACAGAACGCACTGGAAACTTAAGCAGCAATGGAAAGGAATTTACCTTTGCATTAATATAACTTTGTACTAGCTGAACTTGCAGTCAGCTTTGTGAAAGTCAGTGACAGATGCATAAATGTTCATATAACAGTACTTACCGGAACAGTTCCTCGCAAAAATATCGCCTGCTTGATAATAGCTGTCTTGTGATGTAGCCATGACCGACCCCTTGCTGAGTGGAAGCCGAGCAGGCGTGCAACCCTCTTAAATGAAGAAAACATTAGCATTTTTGATTTTTAAGTAACGCATTACTGTGGACCCTAAGCTTCAATGAACTTTTGCCGAAAAACAAGCGCAACATATTCAATACATGCTGTTACATTCAGTTGATAAAATAAATAAAATACATAAATAAATGGTTAATAATATACATGTATATAGTATTTGGCATTGTATAATCGTATCTTTTTATCATGTTATCATGTATTCACGTTAAGTTACCGAGGTTTCATATTCTATCTTGTCTTTGTTTGTACGATAACTTGCCAAATAAAAGATCGACAACGAGAAAACACGAGAGCCCCAAATGAACAAAGTATTATATTGAATCAGGCAATGATTGGTATCAAGACTTATTTAAACGTGTTGTGGTAAGTTTAGGAGATAGGCGCCTTGAAGGTGTATAATTTGTTTTCATTTCATTTATTCTAGACATATCTATAGGAATCGTTGCAAATTCGCTTAATTTGGAGGAAAAGATTGTAGATATTGTTTCCAATTAATTTCAAAATCACTGCGTATCGTTAGATTATCCGTCTTGATTTTTACAAGTTAACGAAGTAAAATTTTTCAACATTGTCTGACTAAAACCTTTACACCGTAAATGTTTTTAATATCCAAGGACTGAATCATTTGTAATGCCATGAAGCGTAATCAATATTTGACCTGATTGAACTGGTAGCAGGTGCAAATGCATATCCACGAAAACATTTTTTTTCCTTTGCCACGAAAAAACAATAGTTTCCCCTCTCCCAACTTTACAGACATTACAGATTAGTTAACTTACCTGTAACAATAACTGTCTAAACAATATGTTAAAGAGCCTACTTCATAATAATGATTTTACCAAATCATCTGTAATTATTTATTTATTACCTGTTAAAACGAGGGTCACAGAGAGAAGGCAACACAGCAGCAACTGTCATCGTTCTGGAAAACATTTAAGTTCTATAAGCATTGATGACTTAAAGTTGATAAATCCAATATAATGTACCAGCATGCATACCGGTATGTTAAGTGCAATGTAAACTTAAACTACATGTGGACGTAATATGTCACTGATTTTTTACGAGTAAGTACCATTTGTTTAGTCTTGCAAAGAAAGAATGCACATATTTTTTTCACTTTATTCAGGAAGAAATGAATATGTTATTTTTTTCGTTTATTTCTATCAAAAACATGTTTTTGTTCATACTTCAAAAAGTTAAGCGGGTTTCACCTTCGTTCAAAATCTTAGAGGTCATCGTTTAATATTAAGTAAACATAAATTGCTTAAAAACAGTAATATTATCTGGTACAAGGGACAATTATTAAACATGTTTTTAAATAAGGCTACAAAGAAGAAAACCCCTTAGCATCTCACATGTTAACATACCTAGATCCTTGGCCGAATGAAGTATCGTAGATAAACCGAGGTCATGTAGAAATCACCCTAATGATAAGGGCAACTGATAATTCATTTTTAGAAAGCAGGGGTCACCGAAAGGGACAACACTGTATAGATGTAAGACCAAAATTTGACAAACGAATGACCTACTGTTGCTATTCAATGATTATTCACTTTATATAATATCAAAAAAGTAAATCACACCTTTATTAAATCAATGAAATACAAGAATACATAATATTAGGGTTTAATGTATCTTGAGCGTTTTTTTTTTGTATCTTTGTCATTTTTTTTTTAAATTTGCTTTTTAATAACTCTGAGATCTACATAAATGTCTTGGAAGTGTGTCATATACATTGATATACTAGCCCCCTTATCATTTGGTTTCTGGTGTGTTAAAGACTTCAGTAAATGTCTTGTTAGGTTAAAGTTTTCAAATTCAACAGTCATATACAAGTTGACATAGACCTATAACTAACACTGATCACTGATGTTTATATCGTGCGACAGAATGTCACGAGTAAGATTTTATCCTTGCCTTGTGAATCGTCTATTTTAACCTTGGCCTTCTTTAGGAAGGCTGATAAGGTCATCCTATTAAGTGCAAAAAAGAAGAATATTGAGGGCATTGGATCATTGTTGTGCAGTCCTAAAAGCCAATATTTCCATTTCATTTTGCCACTTTGAATATCAAATTTTTGATGATAGCAGCTATGTATGTTAAATGTAACTATACACAGATTTGATAAATGTTGCATGGTTGTCGAATTGAATAGCACAGACATGCAGAAATCGAAGTATTCACAATTAACCCTAATGTCAAGTCTACTACGAGTAATGAAACCACTGATTCAGTCTATCAAAGCTCAAAATATGGTACGTTTTTAACATCTGTGCCCTAATCTGTGTATTGTTTTATTTTCTTTTTACTGGAATCGTTTTTTTTGGACTATTTCCGAAAGTGAGGTAGCAAGTTTGTGCTCATATACATTCAGAGTAGAATTCATATAAGCAAAATGTTTCACTTACCCACATCTGAAAATTGTCTCAGATTTTTTGTTAATTTTATGGATAAGTTCAGATGAGCAAAATTATAATTCTTGTTTGTAAAATGCCCCCCCCCCCCCCACGCCCCACTTTTCTTGCTACTCTTTGTGGGTACTGATACAAATCTACAGGAATATGTTTGTAAAAACCATTTAATGTGAACTTTATGAACTCTATATAGAATGAAAAAGAAATTTATTTGGTGATTTTACAGCCTCTAAATAGCCCTATGTATACTAGCTTGTCCTGACTGACAAACATGACCATCGAGTGCTGATGATAGGAAGCAAACCCATTCAAAATACTGAAAATCCTGAGCGCTAACGACTTGTTTTCCAGGGAGTTAAAAATATATTACGTTCACCCAAAAAGCAGTGATTTTATGTATACACACGTGTAGTTCCATTTTTTCTTGTGTCACAGTCTTTAGCTTTAGTAATGTTTTACCATTCGTTTATTTTATTTTTGATCAACCGCTATTCTTATGGCACATCTGATTTCTAAATTTAGAAATTGTCAAGTACCTGAATCACGTGATAAACATGTATCTTGTTATGCCATCGTCAATCGAAAAAAGGCGAAGGGGCATTAACAGTTGCACCTGTTCGTCCGTCAAATCTCGCTTCTGCGCATATAAATGAAAAAAGTTTTCACAGATTCCTTTTATATTTTGCCTGTATATATGTGACTTATGAAAGCACAGTTTGTTTTCGAAGTTGATCGTGACAACTCCAATTTTATATCAGAGTTATAGATGTTTTTTGACTTAACTTCTGTTAAAAAGGAATTCACTTTCCAAAACGCGGTGTTACAGGGCATGATATTTCCAGTTTTATCAGAGTTATGGATCTTTTCCTACTTCCTAATTTATTTGAGTTAAAAATAAAGTTTCCGCACCTTTAAGGTCAACACTTGGAAGGATTTCATACCGGATAGCCTCAGCGAGCCGGTATAACAATAGGATTTACTTGAAAAACAACGAAAACCAAGCTAGAACTCCGAACACTTCTGAAGCTTCAAAGCCGCCTGGCTTCCAGTTTTAAGAGGTTGTAGTTCAGAAAAGCTGGAGACCAAGTATTACGTTATATCAAATCAACCAATAGAAAGCTCGCTTTCAAAGCAGACATATTTCCCCGTATTAAGAGGCTATTATCATATTTACGCAAAGCACACATTAAAGCGCAAAGGCACATGGAACGTTTTAGCAAGGTGCCTTGATAATCTACTGTTTTATAAACTGTTAACTTAAAATGACCATCATTAACAGAAAACAATATCTAAGCCAAATATAGAGCAAGAGTTACATCGACTATTTTTCTTCGTTTCTCGAACTGTTGTCACCGTCAATGAAGCTCTTTTCGTTTCCCACGCGTCTTTCGGGGGTTAGGAAAGGGTGCGAAATGGAGTCGCTACTAGCTTTTTAAAAGCTAAACCTGTTACTCTTTATTATGCATATTCATCTTAATCATCTGCGTCTGCTTATCTGTGTCCCATGGAAACATTTCTAGTCATTGATTGGATTTGGCCATTGGAGTGGGAGATTTTATGGTTGAATGTGTAATGGTATCCGTTATTGACTAAACTACAAAGCATTTGCTTTCAGTAGCAAGAAATGCACATGTTTTTGTCATTTGGCTAGAAGACATTATGAGGGGAAAGTCGAGGCTTTTCACAGCTCTCTGTTATACCAGTTAGAGCTTTCATTGCTTTTCAGGTAAATTCCCAGTTTACCCATGTCTTTTTTCCTTTACTTACAGTATAGTTTAGTACATTGTGTAAGCTTTATACTATATCAACAGTTTGTAGCTTTGATAATTATTCCTGCGCTGTCCTTAGTTGCATATTTATCTCTTTTGCTTGATTACTTATTTACATATGCTTATATTTGTTTTATTATTATTACACGCCCTCTATTTCTGTCCACCTGTCTTGGATGAACAATGGACCAATTAAATTAATACATTAAAGCGAGTTGTTAACTTGTGACAACAAAAGGGAATTTCGATAAAATAGAAAGACCTGTCACACTTCTTTTACAATTACACTGTCTAATCATAATTACTCCGTCAATGTATCTCCAGTGTTCTTGATCTGATGTAAGACATGTCTGTGCATCTTTGATAAGTCTAATTCATAATTCAGTATCCACCACATACTAGCCTATTTTTGTAAAAAAGTGGCCCAGTCACTGGATATGACGTTTGTGCTCAGACTTTTGTATAAGACATTGTGACATTGAAAAAAAATCCCCGGATGAAGACCATATTTACGTACGTATCACGATAATAGTTTTGACGTACTATGGTAATGAGTATCAGGTGTAAAATGCCATACTATCGTCTCATTATGCTGCATACTTTGGTTGGAAAAGGTCATACGATTACATAAAAGCTAGAAGTCAGCCAACATTTACGTATGTAAATCACTACTTCATTTGACAACTTTGTGAAGTTAGCCCGACATCGTAAGTACTGTTGGTGAAAACGAAACTAATGAAACAAAGAAACACCTTAATTAACACACTATTATTTAAATCTAGAATAGGCCATTAAATGTAGAGTGGAAGGTACAAGCTGTAATTTCACTTCTCAATCCATTGTTACGCACTTTAACCAGCGTATCCGTATAATAGGAACAGAGGAGTTGATGCACTGCATCAGCTCCTCATTATACGATCTATAGAGATCAAAGGCCAGAGCAGTTGATGCACTGCATCAGCTCCTGAGTACTTTGTACGCTAGTATCACTATACATTGTATAGGCAGAAGAGTTGATGCACTGTATCAACTGCTCTATTCAGTGTTTTTATATAGTAAATGAGACGAGCATTTTAACCACTCTATTTCATATGTCTATATATAAATGACAGAGGCATTATATTATTGACCTGTGGTCAACGTATATAGACTTAAACGACTGGAGGTGCTCATGCGCAGTTTGGGTGTTGTGCAAGATTGGAACTTTAGCTAATGGTCAGTCTTGGTTTTTGGTTATCTCTACCTGTCTGTGGATGAATTTGAAATTGTGAATATCTGACAGACTTGCTTGAAACACAACGACCCACTGCGCACCCAAGGCACTGTGCCACGTATATAATGCGACGGGCATTCGAGATTGCGGAGCCTTGCCCGGCAACATTCACATTTCCAAATTGTCATAGCCTGAAAAGACGAGGCGTTTCCCTTCATGCCATCATCCACGCACTTTTGGCGTTTAGAGTTGGACTAACGTCAACCTACATAGCTCGCCCGCTTGACAAAAGGGTTGTAACAAAGACAGAATCTTTTTATACACAATAATATATTATAACGGTAGAGTTACAAGGTGGGGAGTGCTTAAGGCAACCGACATAGCTGTCTAAAGAATGAACAACTCAAAACACTTTGATAAGTCAGTATATATTTAGTGTGCAATTGTTTCTTGTTTTTTTAATGATTAGGACAAACACTTGATATGAATACTGTACAATTTTTTTTACAAAATATTGCTCTTTCCTGATGTGCTGAATTGAAAAAGAAAAGGACCAGATGAACATACGTTTAAGTATCATGGCATAAGTATTTCAATGTACAGGACAAGTTTGAACAAAGTTTTTTTTTTTGTTCTGGAAATAAAGTCAGAGTTCAAATTCGGTCATGATTACAAAGATACCAAACAAACACTAACTATAACCACAATACAATCTCAAGTACAATCTAAGTGTTAGCTTATTGTCTGGTTTAATTAAATACAAGCCTTTTAACAATGTTAGTAATTGAGTTCTATGATGACATTTAGTGCTTTTGCAATGTACCTTTTCTTACAGATGTAAATATGAAGAAAGGGGATCCATGATGGTGCTGAATTACTCACCTGAGTTAAACCGCTCAGATCATGCAAATCCAATACAAAATTAAACGATTCAACTAGATATAGCTACTTGCCAAATATCAAACCTTTTTGGTTTTGGTTTATAACATGAGGATTTATGAAGGTTTTCCTGTAAATTTCAAAATACGATATATGTGATCCCTGCTATGGGGCTTATACTGATCCCAGGGATCATCATAGGAAATGAGGAACTCCACTAAAGATAGTTACATGACTTTTTTCAAACTCCCATCAACCAGAAAATCCCAACATTTTTAGCTAGACTGTATACCGGTATGTGTACCCTGCCGACACTGACATGCTCTCTAAATATAAGAACCCTGGCGGATAGCCATTCATAACAGAAGGAGCAAACTTTGACAGAGGTTCATTAGACAATACCACACATTTCAGAGCTCAGGTATGAACTTTGTGGTTTCAAAGTTTTCTTTGTTATAACAACTGCAATTCAGAATGGAATGGAATTCTTTGAAGAACATGAAAGAACTTCATCTAGAAGAAACCCGGTCAGGTTTCATTTGACTTCATCTAGTGGCATATGGGGCGATTTGAAGCAAGTTGTTAACTTTCATTATCCATCCAGTGTTATAATGTTATATGTAATTTAAAGCTATTTTTAATTTCCAAGATAAATCCAGTGATATTGGGGAACATGTCATTTGAAGAAAATTCTCAACTGCTACTACCCACTTAGTCGTTTAGGGGGAATATGTCATTTGAAGCAAATACTCAACTGCCATTACCCATCCAGGGGTATAAGGAGGTATGCCATTTTGAGGCAAATTCTCAAGTGTCATTACCCATCCAGTTGTATAGGGGAAATATGTCATTTGAAGGAAATTATGGCTGAAGGAAGTCAACGAACAAAGACTGATCATAAAATCTGACCACAAGCACCTTATGCACAGATTAGCTGTAACATTATTCCCATCATTTTATCATTTTTATTAATTAATTGGTTTCTTAGCAAAGATAATGTCAGTGATGATTTTAATAGGAAAAAATCTGAAGCAAAATACTCAAGTCACATTTTTATGTAAAAATCTTAACTGAGATGAAAATATCTGAATTACTATTAATACTTCAAAACTGAAGTACAGGACTGTATGATAAAGAAAAAACATGTCTTCAAATAAAACATTTCAACATATTTTGAAACACATACAAAAACAAGAGGTCCATAATTCTTGTCCTGGGTCACTCACCTGAAAAAAACTACCAAACAACTGGTGGAGTAGAGGTGGCATGTAATAGATGTGTCAAATGGCAGACAGTTCAAATATTATCAAATAGTTGTTTTTAAACCAAGTACGAAGGTCAATAGTTCAAGGTACACCAAAGTCAATTTTGAAGTATGTATGCAAACTTATACAAATAGTTAAAACTTCAAAGACATAACTTCAAAAACAAGGAACTAGGTCAATAGGTCAAGATCAGCCAAGGTCACAGTTGAACTCTCCATGCAAATTTATATACATATTTAAAATTTCATAGATGTAGCTTCAAAAAAGAAGAAAGTAGGTCAGTAGGTCAAACAAAGGTCAAAGACAAAGGTGAACGAAGGTTAAGTACCCACACAAAGATTTGTTTCGGAATGCGAGGTACTAAGGTGAGGTGGGTGGGGGCTGGGTACCCTGGTGAGGGCTAAGATCTTCCAAAGCCCATCTAATTAACTAGGCAATGCTGAAACATATGTATCTAAGCTCAGAGTATTTCACTTTCTTTAAAAAATGTTCTTATATAACTCAATGTAAAATTAAGTGACCACTTCGGCGGGGAAATTTTGATCAAGGGGTCATGATTTGTGTAGACTTGGTAGAGGTCCACAAGACAATGATACAAACAAAATATCTAAATCCTAGGCCTAATGGTTTCTGACGAAGATTTGTTAAGTTTTTCCAATATAAGTCTATGTAAAATCAAGTGACCCTAGGGCTCGAGTCAATTCTGACCCCACAGCCATGATTTATATAACTTTGGTAGAGGTCCACAAGATGAAGATATGAACCAAATATTAAAGATCTAGACCTTGCGGTTTCAGACAAGAAGATTGTTTAAAATATTTTTCTTATATAGAGGATCAAGTGACCCCTGTTTCAGGGCCAATTTTGCGCCAGGGACCATGATTTGTATAAACTTGGTAGAGGTCCATTTGACAGTGAAACAAACAAAATATCTATATCCTAGGCCTAATGGTTTCTAACAAGATGATTTTTTTCAGCTTTTCCTATATATTAAGTATATGTAAAATCAAGTGACCCCTTTGGTGGTCTAATTTTAATCCAGGGGCCATGATTTGTATAAACTTGGTAGAGGTCCATTAGACAATACCCACAAAACATCTTAACTCTAGGCCTTACAGTTTCTGACAAGAAGACTTTTAAAAGTTTTTCCCTATCAAGTCTTTGTAAAATCAAGTGACCCTTGGGCTTAGTCCAGTTCTGACCCCATAATCATTATTTAAAAAGCATTAATAGAGGTCCACTGGATGGTGTTATTGACAGAATATATAAGCTCTAGGCCTCGTGGTTTCTGACAAGAAGATTTTTGAAGACTTTCCTAATTAAGCCTATGTAAAAACAAATTACCCCTGTGGTGGGGCCAAATTTGACTCGAGGGCCATGATTTATATAACTTTGGTAGAGGTCCACTAGATGATGTTAACTACTAAATATCTAAGCTCTAGTGGTTTCAGAAAAGATGTTTGAAGTTTTTCCTTTCAGTTGCCATGGCAACCAGAGTTCTGCCTGGAATCCATTTTATCTAACTTTGATAGAGGACCACACAAGCATCATTTCTGCAAAGATCAGTTGCAACTGACCCAGTGGTATAAAAGATATTGTTTAATATCAGTTGTGGACAACGGACGATGGACAAAATAGCATACTAAAAACTACATTTGACCTTTGGTCATTTGAGCTAAAAACAGTTGATAAGAAAAAGTCCAGCAATAGTTTTCATTAGTTTGTTTCAACAAATAAGGAAAGTTTATTTTTAATTCGTTTTTTCTGTTATTCAAAAAGCTGTGAACATAGAAACCTACAGTGAATAATACTGCCAAAAGGGTATAAAAATAATATTGTACTAATTCTAGACATGGAAGTATACAAGCCCTGATGTGCAACAAATTTAATACTGTGACCCTGACATCAAGACCTGTATTGAACTTACCATACTATTTGTAAACTCTACTTTAAGTAGTATACAATGAAAGGTTTCGCGAAGTTTGCGAAATGTGTAATTAATTAAAGGTTTAAATTGTTAAAATTAAAGGTTTAAAGTGTTAAAGTAAAAGGATTAAGGTGTATGGTGAAGCTTAGATATTGCAAGTTAGAGTATACGAGTATAGATTTATGTGAAATACTGACGTTGTTTTTTTATAGTTTCATTGCAAGAACGGTGCTATTGCCATCGGTGTCGTTAAGGTCAACGGCCCGATGGGACAACGGTGTTACCGAGTTTGACGGTGCCAGATTGATTCATGTTTTTTTTTTCTTTTTAGCACGTGATTTTTCCCGCTCTCTTTGTTCTGGTATATAAAGACAAATGTTTTACAATGGGTTTGAGTTGTTAAATTTAGGCCCTTGCAACAATATGTTCTTGGATTACAATATAATATTTGGATAAAAAAGGTTGTGAAAATTAAATAGTAAAAGTATTGAGTGTGTTTAGTTTTACTTCTAAATATTTGTAGCAGTTAAAAGTGTAGGAAATGTCTTTTACAAATAAAACTCTGAAAAGAAAAATCTCCGCTACAAAACGTGTCAAAAAGGCTTCTTAAACTGCAATCAAAGATTTTTGCTCTCTTATGAATCTTACCAAGCCAGGTTCTAAAATATTTACAACTATTGCTGAGTGCGATTCATACCCCCACCAATGTCATTGATAGATGGTGACATGGATAGTTCAACAGATGGGAAAGGGAAAACTTTCGTGGCATAAAATAGATGTGTTGGAAAAAAAATCATTGTCAAATATTTGATCTTCATGTGTGACCTTGATCTTGAGCAAGTACAAGGTTAACATGGGTTTTGCACATTGCTATCATGAGGTGGACATTTGAGCCGAGTTTGAAGAAAATCTTTCAGTGGGCATAAAATTTAAAGAGCGGACATGAAAATTTGTCTGACCTTCCAATGTGACCATGACCTTTACCTGACACAAGGGCAACATGGGTACTGCACATTGATTTGTTGGGTTGAATATTTGAGCCAAGTAAGAACATAATCATTCGAGGGGTAAAGAATTTACAGAGGAAAGAAGATACATTGTCTTTTTTTATTGTCAGATATATGACCTTTGGTGTGAGCTTGACCTTGAGCTGACACAAGGGCAATATGGGTTATGAGTATTGCCTTGTTGATCTGAACATTTGAGCAAAGTTATAAGAAAATCCTTGTCTTATAATTCATTGTCAAATATTTGATCTTCAAGTGTGATCTTGACCTTGAACTAGTACAAAGTCAGCATGTTTTCTGCAAATTGCTATCATTAGCTGAACATCTGAGCCAAGTTTGAAGAAAATCCTTCAAGAAGTATAGGATTTACAGAGCGGACACGAAAATTATCTGACCTTCCAGTGTGACCTTAACCTGACACAAGGGTAACATGAGTTCTGCACATTCCCATTTTGAGGTTAACATCAAAGTCAAGTTTGAAGAAAATCCTTCCATTAGTATATGATTCACTAGGCGGACAAGGTGGAGACAGGCCCACAGACCGACGAGACAAAGCGATTCCAGTATCCCCCCCCAACCACCACATTCTGTGGTAGGGGTATAATGAATTGTATAAAAAGCAAAGTATAATTTAAGTAATTTTTGAGGTCCATAACAAGTTGAAAACTTCCTCGATGAGATAAATATGACAGAAAACTGTGGTATTTTTATGTACATGCAAAGCATATAGCCATTTCCACATCTGCATCTTTAACAAGCCACTTGTTGCTGTTCTACTGTTGAACAACCATACTCTGGAAAGTAACAAAAAATGACATGTTTAAAATCTAGGAAGACATATTAATTCAATTACCTGCATCTACAGTTCTTTGACAATGCCATGGAATTACTTAATTCTTCACAGTAGATATTCAAACTATTTCAAGTTTAAAGTATTGCAATGTTTCTTAGACTGATAATATAAACAAATTTTCATATTGTATGACAAAGACCCCAACCTTTTTGAGTTCCAAATTGAACTAAGATTTTTCTCTTGCTCACACCTAGTAGACAGCCTTCTTGGCCAATACTTAATTTGAAGTAAGTACATTTGTATAAAGAAATTTGTTTGGGCATCAACTATCATACTATAAAACATATTCTATCAAAAGGCACTGTGCACTGGCAAACATAAGGCGCCAAATAGTGAACAAATATACTAGTAATTATTCTTTATCAAGAGATCATAATTCAGGTAGATCTTAATGATAACACACTTTCTGTCAAAACTGATTAAAACTGATTTAGAATCGTAGATGATAAAATTTAAAGTATTAGATACAAATATCTGTAGATAGCAGATATCTCCTTGTCATTACCAGGGATGGGTTACTTGTACTTGTACTCAAGTACTATGAGTAAAAGAACTGTTTCTTTCCAGTACTTACCTGTACTCAGTACTTATGCAAAAATTCTGTACTTGTACTCATACTTACACAAGTACTGCCTCTCAGATACTCAGAACCCACAGGTATTTCATCAGTGCAGATAAGTACTTCGACCATTTTTTTGCTTTTACTATAACTAAGATAAAGGTGAATTTGTTTTTTCTTGAAATACACTATTTCTCAATAGTCTTTATGACACCTAAGGTCCTTTCAAACTGGTTAAAGCAAGTTCAGCAAGTGTGAAAAAATACTGTAGGCATGTTCTTACTGTCTTGTGTAGAGGAGAAACAGGTCATTTAAGTGGCTATTATGATATTGTTACCTATAACACTAACAGTTTAATCTAATGTGGTCAGTATGCATGACAATCAAGGGTTCAGTTATTGTTGTGGTAAGCTGTTATTGAACACAATTTGACTTTAATCAAGTTTCCTCTTTTGCAGTTCAAAGACTCTTTAGCATTGGGGGGAAATTATTCTGCCCTGACAGATGCATTCTTATCATAATACATTTTGGTCACATGTATGTTTGTCATGGTATTAAGCATGTGCTTGTAAAGTAAATCAAGAATAATGGATCTTATGAAGTACTAATTGTTTACTTATAAGTACCATGAGTACTACTCAAGTACCATTTAAAAATGTACTTGTACTTGCTGAATAAGTCCTAGGTCATCTAGTACTTGAGTACTGATTCTCAGTACTTGACCCATCCCTGGTTATTACTGTCACAAAATGATAAAGACATTATATGTTCTGGTTCTGTTGTCTAAAATTATTTCTAAAAAGGAATGAGTTCTTAACGTTGGCAGTTTCATCACAATAGTTACAATAAAGTACCTTATACTTTGAAACATTGAATTCCATATAAAAAGTGTCAGGGTTAATACATAAGCTTAGTACATTATCCACTGTGTTGCATTAGAATGAGATAACACCAGATCTGAGTTTGAATTGAAAAAAAAAATTCTTAAAACATGAACAGTTACCCAGGTGCACAGTCACCTTTAAGTTAAGTACTTAGCAACAGACACGTTTATGGTTCTTTATGCAGAAAATGTTCAAACCTGTAATATTGAAAATGTTTACTTGGAAACTCACAATCTTGCTTTCAGATGTCCCAAGAAGCCAACATGTTTGCACTCACTTGCTAAGGCCCTGTTTTTCTGCCCCCAGTTACAGCTGATAAAAGATTTATCTACAAATATAAAAAGAAAAGTAGATAATGCCCCTGAGATATTCAGATGCTGGGGTCAGTTACAGTAACAGTATACCAGCTTAAATGTTTATATGTATATAACATGTGAATCAATGTCACAGTCAGAACACAGAAGAGCCATTTATTTACTGATTTGATTACACAAATAGAGCAGAATAATTAAAAAAAGCACTGAATCTGCAGGGGCTGCACTTGTTATACCACAAGCCACTCTTTTTAATTACATTATGGTTATAGGGCCAATACTTTTACTTCCTAAAATAAGTGTTGTTTTTTCATAATCATGCTTAGTATTCAGACAATGATTTCATATAGTGGAAACATATAATTGAAACGATTTTTACTTCAATAAATATCTGCAGTGAATCAAAACTTAGAAGAAGCATAATGTTTAGTATCTTCAGTCTTGACTAGAAGGCTACATTTGTAGAATTGATATCTAAGCTGCATTTATTAACTGGTATAATATGCTACACTACATATTGCGAAGGAGATAACTGACTTATGACTCTACACCCCTTGATTTCAGGAAAGCATGTATATAAACAGTATTAAACATACATTTGATGCTTTTTCTGAGAGAGTTTTTTAGGAGGGCCATTCATTGTATTATACAGAATTTTTACATTGTACAGAGCTGACCGAAGTGTTAGAGAATCACTTCTAGTGACTTCTAATTA
The DNA here is from genome assembly GCA_012932295.1 of Cyclina sinensis. NCBI lineage: Eukaryota > Metazoa > Mollusca > Bivalvia > Venerida > Veneridae > Cyclina > Cyclina sinensis. The sequence goes on from JAAONU010000016.1 coordinate 5,745,655, forward strand.
TAAACAAGTTATAAATGAGAGTGTAGAATTAAAGTAGTGATAAGCGCAACATATTTTGTGACTTATTTCACTGTAACTGGACTTTCCATATGGAAATGTATAACGTTAAAATGAAACAAAACAGCACACTGTTGACAGTCTGACAGGTCATCACCAGTTGCAACTGCCTTGCGAATACTAACATTCACTCTCTCCTATATTTCTACTGTAGAACAATTAAAATGTTCAACTATATTTAGGCTGGAGCTTGAAAACAAATCTTGTAAATGGTCAAATTTAAAACACCATGATGAAACAAAGCAATTTGAAGGCCTTTGATTCCAAAATAAGTTTCACCTTAAGCAGACAATATTATGGTCATAATTAAAAATGAGCAATGCATTGATATATTTAGAATATTATTTTAGAATATTATATTCTTGATACTGGAAGAACTTGTAGAATATAGTCTACCTTTTTCTGATTTTAATTGTCCTAAAGGGCACACCTGTCCTTGTCCCTCCTGAAGAGCTCCATGGCCCATTATTTGGTTTCATTTGAAGCCTCTGTAAACAGGAGAAGGTATAACCTTCAGATAATCTAGATCTATTATAAACAAATGAGGTAAACAATGCACTTTCCATGAACTCTCTGATCTTAAATGAGATAATATTCTCTCTTTATGTAACTACTTTTTTGACCAGTTAGTAGATACCCATTTTCCAAATACAAAAAATACCATGTGAATCTCATGCCGTGTATGGATTATTCTGTATTTTATTTTAGATAATGAAAATAAGTTTTCAAGTAAAGGTACTTTATTCAGACTAATACAGATATGCTGAATGAATCAACTGAATGTTCCACTCCTCTTTAAGGCTTTTCTAATAGCTTAAAGAAAAAATGTATTTCTTCTCTTTCTATCATAAAAACACATTGACTGCCATAGGCATAAATATATCTGTACGTTAACGTTATATGAAACTTGTCAAACAAAATATAATTTAAAAGATACCTTTTAAGTTTAAAACTATACTTAATATGAAAGTGTCCGTATACTTATGCTAGTCCGCTTATTGTTCCGGTAACGGCGGTATGTCAATTCAACAAGCACGGCCACGGCGTCTCTGAATTGTCAAGCTCCAACAATACGCAGCAATATATAACCCGTATCAAATGATGAAGTTCTGGTACAACTACCAAAACACGAAAAATACTTATCCAAAATTTCCTCGAATATTTATGAAATGTCGTCAAATAGGCTCCTAACTGGAGCATCCTCAACTTGTTTACTTTTCAAATCACAGCTGCGCGTGCAACTGTTGTCGACATCACTCGCACCTGGAATTTTAGTCTGGAACACGTTTATTATCTGTACGTTCTAGCTCTACAAAATACAGATTTTATCTCAGTCTTAATATCGCCCCCTCTCGGAACGCTGTAAATAAACAAATATTTCAAGTTGACTGACAGACATTAATTACTGAAAAATAACGGCATAATAAAAAAACTCTAAATTAGTATACACAAAATAAAGATGGTTTTACAGAAGGTTGACATACTGCACTTCCACTGGGCATAATAAAAAACTCTTAATTAGTATACACAAAATAAAGATGGTTTTACAGAAGGCTGACATACTGCACTTCCACTGGGCTGTCTTGGTAAGTTGATAAAAACCGACATGAAGTAAAAGTTTCATTTCAAAGAAGCTGTCCACCTGGCATTTATTGCATATCTCTTTGTGAATCATTAATAATGTCTGTAGGACACAGACTATCATTGAAAACCTGTTTGAATTTTGTACAAAGAATAATTTCAGTGAAATACCTTATTTTTAAACATGTCTGATAAGGCATTTTGTTTTTTAATTTTATACCTGCCTTGTGTATAAGCAAACTACACAACATGATACAGTTATACAACTAGACTGTGGTAAAGTTTGGAACTTTTAAATTTGTTTGGTTATGTTCCAGAATTTTCTGTGTTTAGTTGGGACAAACAGTTGTAAAGCCATTGTGATTATTCTGCCTCCCTGTCTGCATGGTGTATCTGTTGTACAGTGAGGCTATCATTCTGCAGTTCTAATTTTTATTTGAAATATGGCCATAAGATGCATTGTGTATTACTTGCAGAATGGAAGGCATTGAATATATTAGATGAAGGAGGAACACGTGTACTATTGGAATGGAAACTGGGTGCAGTGTTATTACTACTGGTAATATGGGACATGAAGTATCAGCTAAAAAGGCTACTGTAGTGAAGGTTGTGCTTTCAGTCATCGTCGGAAACCCACGTTCGATCCATTCCTTTTCACTCTATTTATCTACCGTGGGACAATTGGCTGGTAAAATTTCGTACTCATGAATAATTCATTACCTACTTTAATTGGTTTCCGTAAGATTTCTCTTGCGGAATCTCAGCCAATGAAATTATTTGTTACAATTTGCCTTCCGCGCCTATGTTTAAATCCTGGGAAATACGTCTATTTTAAGTAACTTGTCATTATGCCTACTCTCTACACTATTTGTAATGCGGCATCTCATTCGACGAAGAGTTACATCCATTTGCTAATAAATATTCATGAAAACGAATAATCAGCAGTCAATTATCCCACGGTACATAATGTAGTTGTGCGGAATATGCATCGGGGGTCACCGACGATGGCTTTCAGTATGCAGACATGATGACATTTAGTTAAAAAACCTTGATTTCTACAACTGTTCGTAGCAAGTATTTACCAACATATAACTTATGTACCTTGCATGTAATATAACTATTGAGAAGATTTTCAACAGAAATTTCCCCTTCATGGATTTTTTGGTAAAGCTTATTTGACAAGTTGGGATTTTTTTCTTTTACTACAAATGCTAGAAGCATGAAACGTCAAAGAAATAAGTAACTGTATGCATGTTAAATTAGAGTGTTCTCTATTATCTATAAATTGCGGTGGAACTTTAAACAAAACAAATACAAATTTTTATATTTTCAGATGGAAGTGCGGATATATGAATATATGTATACCATGAGGAAGTGTTCCACCTCATTCTGATGTTGTAACATAACAGCTCATAAAGGCATCGATGAAGAAACCTAGATGAACTGAATAAAAACAACATTGAAGAAATATTTACCATATTTAATGCTTTTATTTAGTGTGTGCATCTTGTGAAAGGTTTAAGCCATGGATGGAGATATCAACATGTGCATGAATCAACGGCGTGTCCTTAAAATTGTTTCAGTACTTCCATATTTTTAAACATAAAATGCTTTTTAAGTTTACTTGAGCACACTGACTTGGCAAGTGCTTGTTCTGACCTTGTCAATTGTTCGAATTTAGCTTGTTTTCACTCTACGCAATACTGAGTTTTTATTCCTATGTTATCTCAAATGAGTGGGTTATGTTGGATCAAAAACCAAGTCCCAAACTTAGATCAAATGAAGCTAGTTACCAGTCACATTTTTACCCATTCTTTGTTATAATCAATCACTTAATTTGTCTTGATGATGTCTCAGACGAGTTTGAAATTAGGCCAAAACCTTGCATGGTCGCTAGATCAGATCAAAGGAAACAATTTTTACTATTCTAGAGATCACATGTTTGACCCATTCTTGAAACATGTTCACACTGTTTGTCTTTTTGATATATTGCACATGTACGTAACAGGGACAAAGTAAAACCTCATGTGAGTGGAAAAGCTAAATACACCCTAAAAGTCCAGATAGTTTGTCTTGACGGTTTCTCTTATAATTTTAAATCTGCGAGATCTTTTCTAGATTTAAAAAATAGTGAGTTCCTTCATCAAATAATTGTATATATTTATAATACACGTGTTTATAAATTCATGATTTTGATATTATATTTATGAATATAGACTAAAAATATTGTAAAGGGCTTTCTACGTCTAACTTTAACTTTAGATTATTTGCTAATGCTGTAGTAGAAAATGACAACTGTCACTCTGGTATGAAGTTGGTATCTGGTTGTCCAAACGCCGGAAGGCTATTGGTGAATCGATTTATACAGAAATACAAATGAAGCACTGTCTAAGCCCCGCTATATCAAGTTACTTCGTTGGTGATTTGCGCGAATCCTTAACTACCTTCCAAAGTGTTTTTGGTATTTCGGACTTTTGAAACTGATTACTAGACATATCTGTAGAAAAATAAAGCAGTTTATAAATGAATATAAATACAGCTAGTAGCTCAACATATCAGTACTGCCTACACCCTGCTGGGTTAACCATGTAACTAAGTTAAGGGTATTAACTCGAATCCTTTTTGTTCAGTGAAGCACTGAAGAAAAACTCGAAACCGTCGAAAATAAGAGGTTACTCATAGACTGACTTAAATTATTTACAAATACACTATTGCAGCAATTATAACAGGAAGGAATAAATTTGCATTCAACGACAGTGACGTCATTAATTGCAGTGAGCCATACAAATACCTATTTTTGTACTAAGGTGAGTTTACAAAATGTTGCAAATTTCAATGAAAAACAATCCATATTTTTTTACGTCAGATGCAATTATGTGACAACAGAAGGTAAAACTGACCGATAGTTAGTTTAGAATTTTATGTCAAAATTTAGTTTATAGAAGGTCCGCTTATGTATAAGCTCCAGTATAAACAAGAGATGTTTGTAAAACATATATGCCGCCACCCCCTAGCGCCTTATCTCTAGAGGCAGCCATGAAATTTTGAGGAGCTGGGGCCAAGCGTTCTAATTGATCGGAAACCATTTTGCTATTCAAGGACACTGTGACCTTGGCCTTTAATTTGGTGACTTGAAAAACTAAAGGGCACATCTACAAGTTATGAACAACTTCTAGACCAAGTCTGATGAACATGGGCCTAAGCGTTGAACAGTTATTCATCAGAAACTATTTTGCTTTTCAAGGTCACTGTGACCCTTGACCTTTGATCCAATGACCTGAAAAACGACAGTTGTCATCTATTGATCATGACAAACATGCGTATTAAGTCTGACGAACTTGGACCAAAGGATTCTTTAGATATTTAGCAAAAACTATTTTGCTTTTCAACCTTACCGTGATCTTTAACTTTGACCTAATAACTATAAAAACTAGAGAGGTTATCTAATTGGCATGGCCAACCTACCTATGAAGTTTTGAAGAGCTGGGCCCAAACGTTCCGTAGTAATTGTTCGGAAACCATTTTTCTATACAAGGTCACTGTGACCTTGACCTTCGACCTGCTGACTCAAAAGCAAGATGCTTCTTGTACTCATTAAGGACAATCATCCTATGAAGTTTGAAGACTCTTGGTCAAATAGACCTTAAGTTTTTGAGTGGAAACCAATTTCAAGTTAAACATAACTGTGACATTGACCTTTGGCCGACTGACCCCAAAATAAATAGGCTTCTTCTACTCATTAAAGACAATCATTATTTCAAGTTTCGAGACTGCCAAATGGCACTCCACTTATTGAGCGGAAACTAATTTTTACATATAAGGTCACTGTGACCTTGACTTTTGACCGGCTGACCCCAAAATCAAAAGCTTCTGTAACTCAATAAGGACAGTCATGCTATGAAGTTTGGAGACTCTGGATAAAACAGAACTCAAATTATTGAGCGGAAACCATTTTCATATTTAAAATCACTGTGAGCTTGACCTTTGACTGGCATCCTCAAAAAAGAATAAGCTTCTGTAATGCAATAAGGGCAATCACCCCATGAAGTTTGAAGACTCTAGGTCAAAAGATACTCCAGAAATCGAACGGAAACGAAGTTTTACAGACGGACAGACGGACAGGGCAAAAACAGTATGTCTCTCCCAGAGTGGGGGAGACATAATAAAATGAAATGATGTTTATTCTGCGATAAAATAGACGCGATATCAGGCAGGATGTCAGCTTGAAATTTACGGTACTTAAGCATCGCAGCGAGGTTTAGCAGACTTTTAATGGCGGACGGTCACGTGATTTTCATAATTGCGGCCGCCAATTTATCAATTATGGAACGGTCTATACAAATGTTTCGAGAAAAACATGCATATAATTATAATCTACTCCTATCTCCTAGCTTGCAATTGTTCTCAAACGCTGTTAAAGCTACTTTTCAGTGATCCTTTTACGAGTATGTACTTGGCACGGTATTTACAATCAACTATTTGAATATACATGTAGTTCCGGTTTAGATCATTAACATGGCAGAACTTGATGCACGTATTACTAAGATCAATGGCTTTTAAACTAAATGTGTATATGTGTGTTGACTGAGTGTTTGTGTATTGGTTGTATTATCTTTTTATCTTTTCTTACTTCTAATAATCTGTTCAGGACCAAGACAAATTAATGTGAGCAGTTTGTCCTTCTGGTGATTCTTGTTCAATTTTCTTGTATTCGGATGCTGACCTTAAGCATGATATTGTGTTGTCGATCGGTGCCTGGTAAGATCTCTGACTTTAACTTCTGCATTAATTATGAAGTTTCATTTGAACCAGTGGATAATCTACATTTAGCTAACTGTCATAGTCATGGGCTTACACATTTGAAATAACAGGACTTCTTATATACCTGTATGAAATTACACTTCAAACATATGGAAACTGACTCCTAACACCAACAAATATTAGCATGGGTTGACGATTGGCTTAAGCTTACTCTATACTTTCCATACGAATGGAAACGTTTCAAGGGTCACCTGGAGTTATCCGCAAATGGTGCTTGAGCATTGCAATGTCGTGTACCTTTAATTAAAACTACCCGGTCATTGTTACAGAAAAACCTGACGGCTTGAATGTTACTTTTTCGACATGAATAAATCTTAAACATTTGAAACAGTATAACACCAAAATGTGAAACTAAGAAATGTGCATACGGGCAGCAGTTTTTAACACATCTGGTTGCACAATTTGGAAAATATTAGCTAAGTCAAACAAGTATCTTATAACAACACTAAGTAGCAGTCATAAATTTGCCCTGGATTTTTACATGAACATCTTAGAATTACAACGGCAGAATTGGATTCACAATGACTGTTGGTGCAAATCTAACTTTTAACAAATGTAAGTGTTACTTACCAACAAGTTTCTTTGACTCTCATCAAGTAACTTCTTCCCAGTACTGTCACAACACCCTCCTCGGGTCTTTATGAATCCTCCCACGTACATCCTTTTACTGCGTCCCTGCCGTTGTTTCAGCGCGTTCGACTATTCGTTGAATCACCCTGTTCTTTCACTGGGTTCCTATATACAAGAAAAAATACTCAGCACATATCAATGGTTAGAAATAAAAAAACACGTAAATTCTGATAATAAAAACGAGAACATGTTATCTGACTCCAAGTCATTAGTTTTATGGTTATTTCTTCTTCCACTGACGATTCTTAACTTTATTTTAAAATGAATGACTGCTGAGAGGCAGCGGATCCGAACACAGATACAAGTTTTGGCACTAGTATGTTTGAAGTTTTATGTGTGTTATGTTCTTCAGAACCAAATACATGGTTACGTCAAAAGTCAAATAGCACCTTTCAAATGTTTGTCTTAAAAAGACGGAATACAAGAATGCCTCTGCTACACTATAATTACAGTAAAATCTGAAGAGGAAGACACACCTTTCCTTTTTCTAAATGAGAACTGTCTAACCATAACTTACTACAGTGACTTCCTCACAACAATTACATTTCTTTACAAATATAATATGAAGTATTTACTTGAACGTTATGTTTTGACAAGCAATTACTTAACTTTAATATATACAAATTTACTGATTCGATATAGACATTTCTCTGTACTTAAAGGTCGTTTTACAGTGAAATGTGCTCTCATTAATCTGTCATTTCACGAGTTTCACGTGTTAAAGTGCTCTTGTCAATCAATGAAAAACAAGCGTTACAACAATATTCAGGCAAAGTAACTAAATCAGCTTAAAATATAATCCTTCTCCATAAAAATAGCAGTTTAGCATTACTTATTCAAATATCAAAAACGATTAATACCAGTTTAGAATAACTACAGTTTACCTTTTCGTTGTTTCATTAAGCCGAAAGCGAATAAGAAGTTGAAGCATCATATTTCTGAATAACTAAACAATGGCTTTTAAAGGACGATAAGAAACTAGCAGTGTCACCCAAACATTTTCTTTTAATGTGTGTTTTAGTGAGCGATTCTCGTATATGTGTAGATTTACCGTTAGACCACGAAATATTCGATTTGGCCAATAGGCGCTAAATATTTTATCTGTACATATCGCGTAGACAATGCACACAACAGGCAAAAATTTCGTTCTTTGTCAAGGTGGGCTTGAAATTACTTATTTGTTTACAGTAGCATGTTAACAAGAGCTGTCTGATGACAACCCGCTCGACTATTCTCAGTGCTTTGATATTGGAATCTTTAAAAAAAGCCTTGATTCTTAACCATTATTCTATGTCGCAAAAAGAGTTAATGTCAAATTCTATGACAGAATAATGCGCCTTATTTTTTAACCTCATTCTATAAACAAGTTACTATAGTTTTTACTTGAAATAAACTTTTTTTTCTCGTAAATTAAAAAATATATATAAATTAGAAGGAGCATATTTATAAAAAAATAATGAGACAAGCACCTTGTGCCAGAGTAATGCCTTTTTAACATAAAAAAGTATTATTATTTTCAATTAATACTTCCATAATAAACAAGATGAACAAGAACGCCACGTCGTAAGTTTGGGCTAAAAAGCGTAACGTCAGCAAAATGCCGTTTGGCGCTTAGAAAAGAAAACTCGAGCGTTTACTTGTTCATGAAACGTTTCTTTTATTCTTTTATTCATGTAACGATAAGAAAACACAAATCTTTCTTATTTTATTTCTAATATTCCATATTTTTCCAGAATGCACAACATTTATGCATGTTAACGAGTACAAATATCAACGGATATATGTACAGTATTATTTTAAGGACAGACTCGTTAAAATCAAAAGCAAAGTAACAACAGCTCTGACTGTCGCCCAAATACTAAGCATGCCTTAACAATTCAGCACAAACTCAAACTTCACGCACTAAAGGGTATGCAAATAGTCGTTGTTCATTTTACTTGATTGAATGTGGCGCAAATATGGATTGTCCTACTGGCAGGATATCCATAATTTTAATGTTGGCTGTCTTTTTTGTTCCATGCACAGTTAAATTACCATGACAACAAGATCACGACCATCGGCCACTTCCACCCAACTTTGCTGTAACCTTCATGAGAACGAAGAAACCCAATAAGCGACTTTAAATAAGAGACAGAAATCCTAAAATATATGGAAATGTCATTGCTGATCATGAAGGGAGATGATTTATAGATAGATTTCCAATTTATAAATAAATTGATCCATATTGCCTATAGATAGAACTAGTTATATTTTTCAATCTCATTACTTTTTGGAAAGTTGTTGTTGATTCGAATTAATTATTAACTGAGATATTTTGTAGAAATTGATATATTTCTCCAATTATATATGGACGATACTATTGTAAAGTCCGTGTAACCAGTTGCATTCTGGACCGGAGTAGGGGATTCTAACAACCAACTACAAACTGCTTATTATCTTGACAGTCAAAGATTGTTACAGTTCTCCTACATAACAGCGTATAAGTAGGCCTTTATTATACACACGTGACTGTTAGTTGTCACTAGATACAAGAGTTTAGTCATCTTATATAGATTCAATTTACTTCCATTTGACTCATTTGATATATTTTTCTTATTTACCTACTTTAACAGAACGAATAAATAGGTCATTGATATGAAGTAATTTGAAACATTTATTTATTGGATAAACAAATCTTTTTACAACACCGACGCCATTTTGTACGCACAGTTTGACGCAACTTCCGCTTAATAAGTACTCCAATTGCATACTAATACAAAATACACCATCTTGGCTGAATAGCGCTAGATGTAACGGTAAAGTTACTTTATTGCACTAAGTCCGTACGGGAATCCGGAAAACCTTAATATGATTTTCAACTTTTTCTTCTAAATGGACAAAGCTACATCTATTTTGTATGCACCATTAACCGGAATCTTACTTTTGGCTGAAGATTTTCTCAACCTTTCAAAAGATGATGTAGAGTAAATCTTCTGGCTCATTTGTTCGACGTCTATTAAAGATATAGATGTGTACTGTATCACGTCTTACTCATGATAATATAACGCAACTGAACTGAATTTGAATGGCATCTTAATCTTTATGACCTGTCACATTAACCGTATATGTAGTTTTAAGTGGGTTTCATTTCATGCGGATGACGCCTGCAGCGTATTAAAGTTACAGAAAATAGAATAAAAAAGTACTGTTTTATTTAATCAGTTACTCGAAAAATGAGAACTATTGAAAGTCATAAGTCCAATTTGGATTTTTTACTATTTGATATAATCATATTTTGGTCTTTTCCAAAATAAACATTAAGTTTGACATGATATTGAATCATAAAAGTTTTATACTTTGATCTGTTATTCTTTTTACCTGAAACCTATGACATTCTGTTTTCAGCTTTGTGACCTGTACTCTTTGCCCTGATACACAGAAGAAACGGAGGGGCGGATCAGTGACCAAGTGTTAACGCACTGGACCTGTAATCCAGGGTCACGAGTGCCATTCACCGCTGACATTGCTAATTGTCTTTCGGATGAGGCGTCAAACCGAGCCCATGTATCAGTGCTATACACTGAACATGAAAAAGAACCAGGGGTTTCTCTGGAATGGGATGTTTTCTGCATTATCCCCCACCTAAAATAACTAAAACTCTGAGGGTCATGTCGGTCATATGGGCAAGTGGTACCGACGGTAAATAAACTGGACTAGATAGACAGACGACACAGCAACGCATGCTTGTCTACAAGTATGAGCATGAGGGTGGAAGCGTTGCTCTGATTGGCTGATGGATAGGTCACGAGAAGGTGACCTTCCATTGGTCGTCCTCAGATCCTAATAGCATAGCGATGTTTAGGATATGCTTTAAATCAGATTTTATCAAATTGAATAACAAACACACTATTATTTAAATCTAGAATATGTCAATAAATGTAGAATGGAAGGTACAAGCTGTAATTTCATTTCTCAATCCATGGTACGCACTTTAACCATCGTATCCGTATAATAGGAACAGAGGAGTTGATGCACTGCTTCAGCCCCTCATTATAAGATCTATAGAGATCATAGGCCAGAGCAGTTGATGCACTGCATTAGCTCCTGTGTCTAAAAATAGATACTTTGTACGCTAGTCTTACTATACATTGTAAAGGCAGAGGAGTAGATGCACTGCATCAACTGCTCTATTCAGTGTATTTATATAGTAAATGAGACGAGCATTTTACCCCTCTATTCCGTTATGTCTATATATACATGACAGAGGCATTATGTTATTGACCTGTGGTCAATGTATATAGACTAACACGACTGAAGGTGCTAATGCGCAGTTTGGGTGTGATGCAAGAGGGGTAATTTAGCTAATGGTCAGTCTTGGTTTTTGGTTATCTCTACCTGTCTGTCGATGAATTTGAAATTGTGAATGTCTGACAGACATGCTTGAAGCACAACGACCCACTGCGCACCCAAGGCACTGTGCCACGTATATAATGCGACGGGCACTCGAGATTGCGGAGCATTGCCTGGCAAACATTCACATTTCCAAATTGTCATAGCCTGAAAAGACGAGGCTTTTCCCTTCATGCCATCATCCAGGCACTTCTGGCGTGAAGAGTTGGACTAACGTCAACCTACATACCTCGCCCGCTCGACAACAGGATTATTTAATAAAAAATAAGAATATTCTCATAAACAATAACAGATCAACAGGGGTTGTAATGTTCAAAGATGGTTAAATGAATAAACACAAAACAAATTGTCTGTTCTCGTTAAACAGACACAGATTTTCGTTTTATTAACTAGTTATGCAAACTTTGAAGTGAAAACAGGTTTTACATGAAAAAATACAATATTCACAGTTAAAATAAGTCTATTTATATTATATTTGTATCCAAGCTGACTCAATTGTTTTAATGAATGTATTTTCATGAGATCACAAAGACAATCATGCTCCCTCAATGTATTTTTATATGATCTTACATGTCTACATAACAATGACAGCACATCGTGAAGATTTAAAATTATAAAAATAACCGTCAACACAAACTTTCTGGACCTTTAGGGTGTATCTAGCTTTTCCACTCACATGAGTTTTTACTTTGTCCCTGTTACGTACATGTACAATATATCAAAAAGACAGTGTGAACAAGTTTCAAGAATGGGTAAAACATGTGATCTCTAGAATAGTACAAAAGTGTTTCCGTTGATCTGATCTGGCGACCAATTAAGGTTTTGGTCTAATTTCAGACTCGTCTGAGACATCATCAAGACAACTTAAGTGATTGATGATAAAAATGAATGGGTAAAAATGTGACTGGTAACTAGCTTCATTTGATCTAAGCTTGGGACTTGGTTTTTGATCCAACATAACCCACTCATTTGCGATAACATAGGAATAAAAACTCAGTATTGCGTAGAGTGAAAACAAGCTAAATTCGGACAATTGACAAGGTCAGAACAAGCACTTGCCAAGTCAGTGTGCTCAAGTAAACTTAAAAAGCTTATTATGTTTAAAAATATGGAAGTACTGAAACAATTTTTAAGGACAAGCTGTTGATTCATGCACATGTGGATATCTTCATCCATGGCTTTACCTTTCACAAGATACACACTCTAAATAAAAGCATTAAATATGGTAAATTATTTGTTTAATGTTGTTTTTATTCAGTTGATCTAGGTTTCTTCATCGATGCCTTTATGAGCTGTTATGTTACATCACCAGAATGAGGTGGAACACTTCCTCATGGTATACAAAACATATATCCGCAATTCCATCTGAAAATATAAAGAAAATTGTATTTTGTTTTGTTTAAAGTTTCACCGCAATTTGTAGATATTAGAGAACACTTTAATTTAACAGACATACAGTTACTTATTTCTTTGACGTTTCATGCTACTAGCATTTGTAGTAACAGAAAAACATCCCAACTTGTCAAATAAGCTTACCAAAAAGTCCATGAAGGAGAAATTACTGTTGAAAATCGTCTCCAAAGTTATATTACATGCAAGGTACATAAGTTTTATGTTGGTAAATACTTGCCACTAACATTTGTAGAAATCAAGGTTCATTAACTAAATGCAATGGAAGCATTTATTATTTTGTCATCATGTCTGCATACATAAAGTACAACCTCCACTACAGTAGCCTTTTTAGCTGATACTTCATGTAGTAATAACACAGCACCCAGTTTCCATTCCAGTAGACATGTGTTCCTCCTTTATCTAATATATTCAATGCCTTCAATCTGCAATGCATCCTATGGCCATATTTCAAATAAAAATAAGAACTGCAGAATGATAGCCTCACTGTGCAACAGATACACCATGCAGACAGGAAGACAGAATAATCACAATGAATAATCCCACGAGTTAGTACGTCGTTCCCACGACATAGCTAACTCGTTCCCACGAGTTAGTAAGTCGTTCCCTCGACATAGCTTACATTCGCTGTTCTTTGTTTACAACACGATTCTTTTTTTACTGCGCAACTCATTTTTCCAAATGCGATTCTTTTTTCAGATTTGCACTTCTCTTTTTTTATCTTGTTTCCACGACTTAGTAACCCGTGGGAACGAGATACTAAGTCGTTCCCTCGAGTTAGTATCTCGTGGGAACGAGATAAAAAAAAGAGAAGTGCAATTAAAAAAAGTTGTGCATGTCACCTCTGTGCCACCGTAGATCTGTTTAAAAATAAGGTATTTCACTGAAATTATTCTTTGTACATAATTTAAGCAGGTATCCAATGATACTTAGTCTGTGCCCTACAGACATTATTAATGATTGACAGACAGATTTGCAATAAATGCCAGGTGGACAGCTTCTTTGAAATGAAACTTTGACTTCATGTTGGTTTTTATTAACTTACCAAGACAGCCAAGTGGAAGTGCAGTATGTCAACCTTCTGTAAAACCATCTTTATTTATCTATACTGATTAAGAGTTTTTTTTTATTATGCCGTTACTTTTTAGCAATTACTGTTCGTGAGTCAACTTGAAATATTTGTTTATTTACAGCGTTTCGAGAGGGGCGTTATTAAGACTGAGATAAAATCAGTATTTTGTAGAGCTAGAACGTACAGATAATAAACGTGTTCCAGACTAAAATTCCAGGTGCGAGTGATGTCACCAACAGTTGCACGCGCAGCTGTCATTTGAAAAGTAAACAAGTTGATGACGCTCCAGTTATAAACCTATTTGACGACTTCTCATAAATATTCGAGGAAATTTTGGATAAATATTTTACGTGTTTTGGTAGTTGTACCAGAACTTCATCATTTGGTACGGGTTACATATTGCTTCGTATTGTTGGTGCTTGACAATTCAAAGACGCCGTGGCCGTGCTTGTCAAATTGACATACCGCCATTACCGGAAGAGTATGAGGATCGGCATAAGTATCGGGCACTTTCATATTAAGTATAGTTTTAAACTTAAAAGGTATCTTTTAGATATATTTTGTTTGACAAATTTCATATAACTTTAACGTACAGATCGATTTATGCCTACAGTATGGCAGTCAATGTGTTTTTATGATATAAAGAGAAAACAAGAGGGCCATGATGGCCCTGTATCGCTCACCTGAATATGACTGCTTTAAGGAAAGTTGCTTTGGACCTGGTTAATTGACTCCAGACGACCCATATTCGAACTTGACCTAGAAATGACTGAAACAATCTTTCTGTCAAATTTCCAATTAATTTGGACTGAAAATGTAGCCTCTAGAGTGATAACAAGGTTTTTCAATATTTGGGATCTGTGACCTAGTTTTTGATCCCAGATGACCCATATCCAAATTTGAGCTACAAATCAATCAAGCTTTCTGACAAATTTCCAGGACATTTGGACTGATAATGTAGCCTCTAGAGTGTTTACAAAGTTTTCGATATTTGGGCTGTGTGACCTAGTTTTTGACTCCAGGTGACCCATATTCAAACTTGAGCTAGAAATCATTGAAACAACCTTTCAGACAGATTTCCAGATTATTTGGACTGAAAATCTTAACTCTAGAGTGTTTACAAGGTTTTCCCATATTTAGGCTCTGTGACTTAGTTTTTGACCAAAGATGACCAGTATTAGTACTTGAGCTAGAAATCATCAAAACAACCTGTCTGACAAGTTTCCAGGATATTTGGACTGAAAATGTAATCACTGGAGTGTTAAAATGGTTTTTTTCTATTTTTGGGCTCTGTGACCTAGTTTTTGATCCCAAATGACCCATATCCAAATCTGAGCTAGAAATCATTAAAACAACCTTTCTGACAAACATCAAGGATATTTGGACTGAAAATGTTACCTCTAGAGCATTAACAAGGTTTTTCTACTTTTTTTTTGCCATGTGACCAAGTTTTTGACCCCAGGTAACCCATAATTAAAATTGAGCTAGAAATCATTTAAACAATTTTTCTGACAAATTTCAAGGTTATTTGGACTGAAAATGTTACCTCTAGAGTGTAAACAAGGTTTTTCCATATTTGGGGTCTGTGACCTAGTTTTTGACCCCAGATGACCCATATTCAAATTTGAGCTAGAATTCATTAAAACAAACTTTCTGACAAATTTCCAGAATATTTGGACCGAAAAGTAGCCTCTACAGTGTTAACAATTTTTTTTCTCTATTTTTGGGCTCTGTGACCTAGATTAATAAACCAGATGACCCGTATTCAAACTTGACCTAGAAAATTTTGAAACAACCTTACAGACAGATTTCCAGGTTATTTGGACTGAAAATGTTACCTCTAGAGTGTTAACAAAGTTTTTCCATATTTGGGCTATGTGACTTTGTTTTTAATCCCAGATAACCCATATTCGAACTTGAGCTAGAAATCACCAAAATAAACTTTCTGACAAATTTTTTGGATATTTTGACTGAAATGTGACCTCTAAAGTCTTTACAAGGTTTTTCTTTTTTCGGGCTCTGTGACAGTTTTTGAACCCAGATGACCTATTTTCGAATTTCAGCTAGAAATTATAGAAACTACCTTTCTGACAAATTTCCAGATTATTTGGACTGAAAATGTTACTTCTCCTTCTACATGAAGATTTTCAAAGTTTTCACTATATAAGCCTGTGTAAAAGCAATGACCCAGGGTGGGGCCAAATTTGACCCCAGAGGTATAATTTGAACAAACTTGGTTGAGGTCCACTAGACAATGCTACCTACCAAATCTTAAGGCTCAGGGCCTTGTGGTTTCAGACAAGAAGATTTTTTTTAAGTTTTCTCTATATAAGCCTTTGTAAAATCAATTGACCCCTGGGCAGGGCTAAATTTGACTCCAGGGGCATAATTTGAACAAACTTGGTAGAGGTTCACTAGACAATGCTACATACCAAATCTTAAGGCTCAGGGCCTTGTGGTTTCAGACAAGAAGATTTTCGAAGTTTATTCCTTTATAAGCCTATGTAAAACCAATGACCCAGGTTGGGGCCAAATTTGACCCCAGAGGTATAATTTGAACAAACTTGGTTGAGGTCCACTAGACAATGCTACCTACCAAATCCTAAGACTCAGGGCCTTATGGTTTCAGGCAAGAAGATTTTCGAAGTTTTTTCCTTTATAAGCCTATGTAAAACCAATGACCCAGGGTGGGGCCAAATTTGACCCCAGAGGTATACTTTGAACAAACTTGGTTGAGGTCCACTAGACAATGCTACCTACCAAATCCTAAGACTCAGGGCCTTGTTATTCAGACAAGAGGATTTTTTAAAGTTTTCTCTATATAAGCTTATGTAAAATCAATTGACCCCCGGGGCATGGCCAAATTTGACCCCAGGGGCATAATTTGAAAAAACTTGGTAGACGTCTAATAGACAATGCTACATACCAAATCTTAAGACTCAGGGCCTTGTGGTTTTTTTGAAGTTTCACTTTATAAGCGTATGTAAAATCAATTGACCCCCAGGGAGGAGCCAAATTTGACCCCAGGGGTATAATTTGAACAAATTTGGTAGAGGTCCACTAAACAATGCTACATACCAAATCTTAAGGCTCAGGGCCTTGTGGTTTCAGAAAAGAAGATTTTCAAAGTTTTTCCTTTAAGTTGCCATAGCAACCAGAGTTCTTGATGGAATTGAATTCTTTGAACAACTTTGGTAGAGCTTTATGCAAGGAATATCCCAGGCATGTTTTGTCAATGTTGGCTTAACGGTTAAGGGGGAGAAGTCGTTCAAGTCAAATTGTTGACAACACACGACGCACGCCGACGGACGCCGGACATTCAACGATCCTAAAAGCTCACCCTGAGCAGTACCACTCAAGCACTCAGCAAGTACATTTTAGATGGTACTTGTGTAGTCAAGTAATACTTATGGTACTTATAAGTAAACAATAAGTACTTCATAAGATCCATAACTCTTGATTTACTTTACAAGCACATGCTTAATACCATGACAAACATACATGTGACAAAAATTTAATATGCTTAGAATGCATCTGTCAGGGCAGAATAATTTCCTTCACCCCCCCCCCCCCCCCAAATGCTAAAGAGTCTTTCAACTGCAAAAGAGGAAGCTTGATTAAAGTCAAATTTTGTTCAATAACAGCTTACCACAACAATAACTGAACCCTTGATTGTCATGCATACTGACCACATTAGATTAAACTATTAATGTTATAGGTAATTATTTCATAATAGCCACTTAAATGACCTGTTTCTCCTCTACACAAGACAATAAGAACATGCCTACAGCAATTTTTCACACTTGCTGAACTCGCTTTAACCAGTTTGAAAGGACCTTAGGTGTCATTAAGAATGTTGAGGAATAGTGTATTTCAAGAAAAAACAAATTCACTTTTATCTTAATTGTAGTAAAAGCCAAAAAAATGGTCAAAGTACTTATCAGTACTGATGAAATACTTGTGAGTACTGAGTATCTGAGAGGCAGTACTTGAGTATGTATGAGTACAAGTACAGAATTTTTGCATAAGTACTGAGTACAGGTAAGTATTGGAAAAAACAGTTCTTTTACTCATAGTACTTGAGTACATGTACAAGTAACCCATCCCTGGTAATGACAAGGAAATATCTACACATATTTGTATCTAATACTTTAAAATTTTATCATCTACAATTCTAAATCAGTTTTACTCAGTTTTGACATAAGGTGTGTTATCATTAAGATCTAACCTGAATTATGATCTCTTGATAACGAAAAATAACTACTTTATTTGTTCACTATTTGGCACCTTATGTTTGCCGGTGCAAAGTGCCTTTTGATGGAATATGTTTTATAGTATGAAAGTAGATGCTCAAACAAATTTCTTTATACAAATGTACTTATTTCAACTTAAGTGTTGGCCAAGAAGGTTGTCTACTAGGCGTGAGCAAGAGAAAATTCTTAGAATTCCTAAATCTGGAACTCAAAAAGGTTGGGGTCATTGTCATACAATATGAAAATTTGTTTATATCATCAGTGTTCAGTTTTGTTGAAATCTTCATTTACTTTTGAAAGCGTTCCTGATTATGAATTACTCATTTAAAAATCGGAAGTAACTATGGTCTGTGTAACATAAAGACTATAGTCATTTCAGACTTTTTTAAGTATCTATAAGAAGCACCTTCATTTGCGATATTCTATACTTTTGGCTGAGGATTTTCTCAGCCTTTTAAACGATGATGTAGAGTTAATCTTCTGGCTCATTTGTTCGGCGTCTATTATAGATATAGATGTGTAATGTATCACGTCAAACTTATGATAATATAACGCAACTGAACTGAATTTGAATGGCATCTTAATCTTTATGACCTGTCACATTAACCGTACATGTAGTTTTAAGTGGGTTTCATTTCATGCGGATGACGCCTGCAGCGTATAGAATTGACAGAAAATAGAATAAAAAGTACCGTTTTATTCAACCCGTTACTCGAATTATGAGAACTATTGAAAGTCGTAAGTCAAATTTGAATCTTTTACTATTTGATATAATCATATTTTGGTCTTTTGCAAAATATTCATTAAGTTTGACATGATATCAAATCATAAAAGTTTTAACCTTTGATCTGTTATTCTTTTTAGCTAAACCTATGACATTCTATTTTCAGCTCTATGACCTGAACTCTTTGCCCTGACATACAGAAGAAACGGAGGGGTGGATCAGTGATCAAGTGGTAACGCACTTGACATGTAATCCAGGGTCGTAAGTTCGATTCTCCGCTCATTCACCACTGACATTGCTAATCGTCTTTCGGATGGGGCATCAAACCGATGCCCATGTACCAGTGCTATACACGGAACATGAAAAAGAACCAGGGGTTTCTCTGAAATGGGATGTTTCTGTATCTTGCACTATCCCCAACCTAAAATAACTAAAACTCTGAGGGGGATGTCGGTCAAGTGGTACCGACGATAAATAAACTGTACTAGATAGACAGACAACACAGCAACGCATGCTTGTCTACAAGTATAACCATCTGTATGCAAGACGATTCGCAATAACATCTTTATTATTAGTTTTCACGTTCATGGAGTGGTATGTAAATAGAACTCAAGTTACGGAAATCTTTTGAATCAAATTGAATAACGCTATTTAAAGAGATAGCTATCCTTATCGCACTTACGCAGGATTTATCGGCAAAGAAACGAAACTCCTTGTTTACCGTGTCAATTTTAGAACTTTTTTATAGTTAGAAAAATTTAAGATTCGTTTTCATTCTTCGCAGATAAATTATACTGACAAGGACATATGAAAGAGAAAGAATACATTGCCCCAAATCCTACTGTTAAATGTTAAGTTTGAATAAGGTTTTCACTTTAGTACGTTTCAATTGAATAAATAGCAAGGATTGCAATTTCCCTACCGTTCATTTTTGCAGGTTTTAGCCACCCCTACCGTTCAGTTTTGGAGGTTTTAGCTATCACAGACAAGTCCCCTAACGTTCATTTTTGCATGTTTTAGCCACTCCAGACAAGTCCCCTACCGTTCATTTTTGCAGGTTTCAGTCACTTCAGACAATTCTCCTACCGGTCAGTTTTGCAGGTTTCAGCCACCCTAGGCAATTCCCCTACCGGTCAGTTTTGCAGGTTTTAGCCACATCAGACAATTTCCCTACCGGTCAGTTTTGCAGGTTTCAGCCATCCCAAGCAATTCCCCTATCGATCAGTTTTGCAGGTTTTAGCCAACCCAGACAATTCCCCTTCCGTTCATTTTTGCAGGCTTCAGCCACTACAGAAAATGCCCCTACCGTTCAGTTTTGGAGGTTTTAGCTATCGCAGACAATTCCCCTACGGGTCATTTTTGCAGGTTTAAGCCACTACAGAAAATGCCCCTACCGTTCAGTTTTGAAGGTTTTAGCTATCCCAGACAATTCCCCTACCGCTCATTTTTGCAGATTTAAGCCACCCAAGACAATATCCCTACCGATCAGTTTTGCAGGTTTTAACCATCCCATACAATTCCCCTACCGGTCATTTTTGCAGGCTTAAGCCACCTAGACAATTACCCTATCGTTCAGTTTTGCAGGTTTTAGCCATCCCAGACAATTCCCTTCCGTTCATTTTTGCAGGCTTCAGCCACTACAGAAAATGCCCCTACCGTTCAGTTTTGAAGGTTTAAGCTATCCCAGACAATTCCCCTACCGGTCATTTTTGCAGGTTTAAGCCACTACAGAAAATGCCGCTACCGTTCAGTTTTGTAGGTTTTAGCTATCCCAGACAATTCCCCTACCGCTCATTTTTGCAGGTTTAGGCCACCCAAGACAATATCCCTACCGATCAGTTTTGCAGGTTTTAACCATCCCATACAATTCCCCTACCGGTCATTTTTGCAGGATTTAGCCACCCAGACAATTACCCAATCGTTCAGTTTTGCAGGTTTTAGCCATCCCAGACAATTCCCCTACCGTTCATTTTTGCAGGCTTCAGCCACTACAGAAAATGTCCCTACCGTTCAGTTTTGGAGGTTTAAGCTATCCCAGACAATTCCCCTACCGGTCATTTTTGCAGGTTTAAGCCACTACAGAAAATGCCCCTACCGTTCAGTTTTGGAGGTTTTAGCTATCCCAGACAATTCCCCTACCGCTCATTTTTGCAGGTTTAAGCCACCCAAGACAAGTTCCCTACCGATCTTTTTTGCAGGTTTTAGCTACCCAAGACAAGTACCCTACCGTTCAATTTTGCAGGTTATAGCTTCCCTCAGACAATTCTCCTACCGGTCAGTTTTGCAGGTTCTAGCCACTTAGACAATTACACTACCGTTCATTTTTGAAGGTTTTAGCCACCCAGACAATTTCCCTACTGTTCAATTTTGCAGGATTTAGCCACCCAGACAATTACCCTTCCGTTAATTTTAGCAGGTTTTAGCCACCCAGACAATTACCCTACCGCTCAATTTTGCAGGTTCTAGCCACCCAGACAATTACCCTATCGTTAATTTTTGCAGGTTTTAGCCACCCAGACAATTACCATACCGTTCAATTTTGCAGGTTCTAGCCACCCAGACAATTACCCTACCGTTCATTTTTGCAGGTTTTAGCCACCCAAGACAAGTCCCCTACCGATCAGTTTTGCAGGTTTTAGCCACCCAGACAATTCCCCTACCGTTCATTTTTTGCAGGTTTTAGCCATCCAAGACAACTCCCTTACGGATTTTGTTGTTCAAAGACTGTGCTCTCACGTTTCCAATTTAATTTTCATTCATTATTACACATGCTACTATTTTTTTTCAAGTAAGGTAATTGTCCGGTAAGGGAACTGTCCAGAGTTCATATAGCAGACCTGGGGCAATTACATAGCAGATTTATAAATTTAAATTGCCATTATTTTGCCAAAGTAGTTAATTAAATAACATATTGCGTTATTAAATTTTGCAAATTAATTAAGACACACTTTATTTAATTGAATATCACTATATTAGCTGAACATATATCTATTTATCGTTATATTCATTCAAAACAGGTTCTTAATTACAGTAAGTGGCATAAAACAGCCATCAAGAAAATACCCCAGCGTCAACTTAATTCTCACTAAATACATATTTTAAGTACAGGTAAGAGATGGGGGAGGAATATACACCCTTAAATGTATATTTTAAGTCATAGAAATACATTTTTTTAATATTATGTTGAAATGGCTTCTTCCTGTGGCCCAGCGGCAAGCAACTAGGATTGGTGCGGGTGCATAGGAAGCTCGCTACTCGATAACCCTCGTATAGATTATAGATTAAGATAACTGCATTGTAAAATAACTGGATTGTAGCATTTTTACTGTGGTTTTAGTTATTTGTGTATAAAGTCTAGGCATTTTAGTCGTTAACAGTCTCTTGTGATTCTTTATGAATGGCTGTGTATAATTATATTTGAAATATGCATAGATGAGACTATAATAAATAAATAAATAAATAAATAAAAAAATACATTTAAAGGAAATGGATAACTACTGGAAGACATCTAATGTAATTAATATATTTTCATTAACGTAATTAAAAAGAAGCGCAAATAATAATTTATGTCAAGTACTTTTGAAAAATGATTATGATTAATTACTATTACATTTTAAATACACAAAGTCTGGAAAATAGGTGTTTTTCTATATTGTTTTTGTTGTTGCATTTCATCGCTTGTGAGGTCCGTCGACGGCGGCGGATGTCTGCGTCTGATTTTTTATGGAGATATAAATGTATCACTTCAAACTAATTCCGCTAATTTTAACGGATTGGAGCTTTACGATCGTTTGTAGTGTTCTTGTTTCTTTAGGAAATTAATCACTCTGATATGTGTTTTGTTTTAATGATTCAACAAAAAGATCTGTAATAAGATTTGCTGCGCCATGGGAAGCACTAGTTTTGCTTTTTTTCTCTTGTTAAACATAATTATCTGGGAACATCAAATTTGCACGACGGGTAAAAAACTATATTTGACAAAGGAAATCCCTATAGATCACAAAACAGAGACTATTTATCTCATAGTGGTAACGTAGTTGTTTGAAATGTAGCTAGTTCAGTTAAATGCAGATTTGCTGTACGAGTGCTCGTCTCATATTTCCTTGATCTAAGTCACGTGTTGAAACAAGCCAAACAAGCCACACAAATTGTGTTCTTATCAACGTTAATTTTTGACTGCAATTTATGAAAGTTTAGCAATTATTAAGTAGTGATTTGATTATTTAGATACTATAAAAAAACTAGAACTGTGT